>OZ038378.1:14563204-15295704 GCA_964036045.1 Eutreptiella sp. 'Long Island Sound 2002' | reverse complement strand
ATATCTACGCGCGAGTGTGAGGAAAGAGAATAAGGAAGGTTGCGTTGCAAGCGCCTTAGTCTCAACCTATTTTTAGTAGAGTCCAACACCTTAAGTCGTCACACACACTCGTTGTATCATAGGATCATGGTCAACATGGTAGAAACTTGTTTATAACTTGTTGACCATGTGTCCGGACTTGATATTATGACTTTCGAGTGTAGCGCATGAGTGTTGGGGTTGCATAGCATCTTTCCTTAGGTTCCCACGTCCATTTAACCCAAAGTTATGACCATGGAGGGGCATGGCATACCATGGTGGGAGCCAATTTTAAGGGATATGTGGGATATTGGTAGTATATGTCTTGATATGCTCACGCCCATGTTATATATCTTCGTGTGGCCGAAGAGATGGAGAGCCACACGTGACAAGGGCTTTGCCCATGTCCCAACTGTGGAATTCAAAGCGCTAGATTAAGTTTACCGCGTATGTATTGCTCATGGTATGTTTGGCAAAGAGATCCATGAGTGCAGTCCCATTTTCATGGGGCATGTAGATATGAGTGGCGAAGGTATCTCCATGCGCCCGATTGGGGATCCAAGTGGGGGAATTGTTCGCAAATGGTTCCAATCATTTGTGTATTGAACCATGAGCGGATATCATGGGTGAGCATAGAGATATACTATCATGACAACTTTGTATTTGGACATATTTTCATGTTTTTGACCTCAATTTTTGCTCATTTTTGCGTTTTGTGTACTTACCTGGTCGGCAAACAGCAAGAAGCCTATGGAGAGTCGAACCATGGTATGTTGTTCATATGTTGGCATATGCTTTGGAGTTGAACACCACCATATGCCGGATCGCGTACTCCATTCGGCTTGGCGCACGAAGGGTTACAAGAATTGGTCTCAAGATCATTGGCTGACTTGGGCAGTGCGTGGCGCCCATATCCGAAGGGGTTTCGAGGGTAAAGTGGGGATGTACATGGGCATTGACCTTTGGTCTCTATCCTCCATGAATAATAGACTTCGATTCCATGCATACTTTGAGCCTTCGGATAAGTGGTAACCTCAATTTTCAGCATATATTTGATATATGGCCAATATGGTGTGAATTGGCAGTTTTTTGGCATGTTATGAGTTCAAACTCATGGGGCATATCTCCAAGCCCATTCGACTCCAAGTCCAACCAAGGTTATGTCAGGGTAGGGCATGGTCCTGAGTGCCACTCTAGGCCATGACACGCCACCTCCCCTATTGGGCTAGGATTTAGAGGCTTGGGTGTGAACACATTTTTGGGGTTTGTGTATTGACTTTTGACACATGGCATTTAGCCATCCTATTTGACTGGGTTCAGGGCATCATGTTGGTGAGTCCAGGGAAGGTCTTGAGTCCAGGGAATGAGGGGTCTATGGCTGTGATTGTGTAAGTTTCCATCTTTCCCCAACTTTGCTTCATTTGTGTTCATATGCCAATTTCAGGGCTTTCCTCTTTGGTGCAATTCTTGTACATGCCCGCCACCGTGGGACGATCGGTGTGCTGAACGGAAGCCCGCAGTGTGGATTGGATTGTGGATTGGGTTATTGCTGTATTTGTGGGATCTGGTTGCTGTTCAGGGTTGAAGGAGGATTTTATTTTCTATATTTTTGAATTTTGGTCCCTGGAACTTGAGGAATGCAATCGTTGATCCGGAGTAAATCAGCAGGGGTAACAGGCGGAAGGGGCACAGCGGGGGCCGGTCCTGGTAGGGACCTTCTTTATGGTAGCAGAGGCGTACCTGCTGCCCCTACCTACCGCCGACCCGGGGACTTGGGCCCCTATGAGCCCTGCCCAAGTACGCCCCGGGTGCGTATTGTGGACTCGGTGGAGACCACGCCGGTAGTTGAAGCCCAAAGAGAAGTACGACGTTCGGGAAGAGGAGGACTTGACATGGAGGACCTGGTCTCCATGTGTGAGCGTCGCTGCCGAAGAGCATGCAACCTCCGCTCCGCCGCGGAGGACTCTGAGGAGACCTGCCATTCAGGCAGCAGTGGAGGACGGGCCCGGCGCTACCGGAAGCGCGGGTCACCCAAGCTCGCGGCAGGGGACGCCGGGGCTATGGATACGGACCCCAGCCCGGTCAGGCTGTGGGAATCCGAGGGGCACTCCGATGGTTATCGGACTTCCTTCCCCTCGGAGTCGGAGGAGATGCCCGCGCCGACCGCCAGGGCGCATACGGCCCCCGAGCCCGCCCTGAAGCACGACGCCGAGGGCTTGGAGAGGCCAGCCAGGGCCCGGACGGCACCTGTGCCCCGGCACACGGGACCAGAGATGGACGCCATAGGCGATACGCCCATGGGCGATGAGTCTGAGGCGCCGGGAACCGCTGGATGCGCTGGATCAGGTGGAAAACACGCTGAGTGCCACTGCGAGCACGTGTCCTTCCTCATGGGCAAGTACCCAAAGATGGGGATGGACGCCATCGTGCATCGCCTAGACCGCCTGGACAGCGCGAAGGACGGCCTAGAGGAGGACGTCGCCGGGATCCTGGATGACCAGTCGGCCGCGGAGAGAGACATGGCGGAGCTGCGAGCGGAACAGGACCGGTACCGGGGGAATCTGGAGCTGGCCCTGGAGAAGCAGCAGCGAGTGGTAGACAGCCTCCTCCACCTGGTGGAGGACATGTCAGGACGCCTGAAAAGGCTGGAGGAGCTACAGCCATAAAAGTTTATAGTGTTTTCAGCACTGTGTTTTGCCTCTCCTGCTGCTTGCTGTTGGTGTAGGGTTTCCTGCTGCTTGTTTTTGGAGATGAAAAGCTTTGGTTTTGATGAAATACAGTCACTCCAAGTCACTCCAGGATAGCCCAAGCCAATAGTATGCAAAGAGAAGAGGATTCAGGATCAAAGCATGAAGGGCTGCAGTGTAGACAGTGAAAGATGATTGGATATTCACAGAAACTGCAACTCAGGTCACAAATGAATGCATATTCACAAAGATAGCTGAAATGTTTTTGGAAAAGAGTTAGAAAACTGCCTCAGGATCACTCTCTCTCCATAGTGCCATCTTAGGAGATGTGCACTCTTTGTTTTGGGTCCCATATGTGCTGAGGTGGCATGGTATGTGGCGATGAGGTCACTGCCATGTCACATGGGATCTTCCTACTTAGCTAGGCTGACCGGGAATTGAACCCAGGACCTCTCAAAAAGAGGTGCCCAGCCCCTTAGGGTGCATACCACTAGGATAGCTAAGAATTCATGGAAAAACATAGATAAATTCATAGGCTCTACCTTAGGTATGTCAGTGCTCAGTCAACTCAGGAAAAGATGATTGGCTTCACATTGAAAGGGGATTAAGGGGTCCACTCCATATCCTGATTGGGTGTTTGGTTCCATAGGTCAAAATGTGTTATCACCACTTTTGGTTGGACCAATACTAAGATTGAAATGCATGGATGCTCAGTGCATCTCTAATACAACTAGAGTATGCCTCAAAGCAATGGAAAAGCACTTTTTCTTACTCCCCCCTTGTGCTGTGGTGGCCACCACTGTCGCATTTTAGGAAAAAGGGAATTTTTCTTGGCCTTTCCTTGGTTTCCACATCTACTTTAAAATACCTATAGTTTCCCTCACACTGAAAAATGAGCGCTCACCATGGCTGACGCTCTTTTGCTGCTTTGTATGTAACATATCCTACAGAAGACTCAGCGCTCATGGCGCTGCCGGGGCTCCTGTGGCTTGGTTGGGTTAGTATGTGAGCATGCCAAACATGTGCATATGCATCCCTCCCTCCAAGACGCAGCGTCGACACAACCCAAACGCAAGACACAATATACACACTCGCATGGGTTCTCGTAAACCTGCTGGCGACCTGTGACCTGTCTTAGGGCGAAGGGAGTCTCGAAAAAATTAAAATTGCCCCTTGGTGGGGTCTTGGTTCTGCTCAGTCTCTCCAGGCACCTGCGTTTCGGCCCGAACACGGCCTACTCAGCGAGGCTGCGCGTGGGTATCTGCAGAGGCAGGAATGGGAGAATTATGGACGAATCCACGCAAAAACGAAGCGACGACACCTAAATCCGTCAAATGACGGCCTAGAATTTTTCTGAAACGACACACCTGAGCAGAATCCAATTGTGCATCAGAAGCACATTTTTATAGAAATTATAGTCATCTCTGGATTTTTTAAATCCAGAAATTCATACACATAAAATGGCGGCGCGCAGGAGCGGCTCCTAGCGAAGCGCCGGAAAATGGAGAAATAATGGAATTATAAACATATGTCTCACGTAGTCTCGAAAATGACGAGACACACATTAATAAATAAACATACAGATTCCACCCACACTAATAGAAGCTTCAAAAATTCAAGAATTCGAAAATGAACGAAAAGACTTCAATGAATCAGGTATAAACTACAGGTATGTTCGTCTCGCATGACGCATACACATTGCTCGTCTCGTGTCTCCGTGAACGAGCCTTGTAGCAGCGCTAACAAAGATAGAACGCGATAGAGGGATTGATTAGAAAGATTGCAGATGATTAGCGGTCAGATCAGGGTGATTAGACATACACACACGTGCATAGCAACGTTCTTCGCGTGCGCCCCTCACTTGCTCTCTCTCTCCAGCGGTAGGTAAGGTGAGTAAGCCCAGGCGGGGCCACCCCCTGGTGGAGTTCGTGATTACGCTTGAGATGGGCAGGTTTGCCCCAGAGGTTCGTGCATACTCGTGCATGCACACACGCATTAAAGGGTAGGCCACGCGAAGTGCGCACGGTAAACCTTGTTTAGGCTACCCAGGGGCTCCTCGGTACGTTCTTTAAGAGAACCTGAAGAGTCCCTTAACGCTTGCTTGCTTGACAAGGGTAGCTGGTCTTCCAGATAGTTTGCGGACAGTGTATTATATATAGGTCACACTGAGAAGGGTATAATACCTGGAGTGTGGCTTGGTTCCTCTGCCGCAAACGCCCTTTCATTTGCCTTTGTTTTACAGGTGGGCAGGTAGGGTGATTGGTGCAGCAGCATTTTTTTATGCCCTGCTAAACAAGGGCGCAGATCACACAAACAAGTAACTCCGCTCCGCCTGTGGCAGAGCAGGGAGTCCGACTTCATCGACATCTGCGCCTTGCACGCGAGAGCACTCCTTCCCTCCAAGCCCTAGCAGGGGAAACGCGTTGTGGCGTCCCCTGTTAGGCCACAGTTGCTTAGCAGCGCTGTGTTCTCTTGTCATTTCACAGGAGAGTCGCTAGGACCCACGACACCTTTGACTTCGCAACGCCCAGTAGAGTGTGCGTGTAGGAGTGGTAGTCCTGAGTGGGGGCTTGAGCCAGTTGCCCCAGTGCTCGCCCACCAGGATGGTGCCACTGTAGGGTGTGTAGGACCTGTAGTGCGTGTGTCACTGTCCCACCCATTTCCTGCAATTTTAGCAGGGTTGGTGGGCTGTGGCAGTGGTTAGGTCAGTGTTTTGGCCACATAGCAAAACGGTGTTTTCATGCCTTCATAGCTTTTGGCCACCCCTCCCTGTAGTAGACAGATAGGTAGGGAAAACAATACCTGGATTAGCACGCTGGGTATTCCCCCAAGGTTTTGCGCCAGCACAGAAATTGGGCGCATAGGGGAGGGGAGACCCGGGGCGTACCCCGTGGCATCAATAAGCCAACCCTCCAGGTTTAGCAAGGGCGCAGACTTGGGTATAATTAGGACACCACTTCTGCGGCTTGCTCTCAGGACCTTAGGAATAGCACACTCACACATAAGCTTTGGCAGGTAAGGGTAAGGTTCAGTCCCTAGCTTTAGTCTTGGAGGCAAGCGTCTCAGCGAGCCTCAGCAACTCACCAAGGTTGTTCTGGGACAAGTAGTCAACCAGAACTGTGTTTAGGCGTCCCTCAGGTAGAACAAATGCAGAGAAGGGCTCCCAGGTGGCCTCTTCGACTCCAAACCCTTCCCAGAGGGTGAGGAAGCGCCAACCCTGGCGATAGCGGTGGCGTAGGACAGACTTCACCAGGTAGAAGCCCTCCTTAGCCATCTCCTCGGCGTTCATGTCTGGGAGTTCACCTTCAACTTCCATAGGGCTGGCAGCCCCTTGTAGGTCCAGAGCGGCGATTTCCTCGTCGTTCAGCTCCCACTCCTCCCCACAGAGGTCTTCAGGGTCATGGTAGCGCTTCAGGTGTTGAGCAGCGCACACCAGGGTCCCCCCTAGACGGGGAGAACACCGCACGGTGATACGGTGTCCATCCACTGATAGGATCTTGTACGGCCCGAAGTATGGGTCATCGCTGGTAGAGCGTGGCCAGGCGGGTAGTCGACTGTGGTGCACCAGCACCCAGTCCCCATCTTGGTAGGTGGCCGGCACACGGTGCTTGTTCTTCTTGTTCCACTGACGCTCCCTCACTCTCTGGAGCATAGCCTTGGCCTTGTCCACCTTCGCTTGTTGCTCTTGGACCCATTCACCCACAGAAGAATGGGTGTCCTACGGATAGGGGGCATGTAGGAACCACGCCGGGCGCCCCAGGAATAGCTCATGGGGCGAGTAGCCAGTCGCTGAACTCTCTTGGGAATTCATCATCGAGGATATGACGGGGAGTAGTCTCACCCAGTCTCTGGTGCGTTCAGTTTTGCACCATATCCTGACGTTCTCCTTCAGGACACGGATCTGTCGCTCACATAGGGGGTTGCTCGTGTGAGAGTAGGGAATCCCCGTAGACACCTGGACATTGAGGGATCTCAGGACCCTCTTGTACCAGCCAGTATCTGAGCGTACTCGCACGTCCTCATCGGAGTTGATCTCCTTGGGCGCCCCATAGACACAAAACCACTCCTCCAGGAGTATCTTGATAGTCTCCTCCCCGGTAATGTGCGTGGTACATGGGAACACCCTGGTAAACCTGGTCAACCCACAGGTTACCACGAGGGCGAAGTCATAGCCCCCGAACTTCGGCATCTCCGTGTAGTCCACGTATAGAACACTGTTAGCACAGTGAGGGATGGGCAAGGTCGAGTAGAGACCTCTGTCCCTGATATCCCCTGGTTTACAGGACCTGCACGGGCACTTGTCCACGATAGGCTGGAGTGTCTTCCGCAGTTGGTCGTCCGGCCACGTAGTGTGGAACCACTGCTTGAACAGCCTCAGGGTACGGTCAGCACCCACATGACCACTGGACTCATGGGTCCACTTCAGCAGCGCTGGGACTCGGTCACTAGGCACCACAATACGGTCCTCGTGCCATAGGTAGCTCTTGTCCCTCTTCCACTGGTCTTGGTTGACCAGGAGGGGTTCAAGGTGTTTCTCCAGGCGCTTGTAGATATCCCCGAACTCTTTCAGGTAGTCCGATTGCTGGAGTCCATCCAGGGGGCGTATCATGGTCATGTTCAGGTCCAGGTGTACGTCCATACGGCTGAACGCCTCCTTAGCCAGCGCTTCAGACCGGGCACCAATCAGGGCGTCGAAGTTGTTGCGGCTGATGTAGTCGGCACACTCGTTCTTCACTCCCTGGATATGGTGTACCGTCAGCCGTAGTTGACTGAGGTAGGTCCACCAGCGCCGTAGCTTGGCCTTCTCAGGTGGGGGACCCTTCTGGAAACTGCGGACCGGTTCTTGGTCGCATAGCCAGACCACAGGGTTACTCCCCAACAGTCGTGCTTGTGAGGATAGCACCAGCATACCCGCGAGCAGTTCCTGCTCATAGGTGGAGTAGTTCCCCCTGGCCTGGTTCCACTTCCAGTTCCAGTGGCCCAGAGGTACTAGGACCCACTTGTCGTCAGGGTAGCTGTGCTTGAGGGTTCCATCTCGGTTGAGACCTTCCGTCCCCCATTGGGAAATGGCCGAGTCGAACTCCTCCTTCTCCAGTGCTTGCCATTGGAACAACGTTCCACCACCGCCCACATGGCTGGCGTCGGTCACCAGGATAATCTCCCCTTGTGCCCTAGGCACGCCCAAGCACTTAGCGTTGGCTACCTTGTCTTTGAGCTCGTCAAACGCTTGTTGCTCTTGTGGGCCCCAGCGCCAAGTAGTACTCTTCTTGATCAAGTCAGTCAGTACAGCGCTGGTGTAGGTGAAGTTTTTGATGTGGCGGCGATAGAAGTTGCACGCCCCAATGAAACTGCGTACATCATGAAGTCCTTTCTTGGGGTCTTCGTGTCGTACCTTGGCGTCCATCAGGGGTTTGGCCTTAGAGGCCGCTGGGGTTCACCACCCATAGCCAACGTCAAACCCCAAGTACTGCATGGTCTCCTGCATGAACTCACACTTCTCCAGCTTGAGTCCTGTGTGGTTCTCCTGGCAGACCGCAAAGAACTCACCCAAGAGGATTAGGTGATCCTCCTGGGTATTGGTCCCGAGGCATACATCGTCGATGTGAGCCTCCATCTGGGCACCACGGGATATGAGCTCCTGCACCTTAGGTCTCCTTCGTAGGATGGACAAGATCTTGTTCATCAGCTCTTGGAACAGAGCGGGTGCGTTAGCCACCCCAAACGGCATGACCTTCCACTTGAATACCCTCCCCTGAGGGGTGATGAAGGCCAGTAGTTCCTGCGCGTTGGGCGTCAGGTCCACTTGCCAGAATCCACTTCGCTTGTCCATCTTGGTCTTGTAGCGACAGGAGGCTATCTTCTCCAGGGTAGACTCCATATTGGGAATGGACCCTGAGTGGTTCAGCGTCTTCTTGTTCAGCTCTCCGTAGTCCACTACCAGCCGTTTGGCTGTAGACCCAGGTTTAGCCACCAGGAAACAGGGGCTGCAGTGTAGGGGGTAGTCCCCGTCCTTGTACTCCAGGACTAGGCCAGCGTCGATACACTCTTGTATCTCCCGCTCAATCTCGTCGGCCTGCTCTTTAGGAGCTGGATAGGGTCTCCTCCGGATCTTGTGACCCACGAACTCGGGTTTGAGCTTGAGGTCCATCTGTACCAGCTTGTCACATGAGGCTGGTGGGGGTAATTCTCCGAACACCTCCAGATAGGTCCTTATAAGCTTCTGTACCCGCGGGTCCAATACTTTGATCTTGTCCTCCATGTCCTCGTCAGAGTGTAAGTTGCTTGCCCCCTGAGTAATAGACGTCGGGAGGTGGTCCTCCACCGAGTCTTCGCCCGCGGTAGTATCCTTCAGCCCTTGGTAGGCATATAGAAGGTCTTGTTCAACCATCTCCGGTGGACGATGGCAGCATAGGCACGCTCGAGGGGGTTCACATACACATTCCTCCGAGAGGTCGTCCTCCTCTGGGGTCCTCACATGGGCGCCCCACACGCTCTTCATGAGCTTGAGATCTACCTCCCTTTGCCAGGTGGTGATCTTCTGTTCGAGGTCCTCCTTCAATTGGGATAGGTCTCCCATACGTCCTTGCTTCAGTGGCCACGAGCTGCGGGTAGGATTCGCGTAGCATAGCTTTTTCGCCACCAACTTCCTCTTGGAATCCACATACTCCCTGAGCCTGGATCGAGGGTCCAGCTCCTCATCCACGGGGTCTTCCACCCTCATGGAGAGTACGGGTTTTAGTGGGGCGACGTACTCGGCGTTCTCCACTTCCTCCACACAGGTCTGCACGAAGAAGGCGTCGTGCTCAGTATCGTCATCTGAGTGGATAGAGCTAGGTAGCTCCGATAGTCCACACTCAGAGACTCCATCAGGAACAGGTACATGACAAGGAGAGTTGGGGGCGTTGGTGTCAGTCACGACGTACTCATCTCCTCCGGGTGTAGTCTCAACAGCATCTTGAGGTCGTAGGCGATCCTTCAAGTCACCCAAGGCGAGTCCATCGCTTTCTCGTTGTATTGCCTGGACCAGAGTTGGGTCCAGGTCCTCCCAGGGGATGGTGGTAAGACTTCCGTCCACCACGCTGAGCATACTCCCCCATCCGGGCTTCCCAATGGGCGTCTTGCGTCCCAGAGCTACGTAGATGGCCTCATCAGGCAACCGAACAGAGCTGATAGTCAGCCTGTCCAGGAGGTTTCGCCAGTACTCGTTGCCCCCATGGGCTCCCCAATCGGGGGAACACAGGACCATACGGGAACGTTCCAAGGCCACCTTGGTCAGCACCTTCCCCAGTTCACTGAATCTGGGGTTCCCGTAGGCCATCCCGAAAGAGGGCCAGTAAAATTTGTAGTTGCAGTTCTTCCCCTTGCTGCAGTATAGGTCCAGTACATGCTGCTTGTCGCTGGCGAACAGCTCCACACTTAGGTCTTCTCGAGAGTAACCCAACTCCTTCAAACCTTGGTCTAGGACTTCCCCCAATAGTTGATAGTCCTCAGTTTTGGAGGCCGCCATCATGTTCGAGGGCTCCTCCTTCGATAGTCTCAGGTAACTCGAGGTATGTTCCGACTGCTCCAGTGGCACAGACTCTCTGCCACTGCCGTGGTCCACGTACAGGAGGTAGGGCGCTTGCAGCGTCAGGGATTGTATCTGGGAGTGCTGCACGAAAAAGTCAGTACCCAGTACAAAGTCGAAGGCCTCAGTGTCCATCACATAGAACCGATGGGCGATAGTCCGAGAGCCCATAGGTACCTCCACTTCACAGTCCCCGCAGCTGTGCACCACATGTCCATCCCCCATACGTATAGCAGCGGTGGGCATGGTGTTCTTCAGGCTCCCACAAGGTAAAATTTTCTTGGCCACTATAGATATTGTGGCGCCAGTATCCAGTACCCCCAGGTATTCACGTCCCCCTAGTCGGATACGTACCCAAAACACCAGGTCTTGGGTGCCACCAGAGCGTCCCCGTCAGAACTCCGCGGGACAGGTCACCTCGAACCCCTTGTTCCGCAATTTGCGGGCCATCCTCATGAAACGGCTCCTCCTCTTAGCGTTGCCGTCATCACCACCTTCATGCTCACGCTTGGCTCCTTGTTCTTGCCTGGCCTGCGTTTGTGAGCGTGTGGTAGGTCCAGACTGCCCTCCAGAGGGCTCGGAGTTCCCCCCTGGATTAGGGTTGGGGTTGCCTCCGTTCTTGTCCTTGTTCTTGTTGTCGGTCTGGCGGTTAGCGCCTCCTCCTCGTCCACCTTGACCCTTGTCTTGACCACCTTGACCACGTCCTTTCGACTTGCCCTTGCCGGAGTCGTTGCCTTTGGCCTTGCCTCCACCTTTGCCTGAGCCTTTGCCAGGATCTTCCCCCTTAAGCTTCGCAGATAGGCGTTGCTTATGGTAGCACTCATCCTCGTAGTGCTTCCGCTCACCGCAGAATGCACACGTGATGGTGCAGCGGTAATGATCCGGCAGCTTCGCTTTGGCGCCAGTGTTCTTCTCCTGCTGCTTCCCCTGGACGACGAAGCAGTCTCGCTGCTCGCAGTCAGAGGCGTGCTGCAGGTGGCCCTGCTCATCTCTGGCATCACACCAGAATAGCTCCTTCACGTTCTCCATGGTACGGGCGTGGGCGTGTTTGGGGGTAGTCCCCTGCCCAGGTCGGGACCCTTGGTACCCTTTGCCCCCAGAACCTCCACCACCAGGACGGTAGTTGTTCAGGTGCTGGTCGCTCTCCTTCTCCAGCGCCATCTCCAGGAGCAGTACGCATAGATCCTCGTAGCGGAGGGATCTAGCCTTGCGCTCAGCCGTCAAACGGCACTCGTCCCATAGCTCTCGGGGGAGCTTGGCGCACAACCAGAACAGCAGGTCGTCGCTGCTGTAGGAACCGGGCGTCAGTCGTCCCGCCCAGTGATCCAGGTCAGACAACAGCTCGGAGACCCTGCCAGGTTTGGGGTTGTTGGGCAGCACGGGCAGGTTCTGGATCTCGGCCCTGATGGAGAGGTCGGTCTCGTAGGTCGGGTACTGCCTCTCCAGGGCAACCAACACATCGGCAAAGGTGGCGGAGTTAGTCACGATCTGCCTGACCTGCTTCTCCAGGTACTTGGTCTTGCAGCACTGCAGGAGCAGATCGCACTTCACTCGCCCACTCGCGTGGGTTTGGCCGGTCAGTCGTAGGAACCGGCCAAAGTTCTCAGCGAACTCGCTGAGGTCCTTGCCTGTGAACTCAGGCAGGTTGACCACTATCTTGGAGGTGGCAATAGCCTTCGCCTTCTGAGCTCGGCGTCCTTCAGGGCGTCGGGTCTTCTTCTTCTTCTTCTTCTTCTTCTTACCCTTGGGGTCCTCGGGGTCCTCAGGGTCCTCGTCATCTGAGGGCGAAGAAGAATCCATCGACGGCGGCTCGTCATCGGGGGGGTCTCCGCCAAGATCACTAGAGCCATAAGGCTCTACGTCCACCATAGCCCTTAAGGCTGTCAGCCCCAGCTGGTCCAGCTCGGCCCTCGTCGAGTTCGTCACGTGGCTGTAGGGCGGCTGGGCCGTTCTCGGGACGAATGGACTTCTCGGTATTGCTGCAGGAGTTGGCATCGGTCGGCTCCTCAGGCTCCCCAGGGTATTTGTCAACCCTGCCGCCAGGTGGTTAGCCTGTACTCGGTGGGGTGACATTCCCACCGTCGTAGGTGACGCATGGGACGGGATCATCAGGGGCTCCAGTTTCTCCCTGATCTCTTGCGTGAGGTCGCCCACGATTTTTGAAGTGGCTCCTCGGAGCACCTCGTTGATCTCCGACCGCGTCAGGGACCTGTTGGAGGATCTTCCCGATCCTCTACTCCTGCCTCCAAGAAACTCTGGACCTCTCCTCAACCCACTCAAGGGTGCATACCCATGTGCATACCCAGGAGCATACCCAGGAACATCCATATAGGTTCCAGTAGCGTGTAGTGGATGGGGATAGTCAGCCGCATACCATCGCGGCGCAGAGCTGGAAGCCACCGGCTCACTGGCAGTAGTTGCCTCATGGAGCGCAGTGGTAGGTGGGCCCATACCATAGGCGGGGTAGGGAGGCATGCCAGTAAAGCCTGTGCCCTCTGCCATAGGCGGGTTGGTTGTGGAAGTGGATGTTGCTGCGGCTGGGAGTGTGGTGGTTATGGGAGAGGGTGATGCGTGGAGGCCAGAAGCGCTTGGTGCGCCTTCGAAGGTAGGGTCATGCGTCAGGTCTTGCCCTTGTTCCTCTCCTTCGTCTGCTTCTCCTCCAGCATCCTTCTCGCTCTCGTTCTCTCTCTTCCTCTTCACAGGCTGAGGCTGAGAGACCACTTCTTCGACAGACAGGGCCCCGAAGGCCGTCTGAAGCCCATCCAGGGAGTCCTCAGCCGTATCCACACCTTTGATTTTACCGGGCAAAAAATGGCCAAAACCCGGATTCTATCCAAATGGTTGACAAAATTGACACATCTTTGTTGTGTATTAAGCTTGTTTTGAAAGTTTTGTGGTTTTCGCCTATCATTCATGATAACAGTTGACGCATGGCTCATTTTGAGTGCCAAGATGTCATGCACATCCAATATTTCGGGCAAAACAAAAACTCAATTTGTGTGGAGAAATGAATTACTTACTTGTCCAACACAATACAAAATGGAAACCATTGCAATGTATGTAGACAACATAGATTGACCCTAATCCACACACGATTCACATTGTCCTTGTGCTTTTTGTCTTGCACCATGCAGTTATAATGTGATATGCTCGTCAATACCCCAACTTTTCATAACAAACATTTCACTAAAAAAATCATACAAATGCCCAATCATTTGCTTCGGCCAATGTCTAGCAACCGATCACTGCACCTACCAACTGTCGTCAACCTTGTACGCCGCCCTAAACTCTGACCAAAACTGATCTTCTTGCAGTCTCTGCCTCGCATGCGTTTTATTACTTCAAATTTTGCAAAATCAATCCTTGCCAAGCATGCAATGGGTTGTTGCACTTCACAGGGTTGCGTAATCGTAATATGCAAAATGAGTCTCGCACATGCAAAATCGCTCGCTGTATGTCAGCATGGCAGCAACAACTAATGGATGCAGGAAATGCCTGTGCTGCCATCAATCCTTGCCAAGCATGCAGTGGGTTGTTGCACTTCAGCGGGTTGCTGATAAATATTAACTGGTGAAGCAACAGAAAAATTGTCATCGCTGTGTGTTGTACCTTCAGCAGATGGTTCAAAAACAGCTGTAATCAATTAACTTACAAATTCAGAAGAGGCCACTGGCTGAACTGTAACTCTGGCTACCATCAACGAATCGTAATATGCAAAATGAGTCTTGCAGCTGCAAAGTCGCTGCATTTCAGCAACAGCTAATGGATGGAGGAACACAAAAAAACATGCAGTGCGCTCCATGCCTCTGGTGTCAGCAGACTTGGCACAATGTGCAGTGGGTTGTTGTGCAGCAATGGTTTGCTGAGAAATAATCACTGATCAAGAAACAGAGAAGTAGCTCAAGTTAAGCAATCAAACATTGTGACTGTCCCTGCTGGCCTTGCAGAAGCTACTGGCCCATGTAAGGGCTCCGCCGAAGGTACAGCGCCAGGTGCCGGCCTTGCCGGTGCCTCAGGCGCTGGCGCTGTCTTCACGTCAGCGTCCTCCTTTCCTGGATCCATCTTAGTCCGCCCTTCTGCTTATGTTTGCCTGTACTCGGAGCACTGGTTGTACGGCGCGGGGTCGCTGCCGGTGCACAGAGACAGGCTGCCTCTTGCTACCAGAAAAGTTTATAGTGTTCTCAGCACTGTGTTTTGCCTCTCCTGCTGCTTGCTGTTGGTGTAGGGTTTCCTGCTGCTTGTTTTTGGAGATGAAAAGCTTTGGTTTTGATGAAATACAGTCACTCCAAGTCACTCCAGGATAGCCCAAGCCAATAGTATGCAAAGAGAAGAGGATTCAGGATCAAAGCATGAAGGGCTGCAGTGTAGACAGTGAAAGATGATTGGATATTCACAGAAACTGCAACTCAGGTCACAAATGAATGCATATTCACAAAGATAGCTGAAATGTTTTTGGAAAAGAGTTAGAAAACTGCCTCAGGATCACTCTCTCTCCATAGTGCCATCTTAGGAGATGTGCACTCTTTGTTTTGGGTCCCATATGTGCTGAGGTGGCATGGTATGTGGCGATGAGGTCACTGCCATGTCACATGGGATCTTCCTACTTAGCTGGGCTGACCGGGAATTGAACCCAGGATCTCTCAAAAAGAGGTGCCCAGCCCCCTAGGGTGCATACCACTAGGATAGCTAAGAATTCATGGAAAAACATAGATAAATTCATAGGCTCTACCTTAGGTATGTCAGTGCTCAGTCAACTCAGGAAAAGATGATTGGCTTCACATTGAAAGGGGATTAAGGGGTCCACTCCATATCCTGATTGGATGTTTGGTTCCATAGGTCAAAATGTGTTATCACCACTTTTGGTTGGACCAATACTAAGATTAAAATGCATGGATGCTCAGTGCATCTCTAATACAACTAGAGTATGCCTCAAAGCAATGGAAAAGCACTTTTTCTTACTCAGCCCCTCGCCTCGGGTCCGGAGCTCCCGGCAAAGCCGGCAGCGGCAGAGGTGGTGGAGCGGGTTAAGACCCTCGGGAGCGCCATGGATAAACCCATGGGCGGCCCTGCAGAGGCACCTTACGCGCCTCCGCGTGTTGACCCGGGTGCGCTGCCGTTTGTTCCCATGTTCAGCGAATCCACAATGCTCGGGGAACACACGGCACCGGCTGGGTCCATGCGGGAAGGGCACGTAACCACGGACCCGAGGAGCCTGATGGTACAGATGTCCCATGCCGCCCAGGATCTACCGATCACTACGACTGCCCATGCAGTTTATGCGGAAGAGGAGATTCAGAGCCAGACCATGCAGGGGCGAACCATGGGAAGCGCCGACGGACATGGTCGAGGTCATCCAGGCGCAAACCTGTGGGCGAAGGACCCCACTACGGGGATATGGACTGCCGATGGAGTAAGTCCTTCCCGCATTCCGAACCCCATGGGTTCAGGCCCAACTGGACCGCAGTCCATGGAGGAGAGGGATGTACGGGGAGTGTACTCACATCCCCCGGCCACAGGTGGTATCCGTCTCAGTGGATAGGTGGCTGGTGACGTCGGAGACGCCATCAGGATTGATGACCTCAGGGGAATCAAAATCCCCTACTATGATGGCAACCCCTCCAACCTGGACGACTCCATCCTGGATTGGGAGGACTTCGCCGAGGAGGTCGTCGGCGAGATGCGGGGAGCGCCGCGGGACAAGTGGGTATGTCGGACATTCCCACACCGGCTGGCGCAGGACCTGAAGGAGGAGCTGCGGGATCAGATCCGGGAAGGATTGATCCATACGGAGCAGGCCTGCCTGCAGTGGTTGGAGGATGAGGAGCGGGTGGACGCTCCGAACCAGAAGCTGGAGGACTTGTGGTCCATCCCGCTGCCGCTGGACCGCGGTGGGTTGCGGGTCCGGGAGTGGAACCGGTACCTGCGGAAGTACCGACGGAGCCTCAAGCTGGTGGAGGACTGGAACGAGTCCAGTGAGATCCGCCACTTGCTGAAGGACATCCTCCCGGGCCACTGGAAGAGGAGAGTGGAGGACGAGGAAAAGAAGAGAGCGAAGAAGCGCGTGGCGGTGAGGCTCATGGCGGCGGAGGATACCCATGCGGGTATCATGGAGTTCTTCAGGAGGAACCTGGGCGAGCCCGACCGGATGTTGGGACTGAAGAACGCCGTGTACGTGGAGGTATTTGGAGACTCCATGGGGCAAAGGTTGCTGCGCCTCAACAACGTGGAGTGGAGGCGCGGAGAGCCGCTGAGAATGCAGGTCATCTTCGCCCGCATGAGCCTCGACGAGATCGTGAAGTACATCACGGTGGAGTTGAAGCTCAATGCGAAGAACGAGGCCCACGTGCAGGATCGACAAGGCCATGGACAACGAGGCCACCGAGAAGACCGCCATCATCGGGAGATCCAGGAGGACACGGCCAACTCGGCGGAGAATGGTAGTGGAAGTGGCCAAGACCACTGGACCTGGTCCCGGGAGGATCAGGAGGAGGCCCATTTCTTCGCGTTTGTGGCGCACAACGTGAGGGACCATGGGCAGGATCGGTCCAGATGGAGCCGGCTGGGACCCAAGAAGGGAAATGAGCCAAGGAGGATCGGGAACACACCGCTCTCGTTCCGGGAGTACAGGTCTCAGCACGACGGGTGCTGGGTCTGCTATGGCAAAGGAAACAACCATGCACACGACCACCGTCAGTGCAAGGTGTATGAGGCGGACAAGAAGGCCTACTTCGCCGCCCACCCCGAGAAGAAGCCCAAGGAGCAGCGGATTGCCGATTGGAAGGCGAAGGGCGGAGACGAGGGAAAAGGCCAAGGCAAAGGCCAAGGGAAAGGCGGAGGAAGAGGCTATGGCGGTGGACCTGGCCAAGACCGACGAGTGAGGTCGATCGAGGAGGTTGCTGAGGACATGTTGAGGACGTTGGAGGAACTCAAAGCCCAGCAACGTGGTGGACAAAGTCCTGGCGGATCGCAGCCGGAAGGGGCTGCGGGAAGTCAAGTCTAGAGGAGCCCCCACGGGAGTGGGACCTCAGAGGTCTCTCCTCCGGAAATCAGTGGAATCCCAGAGAAAGCGAAGGCACATTGGGTGCCGAAGAAGGCTCCAGAAGAGCCAAAACCACTGAGTTTCGCCACTCCCAACCCCTGGAGCGCCCTGCCAAGGGAAGCACATGTGGGTACGGGACATGGCAAGAAGGAAGGAGCGACCACGGAGAGCCCCGTGGATGGGCAGAACCAGCCCAAGATCTTCACCATCCGTGACCATACCCTTGAGGTCCTGATGCACCCGGACGTGCTAGAGTTGCATGCCGTGAGAGTCGTCCATACGCCTCATGGTGACGAGCGGCAGTTGCACTTGAAAGTGCGAGTACGGTGCGGACGAGAGGAGAAGGTGGTGGATGTGTTGGTGGATACGGGTGCCCAGGTGAGCCTGGTCCAGAGAGGGTTGTTCAAGGAGGAACTCCTGCAGCCCAGCCGGAGACCGGTCCGCCTGAAGGTCGACAACGGAGAGATCATGGGTGGGGCCACTATCAGTATGGAATTCTGAGAACATGAGCGCTTGAACCGCCCTGATCAGGCGAAGAGAAGCACTCTATCCGGGAACTTCTATGTGGCCGACATTACAGATTGGGATATGATCATGGTGTATGACTTCATGGTGGCAAACGCCATTGGAGCCCTGCCCCATCGCGCAACGCTGGTCCGGGAGGATGATGAATGCCTCACATGGTGAAGCCGGTTCGGACCCCCGTGGCCATCTTGGGGTCACTTGGGGTGTGTATCTATGTGCCGGCAAGCCGCCATTGGCTGATATCATACTCTCCCGTCCACCTGAACTAACCCGATGTGATAGTGTGATAGGTTTGGCCATTCCGGCTACGAGCGGCCATATTCAGTACCGAGGCGCCGCCAGCGGAGATTTATATATCAGAATATCAGGAATCAACAGGGTTTTATTATCATAATGTTTCCGTAATTTTTCCGCCTTCCGTTCTGATGGTCAATGTATCGGCGACTGTCAGTTGGCTCGCGATTTTGCGTTAACCGATTGGTTACCTGTTATTTCCAGATATTTTGGCGGAAACCCCGATGAAGGGTCAGATTTCATCAGTAAAGGGTTCGTTGCTTCCGCAATTTTCTAAATATGCACTCGAAATTTTATTCTGAATTTTTCGCGATGTCGAAATCGAATTTTCGACTTCGACATCGCCGCACTTGATTTGGTCTTCTTCGAGTGGTCATACTCTTTTCCCTATGCCCGAATCAGGTTTCCCTTTTACTTGCCACCCATTTGACTTGGAGATATAAGGGAAACAAAAGTGAATCGTGGGACCACTTTGAAGGGCCATATCTACGCGCGAGTGTGAGGAAAGAGAATAAGGAAGGTTGGGTTGCAAGCGCCTTAGTCTCAACTTAATTTAAGAAGCATCAAACGCCTTTGGTGTGTACACATGCCCGGTATAGCAAGGGATAATGGTCAAGAGGGTAGAAAGTGATATATAAAACTTGGACCGTGCAACCGAATATTTTATTGCGACTTTCGAGTGTACCGCATGAGTGTTGGGGTTGCATAGATACTTTCCTTGGGTTCCCACGTATTTTTAACGTGAAGTTATGTCCATGGAGGGGCATGGCATACCATGGTGGGAGCCACTTTTGAGGGTATGTGTTATATGCATGGTATGTGCTTCGATATGCTCACGCTCATGTTATATATCTTCGTGTGGCCGGAGAGATGGGGAGCCACACGTGACAAGGGCTTTGCCCATGTCCCAATCGGGGAATTCAAAGCGCTAGACTAAGTCTACCGCGTATGTATTGCTCATGGTATGTTTGGCAAAGAGATCCATGAGTGCACTCCCATTTTCATGGGGCATGTAGATATGGGTGGCGAAGGTATCTCCATGCGCCCGATTGGGGATCCAAGTGGGGGAATTGTTCGTGAATGGTTCCAATCATTTGTGTATTGAACCATGAGCGGATATCATGGGTGAGCATAGAGATATACTATCATGACAACTTTGTATTTGGACATATTTTCATGTTTTTGACCTCATTTTATGCTCATTTTTGTATTTTATGTGCTCAACTGGTCGGCTAACAGTAAAGTGCCTAGAGATCCGTGAACTATGGTATGTTGCTTATATGTTGGCATCTGCTTCGGTGTTGTACCTCACCATATGCCGTATCACATGGTCAATTTGGCGTGGCACACGAGGCCTCACAAAATTAGGTCTCAAATTCATGAGTTGACTTGTGAAGCATGTCATGTACATAACCCGAGGGGTCTCGGAGCCAATGATGGGATATTCTTGGGCATGCACCTTTGGTCTATATCACCCTTGTATATTACTTTCCGGTTTGACACATGCATGGAGCATTTGGGTATTTGCCATATGCATTTTTGAGTATATAATTGAATATTGGGCACTATGGTGTGTTTTGCCTGATTTGGTTAGGTTGTGAGGTCATCTTCATGGGGCAGTTCTCCAAGCCCATTCGACTCCAAGTCCAACCAAGGTTATGTCAGGGTAGGGCATGGTCCTGAGTGCCATTCTAGGCCATGACACGCCACCTCCCCTATTGGGCTAGGATTTAGAGGCTTGGGAGTGAACACATTTTTGGGGTTCATGTAGTGACTTTTGACACATGGCATTTAGCCATCTCATTTGACCTGGTTCAGGGCAATATGTTGGTGAGTCAAGGGAAGGTCTTGAGTCCAGGGAATGAGGGGTTTATGGCTGTGAATGTGTATGTTTACCTCTTTCCCCAACTTTGCTTAATTTGTGTTCATATGCCGATTTCAGGGCTTTCCTCTTTGGTGCAATTCTTGTACATGCCCGCCACCGTGAGACGACCGGTGTGCTGAACGGAAGCCCGCAGCCCGTATTGGATTGTGATTTGGGCTATTGCTGTATTTGTGGGATCTGGTTACTGTTCAGGGTTGAAGGAGGATAGTATTTTCTATATTTCTGGATTTGGAACCCTAGATTTAGATAAATGCAATCGTTGATCAGGAGCAAGTCAGCAGGGGTTACAGGCGGAAGGGGCACAGCAGGGGCCGGTCCTGGTAGGGACCTTCTTTATGGTAGCAGAGGCGTACCTGCTGCCCCTACCTACCGCCGACCCGGGGACTTGGGCCCTTGTGAGCCCTGCCCAAGTACGCCCCGGGTGCGTATTGTGGACTCGGTGGAGACCACGCCGGAGATTGGAGCCATAGAGGAGCCAAGACGTTCAAGAGCATGGCGAACTCCGGAAGGTGAAGCCCGAAGAGAAGTACGACATTTGGGAAGAGGAGGACTTGACATGGAGGATCTGGTCTCCATGTGTGAGCGTCGCTGCCGAAAGGCATGCAACCTCCGCTCCGCCGCGCAGGACTCTGAGGAGGCCTGCCATTCAGGCAGCAGTGGAGGACGGGCCCGGCGCTACCGGAAGCGCGGGTCACCCAAGTCCGCGGCAAGGGACGCCGGGGCTATGGATACGGACCCCAGCCCGGTCAGGCTGTGGGAATCCGAGGGGCACTCCGAGGGCTATCGGACAGCCTACGAGCCACCTTCGGAGTCGGAGATGTCCGCGCTGATCGCCAGGGCGCATACGGCCCCCGAGCCCGCCCTGAAGCACGACGCCGAGGGCTTGGAGAGGCCAGCCAGGGCCCGGACGGCACCTGTGCCCCGGCACACGGGACCAGAGACGGACGCCATAGGCGATACGCCCATGGGCGACGAGTCTGAGGTGCCGGGAACCGCGGGATGCGCCGGATCAGGCGGAAGGCACGCTGAGTGCCACTGCGAGCACGTGTCCTTCCTCATGGGCAAGTACCCAAAGATGGGGATGGACGCCATCGTGCATCGCCTAGACCGCCTGGACAACGCGAAGGACGGTCTAGAGGAGGACGTCGCGGGGATCCTGGATGACCAGTCGGCCGCGGAGAAAGACATGGAGGAGCTGCGAGCGGAACGGGAGCGGTACCGGGAGAATCTGGAGCTGGCCCTGGAGAAGCAGCAGCGAGTGGTGGACAGCCTCCTCCACCTGGTGGAGGACATGTCGGGACGCCTGAAAAGGCTGGAGGAGCTACAGCCCCTCGCCTCGGGTCCGAAGCTCCTGGCAAAGCCGGCCGCAGTTGAGCTGGTGGAGCGGGTTAAGACCCTCAGGAGCGCCATGGAGAAACCCATGGGCGGCCCTGCAGAGGCACCATACGCGCCTCCGCGTGTTGACCCGGGTGCGCTGCCGTTTGTTCCCATGTTCAGCGAATCCACAATGCTCGGGGACTACACGGCACCGGCTGGGTCCATGCGGGAAGGGCACGTAACCACGGACCCGAGGAGCCTGACGGTACAGATGTCCCATGCCGCCCAGGATGTACCGATCACGACGAATATGGTAGTTTTTGCGGAAGAGGAGATCCAGAGCCAGACCATGCAGGGGCGAACCATGGGAAGCGCCGACGGACATGGTCGAGGTCATCCAGGCGGAAACCTGTGGGCGAAGGACCCCACTACGGGGATATGGACGGCCGATGGAGCAAATCCTTCCCGCATTCCAAACTCCATGGGTTCAGGCCCTACTGGACCGCACTCCATGGAGGAGAGGGATGTACGGGGAGTGTACTCACACCCCCCGGCCACAGGTGGTATCCGTCTCGGTGGAGTGGTGGCTGGAGACGTCGGAGACGCCATCAGGATCGACGACCTCAGGGGAATCAAAATCCCCTACTACGATGGCAATCCCTCCAACCTGGATGACTTCATCCTGGATTGGGAGGACTTTGCCGAGGAGGTCGTCGGCGAGATGCGGGGAGCGCCGCGGGATAAGTGGGTATGCCGGACATTCCCACACCGGCTGGCGCAGGACCTGAAGGAGGAGCTGCGGGATCAGATCCGGGAAGGACTGATCAGGACGGAGCAGGCCTGCCTCCAGTGGTTGGAGGATGAGGAGCGGGTGGACGCTCCGAACCAGAAGCTGGAGGACTTGTGGTCCATCCCGCTGCCGCTGGACCGCGGTGAGTTGCGGGTCCGGGAGTGGAACGGGTATCTGCGGAAGTACCGCAGATGCCTCAAGCTGGTGCAGGACTGGAACGAGGCCAGCGAGATCCGCCACCTGCTGAAGGACGTCCTCCCCAGCAACTGGAAGAGGCGAGTGGAGGACGAGGAGAAGAAGCGGGCCAAGAAGCGGGTGGCGGTGAGGATCATGGCGGCGGAGGATACCCATGCGGGTATCATGGAGTTCTTCAGGAGGAACCTGGGCGAGCCCAACCGGATGTTGGGACTGAAGAACGCCGTGTACGTGGAGGTATTTGGAGACTCCATGGGGCAAAGGTTGCTGCGCCTCAACAACGTGGAGTGGAGGCGCGGGGAGCTACTGAGGATGCAGGTCATCTTCGCCCGCATGAGCCTGGACGAGATCGTGAAGTACATCACGGTGGAGTTGAAGCTCAATGCGAAGAACGAGGCCCACGTGCAGGATCGACATGGTCATGGACAACGAGGCCACCGAGAAGACCGCCATCATCGAGAGATCCAGGAGGACACGGCCAACTCCGCGGAGGATGGTAGTGGAAGTGGCCAAGACCACTGGTCCCGGGAGGATCACGAGGAGGCCCATTTCTTCGCGTTTGTGGCGCACAACGTGAGGGACCATGGGCAGGATCGGTCCAGATGGAGCCGGGTGGGACCCAAGAAGGGCAACGCACCAAGGAGGATTGGGAACCCACCGCTCTCGTTCCGGGAGTACAGGTCTCAGCACGACGGGTGCTGGGTCTGTTATGGCAAGGGAAACAACCATGCACATGACCACCGTCAGTGCAAGGTGTATGAGGCGGACAAGAAGGCCTACTTCGCCGCTCACCCCGAGAAGAAGCCCAAGGAGCAGCGGATTTCCGATTGGAAGGCGAAGGGCGGAGACGGGGGAAAAGGCCAAGGCAAAGGCCAAGGAAAAGGCGGAGGAAGAGGCTATGGCGGTGGACCTGGCCAAGACCGACGAGTGAGGTCGATCGAGGAGGTTGCTGAGGACATGTTGAGGACGTTGGAGGAACTCAAAGCCCAGCAACGTGGTGGACAAAGTCCTGGCGGATCGCAGCCGGAAGGGGCTGCGGGAAGTCAAGTCTAGAGGAGCCCCCACGGGAGTGGGACCTCAGAGGTCTCTCCTCCGAAAATCAGTGGAATCCCTGAGAAAGCAAAGGCACATCGGTTGCCGAAGAAGGCTCCAGAAGAGCCAAAACCACTGAGTTTCGCCACTCCCAACCCCTGGAGCGCCCTGCCAAGGGAAGTACATGTGGGTACGGGACATGGCAAGAAGGAAGGAGCGACCACGGAGAGCCCCGGGGACGGGCAGGACCAACCCAAGATCTTCACCATCCGTGACCATACCCTTGAAGTCCTGATGCACCCGGACGTGCTAGAGTTGCATGCCGTGAGAGTCGTCCATACACCTCATGGCGACGAGCGGCAGTTGCACTTGAAAGTGCGAGTACGGTGCGGACGAGAGGAGAAGGTGGTGGATGTGTTAGTGGATACGGGTGCCCAGGTGAGCCTGGTCCGGAGAGGGTTGTTCAAGGAGGAACTCCTGCAGCCCAGCCGGAGACCGGTCCGCCTGAAGGTCGCCAACGGAGAGATCATGGGTGGGGGCACCCATGAGGTCACTATCAGTATGGAATTCTGGGAGCATGAGCGCTTGAACCGCCCTGATCAGGCGAAGAGAAGCACTCTATCCGGGAACTTCTATGTGGCCGACATTACCGATTGGGATATGATCATGGGGTATGACTTCATGGTGGCAAATGCCATTGAAGCCCTTCCCCATCGCGCAACGCTGGTCCGGGAGGATGATGAATGCCTCAGATGGCTGTCCACGGATTATGCATGCGGATCATCCCAATGGAATGCTGAGGAAGAGGATCGGATCGTCGGAGCGGTGCAAGCTGTGGGTGCCAAGTCCAGAGGAGACCGCGGAGTTCAGCTCACAGAGTATGGAATGGCGCCACAGGTGTATGACAGGATGATCCAGACGCTGGGAGCCGAAGCGCGCGAGACGGACGTCTTCGCTTCCCGGGATGCCCCACTTTTGCGGAAGTGTAGGAGGCATTGGCATCGAGGAGACTCAGCCTGGCATAGGCATTGGGGTTTGAAGGAGTGGGGACCCATGTATTGGCATGGCTCCCTGGACAATACCAGACGTACGCTGGAGAAGATCATCGCGGATAGGGCAAAGGGAATCCTGGTCTTAACCGGCATAGGATCCACCCTATGTCTGCTGGAGGGTCTCAAGTCGACGCTGGACTCCATCACCCTGAACGAGATGTCATTCGGGCCAGAGGAGGAGTTGTTCATCGACGCCAAGGGTGTATCAATGCCCTCCCCAGGTCAAGCGTGGGGTACCAAGGCTTTCCTGGTGGATGGGGCGCAAGCCCAGCCCACGGGTGATGAAGCATTCATCCGTAGGGTGGAGGCGGTGCCCATGAAGGTCATGTTTGAGCCCAACGAGGGGACGGATCAGCCTATTGATGGTATTGACGTCCTGTCCCACGCCGAGATCGACGACGTCGTCAGCTACATGCGGATGGGGATGCACGACCGTGTGGCAGCCAAGAAGAGGCGGGCCATGGTCACATCTCCGCATTGGTGGGATGACAAGATTTTGGTCACCGGCAAGTACAAGAAGGATGAGTTCGTGGCGAGGGTCATGGATCACATCGCGGACCATTACGATGGTCCGGTTGGGTCGGACCCGCCGACGTGGGATTTTCCAAGAATGGGGGCCGATAGCGACAGTAACCAGCCTGACGCCGCAAATTTCCGAAAATTATCCGTGGGAAGTGCACCCCACGACGATGAAGACGGCATATCGGACGAGGAGAAGTCGGATTCGGACCCGGAAGAGGCCTATACCGCAGTGCGGTCGGTTGTATCAATACCGAAGCAAGCGGCTGAAGAGGCCCAGGAGAACCCAAAGGTCGCCGAGCTGAAGGAGAGGCTGATCAAGGCCTTTCCGCGGCTATTCAGTGGCGTCGCCAACAAGAACCCTCCAGATCGTGGGAGGTCTGGTACAGCGAAGATCAAGCTGAAGCCGAACCCCAAGATCTATCGTCATCGGGAGTACCAACTTCAGGGCGATCGGGCCGAGGCCATGAAGAAGTTGTTGGCTGAGTTCATTGAGCGGGGATGGATCGAACCCTCCGACAGTGAGTGGGCCAGCCCAGCCTTCATCGTGCCCAAGAAGGAGAAGGGCGAGTGGAGGTTAGTGGTGGATTACAGAGGTTTGAACGAGCAGACCGAGCACGACTCGTACTCGCTTCCCCTGATCGACTCCATCCTCCAAAAGCAACAGAAAAAGCGATTTTTCACGGTGTTAGATCTGAAACACGGCTATCACCAGATGCCGCTACACCCGGACTCCAGGCCCTGCACAGCGATGTCGACGCCGCTGGGGCCCATGCAGTGGAAAGTGGTGCCTATGGGCGCCAAGAATGGCAACGCCGCTTTCCAGCGCATGATGGAGGACCTACTCGGTCCTGTCCGGGACTGTGCCGACCCCTTCGTGGATGACATCATCATCGGATCCGGCACGGAGAACATGACTGAGGACGAGCTCATCGAAGCGCATGAGAAGGATCTGCGCCGAGTGCTCAGCGAGCTGGACAAGCACAACATGGTGTGCAAGCCCAGCAAAGCCTCACTCTTCGTGAAGGAAGTGGAGTTCGCGGGTCACGTGGTTGGTCAGGGGCAACGCCGTCCCATGCCTGGGAAACTGGCGTCCCTGCACCACTGGGAGAAGCCCCAGACCATCAGCGAACTCCGATCCTTCATGGGGTTCTGCAATTACTATTCGGGCTATGTCCGGATGTATGCAGAACTGTCGGGGCCGCTGCACAAGATGTTGCAGGTGGGCAAGTTCGATGGCCGGAAGGGGAGCAAGAAGAAGCTTGCCTGGACCCCTGAGGCTGAGGATGCGTTCAGCCGCCTGAAGGAGCGACTCCTGGGGCAGCTGGGACTATTCTTGGTGGACCCGGACAAGGGATTCGTGCTACGGACGGACGCCTCGGATTATGCGGTAGGGGCAGTCCTCGAGCAGATCCGGGACGACGGGTCACACGTACCTGTGGCGTTTTGGAGTCGGATCCTGGCCGAGGGCCAACGCCGCAGCTGGACCGCGAGGGAGAAGGAGACATACGCCATTGTTTGTGCGCTCAGGAAGTGGTCTGGCCACATCGGATTGCAACCGGTGGTGGTTTGCACGGACCATCAGTCCTTGCAGAGCTGGCACAAGGAGCACGTCGACACCCCCTCGGGACCGGCAGCAAGGAGGGCCCGATGGCATGAGACGCTCGCCAAGTTCGACCTCAGCGTCGTATACGTCCCGGGGAAGGACAACACTGTGGCAGATTGCCTCAGTCGCTGGGCCTACCCCGCGGGCAAGGCTTGGATGGACATATCCAGCCATGGCGACGCCGAGGAGACCGAGGAGGCCAAGCGCATCATCGAGATGGAGAAGGCCATGGAGCAAGAGGGGGTCAAGTGTTTTGTGGTGATGGCAAACCGTACAGACCTGGCCAAGTTCCGGGGCGCCCGAGTTCAAGCTATTCGAGAGGAAACCCTCGAGCAATGGATGGTGGCCCCTGTAGAGCTAGTCAGGTGGGTGCTCACAGAGGACTGGTCGGATGACTGTGCGGCATCCGAGCACTGGAGCAAGTACTGGAATGCCGTGAGCGCCCCGTCGGACGACGAATGGCCCGAGGGCTTGACCGAGGATGGGGACAAGTTGTTCCTCAAGGACAAGCTGCTGGTGCCCGAGAACCGAGTGGAGGAGCTCATTGACCATTGGCACAACGCCCAGCTCATGCACCCTGGCCGAGACAAGATGCAGCAGGACCTGGAGTGGCGTTTCAAGTACCCTCCGGGGTACTACGCCATCCTGGGGAGGTACTGCAGTGACTGCGCCGTGTGTCGGGCCACGAAGAGCCCCAACCACTCCACAGCGGGCAACCCGGTGTACACGGCTATACCGGAGGCCCCTATGCGGTCCGTGGCCATGGATGTATTCGCCATGCCTGAGGTCACCGTGGAAGGAGAGACCTACGACTGTGTCATCCTGGCGGTGGATAGGCACAGTGGGTATATCGTGGCGGTCCCTGGCAGGAAGTCCAAGAAGAAGGACAGGAAGGACAAGCATGGAATGGGGCTGCAGGCCAAGACCGTCGCTAATGCCATGATCAGGCCTTGGCTGACGATCTTTGATGTCCCGGCGGTCATCTGCAGCGAGCGGGGCAGTCAGTTTGTGGGGACGTGGTTCAAGACGATGTGCAAGCACATGGGCATTCGGCATGCCAAGACCGTGGCGTACCACAGCCGGTCGAATGGCCGAGCTGAGGTGGCCGGGCGGCAGATGTTCGGAAAGTTCCGCCAGCTGCACATCGACGAACCGGGCCGGAATTGGTACAATTCGCTGTGGAGAGTACTCCAAGCGTATCACGACCTTCCGGGGCCCACTGGACTGTCGCCCCATCGCATCCTGTTACTACGGGATCGAGTGTCACGCACTCTCCCGTGGTTGAACCATGGCAAAGTGGCCCGAGATGCAAAAGCCATGATGGCTGAGGCGGACGACACGGCGGCCAAGGTGTGCAAGGCACTTCAGGACGAGCATGACAAGAGGGCCAAGTACTTCAAGCAGGGAAAAGTCCAGAAGTATGCTCTCCAAGACACCGTGTGGGTGGAGCGGCACCACAAGGATGTCCTGTCCAGGCATCGGCAGGCATCTTGGTATGTGCCGGGGGTAATCGTGCGGAAGGTCGGGCAGGATGTATATGCGGTTCGTGTGGGGGATAACAAGATCCTGGACCGCGACCACACCCAGCTTCGTCCCCGAGCACCAGACCCCAGCGGACGTCCCGTCACCTTCGAGTTCACGGCCGGCGATGTGGACTCGGACGACGAGGGTGAGGACGACGACTTCACCGCCGAGAAGATCCTGGCGGACAAGCCGGACCCGGGGACGCCTGGGGGTAGGCTTTATAAAGTCCGTTGGAAGGGTTTCTCCGCATCCAGGGATTCGTAGGAGCCTCCGAGCAGTTTTATGCCGAGGTACACCACGGTCTGGATGGACTACCTGAAGAAAAAGAACATTTCTTTGGATGTCAAGGACGTGTTGGTCCACTTGGTAGCTGCTGTAGCACCATAATGGATCCCCCTTGGCATTTTGTTTGTTTCTGTGATTGGGGTGACAAGTGACGGCGTTCATCCGGGGATTGTTCGGCCTTGATCGGCCATATACCCCCTTCACTCGATCTCCACATATATATTTCATTGTGGTATACTTATTTAGGACGACCGACGACGTTTCTCTATCTTTGCTCCCCTTGGTCCATGTTGCAGATCAAGAAGAGATCGAATATGGCGTAGGGCGCTGATTATCAGTGTCCTCGGCCCTCCCTTGGGGCATGGGGGACGCCTACGACGTGAGTGGGGCCTCCATGTGTCCTTGGGACATGGGGGGGGGGGGGTTGGAGCCCATTGGGGTCCTCCCGTCCTCTCTTCAATGACTTCCGAGCGGTAACAACGCTCTGAGAAGGGGGGTGAAGCCGGTTCGGACCCCCGTGGCCATCTTGGGGTCACTTGGGGTGTGTATCTATGTGCCGGCAAGTCGCCATTGGCTGATATCATACCCTCCCGTCCACCTGAACTAACCCGATGTGATAGTGTGATAGGTTTGGCCATTCCGGCTACGAGCGGCCATATTCAGTACCGAGGCGCCGCCAGCGGAGATTTATATATCAGAATATCAGGAATCAACAGGGTTTTATTATCATAATGTTTCCGTAATTTTTCCGCCTTTTGTTCTGATGGTCCATGTATCGGCGACTGTCAGTTGGCTCGCGATTTTGCGTTAACCGATTGGTTAACTGTTATTTCCAGATATTTTGGCGGAAACCCCGATGAAGGGTCAGATTTCATCAGTAAAGGGTTCGTTGCTTCCGAAATTTTCTAAATATGCACTCGAAATTTTATTCTGAATTTTTCGCGATGTCGAAATCGAATTTTCGACTTCGACATCGCCGCACTTGATTTGGTCTTCTTCGAGTGGTCATACTCTTTTCCCTATGCCCGAATCAGGTTTCCCTTATACTTGCCACCCATTTGACTTGGAGATATAAGGGAAACAAAAGTGAATCGTGGGACCACTTTGAAGGGCCATATCTACGCGCGAGTGTGAGGAAAGAGAATAAGGAAGGTTGGGTTGCAAGCGCCTTAGTCTCAACTTAATTTAAGAAGCATCAAACGCCTTTGGTGTGTACACATGCCCGGTATAGCAAGGGATAATGGTCAAGAGGGTAGAAAGTGATATATAACTCTTGGACCGTGCAACCGAATATTTTGTTGCGACTTTCGAGTGTACCGCATGAGTGTTGGGGTTGCATAGATACTTTCCTTGGGTTCCCACGTATTTTTAACGTGAAGTTATGTCCATGGAGGGGCATGGCATACCATGGTGGGAGCCACTTTTGAGGGTATGTGTTATATGCATGGTATGTGCTTCGATATGCTCACGCTCATGTTATATATCTTAGGGTGGCCGAAGAGATGGGGAGCCACACGTGACAAGGGCTTTGCCCATGTCCCAATCGGGGAATTCAAAGCGCTAGACTAAGTCTACCGCGTATGTATTGCTCATGGTATGTTTGGCAAAGAGATCCATGAGTGCACTCCCATTTTCATGGGGCATGTAGATATGGGTGGCGAAGGTATCTCCATGCGCCCGATTGGGGATCCAAGTGGGGGAATTGTTCCTGAATGGTTCAAATCATTTGTGTATTGAACCATGAGCGGATATCATGGGTGAGCATAGAGATATACTATCATGACAACTTTGTATTTGGACATATTTTCATGTTTTTGACCTCATTTTATGCTCATTTTTGTATTTTATTTGCTCAACTGGTTGGCTAACAGTAAAGTGCCTAGAGATCCGTGAACTATGGTATGTTGCTTATATGTTGGCATATGCTTCGGTGTTGTACCTCACCATATGCCGTATCACATGGTCACTTTGGCGTGGCACACGAGGCCTCACAAAATTAGGTCTCAAATTCATGAGTTGACTTGTGAAGCATGTCATGTACATAACCGGAGGGGTTTCGGAGCCAATGATGGGATATTCTTGGGCATGGACCTTTGGTCTATATCACCCTTGTATATTACTTTCCGGTTTGACACATGCATGGAGCATTTGGGTATTTGCCATATGCATTTTTGAGTATATAATTGAATATTGGGCACTATGGTGTGTTTTGCCTGATTTGGTTAGGTTGTGAGGTCATCTTCATGGGGCAGTTCTCCAAGCCCATTCGACTCCAAGTCCAACCAAGGTTATGTCAGGGTAGGGCATGGTCCTGAGTGCCATTCTAGGCCATGACACGCCACCTCCCCTATTGGGCTAGGATTTAGAGGCTTGGGAGTGAACACATTTTTGGGGTTCATGTAGTGACTTTTGACACATGGCATTTAGCCATCTCATTTGACCTGGTTCAGGGCAATATGTTGGTGAGTCAAGGGAAGGTCTTGAGTCCAGGGAATGAGGGGTTTATGGCTGTGAATGTGTATGTTTACCTCTTTCCCCAACTTTGCTTTATTTGTGTTCATATTCCAATTTCAGGGCTTTCCTCTCTGGTGCAATTCTTGTACATGCCCGCCACCGTGAGACGACCGGTGTGCTGAACGGAAGCCCGCAGCCCGTATTGGATTGTGATTTGGGCTATTGCTGTATTTGTGGGATCTGGTTACTGTTCAGGGTTGAAGGAGGATAGTATTTTCTATATTTTTGGATTTGGAACCCTGGATTTTGATAAATGCAATCGTTGATCAGGAGCAAGTCAGCAGGGGTTACAGGCGGAAGGGGCACAGCAGGGGCCGGTCCTGGTAGGGACCTTCTTTAATGGCTGTCCACGGACTATGCATGCGGATCATCCCAATGGAATGCCGAGGAAGAGGATCGGATCGTCCGGGCGGTGCAAGCTGTGGGTGCCAAGTCCAGAGGAGACCGTGGAGTTCAGCTCACGGAGTATGGAATGGCGCCGCAGGTGTATGCCAGGATGATCCAGACGCTGGGAGCCGAAGCGCCCGAGACGGACGTCTTCGCTTCCCGGGATGCCCCACTTTTGCGGAAGTGTAGGAGGCATTGGCATCGAGGAGACTCAGCCTGGCACAGGCATTGGGGTTTGAAGGAGTGGGGGCCCATGTATTGGCATGGCTCCCTGGACAATACCAGACGTACGGTGGAGAAGATCGTCGCGGATAGGGCAAAGGGAATCCTGGTCATAACCGGCATAGGATCCAGCCAATGTCCGGTGGAGGGTCTCAAGTCGACGCTGGACTCCATCACCCTGAACGAGATGTCATTCGAGTCAGAGGAGGAGTTGTTCATCGACGCCAAGGGTGTATCAATGCCCTCCCCGGGTCAAGCGTGGGGTACCAAGGCTTTCCTGGTGGATGGGGCGGAAGCCCAGCCCACGGGTGATGAAGCATTCATCCGTAGGGTGGAGGCGGTGCCCATGAAGGTCATGTTTGAGCCCAAGGAGGGGACGGATCAGCCTATTGATGGCATTGACGTCCTGTCCCACGCCGAGATCGACGACGTCGTCAACTACATGCGGATGGGGATGCACGACCGTGTGGCAGCCAAGAAGAGGCGGGCCATGGTCACATTCCCGCATTGGTGGGATGACAAGATGGTGGTCACCGGCAGGTACGAGAAGAATGAGTTCGTGGCGAGGGTCATGGATCACATCGCGGACCAATACGATGGTCCGGTTGGGTCGGACCCGCCGACGTGGGATTTTCCAAGAATGGGGGCCGATAGCGACAGTAACCAGCCTGACGCCGCAAATTTCCGAAGATTATCGGTGGGAACGCACCCCACGACGATGAAGACGGCATATCGGACGAGGAGAAGTCGGATTCGGACCCGGAGGGGGCCTATACCGCAGTGCGGTCGGTTGTATCGATACCGAAGCAAGCGGCTGAAGAGGCCCAGGAGAACCCAAAGGTCGCCGAGCTGAAGGAGAGGCTGATCAATGCCTATCCGCGGCTATTCAGTGGCGTCGGCAACAAGAACCCCCCAGATCGTGGGAGGTTTGACACAGCGAAGATCAAGCTGAAGCCGAACCCCAAGATCTATCGTCATCGGGAGTACCAACTTCAGGGCGATCGGGCTGAGGCCATGAAGAAGTTGTTGGCCGAGTTCATTGAGCGAGGATGGATCGAGCCCTCCGACAGTGAGTGGGCCAGCCCAGCCTTCATCGTGCCCAGGAAGGAGAAGGGCGAGTGGAGGTTGGTGGTTGATTACAGAGGTTTGAACGAGCAGACCGAGCACGACTTGTACTCGCTGACCTTGATCGACTCCATCCTCCCAAAACAGCAGAAAAAGCGGATTTTCATGGTGTTAGACCTGAAACACGGCTATCACCAGATGCCGCTACACCCGGACTCCAGGCCCTGCACAGCGATGTCGACACCCCTGGGGCCCATGCACTGGAAAGTGGTGCCTATGGGCGCCAAGAATGGCAACGCTGCTTTCCAGCGCATGATGGAGGACCTACTCGGTCCTGTCTGGGACTGTGCCGATCCCTTTGTGGATGACATCATCATCAGGTCCGGCACGGAAAACATGACTGAGGATGAGCTCATCGAAGCGCATGAGAAGGATCTGCGCCGAGTGCTCAGTGAGCTGGACAAGCACAACATGGTGTGCAAGCCCACCAAAGCCTCACTCTTCGTGAAGGAAGTGGAGTTCGCGGGTCACGTGGTTGGTCAGGGGCAACGCCGTCCCATGCCTGGGAAGCTGGCGTCCCTGCACCACTGGGAGAAGCCCCAGACCATCAGCGAACTCCGATCCTTCTTGGGGTTCTGCAACTACTATTCGGGCTATGTCCGAATGTATGCAGAACTATCGGAGCCGCTGCACAAGATGCTGCAAGTGGGCAAGTTCGATGGCCGGAAGGGGAGCAAGAAGAAGCTTGCCTGGACCCCTGAGGCCGAAGATGCGTTCAGCCGCCTGAAGGAGCGACTCCTGGGGCAGCTGGGACTATTCTTGGTGGACCCGGACAAGGGATTCGTGCTACGGACGGACGCCTCGGACTATGCTGTAGGGGCAGTCCTCGAGCAGATCCGGGACGATGGGTCACACCTACCCGTGGCGTTTTGGAGTCGCATCCTGGCCGAGGGCCAACGCCGCAGCTGGACCGCGAGGGAGAAGGAGACGTACGCCATTGTATGTGCGCTCAGGAAGTGGTCTGGCCACATCGGACTGCAGCCGGTGGTGGTTTGCACGGACCACCAGTCCCTACAGAGCTGGCACAAGGAGCATGTCGACACCCCCTCAGGACCAGTGGCTAGGAGGGCCCGATGGCACGAGACGTTCGCCAAGTTCGACCTCAGCGTCGTGTACGTCCCGGGGAAGGACAACACTGTGGTAGATTGCCTCAGTCGCTGGGCCTACCCCGCGGGCAAGGCGTGGATGGACATATCCAGCCATGGCGACGCCGAGGAGACCGAGGAGGCCAAGCGCATCATCAAGATGGAGAAGGCCATGGAGCAAGAGGGGGTCAAGTGTTTTGTGGTGATGGCAAACCGTACAGACCTGGCCAAGTTCCGGGGCGCCCGAGTTCAAGCTATTCGAGAGGAAACCCTCGAGCAATGGATGGTGGCCCCTGTAGAGCTAGTCAGGTCGGTGCTCACAGAGGACTGGTCGGATGACTATGCGGCATCCGAGCACTGGAGCAAGTACTGGAATGCCGTGAGCGCCCCGTCGGACGACGAATAGCCCGAGGGCTTAACCGAGGATGGGGACAAGTTGTTCCTCAAGGACAAGCTGCTGGTGCCCGAGAACCGAGTGAAGGAGCTCACTGACCATTGGCATAACGCCCAGCTCATGCACCCTGGTCGGGACAAGATGCAGCAGGACCTGGAGTGGCGCTTCAAGTTCCCACCGGGGTACTACGCCATCCTGGACAAGTACTGCGGCGACTGCGCCGTGTGTCGGGCCACGAAGAGCCCCAACCACTCCACAGCGGGGAACCCGGTGTACACGGCTATACCGGAGGCCCCTATGCGGTCCGTGGCCATGGATGTATTCGCCATGCCTGAGGTCACCGTGGAAGGAGAGACCTACGACTGTGTCATCCTGGCGGTGGATAGGCACAGTGGGTATATCGTGGTGATCCCTGGCAAGAAGTCCAAGAAGAAGGACAAGAAGGACAAGCATGGAGTGGGGCTGCAGGCCAAGACCGTCGCTAATGCCATGATCCGGCATTGGCTGACGATTTTTGATGTCCCGGCTGTCATCTGCAGCGATCGGGGCAGTCAGTTTGTGGGGACGTGCTTCAAGACGATGTGCAAGCACATGGGTATTCGACACGCCAAGACCGTAGCGTACCACAGCCGGTCGAATGGCCGAGCTGAGGTGGCCGGGCAGCAGATGTTCGAGAAGTTCCGCCAGTTGCACATCGACGAACCGGGCCGGAATTGGTATAATTCGCTGTGGAGAGTACTCCAAGCGTATCACGACCCTCCAGGACCCACTGGACTGTCGCCCCATCGTATCCGGTTCCTACGGGATTGAGTGTCACGCACTCTCCCGTGGTTGAACCATGGCAAAGTGGCCCGGGATGCGAACGCTATGATGGCTGTGAAGCCGGTTCGGACCCCCGTGGCCATCTTGGGGTCACTTGGGGTGTGTATCTATGTGCCGGCAAGCCGCCATTGGCTGATATCATACTCTCCCATCCACCTGACCTAACCTGATGTGATAGTGTGATAGGTTTGGCCATTCCGGCTATGAGTGGCCATATTCAGTACCGAGGCGCCGCCAGCGGAGATTTATATATCAGAATATCAGGAATCAACAGGGTTTTTTTATCATAATGTTTCCGTAATTTTTCCGCCTTTCGTTCTGATGGTCAATGTATCGGCGACTGTCAGTTGGCTCGCGATTTTGCGGTAACCGATTGGTTAACTGTTATTTCCAGATATTTTGGCGGAAACTCCGATGAAGGGTCAGATTTCATCTGTAAAGGGTTCGTTGCTTCCGCAACTTTCTAAATATGCACTCGAAATTTTAATCTGAATTTTTCGCGATGTCGAAATCGGATTTTCGACTTCGACATCGCCGCACTTGATTTGGTCTTCTTCGAGTGGTCATACTCCTTTCCCTTTGCCCAAATCAGGTTTCCCTTATGCTTGCCACCCATTTGACTTGAAGATATAAGGGAAACAAAAGTGAATCGTGGGACCACTTTGAAGGGCCATATCTACGCGCGAGTGTGAGGAAAGAGAATAAGGAAGGTTGCGTTGCAAGCGCCCTAGTCTCAACTTATTTTTAGTAGGGTCCAACACCTTAAGTCGTCACACACACTCGTTGTATCATAGGATCATGGTCAACATGGTAGAAACTTGTTTATAACTTGTTGACCATGTGTCCGGACTTGATATTATGACTTTCGAGTGTAGGGCATGAGTCTTGCGGTGGCATAGCATCTTTTCTTAGGTTCCCACGTCCATTTAACCGAAAGTTATGATCATGGAGGGACATGGCATACCATGGTGGGAGCCTATTTTAAGGGCTATGTGGGATATTGGTAGTATATGTCTTGATATGCTCACGCCCGTGTTATATATCTTCGTGTGGCCGAAGAGATGGGGAGCCATACGTGACAAGGGCTTTGCCCATGTCCCAATTGTGAAATTCAAAGCGCTAGACTAAGTCTACCGCGTATGTATTGCTCATGGTATGTTGGGCAAAGAGATCCATGAGTGCACTCCCATTTTCATGGGGCATGTAGATATGAGTGGCGAAGGTATCTCCATGCGCCCGATTGGGGATCCAAGTGGCAGAATTGTTTGTCAATGGTTCCAATCATTTGTGTATTGAACCATGAGCGGATATCATGGGTGAGCATAGAGATATACTATCATGACAACTTAGTATTTGGTCATATTTTCATGTTTTCGACCTCAATTTTTCCTCATTTTTGTTTTATGTGCTCAACTGGTCGGCTAACAGTAGAGTGCCTAGAGATCCGTGAACTATGGTATGTTGCTTATGTGTTGGCATATGCTTCGGTGTTGTACCTCACCATATGCCGGATCACGTGGTCACTTTGGCTTGGGATATGAGGCCTCACAAAATTAGGTCTCAAATTCATGAGTTGACTTGTGAAGCATGTCATGTATATAACCGGAGGGGTTTCGGAGCCAATGATGGGATATTCTTGGGCATGGACCTTTGGTCTATATCACCCTTGTATATTACGTTCCGGTTTGACACATGCATGGAGCATTTGAATACTTGCCGTATGCATTTTTGAGTGTATAATTGACTTTTGGGCATAATGGTGTGATTTGCCTGATTTTGCCATGTTGTGAGGTCATCTTCATCGGGCAGTTCTCCAAGCCCATTCGACTCCCAGCCCAACCAAGGTTATGTCAGGGTAGGGCATGGTCCTGAGTGCCATTCTAGGCCATGACACGCCACCTCCCCTATTGGGCTAGGATTTAGAGGCTTGGGAGTGAACACATTTTTGGGGTTTGTGTAGTGACTTGTGACACATGGCATTCAGCCATCTCATTTGACCTGGTTCAGGGTAATATGTTGGTGAGTCAAGGGAAGGTCTTGAGTCCAGGGAATGAGGGGTTTATGGCTGTGAATGTGTATGTTTACCTCTTTCCCCAACTTTGCTTTATTTGTGTTCATATGCCAATTTCAGGGCTTTCCTCTCTGGTGCAATTCTTGTACATGCCCGCCACCGTGGGACGACCGGTGTGCTGAACGGAAGCCCGCAGTGTGGATTGGATTATTGCTGGATTTGTGGGATCTGGTTGCTGTTCAGGGTTGAAGGAGGATTGTATTTTATTTTCTATATTTTTGGATTTGGAACCCTGGATTTTGATAAATGCAATCGTTGATCAGGAGCAAATCGGCAGGGGTTACAGGCGGAAGGGGCACAGCAGGGGCCGGTCCTGGTAGGGACCTTCTTTATGGTAGCAGAGGCGTACCTGCTGTCCCTACCTACCGCCGACCCGGGGACTTGGGCCCCTATGAGCCCTGCCCAAGTACGCCCCGGGTGCGTATTGTGGACTCGGTGGAGACCACGCCGGAGATTGGAGCCATAGAAGAACCGAGACGTTCAAGAGCATGGCGAACTCCGGAAGTTGAAGCCCAAAGAGAAGTACGACATTCGGGAAGAGGAGGACGTGACATGGAGGACCTGGTCTCCATGTGTGAGCGTCGCTGCCGAAAGGCATGCAACCTCCGCTCCGCCGCGGAGGACTCTGAGGAGGCCTGCCATTCAGGCAGCAGTGGAGGACGGGCCCGGCGCTACCGGAAGCGCGGGTCACCCAAGTCCGCGGCAAGGGACGCCGGGGCTATGGATACGGACCCTAGCCCGGTCAGGCTGTGGGAATCCGAGGGGCACTCCGAGGGCTATCGGACAGCCTATGAGGAACCCTCGGAGTCGGAGGAGACGCCCGCGCCGATCGCCAGGGCGCAAACGGCTCCCGAGCCCGCCCTGAAGCACGACGCCGAGGGCTTGGAGAGGCCAGCCAGGGCCCGGACGGCACCTGTGCCCCGGCACACGGGACCAGAGACGGACGCCATAGGCGATACGCCCATGGGTGACGAGTCTCAGGTGCCGGGAACCGCGGGATGCGCTGGATCAGGCGGAAGGCACGCTGAGTGCCACTGCGAGCACGTGTCCTTCCTCATGGGAAAGTACCCAAAGATGGGGATGGACGCCATCGTGCATCGACTCGACCGCCTGGACAACGCGAAGGACGGCCTAGAGGAGGACGTCGCCGGGATTCTGGATGACCAGTCGGCCGCGGAGAAAGACATGGAGGAGCTGCGAGCGGAACGGGACCGATACCGGGAGAACCTGGAGCTGGCCCTGGAGAAGCAGCAGCGAGTGGTGGACAGCCTCCCCCACCTGGTGGAGGACATGTCGGGACGCCTGAAGAGGCTAGAGGAGCTACAGCCCCTCGCCTCGGGTCCGGAGCTCCCGGCAAAGCCGGCCGCGGCAGAGCTGGTGGAGCGGGTTAAGACCCTCCGGAGCGCCATGGATAAACCCATGGGCGGCCCTGCAGAGGCACCCTACGCGCCTCCGCGTGTTGACCCGGGTGCGCTGCCGTTTGTTCCCATGTTCAGCGAATCCACAATGCTCGGGGAACACACGGCACCGGCTGGGTCCATGCGGGAAGGGCACGTAACCACGGACCCGAGGAGCCTGACGGTACAGATGTCCCACGCCGCCCAGGATCTACCGCCAACTACGAATACCCATGCAGTTTATGGGGAAGAGGAGATCCAGGGCCGGACCATGCATGGGCGAACCATGGGAAGCGCCGACGGACATGGTCGAGGCCACCCAGGCGGAAATCTGTGGGCGAAGGACCCCACTACGGGGATATGGACAGCCGATGGAGTAAGTCCTTCCCGCATTCCAAACCCAATCGGTTCAGGCCCAACTGGACCGCACTCCATGGAGGAGAGGGATGTACGGGGAGTGTACTCACACCCCCCGGCCACAGGTGGTATCCGTCTCGGTGGAGTGGTGGCTGGGGACGTCGGAGACGCCATCAGGATTGACGACCTCAGGGGAATCAAAATCCCCTACTACGATGGCAACCCCTCCAACCTGGACGACTTCATCCTGGATTGGGAGGACTTTGCCGAGGAGGTCGTCGGGGAGATGCGGGGAGCGCCGCGGGACAAGTGGGTATGCCGGACATTCCCACACCGGCTGGCGCAGGACCTGAAGGAGGAGCTGCGGGATCAGATCCGGGAAGGACTGATCCGTACGGAGCAGGCCTGCTTCCAGTGGTTGGAGGATGAGGAGCGGGTGGACGCTCCGAACCAGAAGCTGGAGGACTTGTGGTCCATCCCGCTGCCGCTGGACCGCGGTGAGTTGCGGGTCCGGGAGTGGAACCGGTATCTGCGGAAGTACCGCAGATGCCTCAAGCTGGTGGAGGACTGGAACGAGTCCAGTGAGATCCGCCACTTGCTGAAGGACGTCCTCCCCGGCAACTGGAAGAGGAGAGTGGAGGACGAGGAGAAGAAGAGAGCGAAGAAGCGGGTGGCGGTGAGGCTCATGGCGGCGGAGGATACCCATGCGGGTATCATGGAGTTCTTCAGGAGGAACCTGGGCGAGCCCAACCGGATGTTGGGACTGAAGAACGCCGTGTACGTGGAGGTGTTTGGAGACTCCATGGGGCAAAGGTTGCTGCGCCTCAACAACGTGGAGTGGAGGCGCGGGGAGCCGCTGAGGATGCAGGTCATCTTCGCCCGCATGAGCCTGGACGAGATCGTGAAGTACATCACGGTGGAGTTGAAGCTCAATGCGAAGAACGAGGCCCACGTGCAGGATCGACTTGGTCATGGACAACGAGGCCACCGAGAAGACCGCCATCATCGGGAGATCCAGGAGGACACAGCCAACTCGGCGGAGGATGGTAGTGGAAGTGGCCAAGACCACTGGACCGGGTCCCGGGAGGATCACGAGGAGGCCAATTTCTTCGCGTTTGTGGCGCACAACGTGAAGAACCATGGGCAGGATCGGTCCAGATGGAGCCAGCTGGGACCCAAGAAGAGCAGAGAGCCAAGGAGGATCGGGAACCCACCGCTCTCGTTCCGGGAGTACAGATCTCAGCACGACGGGTGCTGGGTCTGTTATGGCAAGGGAGACAACCATGCACACGACCACCGTCAGTGCAAGGTGTATGAGGCGGACAAGAAGACCTACTTCGCCGCCCACCCCGAGAAGAAGCCCAAGGAGCAGCGGATTTCCGATTGGAAGGCGAGGGGCGGAGACGGGGGAAAAAGGCCAAGGCAAAGGCCAAGGTAAAGGCGGAGGAAGAGGCTATGGTGGTGGACCTGGCCAAGACCCACGAGTGAGGTCGATCGAGGAAGTTGCTGAGGACATGTTGAGGACGTTGCAGGAACTCAAAGCCCAGCAACGTGGTTGACAAGGTCCTGGCGGATCGCAGCCGGAAGGGGCTGCGGGAAGCCAAGTCTAGAGGAGCCCCCACGGGAGTGGGACCTCAGAGGTCTCTCCTCCGAAAATCAGTGGAATCCCTGAGAAAGCGAAGGCACATCGGGTGCCGAAGAAGGCCCCAGAAGAGCCAAAACCACTGAGTTTCGCCACTCCCAACCCCTGGAGCGCCCTGCCAAGGGAAGTACATGTGGGTACGGGACATGGCAAGAAGGAAGGAGCGACCACGGAGAGCCCCGTGGATGGGCAGGACCAGCCCAAGATCTACACCATCCGTGACCATACCCTTGAAGTCCTGATGCACCCGGACGTGCTAGAGTTGCATGCCGTGAGAGTCGTCCATACACCTCATGGTGACGAGCGGCAGTTGCACTTGAAAGTGCGAGTACGGTGCGGACGAGAGGAGAAGGTGGTGGATGTGTTGGTGGATACGGGTGCCCAGGTGAGCCTGGTCCGGAGAGGGTTGTTCAAGGAGGAACTCCTGCAGCCCAGCCGGAGACTGGTCCGCCTGAAGGTCGCCAACGGAGAGATCATGGGTGGGGGCACCCATGAGGCCACTATCAGTATGGAATTCTGGGAGCATGAGCGCTTGAACCGCCCTGATTTGGCGAAGAGAAGCACTCTATCCGGGAACTTCTATGTGACCGACATTACAGATTGGGATATGATCATGGGGTATGACTTCATGGTGGCAAACGCCATTGGAGCCCTTCCCCATCGTGCAACGCTGGTCCGGGAGGATGATGAATGCCTCACATGGCTGTCCACGGACTATGCATGCGGATCATCCCAATGGAATGCTGAGGAAGAGGATCGAATCGTCCAAGCGGTGCAAGCTGTGGGTGCCAAGTCCAGAGGAGACCGCGGAGTTCAACTCACGGAGTATGGAATGGCGCCGCAGGTGTATGCCAGGATGATCCAGACGCTGGGAGCCGAAGCGCCCGAGACGGACGTCTCCGCTTCCCGGGATGCCCCACTTTTGCGGAAGTGTAGGAGGCATTGGCATCGAGGAGACTCAGCCTGGCACAGGCATTGGGGTTTGAAGGAGTGGGGGCCCATGTATTGGCATGGCTCCCTGGACAATACCAGACGTACGGTGGAGAAGATCGTCGCGGATAGGGCGAAGGGGATCCTGGTCATAACCGGCATAGGATCCACCCCATGTCCGGTGGAGGGTCTCAAGTCGACGCTGGATTCCATCACCCTGAACGAGATGTCATTCGGGCCAGAGGAGGAGTTGTTCATCGACGCCAAGGGTGTATCAATGCCCTCCCCGGGTCAAGCGTGGGGTACCAAGGCTTTCCTGGTGGATGGGGCGGAAGCCCAGCCCACGGGTGATGAAGCATTCATCCGTAGGGTGGAGGCGGTGCCCGTGAAGGTCATGTTTGAGCCCAACGAGGGGACGGATCAGCCAATCGATGGCATTGACGTCCTGTCCCACGCCGAGATCAACGACGTCGTCAACTACATGCGGATGGGGATCCACGACCGTGTGGCAGCCAAGAAGAGGCGGGCCATGGTCACATCTCCGCATTGGTGGGATGACAAGATGTTGGTAACCTGCAAGTACGAGAAGGATGAGTTCGTGGCGAGGGTCATGGATCACATCGCGGACCAATATGATGGTCCGGTTGGGTCGGACCCGCCGACATGGGATTTTCCAAGAATGGGTTCCGAGGGCCACAAGAACCAGCCCGATGCCGCAAATTTTCGAAGATTATCGGTGGGAAGCATGCCCCACGACGATGAAGACGGCATATCGGACGAGGAGAAGTCGGATTCGGACCCGGAAGAGGCCTACACCGCAGTGCGGTCGGTTGTATCGATACCGAAGCAAGCGGCTGAAGAGGCCCAGGAGAACCCGAAGGTCGCCGAGCTGAAGGAGAGGCTGATCAAAGCCTATCCGCGGCTATTCAGTGGCGTCGCCAACAAGAACTCTCCAGATCGTGGGAGGTTTGGCACAGCGAGGATCAAGCTGAAGCCGAATCCCAAGATCTATCGTCATCGGGAGTACCAACTTCAGGGCGATCGGGCCGAGGCCATGAAGAAGCTGTTGGCTGAGTTCATTGAGCGAGGATGGATCGAACCCTCCGACAGTGAGTGGGCCGACCCAGCCTTCATCGTGCCCAAGAAGGAGAAGGGCGAGTGGACGTTATCGGTGGATTACAGAGGTTTGAACGAGCAGACCGAGCACGACTCGTACTCGCTTCCCCTGATCGACTCCATCCTCCAAAAGCAACAGAAAAAGCGGATTTTCACGATGTTAGACCTGAAACACGGCTATCACCAGATTGCGCTACACCCGGACTCCAGGCCCTGCACAGCGATGTCGACGCCGCTGGGGCCCATGCAGTTGAAAGTGGTGCCTATGGGCGCCAAGAATGGCAACGCCGCTTTCCAGCGCATGATGGAGGACCTACTCGGTCCTGTCCGGGACTGTGCCGACCCCCTCGTGGATGACATCATCATCAGATCCGGCACGGAAAACATGACTGAGGACGAGCTCATCGAAGCGCATGAGAAGGATCTGCGCGGAGTGCTCAGCGAGCTGGACAAGCACAACATGGTGTGCAAGCCCACCAAAGCCTCACTCTTCGTGAAGGAAGTGGAGTTCGCGGGTCAACTGGTTGGTCACGGGCAACGCCGTCCCATGCCTGGGAAACTGGCGTCCCTGCACCACTGGGAGAAGCCCCAGACCATCAGCGAACTCCAATCCTTCATGGGGTTCTGCAATTACTATTCGGGCTATGTCCGGATGTATGCAGAACTGTCGGGGCCGCTGCACAAGATGTTGCAGGTGGGCAAGTTCGATGGCCGGAAGGGGAGCAAGAAGAAGCTTGCCTGGACCCCTGAGGCTGAGGATGCGTTCAACCGCCTGAAGGAGCGACTCCTGGGGCAGTTGGGGCTGTTCCTGGTGGACCCGGACAAGGGATTCGTGCTACGGACAGACGCCTCGGACTATGCCGTGGGGGCAGTCCTCGAGCAAGTCCGGGACGACGGGACTCATGTTCCCGTGGCGTTTTGGAGCAGGATCCTGGCCGAGGGCCAACGCCGAACATGGACCGCGAGGGAGAAGGAGACATACGCCATTGTATGTGCGCTCAGGAAGTGGTCTGGCCACATCGGACTGCAGCCGGTGGTGGTTTGCACGGACCACCAGTCCCTACAGAGCTGGCACAAGGAGCATGTCGACACCCCCTCAGGACCAGCGGCTAGGAGGGCCCGATGGCACGAGACGTTCGCCAAGTTTGACCTCAGCGTCGTGTACGTCCCGGGGAAGGACAACACTGTGGCAGATTGCCTCAGTCGCTGGGCCTACCCCGCGGGCAAGGCGTGGATGGACATATCCAGCCATGGCGACGCCGAGGAGACCGAGGAGGCCAAGCGCATCATCGAGATGGAGAAGGCCATGGAGCAAGAGGGGGTCAAGTGCTTTGTGGTGATGGCAAATCGTACGGACCTGGCCAAGTTCCGGGGTGCCCGCGTCCAAGCTATTCGAGAGGAAACCCTCGAGTAATGGATGGTGGCCCCTGTAGAGCTAGTCAGTTCGGTGCTCACAGAGGACTGGTCGGATGACTACGCGGCATCCGAGCACAGGAGCAAGTACTGGAATGCCGTGAGCGCCCTGTCGGACGACGAATGGCCCGAGGGCTTGACCGAGCATGGGGACAAGTTGTTCCTCAAGGACAAGCTGCTGGTGCCCGAGAACCGAGTGGAGCAGCTCATTGACCATTGGCACAACGCCCAGCTCATGCATCCTGGCCGAGACAAAATGCAGCAGGACCTGGAGTGGCGTTTCAAGTTCCCTCCGGGGTACTACGCCATCCTGGATAGGTACTGCAGTGACTGTGCCGTGTGTCGGGCCACGAAGAGCCCTAACCACTCGACAGCGGGCAACCCGGTGTACAGGGCTATACCGGAGGCCCCTATGCGGTCCGTGGCCATGGATGTATTCGCCATGCCTGAGGTCACCGTGGAAGGAGAGACCTACGACTGTGTCATCCTGGCGGTGGACAGGCACAGTGGGTATATCGTGGCGGTCCCTGGCAAGAAGTCCAAGAAGAAGGACAAGAAGGACAAGCATGGAGTGGGGCTGCAGGCCAAGACCGTCGCTAATGCCATGATCAGGCATTGGCTGACGATTTTTGATGTCCCGGCTGTCATCTGTAGCGATCGGGGCAGTCAATTCGTGGGGACGTGGTTCAAGACGATGTGCAAGCACATGGGAATTCGGCACGCCAAGACCGTGGCATACCACTGCCGGTCGAATGGCCGGGCTGAGTGGCCGGGCGGCAGATGTTCGAGAAGTTCCGCCAGCTGAGCATCGACGAACCGGGCCGGAATTGGTACAATTCGCTGTGGAGGGTACTCCAAGCGTATCACGACCTTCCGGGGCCCACTGGACTGTCGCCCCATCGCATCCTGTTCTTACGGGATCGAGTGTCACGCACTCTCCCGTGGTTGAACCATGGCAAAGTGGCCCGAGATGCAAAAGCCATGATGGCTGAGGCGGACGACACGGCGGCCAAGGTGTGCAAGGCACTACAGGACGAGCATGACAAGAGGGCCAAGTACTTCAAGCAGGGAAAAGTCCAGAAGTATGCTCTCCAAGACACCGTGTGGGTGGAGCGGCACCACAAGGATGTCCTGTCCAGGCATCGGCAGGCATCTTGGTATGTGCCGGGGGTAATCGTTCGGAAGGTCGGGCAGGATGTGTATGCGGTTCGTGTGGGGGATAACAAGATCCTGGACCGCGACCATACCCAGCTTCGTCCCCGAGCACCAGACCCCAGCGGACGTCCCGTCACCTTCAAGTTCACGGCCGGCGATGTGGACTCGGACGACGAGGGTGAGGACGACGACTTCACCGCCGAGAAGATCCTGGCGGACAAGCCGGACCCGGGGACGCCTGGATGGAGGCTTTATAAGGTCCGTTGGAAGGGATTCGCCGCATCCAGGGATTCGTGGGAGCCTCCGAGCAGTTTCGTGCCGAGGTATACCACGGTCTGGATGGACTACCTGAAGAAAAAGAATATTTCTTTGGATGTCAAGGACGTGTTGGTCCACTTGGTTGCTGCTGTAGCACCATAATGGATCCCCCTTGGCATTTTTGTTTGTTTCTGTGCTTGGGAGACGGGTGAGGGCGTTCATCCGGGGACTTTTGGGCCTTGATTGGCCATCTACCCCCTTCACTCGATCTCCACACATATATATTTCATTGTGGTATACTTATTTAGGTCCACCGACGACGTTTCTCTATCTTTGATTCCCTTGGTCCATGTTGTAGATCAAGAGGAGACCGGATATGGCGTAGGGCACCAATTTTCAGTGTCCTCACCCCTCCCTTGGGGCGTGGGGGACGCCTACGACGTGAGTGGGGCCTCCATGTGTCCTTGGGACATGGGGGGGGGGGTTGGAGCCCATTGGGGTCCTCCCGTCCTCTCTTCAATGACTTCCGAGCGGTAACAACGCTCTGAGAAGGGGGGTGAAGCCGGTTCGGACCCCCGTGGCCATCTTTGGGTCACTTGGGGGGTGTATCTATGTGCCGGCAAGCCGCCATTGGCTGATATCATACTCTCCCATCCACCTGACCTAACCTGATGTGATAGTGTGATAGGTTTGGCCATTCCGGCTATGAGCGGCCATATTCAGTACCGAGGCGCCGCCAGCGGAGATTTATATATCAGAATATCAGGAATCAACAGGGTTTTTTTATCATAATGTTTCCGTAATTTTTCCGCCTTTCGTTCTGATGGTCAATGTATCGGCGACTGTCAGTTGGCTCGCGATTTTGCGGTAACCGATTGGTTAACTGTTATTTCCAGATATTTTGGCGGAAACTCCGATGAAGGGTCAGATTTCATCTGTAAAGGGTTCGTTGCTTCCGCAACTTTCTAAATAAGCACTCGAAATTTTAATCTGAATTTTTCGCGATGTCGAGATCGGATTTTCGACTTCGACATCGCCGCACTTGATTTGGTCTTCTTCGAGTGGTCATACTCCTTTCCCTTTGCCCAAATCAGGTTTCCCTTATGCTTGCCACCCATTTGACTTGGAGATATAAGGGAAACAAAAGTGAATCGTGGGACCACTTTGAAGGGCCATATCTACGCGCGAGTGTGAGGAAAGAGAATAAGGAAGGTTGCGTTGCAAGCGCCCTAGTCTCAACTTTTTTTTAGTAGGGTCCAACACCTTAAGTCGTCACACACACTCGTGAAGCGGGTTCGGGGAGATCCGCTAGACTCCCGCTCTGATACCGCCGGCCTCGTGGCCTTTTGCCCGAACTTAGCTGCATTGAATCATACCACTGGCAAACCCACTGTTTTGCGTCGTTGATTTTCGTGTTTCGAAACTCCTTTTGACTTTCTCCAAAACTGCCGACTCAGTCCGGTTTCTCGAAAATCCTGCCGACTCAGTCCGGTTTCTCGAAAATCCTCCAATGCTGTCCTCCCTTAGCACAAGATACGGAGAGAAACACCTTGTTACGCAGCTTTGGCTCAGTGTTGCACAAATTCTTGTACGGGCCTTGTCCACCCTGACAGATTCTGAGCTGCAAAATACAGGGAGGACAGAATGTAATAATAAAATGCATAAAAACACACAAGGTATTTACACTGCACTGTCAACGGGCGACATATGCCCTTTTTTCTGTGATCTGACGCTGGCACGGGGTTTGCGCGTCCCCTTTTGCGGCGCCTGCGGCTCGGCCTGCCGGTCTGTTGCCGGCCTGCCGACGATCTGTTGCCGAGCCTCTCAATAAGCCACTTGGTGGCCAGCAGGGAGGCATACCGAATCTGCGTCACCCCCCTCCTTAGAAGCGGTGTGTGGCCACTTGCCGACACGACACACACTGCTCCAGGGAGAGGCGAGGCACTCTGCGGATCTGTCTGGAAAAAAAAATTCGACTGGATACCCCGTGAACCAAAGGTACACGGTTAACCACCATGCTCAGTGTACACCAGGCACGGGTACAGAAATCCAGCGGCACAGTGCAGAACCAGGGTGTCACTCAAGCCATCACCTGGTCGCTGGGACGTGGTTGAAACTATCCCTGCTATATATATGGCCATCAGGGCCGTACCCGCACGGATGCTAAAAAAAAACCTTAACAGATCTTATCTCCCAACCCAGTCTCCGTGCAGGTCTCATCCAGCGCCCTGATACGCTGGTCCTTCCTCTGTGTCTTGGGCCTGCATCTCACCGTAGAGAGCAGCATCCCCAGGTCTTGACATCGCCCGCACGCTCCGTGGCCTTCAACTGGATCCCCACGCGTCCAGTCTTCCCCTGTGCCTTGACGCGGCTCCAACAAATTGGTACAGCCGAGCTGGGAACGAACGTGCCGCGTCGAATTCGACGCTCGTAGCTTTTCGAACTTACTGGGTCGGCACCGCCGTCGTCAGCGATGGCGCCTCGCCCTTCGCTGGTGCTGCCGCGATCTGCCATACCCTGGTACGTACGCTGACACTGTTCGTCTCGGCATATCTCCACGTATGGGCTGGAATGAATGGACGTCGGCGTACAAGAATTTTGAAGCGGGTTCGGGGAGATCCGCTAGACTCCCGCTCTGATACCGCCGGCCTCGTGGCCTTTTGCCCGAACTTAGCTGCATTGAATCATACCACTGGCAAACCCACTGTTTTGCGTCGTTGATTTTCGTGTTTCGAAACTCCTTTTGACTTTCTCCAAAACTGCCGACTCAGTCCGGTTTCTCGAAAATCCTGCCGACTCAGTCTGGTTTCTCGAAAATCCTCCAATGCTGTCCTCCCTTAGCACAAGATACGGAGCAGAAACACCTTGTTACGCAGCTTTGGCTCAGTGTTGCACAAATTCTTGTACGGGCCTTGTCCACCCTGACACATTCTGAGCTGAAAAATACAGGGAGGACAGAATGTAACAATAAAATGCATAAAAACACACAAGGTATTTACACTGCACTGTCAACGGGCGACATATGCCCTTTTTTCTGTGATCTGACGCTGGCACGGGGTTTGCGCGTCCCCTTTTGCGGCGCCTGCGGCTCGGCCTGCCGGTCTGTTGCCGGCCTGCCGACGATCTGTTGCCGAGCCTCTCAATAAGCCACTTGGTGGCCAGCAGGGAGGCATACCGAATCTGCGTCACTTGTGGGAGCCTGAAGAACACCATGACCACCGCTGCTATACGTATGGGGGATGGACATGTGGTGCACAGCTGCGGGGACTGTGAAGTGGAGGTACCTATGGGCTCCCGGACTATCGCCCATCGGTTCTATGTGATGGACAGTGAGGCCTTCGACTTTGTACTGGGGACTGACTTCTTCGTACAGCACTCCCAGATACAATCCCTGACGCTGCAAGCGCCCTACCTCCTCTACGTGGACCACGGCAGTGGCAGAGAGTCTGTGCCACTGGAGCAGTCGGAACATACCTCGAGTTACCTGAGGCTATCGAAGGAGCAGCCCTCGAACATGATGGCGGCCTCCAAAACTGAGGACTATCAACTATTGGGGGAAGTCCTAGACCAAGGTCTGAAGGAGTTAGGTTACTCTAGAGAAGACCTGAGTGTGGAGTTGTTCGCCAGCGACAAGCAGCATGTACTGGACCTTTACTGCAGCAAGGGGAAGAACTGCAGCTACAAATTTTACTGGCCCTCTTTTGCGATGGCCTACGGGAACCCCAGGTTCAGTGACTTGGGGAAGGTGCTGACCAAGGTGGCCTTGGAACGTTCCCGTATGGTCCTGTGTTCCCCCGATTGGGGAGCCCATGGGGGCAACGAGTACTGGCGAAACCTCCTGGACAGGCTGACTATCAGCTCTGTTCGTTTGCCTGATGAGGCCATCTACGTGCCTCTGGGACGCAAGACGCCTATTGGGAAGCCCGGATGGGGGAGTATGCTCAGCGTGGTGGACGGAAGTCTTACCTCCATTCCCTGGGAGGATCTGGACCCGACTCTGGTCCAGGCTATACAACGAGAAAGCGATGGACTCGCCTTGGGTGACTTGAAGGATCGCCTACGACCTCAAGATGCTATTGACACTACACCCCGAGGAGATGAGTACGTCGTGACTGACACCAAAGCCCCCAACTCTCCCTGCCATGTATCTGTTCCTGATGGAGTCTCTGAGTGTGGATTATCTGAGCTACCTAGCTCTATCCACTCAGACGACGAAACTGAGCACGACGCCTTCTTCGTGCAGACCTGTGTGGAGGAAGTGGAGAACGCCGAGTACGTCGCCCCACTGAAACCCCTACTCTCCATGAGGGTGGACGACCCCGTGGACGAGGAGCTGGACCCTCGATCCAGGCTCAGGGAGTATGTGGATTCCAAGAGGAAGTTGGTGGCGAAAAAGCTATGCTACGCCAAGCCTACCCGCAGCTCATGGCCACTGAAGCAAGGACGTATGGGGGACCTATCCCAATTGAAGGAGGACCTCGAACAGAAGATCACCACCTGGCAAAGGGAGGTAGATCTTAAGCTCATGAAGAGCGTGTGGGGCGCCCATGTGAGGACCCCAGAGGAGGACGACCTCTCGGAGGAATGTGTATGTGAACCCCCTCGAGTGTGCCTATGTTGCCATCATCCACCGGAGATGGTTGAACAAGACCTTCTATATGCCTACCAAGGGCTGAAGGACACTACCACAGGCGAAGAGTCGGTGGAGGACCACCTCCCGACGTCTATTACTCAGGGGGCAAGCAACTTACACTCTGACGAGGACATGGAGGACAAGATCAAGGTATTGGACCCGCGGGTACAGAAGCTTATAAGGACCTATCTGGAGGTGTTCGGAGAACTACCCCCTCAAGCCTCATGTGACAAGCTGGTACAGATGGACCTCAAGCTGAAACCCGAGTTCGTGGGTCACAAGATCCGGAGGAGACCCTATCCAGCTCCTAAAGAGCAGGCCGACGAGATCCAGCGACAGATACAAGAATGTATCGACGCTGGCCTAGTCCTGGAGTACAAGGACGGGGACTACCCCCTACACTGCAGCCCCTGTTTCCTGGTGGCTAAACCTGGGTCTACAGCCAAACGGCTGGTAGTGGACTACGGAGAGCTGAACAAGAAAACGCTGAACCACTCAGGGTGCATTCCCAATATGGAGTCTACCCTGGAGAAGATAGCCTCCTGTCGCTACAAGACCAAAATGAACAAGAGGAGCGGATTCTGGCAAGTGGACCTGACGCCCAACGCACAGGAACTACTGGCCTTCATCACCCCTCAGGGGAGGGTGTTCAAGTGGAAGGTCATGCCGTTTGGCGTGGCTAACGCACCCGCTCTATTCCAAGAGCTGATGAACAAGATCTTGTCCATCCTACGAAGGAGACCTAAGGTGCAGGAGCTCATATCCCGTGGTGCCCAGATGGAGGCTCACATCGACGATGTATGCCTCGGGACCAATACCCAGGAGGATCACCTAATCCTCTTGGGTGAGTTCTTTGCGGTCTGCCAGGAGAACCACACACGACTCAAGCTGGAGAAGTGTGAGTTCATGCAGGAGACCATGCAGTACCTGGGGTTTGATGTTGGCTATGGGTGGTGGACCCCAGCGGCCTCTAAGGCCAAACCCCTGATGGATGCCAAGGTACGACACGAAGACCCCAAGAAAGGACTTCATGATGTACGCAGTTTCATTGGGGCGTGCAACTTCTATCGCCGCCACATCAAAAACTTCACCTACACCAGCGCCGTTCTGACGGACTTGATCAAGAAGAGTACTACTTGGCGCTGGGGCCCACAAGAGCAACAAGCGTTTGACGAGCTCAAAGACAAGGTAGCCAACGCTAAGTGCTTGGGCGTGCCTAGGGCACAAGGGGAGATTATCCTGGTGACCGACGCCAGCAATTTGGGCGGTGGTGGAACGTTGTTCCAATGGCAAGCACTAGAGAAGGAGGAGTTCGACTCGGCCATTTCCCAATGGGGGACGGAAGGTCTCAACCGAGATGGAACCCTCAAGCACAGCTACCCTGACGACAAGTGGGTCCTAGTACCTCTGGGCCACTGGAACTGGAAGTGGAACCAGGCCAGGGGGAACTACTCCACCTATGAGCAGGAATTGCTCGCGGGTATGCTGGTGCTATCCTCACAAGCACGACTGTTGGGGAGTAACCCTGTGGTCTGGCTATGCGACCAAGAACCGGTCCGCAGTTTCCAGAAGGGTCCCCCACCTGAGAAGGCCAAGCTACGGCGCTGGTGGACCTACCTCAGTCAACTACGGCTTACGGTACACCATATCCAGGGAGTGAAGAACGAGTGTGCCGACTACATCAGCCGCAACAACTTCGACGCCCTGATTGGTGCCCGGTCTGAAGCGCTGGCTAAGGAGGCGTTCAGCCGTATGGACGTCCACTTGGACCTCAACATGACGATGATACGCCCCCTGGATGGACTCCAACAATCCGAGTACCTGAAGGAGTTTGGGGATATCTACAAGCGCCTGGAGAAACGCCTTGAACCCCTCCTGGTCAACCAAGACCAGTGGAAGAGGGACAAGAGCTACCTCTGGCACGAGGACCGCATTGTGGTGCCTAGTGACAGAGTCCCAGCGCTGCTGAAGTGGACCCATGAGTCCAGCGGTCATGTGGGTGCTGACCGTACCCTGAGGCTGTTCAAGCAGTGGTTCCACACTACGTGGACTGACGACCAACTGCGGAAAACCCTCCAGCCTATTGTGGACAAGTGCCCGTGCAGGTCCTGTAAACCAGGGGATATCAGGGACAGAGGTCTCTACTCGACCCTGCCCATCCCTCACTGTGCTAACAGTGTTCTATACGTGGACTACACGGAGATGCCAAAGTTCGGGGGCTATGACTTCGCCCTCGTGGTAACCTGTGGGTTGACCAGGTTTACCAGGGTGTTCCCATGTACCAAGCGCATTACCGGGGAGGAGACTATCAAGATACTCCTGGAGGAGTGGTTTTGTATCTATGTGGCGCCCAAGGAGATCAACTCCGATGAGGACATACGAGTACGCTCAGATACCGGTTGGTACAAGAGGGTCCTGAGATCCCTCAATGTCCAGGTGTCTACGGGGATTCCCTACTCGCACACGAGCAACCCCCTATGTGAGCGACAGATCCGTGTCCTGAAGGAGAACGTACGCATATGGTGCAAAACTGAACGCACCAGAGACTGGGTGAGACTACTCCCCGTCATATCCTTGATGATGAACTCCCAAGAGAGTTCAGCTACTGGCTACTCGCCCCATGAGCTATTCCTAGGGCGCCCGGCATGGTTCCTACATGCCCCCTATCCAGAGGACACCCATTCTTCTGTGGGTGAATGGGTCCAAGAGCAACAAGCGAAGGTGGACAAGGCCAAGGCTATGCTCCAGAGAGTGAGGGAGCGTCAGTGGAACAAGAAGAACAAGCACCGTGTGCCGGCCACCTACCAAGAGGGGGACTGGGTGCTGGTGCACCACAGTCGACTACCCCCCTGGCCACGCTCTACCAGCGATGACCCATACTTCGGGCCGTACAAGATTCTATCAGTGGATGGACACCGTATCACCGTGCGGTGTTTTCCCCGTCTAGGGGGGACCCTGGTGTGCGCTGCTCAACACCTGAAGCGCTACTATGATCCTGAAGACCTCTGTGGGGAGGAGTGGGAGCTGAACGACGAGGAAATCGCCGCTCTGGACCTACAAGGGGCTGCCAGCCCTATGGAAGTTGAAGGTGAACTCCCCGACATGAACGCCGAGGAGATGGCTAAGGAGGGCTTCTACCTGGTGAAGTCTGTCCTACGCCACCGCTATCGCCAGGGTTGGCGCTTCCTCACCCTCTGGGAAGGGTTTGGAGTCGAAGAGGCCACCTGGGAGCCCTTCTCTGCGTTTGTTCTACCTGAGGGACGCCTAAACTCAGTTCTGGTGGACTACTTGTCACAGAACAACCTTGGTGAGTTGCTGAGGCTCGCTGAGACGCTTGCCTCCAAGACTAAAGCTACGGACTGAACCTTACCCTTACTTGCCAAAGCGTATGTGTGAGTGTGCTATTCCTAAGGTCCTGAGAGCAAGCCGCAGAAGTGGTGTCCTAATTATACCCAAGTCTGCACGCTTGCTAAACCTGGAGGGTTGGCTTATTGATGCCACGGGGTACGCCCCGGGTCTCCCCTCCCCTAAGCGCCCAATTTCTGTGCTGGCGCAAAACCTTTGGGGAATACCCAGCGTACTAATCCAGGTATTGTTTTCCCTACCTATCTGTCTACTACAGGGAGGGGTGGCCAAAAGCTATGAAGGCATGAAAACGCCGTTTTGCTAAATGGCCAAAACACTGACCTAACCAATGCCACAGCCCACCAACCCTGCTAAAATTGCAGGAAATGGGTGGGACAGTGACACACGCACTACAGATCCTACACACCCTACAGTGGCAGCATCCTGGTGGGCGAGCACTTCTGCAACTGGCTCAAGCCCCCACTCAGGACTACCACTCCTACACGCACACTCTACTGGGTGTTGTTGAAGAACATGTCGTGGGTCCTAGCGACCCTCCTGTGAAGAAGACAAGAGAACACAGCGCTGCTAAGCAACTGTGGCCTAACAGGGGACGCCACAACGCGTTTCCCCTGCTAGGGCTTGGAGGGAAGAGGTGCTCTTTTTGCGTGCACGGCGCAGATGTCGATGAAGTTGGACTCCCTGCTCTGCCACAGGCAGGGGCGGAGTTACTTGTTTGTGTGATCTGCGCCCTTGTTTAGCAGGGCATGAAAAAAATGGTATGCTGCTGCACCAATCACCCTACCTGCCTACCTGCAAAGCAAAGGCAAATGAAGGGGTGTTTGCGGCGGAGGAACCAAGCCACACTCCACGTATTATACGCTTCTCAGTGTGACCTATAATACACTGTCCGCAAACACGCTGAAGGATCAGCTCCCCTGTCAAGCAAGCAAGCGTTAGGGGACTCCTCAGGTTCTCTTAAGGAACGTACCGAGGAGCCCCTGGGTAGCCTAAACAAGGTTTACCGTGCGCACTTCACGTGGCCTACCCTTTAATGCGTGTGTGAATGCGCGAGCATGCACGAGTATTTTGGGCAAACCTGCCCATCTGAACCTCAATCACGAACTCCACCAGGGGGTGGCCCCACCTGGGCTTACTCACCTTACCTACCGCTGGAGAGAGAGAGCAAGTGGGCACGTGAGGGGCGCAAGCGAAAAACATCACTATGCACTTGTGTGTATGTCTAGTCACCCTGATCTGACCTCTAATCATCTGCAATCTTTCTAATCAATCCCTCAATCGCGTCCTATCGTTGTTAGCGCTGCTACAAGACTCGTTCACGGAGAAACGAGACGAGCAATGTGTATGCGGTATACGAGACGAGCATACCTGTAGTTTATACCTGATTCATTGAAGTCTTTTCGTTCATTTTCGAATTCTTGGATTTTTGATTCTTCTATTAGTGTGGGTGGAATCTGTATGTTTATTTATTAATGTGTGTCTCGTCATTTTCAAGACTACGTGAGACATACGTTTATAATTCCATTATTTCTGCATTTTCCGGCGCTTCGCTAGGAGCCGCTCCTGCGCGCCGCCATTTTATGCGTAGGAATTTCTTGATTTAAAAAATCTAGAGATGACTATAATTTTTATAAAAATGTGCTTCTGATGCACAATTGGATTCTGCTCAGGTGTGTTGTCTTAGAAAAATTCTAGGCCGTCATTTGACGGATTTTGGTGTCGTCGCTTCGCTTTTGCGTGGATTCGTCCATAATTCTTCCATTCCTGCCTCTGCAGATACCCACGCGCAGCCTCGCTGAGTAGGCCGTGTTCCAGCTGAAACGCAGCAGCCTGGAGAGACTGAGCAGAACCCAAGACCCCACCAAGGGGCAATTTAATTTTTTTACGACTCCCTTCGCCCTAAGACAGGTCACAGGTCGCCAGCAGGTTTACGAGAACCCATGCGAGTGTGTATATTGTGTCTTGCATTGGGTTTGTGTCGCGCTGCGTCTTGGAGGGAGGGATGCACTTGCACATGTTTTGGCATGCTCCCAAACTAACCCAACCAAGCCACAGGACCCCCGGCAGCGCCAGGAGCGCTGAGTCTTCTGTAGGAAATGTTACAAACAGAGCAGCAAAAGAGCGCCAGCCATGGTGAGCGCCCATTTTTCTGTGTGAGGGAAACTATAGGTATTTTAAAGTAGATGTGGAAACCAAGGAAAGGCCAAGAAAAAATCCCTTTTTCCTAAAATGCGACGGTGGTGGCCACCACACCACAAGGGGGGAGTAAGAAAAAGTGCTTTTCCAATGCTTTGAGGCATACTCTAGTTGTATTAGGGATGCACTGGGCATCCAGGCATTTTTATCTTAGTATTGGTCCCACCAAAAGTGGTGATAACACATTTTGACCTATGGAACCAAACACCCAATCAGGATATGGAGTGGACCCCTTAATCCCCTTTCAATGTGAGGCAAATCATCTTTTCCTGAGTTGACTGAGTACTGACATATCCCGGGCAGAGCCTATGAATTTATCTATGTTTTTCCATGAATTCTTAGCTGTCGGAGTGGTATGCACCCTAGGGGGCTGGGCACCTCTTTTTGAGAGGTCCTGGGTTCAATTCCCGGTCAGCCTAGCTAAGTAGGAAGATCCCATGTGACATGGCAGTGACCTCATCGCCACATGCCCTGCCACCTCAGCACATATGGGACCCAAAACAAAGAGTGCACATCTCCTGAGATGGCACTATGGAGATAGAGTGACCATGGGGCAGTTTTCCAACTCTTTTCCAAAACATTTCAGCTATCTTTGTGAATATGCAATCCGATTTGACCTGAGTTGGAGTTTCTGTGAATATCCTTTCATCTTTCACTGTTTACACTGCAGCCCTTCATGCTTTGATCCTGATTCTCTTCTCCTTGCATACCTCTGGCTTGGGCTATCCTGGATTGGCTGTATTTCAGCAAACAAAAGCTTTTCATCTTCAAAAACAAGCAGCAGGAAACCCTACACCAGCAGCAAGCAGCAGGAGAGGCAAAAACACAGTGTTGAAAGCACTATAAACCTTTCTCAGCGGTCCGCAGCGCCGCCCAGAGCATCGCCCTGAGCGACCACGGAAGCGCCGCGACCGTGAAGGAGGTGCAAAGACCAGGACTCCCACATCAGCGAGTCCCATCGGCCGACCAGCAAGGCCGCACTCCCAGGCGTCACCACTACCAACATGTACAGCCGAGCGACTAGCCACACGCACGGGCCCGCGGCGACCGCCAAGCACCTGCCGTCCCACCGCCCAGAGCGCGCGCGCCCCCTCCCGTGTAGAGGCCCGATCGTCCTGCAAACAATACCTCTCCTCAGGATGCCCGAAGGTGAACCTCCACATCCGCGGCCGGGGAACCCATGCGGGGTCTGCATGGAGGTGAACGACGAAGACGGCAACCCGCTTCGTGGACATGACCTCGGCTGCGGCGGCACTGAGCAGCTGCACTGGTTCTGCAGCCCGTGCATCGCGAACCTGTGGTCGTGCCCACTTTGCCGGCGACCGCATCGACTCTGCACGGCTCCGCCGCCGCGCGAAACGCAAGACGAAGACCTCACACTCCAGACGCTGCGCACTCTGATCCGGCAAAACGTCTGGAACGACGGCGCGAGGGAGGACAGTGTAATAGCTTTGACCTACACGGGTTCCGTGTCTACTTTCTTTCCCGCCACCGATTCGATCTTCTACTCAACACAGCAAAGGCAAAATACTTCAATCCGAAATCTTGATCTTCATCATGTAAGTCAAGGCCATTATTTAATAAGCTTGTTGTACCTGCAAGGGCAACAAGCAAGCATAACATCCAAGAAATGTTTTCTAAGTAACAAAACTTTAAATGCGCTGTGCGCGCGTCGCTGATCTGGCATTTTGATCTCGCGAATTTCAGCACGTGCGCTGCCAGTGGCAATCCCATTACACTCCCCTGCTAAGTTCAACAATACCTCTGAAAATCAAAGGTATGGTTGGACTGATAACCCATTAGTGGGGTTGTCACTGGCTTATTTTCTTAAATGCCTACAAAATAGACATTCAGAAAGTGTGCCTAACCTTTGGGGTTGGGGAAAAGCCTGCTCTACCTTTGGCTACAAAAAACCCCATTCCCATTCAGGGGGTGTGGTGAACACTCCCCTGCTAAACTGGTTCACACTACATAAAAAAACAACAATTCTACTTGAAGTTGTTTAATTATATAATAAAATGTATGCTGCCCTGGTTTCAAAACTACAACCATTTTGAAAAACCTGCGAAAGTTTCCCAGTGTAGGGGAAAACCCTGCAATGTTTCTCAAAACCCTGCAGCTTCAAGAACAACAGGCCACACTGCACACAACTGAGGCAACAACAACAAAAGAACGTGTGTTGTTTAGCTGAACTCAGTTCGCACATGCACAGCAAAGCCATGGAGTGGCGTGCCACGGTACTGCACAATAGTGCAGTTGTGCAGTGTGCTTGTTTGGCCTGCAGTAACAAGGTTCCATGTAGAAGAAAAATGAGCAAAACGAAGAAAACTGAGACAAACCCATACATATATCTGTGACAACAGGGCCTTTTACAGCCCTCTCAGAGCATAAAAACACACCAGCGTTGGAGTCAATTTTGACATTCCAGATCATCTCATCAGATTCAGGCAGCCGCAAGCCTGCCTAGGGATTCATAAGGTTAAAACACATAAAGAAGACATACAGTTGTGACAATATTCGATAATAACAAACCTCATGGCTGCATACCCTGCAGTCGTGCTGGCAATCGCTCATACCCACAGCGCAACCTCCAGCGCGCCACCATACAAGGGCAGAGCATGTAGCAACGCACACACACCACTGGCGTCGCACGCACACACTTGAAAAACAGCAGGCTGACACGACGCTCTGCAAGTGCAGGCCGTCCACTGCACACACGCACACCTGTGTGTGGCGCCTTCAGCGCCGTCCGCGGCAGGCAGACGCACTCACACGCGCACGCTTGGTCGCTCACGCACAGACAAACTCTGGCTCCTGCCCTGACTGCCGGCACAGAAACACAAACACTGGGCGTGCATCACACACGCACACAGTCCAGCGCTGACAGCGTCCTCACAAAAATGAAACTCAAAAAGAGACTTAGCAAGTTCAATAGAAAATGGGTTATATCCCTCTTAACAAGCAACTGGCTTTAAGCCAAGCACACAGCGCTGCGTAGCACTGTTCAAGGCGCTCTCCTTCGGCGTACACCACAGCGTCATTCACAGCAGCGTTGCGCTGACTCCTCAGCGCCCTCGCACGGCACTGCTTTCACTGAACTCTTCGTGCATTTGCCATATCCTCAGCAGCGCCAGCCGTGTAGCGCTCTCAGCCGGCACAGCGCTCCCATTCTGCGCGTGGGCCTCTCAGTAGCTCACTCCTGAGCGCTGTTGTTATTCCCGGGTGTTCTGGACTGCGCGGACTCACGCATTTGCTGGCACCTTGGCTGCTCTCTTCCCACGATGGGTTTTCTTCGGCGTGTCTCTTTGGGAGGGCGGTTTACCTTTCGCAATAAGGTCTCGGAGGCGGCGGAGCTCATCCACTGCTGTATCACGTTCAGAACGAAGACGCAGCGCAGTTTTTGTCTCCTCATCCAAGTCCTCCTGCAGCTGATTCCGTTCTCCCCGAAGCCGTTCGCTGGTCTTCTGGTGTTCTTCGCGCTCTCTTCGCAGACGTGCTGCACCTTGACAACTGCAGCGCTCACAATCCTCACAGGGCATTGCTCAGGTGAAGACCGAATCGTTCGGTCGGCACGGTACAAGCAAGCTTGTAATAGCTTTGACCTACACGGGTTCCGTGTCTACTTTCTTTCCCGCCACCGATTCGATCTTCTACTCAACACAGCAAAGGCAAAATACTTCAATCCGAAATCTTGATCTTCATCATGTAAGTCAAGGCCATTATTTAATAAGCTTGTTGTACCTGCAAGGACAACAAGCAAGCATAACATCCAAGAAATGTTTTCTAAGTAACAAAACTTTAAATGCGCTGTGCGCGCGTCGCTGATCTGGCATTTTGATCTCGCGAATTTCAGCACGTGCGCTGCCAGTGGCAATCCCATTCCAGACAGCCCCAACGTCGAGTGGCTGGACGTCCTCACCGACGAAGACCCGGTGACGCCACCCCCCCGCCCCCCCTGGTGCGCACCAACCTGGGCGCTGCCAGACCCGGGGGCGGACCCCAGGATTTACGTCCCCGACCACGAACACTACGACGACGCGCCACGGGGCAGTCTACCCCCCATTGGCAATCTGCCAGACAGTTGGGGCTACGTCACCCCCACAAACCTCAACAACTACCGCACCTTCTTCGTCACCCTCACCACCCGCCTCCCATTCGCCTTCGGCTCGCTGGTGGGGGACGCGGAATGGGCGATGGGCGTCGCCCGCGGCGCCCGTGGCGCCGAGTAGGGGGATTTCTTCCACCGCGGCGGAGCCCTGACCCCGGGGGCGACCGAGAGGCTGATGGCAGCCTACCTCACGTGGAGGGGCATCCCCCCTCCACGCAGCCTCTAGGCGCTGGTGCAGCGTGCCCAGCAGCCGCACATCCCGCCGCCGCAACCGGGCACGTACGGCAATGCGGCAGTGGCCAGGATGATGGCCAGAGGTACCCGGCTCGACGGCTCATCCTACTCCCCCCGGAGAACCACCGCGACCATCACCACCCTCCCGCCCCGATCCCGCGCCACGACGGCAACTAGGGCCACGAATGTACGGGCCCGAATGTCGGCCGCAACGTCATCCACGTCCCCCAGCCCGTCCACATCCGCCCCCCCCACACCCGTCGCCACACCACACCAACAGCACGCCACCGACGCCACGCGGACTACAGGCGATCCGGCACCATCTAGGGCCGGCACGCCACAGAGCCCCCGACAAGAGCGTGCGTCCAAACGGCAGCGCAACGACAACCAACACAACACCACACGACCACAGGGGACAGGGGACACCGGGCATCACCTGCCGGGAGCGGCACCACACCCAGTTCCACAAATACGGGGGCGGTAGGCACCCAGCCCGAGCAATGCCCCGGCGACGCACACCCGCACAGGGAACCGGCCCAGAGCCCCACAGGAAGCCCAACACCCCTGACACCGCCCGTCGCGCCTGCGCACGGTCCGCGGCCGGCAGCCGGCCGAGCGGCAGCAACACGGGCCCGCCCGGAACCCCGCCCACACCATGGCACACCTGACCGGCCGGCAGCGGAGCCAGTGCACACGCCGCCCGACGTCCCCCCACACAGGCGCACACCGCTACCCCGACCGACACCAACGCTGCCCAGCCGTCCGGCACCGTGCACCCCCACACCCCCGCCCCCACCGAGGGCCAAACCCCCCAGGCTCCAGCAACGTCCGGCACGGGGGACCTACCGGCCATGACGTGCGACGGACCGGCGCCCCAGCGGCGCCACGCCCCACCAGCCGGGCCGCCGGCGCGGCCAGCAGAGCCGTCATCTCCCGCTCGCCCAGCCCCCGGCACGAGCCCCAGCCCGGATCCGGCACGCACCACCGCCCCGGCGGGCGCCCCACAACCCGCGGGCCCGGGGAGCCGACCCGAGCCACTGCCCGTGGCGGAAGGCCACACCCGAGGGGCACCACAGCCGATGAACGATGAAGCCGAACCGCCTGCACTGCCGACCCAACCGCAGCGCGAGGAGTCCACGGTGGGCGCGGAAGAAATGCAGGGGCCCCCACAACGGACACCAACACCGACACAAATGGGGGAGCCTGGCGGGGGAACGGACCGGCCGCGAATGCAGAGTGCCGACACGCTGCACGAAGCGGCCCACCGAAGCGACGAGGCATTGGCCGCTGGCCGGCCTGGCGCGGAACCTAAGGGACCAACTCCGGACACCGAATGTGAGGACCGTCTCCGCCGACCCTCAGCCGCAGATCGCGCGAGCGCCCCCCCCCTGGCGAACCTGGCACTTCGCGGAGACGCAAGCATGCCGGGGGGGGCGCCACAGCGAGATCCACCGGAAACCCGCTCGGGGTCCGAGACCCGGGAAGCCACACCCGACACGCCCCGGCGCACGGCCGAGGGGGGAACGTCACCCGACGCACACAACCCCGACGACGACTCTTTGGATGCCTTCATGGACTCCTGCAGGGATGACCCCCACGCGGTCCCAGCACCGGCGGTGCCAAGCGCCCACCCGGAGCCGCAATGCGACCAGGCGGAAGACGCACCCCTCACAGCATCACGACAAGCACACCTCCAGCGCGATCGCGCCGCCCTGGAGCAGGTTACCACTGAGGGTGAGGGGCAGGCGACCGCGAGCGGCGCGGCGGACCGGACCGCGGACGAGCGCAGCGCCCCGGGAGAGGGCGCACGCGTGGAAGCAGCCACCAACACCGCTAGCGAACCTATCGGCCCACCGCCGGGGACCGCCCCGCCCTGGGGGCGGGGGCACCTGGACTACGCACGCTTGGAGGGCAACGCCAGCCACCCCAGCGAACAAGCGGAGCACGCGGCGACCCAAGACCTGGGCCTCTGGATCCCCAGGCTTATCGCAGGCGAGCAGCTCGTTCTGGCTGTCAGCATACGATGGGTGCTTTCTTCGCGGTCCCGCCACCTCGGAGAGGGAACCCGCACCATGGCGGACGTCACGTTTGGCCATCGGACGGGGCACACGCCCCCCGCCACCATGGACCACCCCGGCCAATGGCACTATGTGGCCACCCGGCTCATGGCGCACATGGGGGCCTACAGCCCGGATGAAATGAATGGGCTCCACTGGCAGTGGCACCAGCGCGCCGCCCTGCGCATCCGTACGGCCATGCACGACCATGGTATCTGGGAATCCTTGGATCACCGGGCTACCAAGGACACACCTCAGGCCAACGGCGGCCGTGGTCCCAGGACATCCCGGAGCCTCCCAGGCAGGCGGCACGCCAAAACTCCCCGGAACGCCCGCAGGGTCCACCACCCAGGAGGGGTTCCCCCTCTGGCGCCTACAGAAGCCCCCTGCCACCGTTCGCCCCGCGGAGGGGCCCGGGCAGTCCCCACGCCTCGGGGGTGCAAAGCGGCACGCCAAAACAGCGCAACGAGACAGGGAATCCTGGCCGATCCCGTCGCCGCAGCCGCACGCCGCCTCCCGCGGCGCGGCGAGTCGTCTTCCATGACGGTATGGACAGGGACCACCCGGGCCCCGGCGACCCCCACGCCCGGCGACCATCATCTACCACCGACCCCAGGCGCCGGTCCAAGAGGCCCCGCACCGAACAGACGCACATCCCCACCATCCTCACGCCAGTCGAGCGCGAACGACAGGCAGCGCTTCACGCGGACTCCCACCAGGCGGCGGAAGAAGCATCCAGCTCGTCCGCCGCCCACCTCCCAGGGTCAGCGGCCAACCCACTGTCGGGAGGAGCACACGCCGCGGACAGGCGACCAAGGGAGCCTGCGGCCGACCCAAGCCCTGCGCAAGGAGCAGGGGGGCAACCTCCCCCGCAGCCCAGAGGCCGCCAAGCCACGGAAGACACATCGCGGCAACCGGGGCACGACGCGAGCGGCCCAAGGGCGGACACAGAAATGATGGGGACCTCCGGCCCCCAGGAGTCCCCTGGCCCGCTACCCGCCGCCACGCCCTGCTCGGTGCCCCAGCAACAGGAACCCTCCACGGAGTACGTGCCTGGGGGACACCCTGGCACCATCTCACGGCACCCCTCCCCAGCTGGCGCAACGCTGGGCCAGGACAGGGTGGCCATGCCCCCCCCACCCCCCCGGCCGCCGCAGCAAGGGGGCGCGGTGAAAGTGCTGCCCTGGGTCGTGGAAGGTGCCGGAGGGCTCGGGGCCGGCAAGACCAGTGGGGCAGGCACGCGAGGAGTCGACCTGAACGCTGCTATTGGGGGTAGAACCGGAGACTCGGACACCAACAGAGGCGAGAGCAGCAACAACGGAAGCAAGATCCATGTTGATTGTTATTCGGCAGAAAATCCCAGTCTATGAAGAAAATTGATGCGGATTTTACTATGCACATCTGAGTGTCCATATCTATCTGAAAAGATTTATATAAATCCGATTGTGAAAAATATTTGGCCGATCTGGCCCGCGAGCGCGCGTCAGCGGCAAATGGCGATTCCAGGCAAATGATCGGAACGCGGCGGATTTACGGAGAATGGACCGCGGAATCAGATCCGGCATATCAGAAATATATAGGTCTGATCCTGAGACTGAGCTGCGAGGCGGCGATTCCGCCGAAGCAAAGAAAATGACCAAAATGTAGTTAATCTGGGGCAGATCTGTGAAAATCTGAGCAGATGGGGGTTAGCCGCACTTACACTCCCCCTCCAAAAACACACTGGGGTGTGTCGCTACGTCAACGAAGAACGTAGTGCGGGTAAGTCCCAGAAAAAAATAGAAATGTAGCCTCGATGGGGCGAAATCTGCTTGATCTGACCTGACTTGGGCTGAATTGGCACTGAATCAGGATGGATGAGCCTGAAATGAGACAGAATGAGAAGTGACGAACAGTCCTCCGTGCAGTAAAACATTAGGTTAAGGGCTAAAAAGCATGTAAACGTATCGAGAATCGATACCAAACCATACTTTGGTTGAGAATGAGGTAGATTATTGTTGGATTGAGTGGGGGAATCAAGAAATGGAGTGACATCTCAGCGCTCTGGCACAGTTTCGCTGTCGCGGGCACGCTACGGTGTCCTCGCCGAACTCTACATCGTGTTACTCCCGCTTTTCTCGTTCTGAAAAGTGCAGCATGTGCTTCAGATTTGGCGCATCTGGTGGATGATCACAAAATTCAATCTTGCTGAATCAATTTGAACAGAGATGGAGGAGATTAAGCAATCACAGAGAGGGAAAACAAATACAAATGAAGTCTGCAGGCCCTAAGTGAACCACAGAAGGTAAGGATGTTTTTCTGTTCCCTTAGATCTAAACAGATCTTCCAGGAATGTGAGGAGATGACAAGGAAATCAACCTAATCTGTCCTAAAATGAGGAAATTCCCTAAGATGAAGGTGAAATGCAGCGGAATGTCTACAACTGAAACTACTAACACTTTCGTTTGGACTAAAGTTAATATATATTGTCGTTTATTCAGCTCAATTGTGCTTTCCGGCACGTTGGTTCGCGAGCATCCAACAGATTCCATCAAAATGTGGATCATGTGATGATGCATCATGATGGGACATGATAGCCCTGGATCCTTGGCATGTAACGCGCCGAAGGTTCGCTGAAGGCGCTTTACTGACAGTATATAACTGAGAGACACCGTATTTACAGTGGCGGCGGTGTCAATCGACTTGGACAAGGCCCATCTTTCGATTGAGTCCCACAAGACACTTGGATTCACCATTTTCGACAGTTCCAGGTCGGATTGAGCTCACATTGGCGTGTGCCAAAAATACAACGAAGCTTACGGACTTCAGAGGTTGCTGTTAGAAGTCCCTAGAGCTCCTATCTGAAGGTTGTCTGAACAATTGACATCTGGGTTTCGTGCAACAGTGGCAGAATGATGGACAAACCTGAGAAATTCAAGGCAAATTTGAGGATCCTGGATCTGAATCTGGACTTTGGCTTCAGCATCACAGCAAATGAAGGTAAGATCTGAGTTCCTGGCGTCACATCTGGTGCAGCCAGTACTACAGGGGGTGCCTGTAGGGGTGAATGTCGCTGGCCAGCGTTTTTAATATGTACATTTGCTTCCATCTGCACGAGTAGCCAAATTCCAAAAATGCACAGACCAACAGAGACAAGATTACCCCGAATCTGCCTGAATTAAGCCTGAGTTTGGTTTTTTCTGAACACGGCAGCACACTCCGTGGCTTTCGGCTTTCGACTTTCGATACGCTACCGAACGGAGACCAAAAAAAAGTTGATTGACGTCAAATTATCAAACATTCGCAGTTCTCCACATCATGATGTAATCAGGAAAAATGAACAGTGGATTGAGCAGAATGTGGTTCTTTCAAGTTGAATTCGGCCAAGCACGAATACATGTGACTACCAACCTGTCTGGTCGGGCCCTCGTACGGCTTGGGCGCTGCAAATCAGCGGCCGAACTCGAAGCTTGGTCCTCATTTGGCTCCTGGGCTGGTCTGACCGCAGGAGGGGGATCGACGGATCAGCCCTGGAATGTGGCTGCTGAGGGCCGTAAAAGGCTGGATCTCGATTCACCACAGGTCGTTTTCCGTCGCTCTCCACTTGTCTGTCTGGTTTCGACAGACAGTCTGTCAGGAGTACTCCAATTTCGATGTGCTTCTTCAGGAAGTCGATGAACCCCTTGGTGTATCCATGGACAAAAGATTGGGCTGGTTCCCAGTTGTTGTGACTGGAATCAAAGCCCCTCCACTCACATAGAAATTCCCATTCGCCCTTCTGGTCACGTCTTGCTTCAACAATCCTCTTGAGTTCGTACTTCCCCCCTTCGATGACCCGATCGGACAAAATTTTCGGAGTCCAAAAAAGGGGTTTAACCCGATCCTTGGGGGAGGGGATATCTCTCTTGAGGCGATCGCCCGAAACATCAATTTCCCTGCTGACATCCACACGAATCCTCCACCTGTTCTCACCGAGACGCGCTGTAACAGCGAATGGCCCCTCCCACAAGGGAAGAAGCTTATCATCTCCGTCCAGGGTGGTTTCGGATTTTCGAAGCCAGACTCGATCATCGACTTCAAAATTGTGGGGGTTTTTTCGGCCTTGATTCTGAACCCAAAGCCAGTCAGCTTGATGCTTATCGATTAATTTCGAGACAGTTTTATCTGCTCGTTGGACGTCGTCCAAAAACAACGAAGCATCTTTACAAGGGCGAGGATTATTCAACGGCATGTTCCACCAACACTTCTTTCGTCCAAAGACAATTTCATTTGGAGAAAGGCCATGGTACAAAGGCGTGTTGTGGTAACGGCGAAGCAATGCGAAGAGAACTTCCATCCAATGGAAATCTTTTTCACTCGCGAGCTCCTTACGAAGCATATTTATTATAGAGCGGCCGGCTCTTTCGCCAGGCAGCGCTCGATGCGAGTGGATTTCACACCTGAGGTGGTGGATTCCAAGGCGAGCACATAATTCCCTCCACCATTCGGAGGTGTACTCTTTGCCTGAGTCCGTAACCACCTCGGATGGGACGTCCCAACCTCCCATCCAGGTCTGCGCGCACCATTTGGCGGCAGCCTTGCCAGTCATCGACTCAATGTTGCAAGGCAACACTTGAATGTAGCCGGAATGACGGCACTGAATAAGGAGCACACCATTGACTTTTTTATTCGTCCAATGGCACTCTTCGTCATCGAGTTCACCGAGATAGAAAAAATCACTGGTGACTCTGTTAAAGAGGCGCTCCGGAATAGGATGTGGCCTCAGATGGCCGTGCTTCTTCGCGCTGGGGGGCGTCGAGACAGCACATTGGGCACATCCGGCGGCTACTTTCATGCAGTGAGTATATAGCCGTGAGCCAAACAACCTATGTTTAATCATCGACCAAAATCTACGGCCATGTGCGTGGGGGGACTCCCATTTGTGCCACCAGTTTAACACTCGGGGGGCCAGGGCGTCTGGTACGCACAATTTACCCTCCATCCACAGCTTCCCCCCATCCAACGAATACTCTGAAAAAATCCCATCCTTGTGAGCATCTTTGGATTTGAGATTTCCAAAGACCTCTTTAAACATGGGATCCTGCAGATAATCGGACGTCCAGTCACGGATGATCAGGGAATCTTTCGGCAGGGGTGGAGTTTTGGCCGGATCTCGACGCTTAATGCCCTGGATCAACCGAAATCTACTTACTCGTCGGGTATAGTCAAACCGTTTCACACTCCCTGAGGAGGGATCGGTGACTTTTTCCACGACTTTCAGTGTTTTGGTGCAGATCTCATGAGCATGCGCCGGATCTGAAAAGGCCGTGATGTCATGGCACGGTAATGCGTGCTGTTTAACAGCGCATTGCATGCATGCACGTCGAATGAGTTTCTCTTCTTCTTGATCCCATTCGATTATTACATGGCGGTCCTGCTCCGTACCATGGATGTTGGTACTTTGCAGCCCCTCTGAAGCGGGGTAAGCCCATCGGCTCAGAGCATCCGCTACCGTGTTGTGTTTTCCAGGCAAATACGACACATGGAGGTCAAACAGACTGAGAAATTCGTGCCATCTGGCCCGTCGACCAGCTGGGCTCGCGACAGTATCAATGTGTTCGGTGGCCCAATACTCCAGAGATCGATGATCCGTCAGGACCTCGACTTGTTTGGTGCCAACCCACGATTGGTACTTTTTCAGAGCGCAAATTATGGCATATGTTTCTTGCTCACGCGGCGACCATTGCATTTGGCGTGGGGCTAGCTTCCGAGACCAAAATGCAAGAGGGTAATGATCGCCAGTGGCTTCATCAACCTGTTCAAGGACAGCTCCGATCGCGTACCTAGAAGCGTCGGTTCTTATGTAGAAGGGTCGGTCAAATTGCGGCACATGCAACGTGGCGACTTCGCAGAGGGCCGCCTTCAAGTGATGGAAGGCCTCCTCGCACTCGTCAGTCCACTTGACACGAACCTTTGAACCTGCCTTGCCTGCATCTCTCCCTACCTTCAATAATTCAGTGAGGGGGGCAGCAAATTTGGCATAATTCGGCACAAAAGTGTGGTAAAAATTGCAACAACCCAGGAATCCTCTCAATTCCGTGATCGTCTCAGGGCGCTTCCACTTCTGAATAGCGACGAGCTTCCCTGGACTGGGACGTCGGGTGCCATTCTCAAGGAGAGAACCACAAAATTCGACTGATTTTAGAAATAATTTTCCCTTCTTTGGCCCACAAATCAGCTGATTGGCATCAAGAATGTCCAAAACCTGGTTCAGCTGCTTTTCATGTAGGGCCACCAGCTCAGCTTCGGTCAGTCCCTCCCCCTCTGTCGCGATGATTATGTCATCTATGTACACACTCACGAAGGCACGAAGCTCAGGATGAGCTGTAAAAAGCACATCCTCCATCATTCTTTGAAAAAACGAAGGGGCGTTCTTCAGGCCCATGGGCATGACCGTCCACTGGACTGGGCCACATGGCGTGCACATACAGGTGAGAGGTCGGCTGTCCTTCCTCAACGGCATTTGGTGAAAGCCGTGACGGAGATCCAGCACAGAAAACAAACGACCTCTTGCCCTCTTGGCGATTTCCTCCTCAATGAGGGGCAGGGGGTGTGAATCCGCCTTGGTTTCGGCGTTGAGATTGCGAAAATCAACAACCATTCGCCAACCATCAATAGTGTTCTGGTCTGCAGGCGGCGGCTTCGGGACTGTGAAGGGTGCACAGCACCATTCGCTGGTCATACAACCCTCAAGCCAACCAAATTCCCTGAGATTTCTCTCGATTATTTTTCTGAGGATCTCATGTTTGTGTCCATGGTTCTCATAAGGACGCTGTTTCTTCGCCTTGTAACCTTCACGAAGCTCGATGAAGGCTTCACCGAACTGTCCACGGACAGGGGGGTCTTTGATCAACTTCCCCGAAAGGGTAGTGTCCTTCCGTTCCTCAAAAATCTTTTCTCTTGCCTTGGAACACAACTCAGTGTCCACCTGATCACCAGGAATTACTGTCGAAAAAACTTTGGCGACTTCTTCGGCTTTGGCAGGAAGAATCTTCTTACGGATGTCTCTAAAGAGGTCCGTATCAACTGCCTCTTGAAGATAGGTGGGTCGAGTGTCGACATTCCAGAGATTCTCTTCGTGATCCAGCTCCTCGAAAGGATCTATGAAAGCTTCCACACGGGGTTTTTCATAAAAAACTCTGAATTTGCGGCGCGATTTAAAATTTTTCTTCGCCTGTGCACTGAAGATTCTTTTGGATGTAGATCGTATTGGGGAAGAGGGAGACGAGGCGGATCCATTGGACGTTGGATCACCTTGGGTATCTGACGGACAAAAATCAGAAAAAATAGATTCATCATCAGTACCACGCTCAACCTCAGATTCAGACCCAACACAGGAATCTGTACTAGAATCAGCAGAATTAGAGTCAGAAAGCTTTCCATCCACCAGGAATGCAAGCGAACTCCAGGACCGCTGTGGCAGGGGACCTGTGTCGTCCCTGGCATACAGCTTAATCTTCCTGGGAAGTTCGATGTAATCTACACAAATGTCTTGCAATTCCTGAAACCAAGGCTTGTCGTCCCACAAGGGCACAACTAAAATCGCCTGGGTTTTATCTTGCTTGATTTTGTGGATGACCTGCTGGATTAAGTGAAACGGAGGATTAATCCATAACTTCTTGTCCCATTTATGGGTCCAAGCGTCGCGAAAATGCTTGTCAAAGCGCTTGTTCTCGCGGTTAGCAAAGGCATCATACTGTGGCCAAAAGGAATGGTGTTCATAAAAATATTCACAAATTGAATCGCGCCATTTGTCGACAACTCTGTAGGATGAAGAGTGCCAGCGCGAAGGGCGTCGTGGCTGGGAGTCCCTACGAAGACATTCTAACTCTCGGTAGTAATCGGCACTCCCATTCACCTCTGCAATGGTGACATCTTCGCCAAATTTTGGTGTAACTTTTTGCTTCAAAAATTCTTCTGCACTTTTAAACCCTGCGTGCAAAAAACGAAATTCAGGACGCTCCTAGGGACCTGACTCCAGCAAAAAACAACGCCGATGACCTACGGGCGCCACCCTGTTCTTGCGAAGCCAAGGATGGCCCAAGTAAAGGTCATACTTTATGTCGGCACGATAGAAGTAGTCATCCTTAAGGACAACTTCCTCCACATTACCTTCTTCCCAAAGGTCTTGAGCGACCAAATGAGTTGATATATAACAACCGCGTTGCCCACCTGCGAGAGAATGTCCAGAAACTCCCTCGAGGGTAACAGGATGAGGCGACTCAAACACGCAGTCGTCGGGTAAGAAAGAATTGGATTGGAGATTTACCTCTGATCCATTGTCACACAAACAAGTGGCGAGGTGGAAATTTCCCTTGCAATCAGAGACCCACAGCTTTGTGACAAACTGACGGGCCCTGTGCTTGGACTGTACACCAACCTCGTCCACTACAACAGAAGGATCCGCTGCCGGATCCAGGGGAGAGGAGACAAGCGACCCTACATCAAGTAATGGTCGATCAGGAATCTGGGGATCATGCCTAAAATCGCCTGGGGAGGGGCGATTTTCGTGGCTCCCCTAGGCGTTCTGACCTCCAGTTGCTGCGTTCACGTTGTGGACACAGCCTGATTCGTCGACCCACTCATCTTGGAACGGATCATCTGCTGGATTCAAGACATTTTCAACGTAATCTCGATCCGCATCGGACACCTGATCTGCACCTGAGACCTGATCAACACGATGGTTGCCCTTTCCACGTCCACGGCCACGGCCGCCGGATGATGGACCTCCACCGTCGCCACGCCCTCTGCCCTTACCAGAGGAAGGGGTTCCCGAAGGATTTCCCTTACCTTTACCCTGGAATCCTGGAGCATTTCCTTTGTTTGTACCGGATTGAGGGGTTTGGCCTGGATTTTGATTTCCGCCTCCGGCGTTGCTATTGGGATTTGTCTGGCCGTTCGGCTGCCCACCGGAGCCGGATGGAGTCCGATTTCCTTTGCCTTGGGACCCGCCAGGGCCTCCAGTATTTTTGTTTCCACTGGAGGGGGTCGGATTCCCTTTTCCAGCCTTTCCACCATGCACCTGTCTGTCATTCCTGTCTGAATTCTGCGGATTACTGATATTTTCACCAATCACCTTGTGATCGTAAGGAGACCATCGGTGATTACCAGTAGAATGCGACTTAGCTCGGTTCGTAGAACCTAGAAGACGGCAGATGCTACAGTGATCCTGAACATTCCGGGTGTCATTCACCTTTTTGTTGCCCTTTTGGGCCCCATTTTGGGTGTTTTGCTGGGTATTCTTGTTTCCCCGAAGACCCTCATGGAAATTCTGATTGGCGGCGTCAGCGAGCCGCTCAACCTCTTCCCACAGTTCCTGCGGGGTGAACGAAAACACCCAGTTCTTGGCCTTCAGGCGATGGCCATGGAGGCTTACTCCCCTGTTGAGGACTTGGACAAACAAGTCCCGATCCTCGTGTTCATTAAACTTGATTTTCCACGTGTTTTCAGTGAATTTCACTTTGGAAAACGACGTGGGGGAACACTTTTGAAGTGATTCCCTGACGGAGAACCTGTTGGCCGAGGCATCGAAGCCTTCGACCTCCGCCCACCAGGTCTTGACCTTTTCTTCGGACTGTTTATTCCGAAGGGTGGCGGCAGTTTCTGAGGGGATCTTGTCAAAAATCAGATTTTTCAGCTCGGCACTAGAAAATATTTCGCCTGAATGTTCAGATTCTTCCACTAAATTCCAGAAGCGCTGTCTCTTGTCTTGCACTTCGTGCAAGTATCATCGCGAGAATGAAGGAAAATTCTTCAACATTTGGTGGTAATGGTCCTCTGGCAGCCGGGATCCACGTACCTCCAACTGTTCCCACACCTCATCAAAGGTAAGGGGGGAACTTGAATCCTCACGATCACTCCAGGTCCTGAGCCAAGTGTTGGCCGGCGCTCCCTCAAGGCAGTCCAAGAGGGCCATCAGGAACTAATCATCTTGGAGTTTTTGAGTCTTCACCCACAGTTTAAATTCCCGTTGGAACTGAGGCCAAAGTCTGGGGTTTCCATTATACTTCGGTTGCTTGGCAACCTGACGAAGTCGCAATGAAGTGGGATTAAGAAGCGAATCCAGCCCAACACCGGCCGTAATGGCAGACACCTTGGCGGCATCATTCGCCACACCAGCTCCGGCGAGGGTCTGGGCGAGCAACAGCTGGGCTAATGCATTGGAATCAGCAGCAGGAGGGGCAGTACGGGAGGCAGTTCGCTTGGCATTCTGAGCCTCAGTCCTAGCCTTCGCCGTCCTACTCTGAGATCGAGAGATTGTAACCCTTTCCTTTAGCTTGGTCCTGCTGATCCTTGCATCGGTGGTCTTGGAGTCCACCGAAGGAGCAATTGAAAAAATTTCTGTCGACTCCTCCGACGGTTCTGTTGCTTGTTCCACCGATGATGCGCCCTCAGACCGCATGTGCGTCTTGAAAAGATCTTTAATTCCCAGCGTTTGAATGATGAGTTGCATTTGATCTTTGAGCAATTGGAGCTCAGTATCTCGCTGGAATCTGCAGGAGCAGTCGGCAGGACAGTACATACCGTGTCCTGAAGGGCCTGAGCAGGCTGTCGGACCGCTAATCTCAGTGGTTCGCAGCCAGGAGTCCACTTGGGGAGCTCCTTCAGCCCTAATTTCCAGGCTTGCCTGCCTGGCTGCCTCTAAAATTCCTTCCTCAACCGCGGCGGCTAGATCGTCGCGGATGGAAACAGGGGGATGAGGGGCGGAGGGCCCGGCAACAGGTGCCTTGGTTTTCTCCTTCGGGAAGGGACTTGCCTCCCAGATCTGCAAAAAAATGGCAAAAGAGTCATATTCTTGAGAACGCCACCACATCCTGGTATTAATTTCTTCTTGAAGAAGGAAAAAATATTCCATTAAAAAATCAGAGGCGATTCTTTCTTGTCCTATCAGCTTAGACGTGGCTAATAGACAAAGGGCCTCAAGCGCCTCAAGGTTACGAGTCACTTCTGAAGACAAATGGTCGTCCCATTGTGCCCAAGAGGCTGGTCGATTATAGCTAGGTACCTCACCTGGACCACCCATCTCAATGTCGTTCAGATCGGCGTCGATGGTCTCAAAATGTGGACATTGGTAAGGAGTATTGGTACCTGCCAGGTCCGTAAGCTCCACCGGAGCGTTGCCATCGGCGTAGGCTGGCAGATTCCAGCTGCTTGATGGCCAATTTCGACTGGGATTGGGATAGTAATTTGGGTCTCCACAGCTGCTGATTTGTGCCCTTCTTGGGCAGCTTGGGCTTGCGCAAGGCATTCCTCTCAAGGCCTCGTTCGCACAGCACCAGGGCAACGTAATCGTTACTTCTCCGGAAGCGGCGGGGTCTACGGGGCCGTACTGGGGAGCTAGCTGTGGTTGGGACACCAAAGGAACAACATTCAGGTAGCCTCTGCTACCATGAAAGTGCTGCCCTGGGTCGTGGAAGGTGCCGGAGGGCTCGGGGCCGGCAAGACCAGTGGGGCAGGCACGCGAGGAGTCGACCTGAACGCTGCTATTGGGGGTAGAACCGGAGACTCGGACACCAACAGAGGCGAGAGCAGCAACAACGGAAGCAAGATCCATGTTGATTGTTATCCGGCAGAAAATCCCAGTCTATGAAGAAAATTGATGCGGATTTTACTATGCACATCTGAGTGTCCATATCTATCTGAAAAGATTTATATAAATCCGATTGTGAAAAATATTTGGCCGATCTGGCCCGCGAGCGCGCGTCAGCGGCAAATGGCGATTCCAGGCAAATGATCGGAACGCGGCGGATTTACGGAGAATGGACCGCGGAATCAGATCCGGCATATCAGAAATATATAGGTCTGATCCTGAGACTGAGCTGCGAGGCGGCGATTCCGCCGAAGCAAAGAAAATGACCAAAATGTAGTTAATCTGGGGCAGATCTGTGAAAATCTGAGCAGATGGGGGTTAGCCGCACTTACACGCGGGTCCCTTCGACGACGCGGAACTGAGGGCACTCTACGGCATCCCCGCGTCCACGCCCTCAAGCGAGCTGGTGGCAACCCTCCGGGGACACCTCAGTGGCATCGACCCGAACAGGCTTTTCGCCGTGGTCCCCCTGCCACACGCCGAAACAACCAGAATCTTTGTGCGGCAGCTCCAGGCGCTTGTCACCCCCGGGGCACAGGTCTCTGACGACCTTATTGAAGTGTGGATCTGGTGGTTCAACACCCACCAGCCAGCCCAGGGGGGCGTGTGGGTCCCACACCTGGGCTGGGTACACACGCTCATTGCGCCGCCGACGGACCCCAGGCCCGCGCCCAGCACCGGGGGCCGGGAGCGGGTCGCCCCGCCACCGAGGCCCGACACCCTCCATATCCCGCCGTACGAAGGCCTGGCGGCATGGGAAAGCGGGACCGCCCTTAGCAGGGGGCATGACCTCACAAGCCTCGCGGCACGCTACCCGGAGACGACGCGCGCGGCGCCCCCACCGCGCGAACGCGAGCCCGGCACCATCGCCATGATCGTGTTGGAGAATGGCCACTACTACCAAGTGCGGATCATCCCGCACCCGCAGAGGGGCCACTGGAGCTTGGAGGCCGTCGACTCCATACTCCCGGCGACCACGGACCTGCCGGACAGCCCCACCCCCCTGCTCCCGGGCCCAACCCCCGGACTCCCTAACGGCCGTCGTGTCGGGGACGGCAGGCACCTGGCACCCAGGCCATGCCCTCTACTGCCTCTGGCGGTGGGCGCGACGCCGCTGGCCACACACCAGAACGTGGTCAGCGGCCTGGAGGTTCTACCTCGACGGCCGACAGCAGTTGGAGGCCATCCCCCAGCGCGAACGGACGGCAGAGACCCCCACTGCGACCAACCTGTGACCTGTCTTCGGGATCCACCAGATCCGGGCGCTGGCGCTGGGCGAGCAACTGCAGCCCGCCATCCGCACTGAGACAGAGGCCCAGGCGGCGCACGCGGCCCTGGTGCACGAAATCTTCAGTGCCCTCCGCAGTGCCCTTGTGCAACGCGTGGGTAGCCCCCCGGGGCCCTGAGCCACAGCCGGCCACGGGACCTGCAGCGGCGACGCGCAGCCGCACAAACGCGGCACGAGCCCCGGGCCGGCCATGCGCAAAGGGAGAGACGACACGGCGGACGCGGGATCGCCTCCTCCCGCCGGAGGACCGGACGATGAACGTCACGCCACAGGCCGCGGAGTCAGCCACGAACCAAGACGACCCCGGGCGAGCCGACCTCACCCAAAAAGACTCCCTCGTACAACCCAACAACGCACGGCCGCGCAACACACTCCAGCAACGCCCATCAACCGGGCACAGCAGCGGGGAAGGCGTCAACCTACCCGGCACGTGCAACGGGCGCCCAAGAGGAAGAGGCTAGCCTTAGCAGCCCATGGTGTCCGACACGAATGAAGCCCCAACGACCTCCTCCCACATCCCCCGGACGAGGGCCGCACTTCCCGGGCCCCCGCGACCCGCCTGCAACAGGAAAAGGGGGCAGCGCCACACCCGGACCCGGCATCCCACCTGGCCCTCCTCTCCCGCGTAACGGATCCACGAGGGACCGGGCAAAGGGGCCAGCCATACACGCGGGGCCGACGGCCAAGCCAATGACCGCAGGAGTGTTGTCGAACACAGCGATCCACCAGATCCGGGCGCTGGCGCTGGGCAAACGACCGCAGCCCGCCATCCGCACTGCGACGGGGGCCCGGGCGGCACGCACGGCCCTTGTGCACGAAATCTTCGGTACCCTCCGCAGCGCCCTTGTGCGACGCGTGAGGAACCCCCAGGACCCTGAGCCGCACCCGGCCACAGGACCCGCAGCGGCGGCGCACAGCCACACAGGCGCGACACGAGTCCCGCGCCGGCCATGCGCAAGGGAGGAGACGACACGACGGCTGCGAGGATGCCTCCTCCAACCAGGGGTCCAGCCGATGGACGTCACACCAACGACTGCGCACTCGGCCATAAACCGCGACGACCCCGGGCAAGCCAACCCCGCCCAAAAGGACCCCCTTGTACAACGCAACGACGCGCGGCTGCGCAACACACCCCGACAACGCCTGTCGGTCGGACACACCAACGGGAATGACATCAACCTGCCCGACATGTGCAACAGATACCCGAAGAATGGGGGCTAGCCTTAGCAGCCCGTAGTACCGAGCACGAACGAAAGCCCAACGACTTCCTCCTACATCCCCCGGACGGGGACCACGCTTCCCGGACCCCCGCAACCCGCCTGCAACAGCGAAAGGGGCGGCACCACGCCCAGACCCGTCCTTCCATCTCACCCTCCTCTCCCACGAGCTGGATCCACAAGGGGCCAGGCAAAGGACCCGGCCACACACGCGAGGCCCACGGCCGGGCCGATGACCACGAGAATGTTAACGAACAATCGTCCAGAGTATTACCATCCAAGGCGAGCGTCCAGGGGTACGTGCACCGCAGGGACGGGCGCTCACCTCCTCCGGGAAAGTTACACGCCTGGGACGCCAGGGGGCTTACGGCACATATAACCTACGCGATTGGTACGAGGGACGTGCTCCCCGCAGAAAGTTAACAAAGTCATTAAGCGGGAGGGGGGCCGCAACGCTGCCCGGTATTCCTGTCCTCCGAAAACCCACCCGGGGCACGCAGGGGGCCACAGGCTCGCCACACAGGGCCACGCCGGCCCCCTACCAGCGGGCACGGATATGTTACGCCGAGCCCAACCCGCCACATCGGACGGAACGTCCTGGCACCACAGCACAAGCCAAACCGCCCTAACCATCCTAACCACCAAACTCAGCACCGGGACACAGGCACGCCGCCCACATGACCCGCAAAACACAGCATGATATAGCGCACGGCAGGCAGGCAGACACGAGCACGACCACTGCACCACCGAGCTGGAACGGCACCCTGGGGCTCCCATGGGGAGCACAGGGGTGCGCCAAGGGGGACCGACGGGGCCTTGCCACCGGCGGGGGGTGTACATATGAATGGCACAAGCAAAACTGGAAGGACGGCTACAGAACACCGCGAAGTAGCGGATGATGGGTTGTGCATGCAACACTGCCAGGGGGGAGCAGGGACAAGGGCACCGAAAGGGGAAAAAATTTTTAACAGCGGTCCGACCGCTTGTCATTACTTTTCTCCCCCGCGGTGGACAGACGGCGCAGGATGAAAACGTCCCGTGCCGGCACCACGCAACTGGCACCAACCAACACCACCACCAACAGAACACCTGCACGCAACAAATCCGACTGCGCGAAAGCCCGCTGCAAGGACAAGGAACCAACGCCAAACTAACCAACCAGGGGGCGACTAACGGGACCGCACACCAATAAAACCGCTACAGCGGACACGACGTGACCATCAACACAACACACGCACGCCAGCCAACACCAAACTAGCCGGACGTGCATGGGCCGGTATGAGAACGACGTCCAACGGGCTGCCGACACCATGGCGAGCCACGCCCGCCGACCACCATGACCACGAACACAGCGGAACACCGCAACTCTACCACCGCGGACGGGGCCAACCAACGTTCACAAACTGCCCTATACTACACTTAGACAAACCAAGAAACAACTAACCAGCGCCGGCACGAACATGCCGGCTACATGAGCAGGATTTGACAATAAGACCACGGGCAGCAGCGCGACGGAACCCACACGCACCCAGCCGACCATGAGGCGGCCACGACAACCGCGCACCAACCACACCGCAGCTGCAGCCGCCACATGACCGTAAACAGACCACACGCAAGCCGGCCAACACCAAACCAGCCAGGCGTGCACGGGTCGAAACGGGAACGGCATCCAACGGGAAGGCGGCACCGTGGTGCGCCACGCCCGCCGGCGACCATGTCCACGGACACAACAGGACACCGCAACTCTACCATTACGGACGCGGCCAACTAGCGCTGACAAGCCGCACTACGCCGCCCTTGGACCAACCAAGACGCAACTGGCCAGCGCCGACACAGACGTGTCGGCCGCACAAACAACATTCGGCAATACGACCACCGGCAGCGGCGCAACGAAACCCACGCCGACCAAGCCGACCATGAGGCGGCCAAGACAACCACGCACCGACCACACCGCAGCTGCAGCCGCCACTTGACCGTAAACAGACCACACGCAAGCCGGCCAACACCAAACCAGCCGGGCATGCACGGGTCGAAACGGGAACGGCGTCCATCGGGTTGGCAGCACCGTGATGCGCCATGCCCGCCGGCGACCAAAATGTGAACAAAACCGTGACTCTGCCATCACGCAACCGACCAACCAGCATTGAACAACTACACTGAACCGTTAAACGACCGACCAACTGACCGCGACGACCTACCTCGAACCCCCGGCCCCCCGGCAGAGCGCAAGCTCGACCGAGTCAGGAGGCGTGAGTGTGCGCCACGGCATGCGAGTCTCGTAGCACGTACTTCTTCAAGTCTCCTCACGCCTACTGAAAACCAACCTAGGTGGGGCTGGCTGCAGGACAGGGCCTTTGGCCTGGCTCCCGGCCCCTGGGCCCCGGAATCCGGAGGTTGATGAGGATGTGCGATGGGACCCTCCCCAACGTATCATCCGCCCAAAGGAGGGGAATGTGAGACTTCGGTCGAACATGGGTTACCTCTCTGGGCAGAACCCGCTGTAGGGTACTGCTCGCGGCGACCGCGCCCTTCCCCCGTGTGGGGGAGCCTCTTTGTGGGGACACGTGCAGTAGGGCCGTGGGTGGGTGAGCGAAAGCCCCTTGGTAAGACCTCCTGCGGGGCAACCCCAGTCCCGAGTCGACCTACCTACCTACCTTTACTCACGAACAAGCCGTAGAACGCATGGAAACGTGGGCGGACAACAACCGCTATGTTCTTAGCCGTCTCGGTAACAAGTGAAGCGGAATGGAGAGCGCTAGCCCCCCAAGTTCTTCTCAAGGATGGGCCCACGGAGGTCAAACCCTGTCACTACCTGTTGTAGTATGCAATGAAGCAGCAAATGACTTCAGAGAAGAGTGAATTCTGATGAATTTGGTTTCAAGACCAAGTCGTCAAAGAGTTGCAGAGTAGTAGGGCTTGAACAAGTATGATATTGTATGAGAGACCGGCCTACAGTACATACAAAGGTATGTGAAGCTCTCTGGAGTGCAGAGATCAACAACCGACAACACAAACAACTACACAAAGACGGTGCGGTCGATCAAAGAAGACCAAACAAATCCAACAAATATCTTCAGAAAACATGTGCTCCACCAAAGAGGCACCATGTGCCTACATGGTATAGCTCCCGTGTGCCATTGCATTCATGCAATGAATGGTGAGAGCAAATGAGGATTGGAATGAGAATGAGGGATGATGGGAGAGAAAAACGGGAAATGGCACCCGACCCAACTTGAGACCAAACTGCCACACTGAGAAATAGGATGATGGATCATGATTGGCGATCATAAAGGAAAATCATGATGATCCTGAATTGGGCACATGATTCTTGCCTGGAACCAGGATGGTCATCATTTCACAGATGATAATCATATTCATGATACGTGGCCCACATTGGGGATGATCAGTCACTCAGGATCAAAATTACATTTTCGGGCCAAAATGCCTGATTAGAATTCGTGCATCTCTCGGCGGTGAAACCGCTGTTGAGCTGCATCAGACCTTGGGCACAAAATCTCTTCCTTCAACATTTCTATGGGTGGTGGGGACTGCTTTTGGTAGTGATGATGGAAATCAAAACGATACTTAGCATACGCCCAGCGATCAAGAGGGGAAGATGTATTAAACTGCTGTGCCTCATGTTTGCCTGCGATAATAGAACGCCATAGAGAGATTTCCTCATCCCACCAAGCCCACACGTGTGATGCGTTCTGGGAGGACGCCAAAAGTCCACACGGGATATCAATGAGCGTGGAGTCCTCATGTTGCATGTGTGCATAGTTTTTGTCTTTGTAGCACAATGATGGGAAGCGGTCTCCATCTACAAAGTTCACGCCCCTTTTTCGACTCCGCAGTTTGTGGTGAATACCAAAAAAACCCCCACTTTGCACCAAAAAGCCGCCCACCGTTTTGACGCAAAATGTACCAAAAACCCCGCAGCTCAAATGTACCCCGAAATGCCGAAGCGCCCCGAAGTGTACCGAAATGTATTTTTAGGTACATTTCGGAGGAGTTTTATGGTACATTTTGGGGGGGGGGGCGTGCAATTGGGGGTTTTTGCAGTGCAACTAAAAAGTTTATGATACAATTCATGGGGCTTCAAATACACATTTTCAGTACATTTTGTCAGCTCAGGTTATGGCCTTTTTTTTAATACCCTCCGGGAGTGAGTGAGGTGTGGGAGCCCAAGCAGGGTGTTAGGTGCATCCTTAGAACTGCCACCCCCCCCTCCCAAATTGTACGCCCAAGTCTAAGTCTGCTTGTGTTGCATGTTGCCGGTCCATTCATGCAGTTTTCAGGCTCCATGCGGGAGAGGGAATGGAAGGTCATGGAACTAAATGTAAAACGGGTACACTCAGTGTTTTGCTTCACATTGCTCTTTGAATGCGTGTTGCAGGGGAACATGGTTTATAGGCGGCTTGCACAATGGGTGAATTGCCGTCGGGGGTTGGGATGTTTGACAGGGCTGGGTGCGGGTTTATGATTGTTGTTGGGGCACATGATTAGGGGGTGCACATGGACAGGAGGTTGGGACGGGGTTTGGGATGGACAAGTTTCAGCAATGGGGTGCAAGAGGAGGGTGTGAGGGGGGATGGGGGTGTGAATTTGCAACCAGGTAGACATATGGCTGCTATAAGGTTCCACAACAAGGTAGAAAGGGTGTTTTTGGTGATGCATGTAGGATTTGTGGGGGTCTATTCCGGCAACGTCAATAGGGGGTTTTCTGGTACAAATAAGGGTTTTTTGGTACATATCGGGGGGGGTTTTGGGTACGCACCACCCGCAGTCTGAGTTAATGGATTCAGTGTAAAAAACAAAAACCCTCTTGTCTGGTCATATGAATGTCAAAAGCTGTTCACGACCCTCAATAGACCATCAGATAATACTGACATGGCTTTCATTCAAGGCACCACAACAGTCTCTCGGATCGTCTTCCGCATAGTTCACTGCAATTCCTTTTGCCACCATATGGGAAAATTACAGATTCTTGTCTCTGTGACTCAAAGCGCTTGTTGGAGTGCACAATACAATATCTAATTCTAGGGATACCCTACACCGTTCAGTATAGCAACAGCAACAGCAATATCAACAACAACAACAACAACCAGACAGTGACAACAACAACAACAACAGAAGCAGTCTCGACAAAGGCATGGGGGGCCGCCTGTTAAAATACTAGACCCAAACAGGGTTGTGGTGGCCGGAGGCCCTGGAGGGTTTGAGGGGGGGGGGTCATTTTAGCCGGTGCGACCGGTTACCCCACAGACAAATCGCTCTTTGAAAGTTGGTATTCATCCGGATGTCTTGTACTCCTCAACAAAACGGCATGTCTCAGCTCACTGCATATTCAGGGCCATGAGACACCTGTTGGGGGCCACTTTGAGCATACTCACCCTCCACCGGCACGCCCCAGCTCGCTGCATGTGCAGGGCCATGAGACACCAATTGGGGACCATCATACTCCTCAACCGCCTGCAACTTCTCCGAATTGCACGTCAGCCTGTACAGATTCGAGCCCGATTGAGGAGTTGGGGGGGGGGGGGGGGCAGACAGCAGACGGGGGGGGAGGTGGTATTTGTGTTTCAGGGCACACAGCCCCCACCCCTGGTCCTTTCCAGGCATGCAACACAGGATGTAACACTACTGCAGCAGCTGCTGCTGCGTCTCCTGCTCGTGATGCCGGTGTGTTGACTGCGACCAAAACCTACAACATCTCAGAATTAGTCTTCCTACTGTTGTGCTACGCTTTGTTTGTGAGCGAAAAAACAGTCTGAGCCAATCATCGAAAGGTCTGCATTGGGGTTTGAACCTCTCACATTGGGGCATGACTCCAACACACATGCCGTTAGGGAATGGGCCACCTCTGATATATCATGCCTTGCAGGCAAAAAGACCAGGGACTGAATTTTTTTTCAAATTGTAAATTGCACACACAAATACAAGAAACACTGGGATGTGATGAGCAAAGAAGATTTCCTCTTGGTTGTGTCCGTACAAGAATTTTCCGGCGCCAAGACTCCTGCAAATAATGGTCAGGGCCTGTGTGGTAGCCAGAGGCCCGGAGGGGGGGGGATGTTGGGCTCGGGAATCTGAACAGGCAGCCCCCCATGAACGAAAGCAACAGCAACAATAAACAAATCAATAGATCAACATTCACACCGTCCGCAACAACAACAATAATGCCATGATGATGACAGCAACAATATATGAACAACAGCAGCACTAGAAATGATCCTGCTATTACAACACTGACATTTCTGCCGTGATACTGCTACCGCTTCTCCACATACTGCAACTTCAACAACAACAGCAACAACAACAACAACAACAACAACAACAACAACAACAACAACAACAACAACAACAACAACAACAACAACAACAACAACAACAACAACAACAACATATCATACCAGAACTTGACGGTCATGCACCAACACTGTATGGGCATGCGAATCGTGCTGCACTTGATGATACGATGAGAGTGATGCACCAATACTAAATGGGCATGCGAATCGTACAGCCATCGGCGATTCAACACAGGCGGAGTTGATAATCTCCCGAATGCTCCCAGACCCCCTTACCGTGCACCCATGGACCACAGTCTCCGAGTATGACTGCCGGCAAACTGCAACCGCCCAATTTGATGGAATGAAAGGAATGCATGTAGCATATATACGCACTGGTGTGTGCTTCGGATGCATGCAACCTGGACACAGTTGGCGAGGTCACTGATAAGAGTTTTGATGGCGTGGAACTCGGTGCAATTCCAGCACTGAACGTACCCACTGTGTGTGGTGGCGAGGCTATCGCAATGAGAGTGGCAATACAAGCCCCAAATGCACCTGTGTATCATCTGGAGCCGTGCATGGGGCAAGCTGGGTTTAAATGGGGTGACGCAGGGTCCCCCACCCTTGCCCTCCAACAGCAGGATGAGGAGGGAGTGCGCCATGATGTGCACCATGGCAGTCAGAGTGGCCCGAGGGAATTTGCTATTGAGGCCCTCGCAGGAATTCGACCGAACCAATTTGTCGCGTACGACCACTTCTTCCTGTGCACCACATGCAATAGGGGGTAGCGAATGGGGAACCAGATGAGCCCTGTGCTGTCCTGGTACATGGAATGACTGGCGCTAATCAGGACGGTGGTAAAATGGCACCTCAATGGATGTGGGGCACACGGGATTGTTGGTGCGCACACCGACGCAATGGTTTCGTCTTGCTTGCTTTTAAAAAGTAAACCCACCTTGTGTTGGCGTCTGCACAGCACGAGCTGTTGTCAACATCCTTAAGTACATCCTTACTCTTTTTCACCACTAGCGTGTGCGGTCCTCTGAGCCCAAATCGGCCTCCTGGCTGGTCATGCCGAACATTCATCCACATAGTGGTACCGCCCGAACATTCTCAGCGCTTTGAGGATACAGCAATAGGGCCACACCAGAATGTTGGGAGCAAGCAGGGGAAACCCCAAAGATCCGGGCCTCCGGTGCCATGGGTCCATCTGTGCTCACCAAATTGTTACCAAACCTTTTGGAGTTTGGTGGATTCAGGGGGGCTGGAGGGGGGCCATGAACAGACGGGGGGGGGGGGGCTGGCAAGCTCAGGTCCATACACCCACCTCAGAAAACCCTGAAGCGCGGAATGATGAAGTTTACCACAGGGGCGGCTCTCTGACCACCCACCCACAGGCCCTGAACCTACACACGCAGCCCCATCCCCAGCCCCCCAGCTCAAGCAACTGATTCAACCACTGCTCAACCTGCCAGGTCCAACTGATCTACAGCGGACCATTTTCCCCTGTCCCTGGGGGGCTGGCGGATGTGGGCGGATGTCCTGTAGGTTGATATCATCAGTCATGGCTCACCACCAGACTACAGAAATTCAGTGTGGCAAACTGAAAGGCAGAGAAATGCGGACAAGTATGACGATCAAGCTGCCATTACCGCCATCACACCATCAAACTGGCCACTACTTTGAAACTCGAGTTCCAACTTGGGAACTACATATTCAATATGATGCGGGGGAGCTTTCTGTGTTGATGGGTTAAAACTTGCAGGAACTGTGACTGACGATGCCCCCCCACACTCGAACTTCCATCATACACTGTCAAAGTGCCACCACACACCACTTTGAGACTCGAATTCGACCTTGGGAGACCAGTGTTCAGAATGGGGGGGGAACGGATTGCCCAAAACGTGGCCGGGGTTGTGCATGTGAGGTAGTGCAGCGGGAGCTTTCAGGGAAATGGCGGTCTTTCCAGTGCATTGTGTCCGATGAGCAGAACGGGTGGAGGTCTACGCCATAGTACACACTCAGGACGTGAGCAGCAGCCTGGAAATGCTCATGGAAAACGCATGTGTCCCTAGCCGGGCCATTTCCGTTGGCCTCACTTGGGCACAGGCAGTCAGATTCCCTTCTGCACCACGCAGTGTCCGCCCACTGCATCATGAAAACCCACGAGGCGCTCTTTGCCGAGGATGGAGCGGTTGCATGGTACGCCCACGGCGCGCAGGTCTTCTACCCAAGGGGCACACTCCCACATGAGCAGCAGCAAACCCATCCCAACGGTCAACTTGACAATGGTGCCCGCACACTTGGAAGGGAACAAAACGGCACGGCACACAGTGCCCCGCAGATTATGCAAACGTGACATCCGTGAAACGGGTCCTTCCTAGACCCTCCTGGACAGCAAGAGAAAAAGAGGGCTTTGAACACATTCATGCACCCTGCGACTTGAACGCCTCAGACGATCTCATTGCACACTGGTACACAGTTTGCCCCGGACCCTCCTGGTCGTAGTGCGAGCCACGTGTGTTTGTTTATGAGCTTGGCCAAGCATTTTGGATGGATATCCGGTCGCTCTGCTGCAAGCTCATGCACTGCAAGCGAGGAAACTCATTGGTTCAGGGTTCTTGGGGCACAAGGCCCAGGAAGGTGCAAATCTCTGCGTCCAAGCATGACTGTGAACGTGTGGCTGAGTTCTCTATGTGCGATGTGTGATGGTCTGTGTGGTGGGGGCCAAGAAGTGCAGGACACTGTGAGGACTTGATACGTGAGCAGGTGCACACCCGCAGAGAAAGTCCGTCAGCCATCCTGAAAACGAAAGAGCACCTCCAGCCGCAGGCGGCTTAGGTTGGGCACACCCCACCGGGTCTGCGCTGGAGGAAGGATGCAGGACCCCGACCACGACATGCACGGGCCCACAAAGCGTAGTCGTCCCGTGGACCCGGTCCTTCCTGCACAGCGCGTCCCTGCCCCCCTGCCGCGCGAGCACACCCCATGCCCCACAACTCCCACGCCAGCCCGCTCCGCCCCCAGGCACCCTCCATTTTCGATGCTCCCCATCCTTGCCCTGACCCCCTGTGCTGCCTGAAACCAGCGCCATATGCCACCCTCTGAGCCAGAGGGGCTGCACGCGCACTGCTCTCTTGCGCCCTTGCCAGGAAGGACATGTCGGCAAAATTCCCGCCGGCATGCGCTGGGCGCCAATCAAACCAGCAAACTGCCAGTACACACGATCAATCGGCCACGACTTGGAAAATCCAGTCCCCGAGCTAACGTCTATTTCTTGTCAACGTTGCTGTTTTCCTTCCCTCATCCTGATCCCAAAGTGCAAACTTGCACACATGGATCCAGCTGCCAAGAGTGAGTAATCGTTGGTTAAACTCTTAGTGCGACGCGGGTTTTGGGTCCCATTACGCATACAGAGACTGAGACGTGTTTTTGACAGAGGACATGCACGGGAGCCGGCACTTCACTCTTCCCGATCACAGGGCAATCCGATTTTCGGTTGCGTACCGATGTCATCCCTCGTGCCAACCCTTTGCCTACGCGCCGTCGTCGGTTGCCTTACAACAACTGTCGGTTGTGAGGCACCCCCTAACTGCCGTTGGTTTACGCTATCGGTGTCGGATACCCTCCAACCACCGTCGGCCTTGGACTGTCCTCATTGGCAGTCCGTCACAAAACCACAACATTTGGCATAGCTCCTTAAGGACAGCCATGCCAGAACAAAAGATTATCGACATCGGGGTCATGCAGGATGAAATAATCGCCTGAAACCCTGTGAAATCCCCAATCAAATTCCCTGTTTCCATAGCTGAGCCCTTGCTCTGCGGTGTCTGCGGGGGCAATAAAGTGTTCTTCTGGACGCCAACTCCGCACGAGATGCACGGGTGTGGAGTGCGGGGGGGCGTCCGAGAGGGGGGTGTCCCCCAAACTTCGACACCTCAAGATGATTAGTGGAGGGCAAATTATGTGTCTTGGGGCTGAAAGCTTTGTCAAACATTTGTCTCCTCCCAGAGGGAGCGGGGGGGGGGGGGGTCCAGGGCAACAACCCAGGCAGCTGTGTCCCCTACATCATGATGACTTGCAGCTTTGACACGTGCATGTGGTGCAGTGGCGATGCTGCATCAACGTTGGGGACATGGACCGGAGCTCCTGCACGGACACCGGGGGCGACGCGGACCGCACACTGGAACGGGGCGCCCAGTCCGTCACCGCCAGGACCGGGGATGCAGACCGACTGCCGTACCCACGGGCCTCCGGGTAGACATACGCGACTTTGTGGTGTTGCAGAGTGTACACGTCGTTGACGGCAAAGCGCACCGAAGGGGGCTGCGCCGGCACCCGCACGGCGCTGTAGGCCTCCTCCTGGGCGTAGAGCACGGGCTCGGCATGCGACCGGACAATGACCGGCTGCAGCGGCTGCACGGGTACCGTGGGGACCATCACTGGCTGGGGGGTTGCCATGGGCTGCAGCTGCACTGCAGGCACTGGCATGGGCTGCGGGTGCACCTGCACAACAGAAACAAGGGAGTGGGAACAGCCCCCGTCAAGACACCCCAAGACAGCGAGTGCCACATGAGACAACAGCACTCTACAACAGAGCACAGTCAAATTAAGGACGAAACATGACACGCATGACCAGCGCGTGTCGTGCGCGCTCAAATTGGGGCAGCAGCCAGCAGCCATTGTGGCATTCCGAGAAATGGGTTCAAGTTTGCGGCCCCCAAAGCTCACAATTCGCGATTTGGGGTTGACAAAGGCGTGCAGGGGATCACGTTGGGCAGTTGCATCCCAAGTGGCACACCTGCAGCAGCACTTTGCGTTGGGGGGGGGGGGGGTCAGGCCAGCACGGCACACGACTCAGTGGGCTGACCTTAGGTGGAGGTCCTCAGGGTGGAGGGAGAAATACCCCAACCCCATCCTGTCCCCCTTGGCCCCATGGTGTTGGAGGCAGTAGGTGTCACGGGCCATACAAGACAACCCACACCCCGAAAGCCATGCAGAACCCTTGCAACCAACGGGGCAGGGACTCCTCTGGGCCCCATGGTCTGAAGCATTGCTCGTGTTGCGGTCCGGGTTGAACACGTTGGACTTGTCCCAGTCAGACCAGACCACTCCGTGCTCCACCGCCCAGCCAAACCCTTGCGTGACAGCTGCCCCATCCAAGCAAGCTGCTGGGGCGGTGCACCACCTCTGCCTCTCCAAGAAGCTCCTGGTGCGGCTGGTTCACAACAGCCGCCCGGTGATGTTGGAACCATACCTGTAGCGCCTGGAGGCTGGTCTAGTTCAAAAGCATTGTCTTGGCCGCAAGGAGTGGTGGCACAGTGTGCTTGCCGAGCTCTTTGTGTACAAGACCAGAGTAGCAGGACTACAACCAGGACCCCGGGGGCGAAAACCCTGCCAAGCCTAGAGTATGCAACGCAGCTCCTCCACAGATTACCACCATCCGCTGCACTCAAAAAACCCCACAACGTAGCCACGCTGGCGGCTTGTCTCCACAACTTCTCGTCCATTCCGTAACTAACAACAAGACAAAGCCATGGCCATGTGATTACGGGTAGGGTGGCTCGTTGACGAAAAATCGGCGAGAACAGAAGAGGTTGGCGACCCCTTGGCGACCAGGCAGGCCGCCAAGGGGTGCCATTTTGTGGAAAAGGGGGGGGGGTCCTTGTGGGCAAAACAGAAATAGCACTGCCTCCAGTATTTGTGGTCTCTACCTCTAGCTGCCAATGGACACGGTGGTTGGTGGTCAGCTGATAGTAGTTGGCAGTTCTGAGCGGGGCAACAGACGCCAACTGGGAATCGTTGTGCTTGCCGTCCCTGTGGCATGCTACAGGGAGGGATGGATGGATGTGCTCCATTCATGGAGGGTAATTGGCAAGTTGTCGGGTTCGGACTCAGGGACCTCTTTCAGAGTGTTCCTGAGCCCAGGGTAGCTGACCACTGAGCTACTATTGCTCCAATGGTGAGGTGAAGCGGCCCCTCCGGGTGTGAACACCGGCCTATCTCAGGAGCTCTTCCGCACGCCACTCATAGGGGTAGGCTGGGAACCAAGCCTTCGGTGAGATGCCATGGAGTCCATACGTTGCCCAACAGCAATGTCCGAGGTGAATCTAACGATGGGGGCTGTGGGCGAACCGACGGGGGTTGTAGGCATCCTCCAGCGCATCTGCAAGGGGCTACCTTGGTGTACTAGGCGCCATCTGCTGGGGTCGCAGTGATATAGACTGCAAACTAGTAAGACCATTCAACGCCAACCATGGCCTGAAACACTCTGCTAGGATTCCCACAGCTGAAAAGTCCAAGGCTTTCATCGAGGTCGCCCATTGGCCTGGAACGTTTCACGTTGGTGGCATCTTAACAGATGTCAGCAAGGGGTCGGCTTGGCTTGGAGGACTCACTCTGCTCACCACACAGATGGCTGAAATTCCACTCCATGTCGGCTGAGGCATGGCATGTCCTTGTGCCAAAGCCACATGCGAGAGAGCAGACCTCTCATCGTTGTGTGGCTGAGAAGGCTCTGCCAGATCAGGATATCCACTGGCTTTGAACTCGACAGTAGTAGCCACAAGCACTACCTCAGGGCTACGCACCACCTCAGGGCTATCCATGTGCCCCAGAAGAAGAAGCAGAGGCCGTTCCTAAGTTCTAGTTGGCTAACCACTGAGCTGCCAGCTCCAATGGTGGGGTTGGGCAGCCCCTCCGGGTTTGAGCACAACCCATCTCAGGACCTTCTCAGCGTGTCACTCAGTGGGGTATGCCTGGAATCAAACTCATGCCTACTTGTAATTCATGCTTCTAACCACTGCGCCACAGGAATACCCCACGCAGTTGGCGGTTAACCGATGGCCAGTGGCAGTTCGCCGGCTGTGGCCAACCTTAAATCCGAAAGTGCAGAGCGTGCGGGGGCAGAAGGGGGGCATAGAGCGGGTCTACAGCAGGCCAATAGCGTTCTCGAACCGTAGATGCTCAGTGCCGATAGAGTCTTTGCTCCCGATACATTGCTATGTACAGTGAGCTCATCTATGCGGGCAGAGGGGGGGGGGTCAGAAACACAAAACAGAGAGAAACAACGGGAAATAAAGTCGCAGCCTCCGAACAGCCTGAGTCGACAGTTGGAACCCAAAATTTTGGCAACCATGGTTGAACACATGCGCCTCGTCCTGCCATAGCGTGTTGCAGACTTCGTTTATAAGGGGCTGGGGGGTTTTGGGATTTTGAGGCACCCACCCACCTAAGACCAAGCCACCCACCCAGACCACCCCGACCCTTATAAACATTTGAGGGGGGCGTTGAGGCGCTCTCCCGCGGCTGAACGGCCTGCTTCCAATGTTGCTGCTGCTGTTGGAATTGTTGCTGCTGCCGCCACTACTGCAGTTGTTGCTGGTGTTTGTAATGCTGCTGCTGCTGCCCACAGGGTTCTGCTCCTTCACAAAAAATGCTGAAAGGGTCTTTGTGGTCTGCTGGCTTTTGAACAATTTCTGGTGTCAATCACTTTTGCAGTGCTCACGTTCGGCCTTTCCCACATTGGATATGAGTATTCCACAACCACAGCGGTACTTCCCAGGCTGCTGCATAGCAAAACAAAATCAAACGATGAGGTCTGCAGATACACAGGTCTGCAGGTACACACAAAGCGACCCCAATGGCATGACAAAATGGAGCTGCCGTCACTGAAGCTCCCAACCTTGCAAAAAAAGCGGAGCTCAAAAGAGTTTCCTTGACCAGAATTGAACCGCAGACCTCTATACCTGGACACAACTGCACTACCATTCTACCACAATCTAGACATGTTGCACACATCTCCCATTCAGGTAATTCCCCACATTTTAAATCGAAAAAAAAAGCGCCATCAGCCTGCACACTAACATTAAACGGGGGGTCCTAGACTACAGACCCACCCACCCAGAGTACAATTCGAAGAGGGGGGGGGTCCCCAGACTTTTGACGGCTGGGGCACCCACCCAGACCCCGCCCCCAGTTAACTTAATTCCTTAGAAGCGAAGTCTGGCGTGTTGGCAATCACCTTAAATCATGTTTCTTTGGTTTATCACCTTCAATCATATTTCTTTTGCTTAATCACCTTCAATCATGGTTCATCCATGTCATCCCTATGCTTGCACCAATGCCACCGCCGCCACCTACACCCTGGTTTCATCATGTCTCTGACCTTTATGTGCTGCCTTCCCATCCCACACTCCAGCCCAGGTACTCACGGGACTTCGGGACAGACGTGGTTTAGTGTGATTTTCACATGATTTGTGGTTTGCAATAGCAGGGAATTTTGTGAATGGTGGACAATGTACACCCATCTACGCCATCTATCCAGAGCGCCAGGAAACTGCTGAGCACGCTTCACATCGTTGAAGGTGCTACCAAGCTTCCATGATTTCCTGTCCCTGTGTTCAGTGTCCTTGTCATCCGCCATAACAAAAAGGAGCGCAGAGAAAGGGGCCTGTCACAACAATTTAAGCGAACCAAAAATTGAATGAAACGTGAAAGAACGTGGTTTGACGTGGTTTGACGTCATTAGACAAAACAGCTCAAAAGGTGGTAAGAGGTGATTCAATGTGATTAAATGTGCCATGCTACAATGAAAAACCCTGGTACAAGCCAGCATCTGCACCTGTGCGGCCGCTGGCAGGGCTGGGACTTTGGGCCGCTGCACTGGCTGGACGGGGATGGTGGGGTACTCGATGGCGCCAGTCACCATGGGTCGCACTGGCGTGACCTGCACAGTGGAGAAATCCCGAGCGTGGGCTACCGCCCCGAGAGTGGCCGGCACGATGGCCCCCCGTGTCTCCCGATAGTCCTGCACCAACGGCACGAACGGCTCCAGGGGCTCTACCGGATGTGGGGGCAGGAAGGGCGGGGGCCTGATGGCGGGCGGGTCCGGGTAGACCATGACGGCCCCCTGCCTCGGGGTCTTGTCGGGGAAGAGGGTGCGGGAGACTGAGGCCTGCGGACTGCGTCTTCCGGGATCCTGGGGCCGCACCGCCGTGCGGGGGCTCTTGGGCTTGGTCTGCGGTTTGGGCCGCTGGCTCGGCTTGGCTTTGGCTGCTGGCTCGGTCTGGACGTTGGCAGTGATGGCGGCCGCGGGGGATGCAGCTTTGGGGGAGCCGGTGGGGCCGGGGCTCTGGAGGTCAATGGGAGGGACAGGGGACGGCGGCGGCGGCCGTCTCCCGGTCCCGGCCTCTGGCTCCTCCTCCGCCGAGGTCCGTGTGGCGATGTGTTGCACTCTTTGGCTGAGGGCGGTGACATCGTCCAGCAGGAGGCGGCTGGCGGCTGCCTCGTGGACAGAGGCCTTGTGGACAGGGCCGCGCGGCATCTCCTGCCACAGCCGGCGCACAAGCGTGTCGCGGTCGTGTTGCTCCTCCTCCCAGATGTGCGTGTAGCGGCAGTACTGCTCCTCCTTCTCCCACTGCCAGAGCTGATAATGCCACGCAGTCATCTCTGGACTGCGAGACCTGATGAGGGTAGGGGGGGTAGGGGATGGGAGGGCAACACCGCAAGCACAACTGGAGGACACCCTGGAAGGAAGGAACTGCGCGACGCAGTGCGCACACAGGCTCTCCACCAGTGCCGTGCTGCTTGCGCAGACTGCACGGCGTGCAATGCGTAGTGTGCACGCTGCAACTTGCGACGTGCACGAAATGCAGGTCATGGAGCGCACAGCGCAGCGTGCAGAGTATGCAGTGGCTGCAGAGGTACAGATGGTCTGCAACCTGTATCCTTTCCGACACCGGGCACAGCCTCGGGCGGATAGGCTGCCGGTTCAAGTGTATCCACAGTGTTGCGCGCCAACGGTCTGTTGGCCTGCGCCCAACCCCATGTGCACCACCGGCGCGACCATCTCTCCCAAACCCCTTCCCCTCCTGTGTGGGAAAGGGGCAGTCGGCGCCTCATGTACAGTACAGCACTCTGCGCCACACACATGTTTCAGCACATTACAGCCTCGCAGCTAAAACGAAAAAAATCGTCTACAACATGCAGCCAATATCGGCACTGAGCAGACCACGCAGACAGTGTCTACACACGACAGGAAATGTCCAGCATCTGATCATTACACAGGGCATGTTGTCACAGCTTCGCACCTGACATGCTGTTCTGCGCTCCGCACCACAAAACTGACAAAAAAGGCATCTACAACACGAAGAATATAAAGAGTGCGTCTACACTGAGCAGACCGCGTCCACTTGTAACATATAGTGTCGAGAACCAAAACATTCGGTGCGCGCGCCGGGGGGCCGGGGGGTTGATGCGCACCCCATACACCAACAGTGTGGGACCCCCACCGCCCCTATGCCATGCAGCACGTGCGCCAAACCCCATCCTCCCAGGCCCCAACAGTGCTGTTAAGATGTCGAGGTGTGTGTGGTTGGGTGGTTTGGGATCGGGAGGCCACCCAATGTCAGTACCACAAAGGTCCAACGACGCTGGTAACCCACAAAAACGAAATGAAGCAAAGCAGAAGCGGCATGAGCGACAGAATCGGCGTGGGCAACCAAATTCTATTGCCTTTGGCAAGTCCACCTCGCAGAGAATCTACCCCAAGCAACACACACCCAAAATAGGGTAAAAACTAGATAAATACGGGCTAAAACATGCTTTAAGTATCTTGAATGGTCATTTTAGGTGATCACAATATCATAAAAATAAGTTTCGGAAACTTCAATTTTGGAGCTGTCCACGGTGAAAAAGTATGCAAGCAGGTTGTGCACGGGCCCCATTCACAAGGCCATTATTGGTGGAAACAGTCATTTCGCGTCTTTGGCACAGGTTTTGACCGGCCTTCGGCAAAGCTACAGACTGCAAAAAAAACGTCCTTTCGTATCCTAGTAGGCATATACTGTCACAACATCACCACTCTCACCCCGCAGAGTGGGTACCACGGGGTCACTGAGGTCGCCAAAACCGCCAACATAGCAAGAATGGCTGAAAAGTGCATAAACTACATCAGCGCTCGTCCGACTCCGCCCCATACAAACCCCATGGAGTCGGGACCCGGAAACACTTTTTCAGCTCAAAATCGAAAAAAACCAAAAGATACTATTGCCTTCGGCAAGTCCACCTCGCAGAGAATCTACCCCAAGCAACAAACACCCAAAATAGGGTGGAAACTACATAAATACGGGCTAAAACATGCTTTACATATCTTGGATGGTCATTTTAGGTGATCACAATATCAAAAAAATAAGTTTCGGAATTTTTGAGCTTTGTAGGCTGGAAAAAGTGCCTCAGCAAGTTGTGTACCAATCCGGTTTGGACCCCCCCCCCCGCCCCTGCACCCAATACCCAAATAAGGTGGAAAACACATAAATACGGCCTAAAACATGCTTTGCATACCTCCGATGGCCATTTTAGGCGATGAAAAATAGATTTCGAAAACTTCGATTCGGGGCATGTGGCGTTTTCCCCTTTATATGCTTGCCTAGCTTTGATCGAACAACCTCTGCGAGGTGATTCTATTGCCTTAGGCAAGGCACCTCGAAGAGGGGAGAGGGACGACCATTTTGGGCTGCCGAGGCTGCGAAACTGCATTAGCAGGTTGTGCCCCAGCCCCATTGGGAGCCCCCCCCCCCATTACCACCCAAATAGGGTGAAAAACACACAAAGAGGGGCTAAAGCATGCTTTACATAGGATATTTGATCATTCTGGATGGTCAAAATATCAAAAAAAATCAGTTTCGCAAGTCTATTGCCTTTGGCATGTCCACCTTGCAGAGAATCTACCCCAAGCAACACACACCCAAAATAGGGTACAAACTAGATAAATATGGGCTAAAACATGCTTTACATAGCTTGGATGGTCATATTGTGTGGTCACAATAGCAAAAAAAATAAGTTTCGGAAACTTCGTTTTTTGAGCTGCCCATGGTGAAAAACTGCATTAGCAGCTTGTGCACCAATCCCTTGGGAGACCCCCCCCCAAGCTGCCACCCAATACCCAAATAGGGTGAAAAACACAAAAATACTGCCTCAAACATGCTTTACATAGCTTGGATGGTCATTTTGTGTGGTCACAATATCAAAAAAATGAGTTTCGGAAACTTCAAATTTTTGAGCTGCCCCCGGTGAAAAACTGCATCAGTGGGTTGTGCACCAATCCCTTGGGTGCCCCCCCCCCCCCCCCCCCACGCGGAATACCCTAATAAAGTGAAAAACACATAAATACCGCCTAAAACATGCTTTACATACCTTGGATAGTCATTGTAGATGATCACAATATGAAAAAAATAAGTTTCGAAAACTTCAATTTTGGAGCTGTCCACGGTGAAAAACTACATTAGCAGGTTGTGCACCGGCCCATTCACTCATGTAAGTTATTGTTGGTGGAAACAGTCATTTCGCGTCTTTGGCATGGGTTTTGACCGGCCCGCGGCAAGTGCAAAAAAACGCCCTTTCGTATCCTAGTAGGCACACACTGTCACAACATCACCACCCACACCCCTCCCACGGGGTCACTGAGGTCGCCAAAACTGCCAAAATACCAAAAATGGCTGAAAAGTGCATAAACTGCATCAGCGCTCGTCCCACTCCGCCCCATACAAACCCCATGGAGTCGGGACCCGGAAACTTTTTTCGGCTCAAAATTGAAAAAAACCAAAAGATTCATGAGTTTCGACCCAAAAAAAAGGGGGTCGTTTTTTCGACATTTTGACCCCCCCCCTCCCCCCCCCCACCTCCCTCAAAAGCCCAAAAAAAAAGGTTTTCAAGTGGGGGGGTCTGGGGGGGGGGGGGGGTCCGGACCAAAAACTCGTTGGGGGATGTGTTTATTGGGTAAAATAATGATTTTACAAGGGGTGGAACTAACATTTCAACCGCTTGGGGTAGGGTACGCGAATAGGCCCAAAAAGGCCCAAAATGAGGGGGGGTATGTGGCGTTTTGCCGTATATGCCTGGCTTTGATCTAACAACCTCTGCGGGGTGATTCTATTGCCTTTGGCAAGTCCAACTCACAGAGAATCTACCCCAAGCAACACACACCCAAAATAGGGTGGAAACTACATAAATACGGGCTAAAACATGCTTTACATATCTTGGATGGTCATTTTAGGTGATCACAATATCAAAAAAATAAGTTTCGGAAACTTCGATTTTTGAGCTGTATAGGCTGGAAAAAGTGCCTCGGCAAGTTGTGTACCAATCCGGTGTGCACCCCCCCCCCCCCCAAAACCCACTACCGAAATAAGGTGAAAAACACATAAATACGGCCTAAGACATGCTTTGCACACCTCCGATGGTCATTTTAGGTGATCACGGATCAAAAAAATAAGTTTCGGAAACTTCGATTTTGGAGCTGTCCACGGTGAAAAAGTATGCAAGCAGGTTGTGCACGGGCCCCATTCACAAGGCCATTGGTGGAAACAGTCATTTCGCGTCTTTGGCACAGGTTTTGACCGGCCTTCGGCAAAGCTACAGACTGCAAAAAAAACGTCCTTTCGTATCCTAGTAGGCATATACTGTCACAACATCACCACTCACACCCCGCAGAGTGGGTACCACGGGGTCACCGAGGTTGCCAAAACCGCCAACATACCAAAAATGGTTGCAAAGTGCATAAACTGCATCAGCGCTCGTCCGACTCCGCCCCATATAAACCCCATGGAGTCGGGACCCGGAAACACTTTTTCAGCTCAAAATAAAAAAAACCAAAAGATTCATGATTTTTGGCCCAAAGAAAGGGGGGGTCATTTTTTTAACCCCTGTGTGACATTCCATCTGGTTGTTGCTCCTTTATGGGGCCCTGGACGGTCACCCGTTCTTCCCTTCGCATGTTGCGTCAGGTCGCTGCTTTCTGTCGGCCCCTGCGGCCGGTGCTCTTGCTGGTGTCGTTTCCGCGCTCGCGGAGCCCAGTAGTTGGTGTGTTGGGGCTGTGCTGAATGTGGCATGGTGTGCCGTTTGCGCGTCAGCGGCGCCCAATAATTGGCGTATTGAGGATGTGATGGTTGTTGCCGGGGTCGTTTGACTGTTTTTGCTGTCCACACACCTCTGTCCACAGGCCGTCCATAGCCTGCCTCGCTGTGTTTCTGTGCGGCCCAGGTGCCCTGTTCCTCCACGCGCTGTCCGGGCCGTCCACCATATGTCCTTTTCCCCCTCACGGCTGGTCTGCCCCTGATGGGCTCCCGCTCCTGTTGCGCAAACAGCCTATCTGGGCCGCGGGAGACACCCCCCACCTGATGCCGGTTGAGCAGGGGTTGCCCCGGCACCCGGTACCAACGGGGCTGGCTGGCCAAGCCATCCCATTTATTGTCGCTACCTCCCATGCGCACGCTCCACCATCCGCTCCATTCTGGTTCCTTGTTCCCGCCGTTCTGGTTGCCTCTCCTGCCTTGCTGTGCCCCTCCTCCTTGTCTGCTGTGCTCGCCCTTGTCCCTCTTGGTGTGGCTCCCGCGTTATGTGTGTGTGTGTGTTGCTCCTCCCCCTGTCTGTTGGCGCTCCTAGGTGCCCATGTCGCGCACCCCCTCCTGTCCCACCCGCCTGCCCCCCCCTATGAGGATTTCACATCTCCGTACGACGTCGGCTGTCCCGTGTGCGGTTGGCTGTTCACGGCCCTGTTGCCACCCCCGTGGCGGGCACCTCCCGGCGCGCGGGGCACAGCCCCCGCCCTTGTGGAGTACGTGGGCACCTTGTAGAGGGAGGGGGGGGGGGTGTTTGCTGATGGCTCGCTCGGCGTGCGCCGCATTTGGTGGTTGTTGCAGTGCTCGCACCTTATGGTTCCCTTGTGTCTTGTTGTGTGTCCTGTTGGGGCTCGTCTCACTGCCGTGTGTGGGGCGGCCTTGTGCCCAGTTGTTTTGCTGCTTGCGTTCCTCCCACTGTCGGGCTCTTTCTTTTTTTGCTGGCATGCTCACTGCTGTAGTATGTCGCTCCTTGCATCCCATTGTGGCTATCGGGTTGTCCCACTCACAGTTGGGTGGTGCCAGGGGCACCGGGCACTTTTGCACATGTCTCCAAATCTACAAACTGACCTGTCACTGGTGTTTGTTGGGGTTGTGCTGGGGTGAATGTGTTGCGTTGTTGCTCTTTTGCTTTCTGGGCCGCTGAGGGGCTCCCTGTTTGAGGACTTCACTCCGGGCTGTCCATGCCTCGGAGCTAGGGACTCGTGTGAGTCCACCCCCTGGTTGGTCGTGTGCAATGACCACCACTTGTTTGGATGCTGTGTCTCATAAGCGTGCCCAAGGCCCCTGCATTAGGCCCTGGTGACAGAATTTAGCTACTCACGGGCAGTACATGTTTTAGGTCGCTGCCCAATGGACAACCGCGTAGCCGACTGCCAACCTCCCGCAAGGGCGACCCCCTTACTTAGGTTTGGTTTGCCTTCTCCTCACGGTGTGGTCGGGATGGTGATGGCTCCTCACCCCCCCCCACCCCAGCCCCCCCCACCTCCCTCAAAAGCTCCAAAAAAGGTTTTTCAAGGGGGAGGGTCTGGGGGGGGGGGTCCGGACCAAAAACTACATTACAAGGGGTTAAACCAACAATTCAACCCCTTGGGGTAGGGTACGTGAATAGGCCCAAAAATGCCCAAAATGGGGGATTATGTGGCGTTTTCCCCTATATACGCCTGCCTAGCTTTGTTCACACAAGCAACAGCACAGGATCTAAATCACCTGATCTAACAATCTCTGCGAGGTGATTTCCATTTTTGAGCTACGGAGGCTGCAAAAACTGCGTCAGCAAGTTGTGCCCCACACACCAAATGCCATTGAACCACCTACAAATAGCAATTTTGAAGCTTTTGGGGGGGCCATGGCTAGGGCTAGATGGGCCCAGTGGCCACTACATGCGTCCCCATGGGTGCTCAAGTACCTGTACTGTCACCAATTGATCACCCAAACCCATCCTAGGGGCAACAGAAGGGTTTCGGAAAAAGTCGAAATGTGAAAAAATCCTATTGCCTTCGGCAAGTCCACCTCGCTGAGAATCTACCCCAAGCAACACACACCCAAAATAGGGTAGAAACTACATAAATACGGGCTAAAATATGCTTTACATATCTTGGATGGTCATTTTAGGTGATCACGGTATCAAAAAAATAAGTTTCACAAACTTCGATTTTTGAGCTGGCCACGGTGAAAACTGCATAAGCAGGTTGTGTACTAATAATCCCTTGGGAGCCCCCCCCCCCCCCCCGCACCCAATACCCAAATAGAGTGAAAAACACATAAATGCGGCCTGAAACATGCTTTACATACCTTGGATGGTCATTTTAAGTGATCACAATATCAAAAAAAACAAGTTTCGAAAACTTCGATTTTTGAGCTGCCTAGGGTGAAAAACTGCATAAGCAGGTTGTGTACCAATCCCTTGGGAGACCCCCTCCCTTGGACCTAATACCCAAATAGGGTGAAAAACATGCAAATACAGCCTATAACATGCTTTACATACCTTGGATGGTCATTTTAGGTGATCATGGTATCAAAAAAACAAGTTTCGAAAACTTCGATTTTTTGAGCTGGCCAGCAGGTTGTGTACCAATCCCTTGGGAGCCCCCCCCCCCCCCCGACCTAATACCCAAATAGGGTGAAAATCATGTGAATACGGGCTAAAACATGCTTTACATACCTTGCATGGTCATTTTAGGTGATCACAATATCATAAAAATAAGTTTCGAAAACTTCGATTTTGGAGCTGTCCACGGTGAAAAACTACATTAGCAGGTTGTGGAGGGGCCCCATTCACAGTGCCATTATTGGTGGAAACAGTCATTTCGCGTCTTTGGCATAGGTTTTGACCGGCCCTAAGCAAGGCTAGAGACTGCAAAAAACATCCTTCCGTATCCTAGTAGGCACACACTGTCACAATATCCCCACTCACACCCCTCACAGTGGGTACCAGGGTCACCGAGGTCGCCAAAACCGCCAACATACCAAAAATGGCTGAAAAGTGAACTGCATCAACTGCATAAACTGCATCAGCGCTTGTCCCACTCCGCCCCATACAAACCCCATGGAGTCGGGACCCGGAAACATTTTTCCAGTTCAAAATCGAAAAAAACCAAAAGATTCATGATTTTCGACCCAAAAAAAGGGGGTCATTTTTTGACCCCCCCCCCACCTCCCTCAAAAGCCCCCCAAAAACGTTTTTCAAGGGGGGGGTCTGGGGGGGGGGGGGGTCCGGACCAAAAACTCATTGGGGGATGCGTTTATTGGACAAAATAATGATTTTAAAAGGGGTTAAACCAACAATTCAACCCCTTGGGGTAGGGTACGCGAATAGGCCCAAAAAGGCCCAAAATGGGGGGTTATGTGGCGTTTTCCCCTATATACGCCTGCCTGGCTTTGATCTAACAACCTCTGCGAGGTGATTTTCAAGTGTCACTAAACAGCCTATGCAACAGCATTTTTCGGGCTTTTGAAGGGCCCATGGCACGGGCTACATAGGCCTAGCGGCCACTACGTGGGTCCCCATGGGTGCTCAAGGACCCGTATTGTCACCAAATGATCAGCCAAACTCATCCTGGAGGCAACGGAAAGGTTTCATGAAAAATCGAAAATCGAATTTCAAAAAACTTTCACGTGCCACTAAACGGCCTATCCGGTGTGAAAACGGCCAAGTCCTCACTGGCAAGGGGCCATATGAGGGGGGCTGACTGGGGGTACCTGGAGTTGGGACCCGGGACCCCTGCCATGGGTTAGGGGGTCCATATACAAGAAGAAAGTTCTTCAGGACCCAGGTCCAAATACACACATAGCGGCCACAATACGCAAAGAAGTTTTGACCCCCCCCCACCCCCCTCCAAAAAAGGGGTACCCAGGTGCGGGGGGGTGCGGGGGTCAAAATCCAAAAAATCATTGGGGGGTCATTTTTGGTCCACACAAGGGGCTAGATGTCAGAAACCATACATTGTGGTATGCTACGCGAACGACCCCAAAAACATGGGGGCTATACGACGCTCGCGCTTACGCTTGATCTAACAATCTCTCTTCGAGGTGATTTCTCGGGGGGGCTGCTCACGGCCTACACAGGAAATCACACAGTGGAGTCACACCGGCCCCACACAAGAGGCATTGGTTGCATTTGAGGTCCATGTCAAACACAAACTTGGAACACTCCTGGTCTCAATTCTTGTTTCTTGTTGTGGTTTCCGCTTGCGCTGAAGGGGCTCGCGGACACGGAGTGCCGTTGGGGGTGGGGCCGGGCTAAATTCTCACGCCGCGAAGCTTGAGTGCTTTTCCTTTCAGTTGATTTCTGAGTTGGCTGTCGGTTGGTCCGCCGTTTCTCCACGCATTGCCGCTTCTGAGTGCGGGGGTGCCAGCGGGAGGGGCGCGCACACCTGACATTGGGCTCCGGCCCAGGCCCGGTCTCGGTGCTCACGCTGTCCCGCGAGCTGGTTCGCAGGGCCTCGCGGGGGCTGACAATCTCCGGTGGGGTGTCGTGCAGGGGCTCGCGGGGGCTCACGGCCTCACGTGGGGTGCTGCGGGGGCTGAGAATCCCCCGCGGGGTGCCCACACCCGTCAGGGGGGTGGCGTTCAGCGACGCGCGCGGGGACTCGTCGATCACGACGCGCCGGACCACCGCGTCATCGAAGCCATCGGGGTCTTGCGCCGAATGCCAGTTCAACGGAGGCACGTGGGGCCTGCCAGAACTGACGGGGGTCAACTGGTCCGCCGGGGAGGGCGGCCGAGGGGGCGTGCGCTGGGATGTGCTGTGGGTGGAGGGTAGCTCCTGCCTCCGGGCAGCCGGCCGGTGGTGTACTGGCTTCGCAGCGGCGCCGGGGATGGGGCGGTCGCACGGGCTCACACGGCCCATGGCCTGCGGTTTCACTTTGGGCGGCGCCGTGGGGCTCGGGCTGGCGCGACCCGACGCGGATCTCGCGGACCTTGGGGGCTCCGGGTGTTCGGCGTGGGGCTCCGCTCTTGACCTGCCACCCGACAGCGGGAGGTCGCTTCCGCCGGAGCGCCGCCGCGTGTCTACACAACTGGTCACGTGCCGGTACTGCCGACCCAGCGACAGCCCCAGACCGCGGTGCGCCCCCTTCTCCGTCGCGCCCCCGGCCCCCCAGGCCCGGGAGGGGCCCTTCGGGGCCGTGCGCACGGCGGCCGGGCCCACCACCGGCCCGGGGCGCGGGGTCTTGACCTGCGGAACGGGGAATGCGCGGACGGTGGGGGACTGGGGGCGGGTCCTTCCCGCGTGGGCAAGGACGATGTTGGGGGTCTTGGGGCGCGTCCTGGGAGGTCGTGTGGCACCGGGGGTGCCCGGGCGCTTGGCGGCTTGGGAGGTGGGGGACTGGGCACGCCCCGGCGCGGCTGCGGGGTCGGGCTTGGGAATACTGGACCGGGGTGTCCGGCGGCCGGCGGCCGGCGGCAGGCGGCCGCGTGTGGGGCTGCTCTTGGGGTCCGGGGTCTGCCGCGACGGCGGACGCGCGGTGGGGCTCTGAGTGCGGGGCACGGGGGAGGGGCTGGACCCGACGTATGACACCATTTCATCGTCTTCGGCCAGAGCGGCTGCGGCGGCGTCGATAGCACCGGCCGCGGCAGTTCCTTGGGTTGGGGCGTCGGGTTGATGGTCGGCCGCGGCATCGGCTACGGGCGTGGAAGGGAGACCAGAGGCGAGGGGGCGGCAGAGCAGGGGCGGATGGCGACGGGCAGAGGAACGGGGGCACAGACTGGGGTATCACGCAAAGGGGCAAAATGTGCAAGCGCGCACATGGCAGTAGTCAGCTGTGCGCACAGGACCGTCCTTTACAAAAAAAAAAAAGAGGTCCGCTGCGCTTCACCACAAAATGACGGACGGCGCGGACGGTCGCCTGTCGGGGCGACGACAGTAGACCGTCCGCGCCGAGCCGGTCATGAACGGTGCCTGACCAATCACCGCCAGTACTGGGCAGTACTGGGCGGCTAGCATTCAACTGACAGGTTTTAGCGGTTGCGAGACGGCGGTCGGGTGTTTCGGAGCATGAGTCACATTCCTGAGACACGCCAGCCCACGACTATACGTGTTTCCACCCATCAGTGTCAAACCCCGTGTGCGAACTCTCGTCCCTGAGGTCTTTAGGAGGCTTTACGGCCGTTCCAGGAAACCTTTCGAATGTTGGTATTCCAGTAACCCAGAACCAATGGGTGCAGGATTTGTGGGCGTGCAAGCGTGTTCTGAGTGAGTGGCATCCTCAGAAGGTGGGGGGGCACGATGAGGAGCTTATAGAGGACTTCACTGGAAGGAGAGCGAGACCAAGGGGGCTCTCAGACGCGCTGGCAAAAGTGGTCACGATTGGAAAGGAGGTTGGGGACAAAAAGCTGGGCGCTACAAAACGGTTGGCGAGCGGTTGGGGACGAACCCAAGCGGTCCATCAGCGTGGAGTGGTCACCCAATTGCACGTTTTGCCCTTGCACAACCTCAGCAGCACAGAACGTTTGCTAATGCCCAAACGACCCGCCCTTGGGGGCGCTGGGCAGTGGCCTGAGACACGCCCCACGTAGTATGTCCCGAACTCTCACTGCCCCCCCAAAATGACCTGGGCACCAGACTGCTCTGAAAGCCCCGCTTGGCACACAGTGCTGCCCTTTCAGCCAATCACCCGCCATGCGGTCCTTAAAGGTAGTCCTTCGTTCCGCAAAAAAAAACACGGATGGATGAAAACGGATTCATCGGGGGCAGATTATCATTCTGGGCATGAGTCCGGGCTAGTGGTGTGTTGATCTTCAACTTGACTGTGTGTGCCCGGGCCTTTTGGACTTTGCACTCCAGTTGCGCGTGCATTATCGCCATCCCATTGTGTACTCCACTCTGACGTGGGCGACGGACGTTCAATGGGGGAGGGCGACAATGCAAGCACGACTACCGTGCACAGTGCGAGGGACGCACTGCAAGCGCGACTCTGCGGCCCTATTGCCCGTGCGAGCGCATCAACGACAGCTGCCATCCAGGCACAAGGACACAGGCAGGGTACCGGTAGCGGCAGAGACGGGACAGGGCACGCGCAACAGCAAGGGCAGGCAAGGATAGGGGGAGTGGGCAAGAGGCAGCTGCTGCAAGGGCCAGGGGCGAAGGCACAAGCAGTGACGCAGGGCACAGGCGAGTGCAACGGCTGAGACAACGGTGGAGACAGGTCCTACCTTCGGATGACCTGCTGTTTCCGGTATGCAGGTACGAGTTGTAATGGTTCATGTACAAATCAGTATCTACGGGCGACTTCGCACCATCCCATTCCCCGTCTCCGTTCCCGGCCCGATCCCGGTCGCGGTCCCGGGGCGGCGTCACGAGCATTTCCTGGCGCACTGGCCCTAAGTCGGGGTGGTACACGTACAGCCCCCCCGCGGGATCAGAGGCGGTCGGCGTGCTGCCATAGGGACAGATGGACCCTTGGTTGAGCGCCTCGGCCCTCATATCTGTCACACACTCCATCCAGGCATCGCTTGCCGGCGGCGGGCTCGGCGTAAGCTCCGTTCGAAGGACCCTAGGTGCCGTGCCTCCGGCCGCAGGCGCGGTCGTCTCGCGCGCCATGGCCCACTGGGACGCCTCTTCGCGCTGGACCCGCAGCCGCTCGTACTCCTCCTCCACCTCTAGACTCAGGCGCATGGCTTGCGGGCGCGGGACGCGCTGCGATGCGATACGTTCCTGAGAGACGGCTTGCTCCGCGGTCTCCAGGACATTCCTCAGGTCCTGCAACGATCTGTGCAGCCCCGAGGGCTTGCGGGGACCGTTGTCCCGGGGCACCTCCCGTGCACTCACGTTTTGAGAGGCCTTAATGGGCACTGACCACACGCGACACCTCGTGCACGCCCCACCGTAGGGCAATGGGCGAAGAGCAGCTGGAGGCAAACGGGGAGCAGCTAGTACACAGAAAGGGCAGAATGCAACTCCTTCTGCCACAAGACCCGATAAGACACTCCTTTGTGCATGTGCAGACTAGCGAAATGCAATTATTCCCTCCCTGAGATGAGGGAATAACCATCCCTCACCATCACCCTAAACACTGCCATGCTAGTGCATCGTGCGCTTGGATGTGGTGGTGGTGTGACGCAAAGACTCAACATACGGGAAATGTGTTGGTAGACTTTCTCAATCAAAGTTTGAATCCAAGAAAATTTGCCTATACACATTTCCCTGATTGTTGGGGATTGTGGGTGTATGCTAAACTAATAGCTATTGGCCTTGTATGAATTGGTATCAAATGGAGGCAGCAGGCATCTATGAGAATTTGTCGCAATTATTGTGTGCACTCATGGTTTGATGCGCCGATGAAAAGGTTTGCTACATGTGCACAGTTTTACTTCTTGTTGCCATTGGCATGAGAAAAGGAAAACCCAGCCCTTTGCCGCTAAATGTGACCAAGAGATTTGGATCTTTAAATTGATCTGCAACAAAAGCTACCACACTTCTTATTGTTGTTGTTGCTGTTACTCGTGCACCGCTGTGGTTGCTTTTGCGGCGGTTGCTATTGCTACACTGAGTTGTAACATTAATCATGTACATTGCATTATAATGTACATAATGCAATACATAACAGTTGTGCGATACACACGACAAACATGAAGCAATTCGACTTGGTTTGAGGACCCCCGTTCCATGCACCACACAATTCGGCTTGCGCTGCACGACACAAGGCACAACAGCTATGCATCGCGCACGTGAACATTCTACGAGAGGAATGCCGCCAAAGAAGGCAGCAAAGTGATTGGCACGGCAAGCGAGACAACGACAAGCAACATGCAAACCCAAGCTGAACTGCAAGGAATAACACCGTCCTTTCGCCTTTCCGTTGTGTGTTCTCGTGTGTGTGCCTACATGTGCATATTGGGACACGCGGCTACACAAACCGCCATGCATTCCTTTTGCTCATATTTGCCCCATTGGAGAGTGACCTTCGAGGGACGTGGGGCACTCGACGAGCGCCGTGCTATTCCGGTTCTACGGGGGCCCATTGTGATCATGCCAACTCAGAACGGGTGGCAATATGTGCACTCTCAAGCCACATCTATCACGGCTCCCACGAAGTTTCCTTGTTTAGTCCTTTTGGCGAGTGCTCTTTGCACGCCTTTTTTCGCAAGGAGGCTTTGTGGGTCGGTTGTTGCGCGGCATCAGCAAGCAACAGGGGATTCAAGAGTGTCTATGCTATCACGGTTCGTATAGTGCGCAAGTGTTCGCAAATTTTGACAAATTTGTGGATTTGGTGCGGGTGTGCGTGCGCGAGGCTTCTAAAAAACTTAATCACCTGTTGTTGCAATGTGGCATGCACTTTATGAGAGACGAAATGTGCGAAGGAAACAAACCGTCTCCTCTTCGACCTCAAACTCATCTTCCACCAGCTCATAACTACGTGTCGCCTTGATTGCGTTGGTGTGGAGACTTCACAACAACTTTATTTGTTTTGTCGGCATACTTTTCTGGACGGTCGCGAATTTGGATCAATGAGGTAGCAATTCACGTGAATTGCGTGTGTACGTTTGCACCTATCTACTATTGCACCCATCGGCGTTTGCATGATGCATTTGTCTCCCGTCGGTCGCATGCGTTTCATCTCTTGATGAATATTTTTGGATTGCTTGCATTATTTGCCGCATTTTTTCCATGACCATGGGCCTCACCCTAGCATTTCTTGGCCAAGGAATGCCCAATGACAAGAGGATCGCGCAAAGAACACATTGGGAGTCTCATGTGTTACGTATGTAGACGCCAGCCGATACTCCGGGTTTGGGCTTGAAAACCTAGGTCATGTGAGTAGGACGGAGTGGGGGATTTGGGGGAGGGGTTTCACCGTGGTAATCGGAAACGTTCGGTGTTCCAGGGGGTTCGTGCAAGTGATCGGCGGACCAGCCATGCTTTGGATCACTTCCACAAAGACTCCGAAGCCCCACCAACTTGCACACAATTTGGCACGTTGCCGGGCCCATGTTGTATTCCATGTGTGTGTCCGTGTGTGATACGAGCACCCAAGTGCCTCGAAATAGACCTTTGGGAGTTTGTTGGAAACAAGTTTTGGCAAAAAAGGGTATCTCAACCGCTAGCGTTCGATGAATTAGCTTCATATTCATAGGCTTTGCTTTGAAAGTTTAGTTGAAGTGACGATTCACATTGCGGCATCAATAGGACACGTATTCTTTCCTATTTGGGGCTTGTTTGGGGCTGCACACGATCGTCTAGTGGGGGCCAACTTTTGGCTTTCGGTGAACAATCTAACATGCCATGGAACATCACTCATTTCCTTGGTGCTCCGCCGAGTACACGGTGGCAAGGATGTATCAAACTACTTGTGGTGGAAGCCAGCATGGTCAATGATCGATGTGTGCGACAATGAAGCAAAGTTCGAAGTGAGGAGAGGGGCATCAAAAGGGCTATGTACATGAAGTGCATGTGGTAGTGCACGCGGGTTTCACCGGGCGCTCGTGTTTGGTACGCTCAAAGTCGTATGCACATGCACACGCGGAATGTTGTGCGTAGCAGGGGTGTCGCACGTGTTGCGAGAGTGTAAGAAGCGGCGACTATTTTTGATCACAACATTAACGATGTCAAGCGAGCTTGCGGTCGTTGCGAAATTCCAATCAACCACGCCATGTCTAGATCTCAACATGAAAATGCAACACACTCGTGTTGACCTCCGCCAATGGAAGCCAACAAGGTGCATACCGAGCGTACAAATCATCGAACGTTGCATGAATTCTACCACTTGTCCTTTCAAGGAGCCAATAATAACCAATCATGGTTGATGCAACTATTTATTTCATCTCATGTTTTTCTTGTGTGCACGTATGTAACAAAGGCACGCCACAACAAGATGGGAAAATATCCATTCATGTATGCTTCGACACAAGATGTGAAAGAATTCACTACATTGAATGAATGCTCTTCACGGTGGTTGCTGGAAGGAGGGACGGAGGGAGGGAATTTTTGCGTACAAACACTTTTAAGTGGCACGAAAAATTTCTTTTGGTTGCAAGCGGTCCGGGACGGTGGGCACCCATTCCACCCCAAGACATGGACGGGAATTGCAATATTATCCAACTGTGATCTTTGTTGCCTTGGCATCCTGCCTTCAATGGATCAGAGGGTGTATGCTCTAAGGGTCCACAAGGCAAGGTCAACAAAGAAATTTTTCTTCAGAAATACCAGGAGCAGGGTGCTCAACTTTCGGTGAAGCAAACCGAGCCTACAATTTTCGGCATATTAATAATTGAGCGCGAATCCGCGAATCACATGCACGTCGCTCTCGCCCACGCTCGGTGAGGACCACCACAACATTTTCATTTTAACTCACTCACTTGCAGCATAAAAACACCCTAGAAATGATGTACAGTACAGTATTTACAATTGGTGCATTGCTTGCACGTACTGGGGACCACAGTATGCTTGGTTCTCGCTCGGGAATCAATGGAGGCTGACAACTACCACGCGAGGGAGTGAGTGGTGCCTGATGTCCCCAAAGATTCTGCGGATTCCCCAACATTGCGAATCGTAAGCTTGACTTGAAGCGAAGTAGGTAGGAAGGGGCCCGGAGCGCAAGCAATAACACAAGTGAAGATTTGTGAGTGTCTAATTTTTTCGCTCGTCTTTCTTTGCCTGTTGACGTGCTCCGCCTTAAAATACACTCACCATCGAGATCCCCCTAACTTGTGTTTTGTCATTTGTGGGGCCTCCCGTGGCAAGCGTGGGGGGTTTGTCGACACCGCCTCCCGCCATTTCCCCATGGCAACCCGTGCCTCTATTTTAGGAAGCCTTGTCGGGTGGCGATGGCAGCGGTTCGTGGGTCACCATGGCGAAGACATGATTACTACGGGATGGAGCAGGTGTTGTGTTTCTAGCGAAACCGTTCACATCCCATTGTTGCACACAAATCTAGGGTATGATGACGTTTTAATTGCACTGGCCTTATGCAGTATCCCTTTGCGACCTCATGAAGTAACGCGGAAATTGCACTTGCGGAGGGATGCTTGCAATGCAGCACTAGTACTACAATTCTCAACGCAACAGAGAAGCGTTCTTCTCCATGAAAAGCGCTTCGGGGCCGCTATTCATATGGGAATTTAGGTCGCGTAAGGGTGTCTCCCTCCGGGTAGCGGACGAGTCAAGGACACCTCTCATTCCTTTTAGAATCCAATCAACCCTTATCATCATCAAAAGCCGTCACAGCTCGGCTTTGCGACTCTTTTCGTCTCCGCCCTCGCCATCTTGTGTTGTGGCATCTTCTCCTTGGGAAGAGGTTTGTGTTGATTTTCGCTTGCGTCCTGCAATCTTCGCCCGGCCGCAACTCATCACTCGCAGTCCAGGCGTCCCCTAGCCCCCCCCTCTCCCCTCGGAACTCGCAATTGCTTTCCCTCTTAGGAGCCAATTTGCCAAGTTCAATGATGACATTCACCACGCCGCTATCAAGGTAAGCACCGATTGTTTTGCCATTTCGTGATGTTGATCGCCATGGCGTCCTCGACTTTGGGATGGCTCCAAACCATTTAGTGACATATTTGTGTTAGCCAACATGTGGCACCGACCCTCAATTTCCGCTCCTTCTCGATAAACCCCCGATCTCGCTCAGAACCGTGGGAACACAACCTACCACCATGTCTCCACTTGGCCCAAGACGCGGAGTACCAAACCCACACCCGTCCGGCACCCTGTTGCCACAGATGGATCAACATCCTTCAATGACTAGTCTAAGTGCAGGTATGGTGGGTGGATTCTTGGGTGGGTGGAGATGGCGAGGGCTTACGACTCATGGCGAGGGGTTCGAGGTGGTTGACAATCGGCCAACTAAAGATCGTGAGAGGCATGGGGTGGTTGGATTACGTGCGCATGCAAACATTTTGGAGGGCTTCTTTGCGGCACAAGTAGTTGCACATTGGCTTCGGCGTGGGTCAAGCGGAGTAGTGGGAGTAACATCTTTTTGCAGTGTTTGGGCTTGACAATATCCTTGGTGCCTTCAACAACCCGGCCGAGGCTACCCGGAAGCAATACCAAGGCCGTGTGGACGCTATCAACAAGTTGGAGCCGAAGATGAAAGCCCTATCTGATGAGCAACTGGCGGCCAAAACCGAAGAGGTGCGTACTTTTCGGGAGTAGGAGGGGGGGGGGGGTTTCATCGACCGCCATCCATGATCCGGACCGTTTGGTGGTGGGGGGGGGGGGGTTGTCCACAACCCCGATCCATGGCGATCCATTTTCAATGCGTCGATCCATGTCTACTCTATGTTTGCTAATTGGTGGTGTACATAGTCAGAATAACATTGGCTTTGTCTCCTTATTTTTTCGGATCAACTGCTTTGTTCGTTATAGCATCTTTTTGGGATCAAGAATTTAGTTTGTTTCAAATTGTGGATCAATAACCTTGTTGTGACTTTGTTGTTTTGAATTTGTTTACTTTGCAGCTTTGTGCCCCAAGCTACATCAAGAACTTTTGTCGTCCAACGACGACTTTCTCACTAACTTGATTTTGTTATTTGGTTGCAAACGAAGAACATTCTTTTGCATGAAGAATTTTGTCACCAATCAAAAATTTGCTCACTGCCTATTTGATGTCTTTTGCCAACCCCTTTGCATTTTTGCACTTTACTTTAGCACTAATTGTGAGTGATGTGCCCAATGCTGTTTGGGAGGTTCACCTTCTTCCATGCAATTTGGAAGATTTTGAAGTACCATCTGATTGGGTGCAAGCCGCGGGCGGAGCAAATTATATTGTTCCCAAAGCGGGCATGTGCTTGAATATGTGTATTTGAAGTACCGGCAGGATGTGCGGCGCACCGCGGCTTTTTTGAGGGTTTTTGAGGGTTTGATCCATTCAGATGGTAGGAAGGGGGGGGGGGGGTTCCACCTCCATGTCCAATCCATGATCCGGACCATTTGGTGGGGGAGGGGGGGGGTTCCACAACCCCGCTCCGCGACGGATCGCATCGCCTAGCCCCCTTCGTCTTTCTATGCTGTCTGGGGCAACAACGACTCGCTATCGTGCCCATGGGGCCGGGTGCGGTCGTCGTTGGCGTGGAGTGGGGCCGGGTTCGAAGTTGTTGACCTTTGAACCCCAAGCCCTTGAGGGGCCCTAGCCCTTGAGGAGCCCTAGCCCTTGAGGGGCTAGAATAGTGCCCCTCATTTGCCCAACCAAACTGGATATTGCGGGTCGTTGTTTGGAAGGACCGATCGACATTTTGTTTTTATGGAAGGGGACGTCCAAGGAGGCTTTCGAGCTCCTACTTCTACAAGGAAGCTACTCCCTCTTGCTCAATGACCTTTGGATTTTTGAGCCCCGGCCCGATAAGGACCGACGCTACCCGGCCAATCTGATGTTTTGCTTGTCCTTCTTCCGTCTTGATAAGTTTCGCCGTCCACTTATGGCCTTGTCTTGTTCCTGGCTCCGGACATTGCATCGTTTCTTCATTGCCGTGCTTGCATCTCAGTTTAAGGCACGTTTGGCGAAGGGCCAGACCCTCGATGACATTCTCGTGGAGGCATTTGCAGTGGTGCGTGAGGCAACATTCCGCATCTTGGGACTGAGGCCGTATGACGTACAACTCGTCGGAGGAATGATCTTGCATGAGGGGCAGGTTGCGGAGATGCGGACAGGAGAGGGCAAGACCTTGGTGTCCCTCTTGCCTGCATACCTAAACGCCTTGGAGGGCAAGGGCGTGCATGTCGTCACGGTGAATGACTACTTGGCTCGCAGAGACATGGAGCTGAACTCCCAGGTGTTGGTGGATGACTTTGTATCCGATGTGGAACGGTGATGTGGGATGGGGTTTCGGTGGTTCTCGAATCACCGATGGAGGGCCGGGTGTGAGAAAATTTACCGTGCCCCACAAAACGGGAAATCCGAACAAATGCACCTGTTTTCCAGCTATTGGTTGGCATTGTGACCGGGCCTTAGGCTTAGCGAGAGGATGAGGCCTGCCCGGCACTTGAAGCAAAACAACTGCCCACCTCGTGTTGAGTCGGGGTGCACATGCATGGCAATCCACTTCTTGACGCGTCTGGGGCTCGTGGGTAGCCCAGGATCAAGTGTGAGCGAGTAGGTGGGGTTCGGTGATGAAAGAAAGGGCTTTGTGGTATGGTGAAGTTGTGTTACGATTTTGGATTGGGCATGCCCTTTGTTGCGAACATGGGCATGCAGAAGCCAAGTGAAAGATGCCATTGTACTCCATGACAGTTTCGAACCACTTTTCCTTGATGGACCGGGAGAGAGGCAGGGCGTGTTCTTCCATTCCTGCATACATTGATTCGAAACAACAATGAAAAGCCCCACAACCCTTGGTTGTGAGTATCTCGCCCAGGGCGCAAATTGACCCGTGCGCACGCCACGTGTGTCCCCTCCTCCCCCTGTGCCCCCCCCCCCTCCCGTGCGCTTCGTCAACCCCTTGTGTTGTGCGGCTTCGTCACCCGCCGCACTTTCTTGATGTCGTGCTGTATGCAGCAGGCGAGTGAATGACCCTCACCACCGTCCGGGATCTGCATTACCAGCTGCCCCTCCATTGTCCTGCGTTGCAGGTCCACCGTTTTTTGGGGTTGACAGTTGGTCTGATTCAGGCTGCCATGGACCCTGACCTCCGCAAAAGAGCCTACGATATGGACATCACCTACGTGACCAACAGTGAGATTGGGTTTGATTACCTCCGGGACAATTTGGCCATTCGGACCAATGAGTTGGTGCAGGTGACGTTCCAGACCATTGGACCCCAAGCGGCAGAACAGTGACGGTAGAGTAGAACAGTGGGACTATGCCACCTCTCAGTGCCCCCCCCAGCCCCCGTGCCCCTTCCCCTCGCATTGACCATTGACAAGCATCCCCCTTCTCGTGTGGCAAGCGAACAGGGAGACGTACGAGCACGTCGTTGTTCGGAGAGGATAGGGTTATCTCGCATGCCCTTTTGCGTGCCCTGGAAAAGTGCAGCTAATCCCACATACGCCCAGCAGCCCATGGGCTGCACTGCTGGAGGTGTCCCTGCAAAGATACTGGACAAATGCATTGCACCGCATGCATTGATTGGTCTGTTCTTCTTGCCCCCCCCCCCCCCCCTTTTCCGCGGAAACCCTCCGCGTTCCGCGGAACGTTTCCAGCAACAGCCCCATACATTGAGTACCCAGGATTTCCAGGGGCCTGCCAGCCCCTCCTCTTCATTTCGGCCCAGGCGCATATCCCCTGTCTCTTTTGTCTCCGGCAATTTCTGTGGAACCCACAAGTCCATCATGCAAAATGCATTCCCCCCCCCCCCCGTCCCCTCTCCCCCGACAGACCATGTTGCTCAACAAAGCAGGTCGCATAAAAGCCATGGCTCCCCCGCACTGCAGTACCACTTGCTTTACGTTGATGCCGTTGCGTTTTAGCGACAGAGTTTGCTTGAGGTTGCATTGCAGTCTGGGTGCTTATGGAGAAGGCATGTTTTCATGCTGAAATCTGCCGTGAGATGTACACTGGCTGCCGGAAAAATGTGGATCTTTGGAAAGCATTGCAGCCCAATTTTGTCTTCGCTTCTCAGACGCTGGCATCTCATCACATGCCCATTTCACCGCAAGCTTCCTGATTTTGGGTTTGCATGGTCCCTGCCTCATATGTATGACACATCGTATGACACAAAGCATTGGTCCCTCCCCTTCTTTTGCGGCGCCATTACAGCCGCCGCCCCTCCCTTACGTCGCATCGGCGTATGGCATCCCAGGCCCCTGCTTTGCGTCTATCACATCCCCTCGCATCCCACATCCTTCCTTTCCATCCCACACACTGCTACATCTGTGCCTCGGTAGTGCATCCCGCCGCCCTGTCACAGCACAGAACCCCTTGCTCTGCACCGACTCCACTGCAATTCGTCACTCATAGCGCGGCTTCCATTTCTGCATCGTTGATGAAGTCGACAGCATTCTGATTGACGAGGCCCGCACCCCTCTCATCATCAGTGGACCGGCGGAGGCCCCAACCGACAGGTGCGGCGGTTTCACCCTGTCCTCGATGTTCTAGTTCCCGACCCCACCGGAACCATTCTGCAGACTAAAGCTCCATATTCCTCCTGCCTCGAACTGCTTGGTCTCAGGCAGCCCAATGCATACCGCGTGCTGCTCCCTGACAGCCCGAAGCAACATGTAGTATTCCCGGATCCGGCACTTTTTTCACTTATGGATCTTTCCACTCATTACATCTTTACACACTGCCCAATATGAGCTGGTGTCTTGACACTTCACTGTGTGCAAAGAAACGAGGCGGCGGTCACAGCGAAATGCCAATCGTACAGTCGCAGTGCAAACCGCCCAAAGACGTTCTATCTGTACAAAGGCTGTCCCCACACGGTGCCGTACGCATGAGGTCTTCCACTGCCTTTTGATGGTGTGTTTAGATATCGCAAGGCTGCCAAGTTGGCGGATGCATTGTCACCAGATGTGCATTACACTTTTCAAGAGAAGGGCAAGACTGTGCAGTTGACGGAAGAGGGCTTTGATACCGTGGAGGAGGTCCTTGGGTATGACCCCCTCTTGTCCTCACTGCACTGCCAAAGGGTCGGGTCGCTCCCTTTGTTCTCGAAGCCGCACTGGGGCAGGGACAAGGAGAGATCTGGGGCAGCATCAAGAGAACTAACCATCAGCAGCAGCAGCACAGTATCAGCAGATGTTCAGCTGCTTTCTCAGTGTCTGTGGAGCCTCCTGTGCGCCCTTCCTGCACAATTCATCGTGGGCCCTATGCCCCATGCAACGTCTTTTTCAGCTCCCGCTTCCACACGCTGCTTTTTGCAGAGGCAATTCTACACCTTCTGAAATAGGAAACGGCTTGTTTCTCTAAACCGTATCCCTCTGTCGGGGCTGACAGGGGGATACAGGAACCTGTAGCGCGATTGTTGGGAGATGTTGGGAATACGTAGCGTGAAATGCGAGCGTTCTGGAAGGGCAGAACCATTCAGGAGATTGCATTTCCGCTGCTGATTTTTTCAAAATTTTGCGGCATACTTCTTGAATTTCTCAAACGGTATACATGCTGGAAATGTGCTTTCCCGGCGAGTGAAATGCACTGCATTTCTGGGATGCCTGCCTTTTTTATCCCGTCGCGACCGTTGAGACCGAAGCAGAGTGTGGTGGATGTTGTCGGTTGTGGATGAGGCAGCCCAGGTCTCTCAACGTGGCGTTGGAATGCTTATCCCAGCCCCCCCCCGCTTCCACTGCCCCCCCCCCCCCCCCATTCACCGCCATTGTTCAATATCAAGAATGTCTGCCTTGGATGCAGTAACATCTTTTTGATGCTTCTTGGGACCATTGTGGGACACTGCAAGCGGCGCGCTACGGAGTACTCTTTCCCTTCTATGGCTGTAGAAGAGCATATTGGACGTGACAAGTCACTGGGGTCTGTGCGAAATGTGCATCCAAAACAGGAGCAAGGGTGCCCTATTTCAAAAAAAAAAAAAAAAGAATCGAGAAGACACCTTTTAGGAGGTTTTAAAGGCGACCTGTTAGATATCAGCATCTGCGTTTACATAATGGCACATCCTTGAAAAAACAATGATTGTTTGAGCACTCGTGCTCTCAATTCAACTACAAACCTGTCCATGCGTTTTTGCGAGATGTGCGAAGGTGCAAACCTACGACGCCCTGGATTGCTGTGTCTACAGTGTGAATGACCTGTACGACCCCCGGGATCAGTGGGCCACATACATCCTAAATGCCATCCGCGCCAAGGAGCTCCAGGTCCTCCGTCAGACCATTGCCCGATGCTTTCTGGAGTTTCCCCAGGGATGTTCCATAACGGCTGGTTGGGTGCCGTGTGGCAACCGATGTCCAGTGTCATGTGGTCGTTTCTGTCTCTCTGGATGGGTGGTTTGGGTGAGAGTGGAAGGAAAGTGCCACTGCTAGTCTTTGCAGCATCACCCATGGCGTCCACGGCCCTGCGCAGAGGCCCCGGCCTTAATTATTACCAGGATCGTGAGGTTCGGAAGGTGCTTTTCAACACTGATGCCCGGAGGCATGCTAAGTGGGCTGGGTCAGCTTGGAAGGGTCGTTGCTGGGTCCAGGACCAATACTCACAACAAGGAGCAACATAAAAAATAACGTTCGTACCCAACGTAGTGGGCCACACAGCTTGGGGACCGCCCCTAACGCTGTGTGCTCTCTGCCAAATGAAGGGGACGAACACTGGCCCTCAATTACGAACAGTGGTGCCTCGAGCCCCATCCCACGCGTTGCGTCGCACCAACGACTTCCTTTCACGCTTGCACGAGCTCAGGCAAAACACGCACACTCCCACACTCTCACACGCACACACACATACACGCGCGCACACGCACACACGCACACACGCGCACACGTACACACGCACACACGCACACACTCATAACATCGGATGTGTTCGGGAGACTTGGTACAGTGGGTGCCCCATCCATCGCTCAGATCAAGGATGTGAACTACATTGTGTCCAAAGGGGATATCGTCATCGTCGATGAGTTCACAGGCCGCACAATGCCCGGTCGCCGCTGGGGCGAGGGGCTGCATCAGGCAATCGAAGCGAAGGAGGGGTTGGTTGTGCAGAACGGTTTGTTCTCCGTGTGCCCACGCAACTCCTTTTATGGTTCCCGCCCTGACCACCACCCCTTTCATTGGGAAACGAAGTCCTGGCGTCCGGGGCACAACGGCGGTCGTTTTTGTGCGCAGAATCACGCAACACGAGCCTTTTCAGGCGGTTTAATGTGGACTTGGGATCCAATTAAAAATTCTTTGGCTCAAAATTCGGCTGTTGTGAAGCACAAAATCTAAAAACAGACTTGGCGCCTGTTGCGCCAGATTTGCTGGCCACTGATCAATAGCCCTGTCAACTCAGCCCCTTTGCTGAGCCCCCCCTCTCAGATTTTGGGGGCTCCAGATATTGACAACTGGCGGCCTGTGCACGTGAGGTCGAGCGCGGTGGTCTATGAGCTGCAGATTGTGGGCTGCGTGCAGTGGGCTATTGACTACAGCTGAGATCCGGGCTCTGGTCGGCGACTCTCAAGCGCATCGCTGTTATCAGTGTGGAAGCTCCCCTTCAGGGGGTCTGTTGGCTACCCTGCTTCCACCCCCCGGAAAGAGGTGCAGACATGTTGCCGACGCCATCAACGGACCCAGAGAGAGTTTGTGGTTTGCGGGAGCACGGGGGGGGAGAGGTATGCATGAGCGTTGTAAATGGTATGTGTGCACGTGCTCCCTCCTTGGGAATGCAACTAATACCCTGTGTGCTCCCTCATTCGTTGGAGGAGACTGCAAATTTGGCAATTGCTCATTCACCCATTTGCATCGTGCTTTCACCCCCTCTTACCTCGCCCGCAGCCTCATACCTCCCCAATCCCCTCTCGCACTCTGGCCCCAGAGACAGTGACGATTGCCAGTGTCACGTACCAGAGCTTTTTCCGAGGCTTCGACAAGCTCGCAGGGATGACGGGCACCGCTGAGACCGAGGTACCCCCGTTGTTCTACTCTCCATAATCCTCACCCACAACAATGCATGCCTTCACTGCAGGCTCCCCAGCAAAGTTTTCAGTGCCATGTCTTTCGTGTGGCCCGCTTTCGTTCATCGAGGATGTGGATGTTGATGTGCACGTGCATGCGCACATGGATGTGGATACGGATGTGGATATGTACCCGCGCCTGTGTGCGTTGAGCCCCGTCCCTCGCATCCACAGAAAGGGGAGTTCAAAGACATTTATGGCCTCAACGTCGCCGTGGTGCCACCCAACAGACCGGATCAGCGCAAAGACTCGTCGGATGTTGTGTTTTCGCGGGAGAAGGGCAAGTGGGATGCGGTGGTGAAGGAGATCAAGTCGTACAATCGGAGGGGCCGGCCCATTCTTGTGGGTACGTCCTGTGCCTGTAGAGAAGATTCCCCTCACTGCCGCGGCCCTGCAGCAGTGAGGGGCGGTGTACTGAGGGGGGGGGTCCCCGGGCTGGGCCTAGGAACGGGGGGGGGGGCTTTTCCATTCTCATCATGAGAACTGTGGTAATATTTGGCGTTGTGTCCTGCTGATCAGGTTTTTTTTGGGGGGGGGGGGTGGCGGAGTAAACAGACTGTGGGGACTGGGTGCCTCAAATGCAGAACTGGCCCTGGGCGCATGGCCAATGGCCACCAGTCCACCGCATGTCGGCCCAGCGCTGACTCACTGACCGTGCCTCAGTGCGGCTCAGTGGAGGACTGGTGGTCCTCTGAACCGCAAATCCCCGACATCTCGGGGTCTGGGACCTGCCGCCCAGTCCCGCCACATTTTCAGGACGATTAAGGATGGCAGTCGAGAGTCCACATGCTGAATGCACGGGGAGAGGGCCGGAAGGTGAGCGACAGAAGCCCCCTGCAGGACGACGCCGACACATGGCGGGGCAAAGCCGCTTGGGGGTCAAGGGGACTCGGGCGTTCAGGTCACCGACGATCTCTGGATCTCGAACTGAAAACGGGCGATAGCCCGACCGGACTGCGTTGGTGGTGCGGGAGGAGGGCAGTCACTGGTCCTCCGGTTCTCTGCTGAGGCCCAGACGTACCGGAGTCTGGCACGCTCTTGTTTTTTGGGGGCATCAAGGACAGCCCTGCACCTGAGCGTGTTTTTCTGTTTGGGGCCCTGGAAGGGCTCGATGATAGGGCCCGCGGCATCGACCATGGCAAAGGGATCTCGGCGGTTGCGGGTCTCGGAAAGCTGCGATAGGGACCCGGCAGGACTGCTGGGGGCAGCTGGTGATGGTGTGGATGACAAGTGTCCCGGGGTAGGAGACCCCCGCCCCCCAGCCCCAATTTCACCTGCCTAACCCCCCTCCCCCCCCCAGTCCCTTCACACACACCACCCAACACCGCAACCCAAAAACAACAACAACAACGCACCCGAGTCAACACTTCACAACAGACAGCCCAACACCAACCACTGCACACGACCCCAACGACCTGCCCAGCAACCTCCCCGTCTCAGCCCCCCGCGCCCCCCAAATCATTCTCTGCAACACCCCGCACAACACCCCTGTCCCAGAACACCATGAACCGCGGCACAAGCCTGCGGTTGGTGCTCTAGGGTTAGGATCACCAAGCTATTGGTCAGATTTTGCAATTCTTTTTGTGAGGTAGGGCGGAGCTACATCTTTTGGCAGCCTGCCAATGGTCATGTGATGCCACCTGCCGGTGCTATCACGTCAATCGCCAGCAGGTACCTGCAAATTACTGGCCAGCCAGCCCCCAACTGCTGTCAGCCACCGGGTGCCGCCGGCCGTTGTCACCTTTGCATTTGGTCCAGTGGGTGCCAAAGATGGTCTGTCTGCCAAGTTGTGCAATCAAGACCCAGTGCCGCACCGCAGAGCTTTGTTGTGGTCGGCGGAGCTGAGCTTCAGCGGGGCAAGGGCATGACACCACCCAGCACCCAGTGCCCTTGGTCCTTGCAAGTTACAAAAGGTTGCTGCATGACAAGCAGCAGTGCCCCATGACATGTGTTCGCTGCATATTAGCCCCCGGGGAAAGGCACCAAGCGATGGCCTGTCCCCTCCTCAATCGATCATGAGAGTGTTGGGCCTCGTTGGGCATGCGCCCTCCTCAATTGTTCTCAATTCTTCTCGCAAACCACAGGTACCACGAGCGTCGAGCAGAGTGAGGAGCTGTCCCAGCGCCTGGACCAAATTGGCATCACCCATGAAACCCTGAACGCAAAACCAGAGAACGTGGAGCGGGAGAGTGAGATCGTTGCCCAGAGCGGGCGGGTCGGGGCCGTTACCATCTCCACCAACATGGCCGGGCGTGGGACCGACATTCTGCTCGGCGGCAACCCGGAATTCATGGCGCGGCTCAAGATGCGCTCGGTGCAGTCCCCATGTGTTGTGCCTTGCAGCCCACAGAATCGATCCCCTGAGTTCCCCAGGCCTGATTTCCCCAACCCGTCAGTCCTGCTGCTAGGCTCCTGGTGCTGACCGTTTTGGTGGTGGCGGGGACGGTGGTGGTGGTGATGATGGTGGTGGTGGTGGTGGTGTTAATGGTTGTGTGGTTGTGGTAATGCTGCTAGTGCTGCTGCTGCTCGGCTGTGGCTGCTAGTGCTGCTGTCTCTGCCACTGGTGGTGGTTGTGGTGCTTGTGCTGCTGGTTGTGCTCTGGTGATGGCCAGCAGCTGCAGCTGCTCAGGCTACTGATGATACTGCTGCTCTTGGTACTGCTGCTCGTCTTTTTGCGTCCAGTAGCACGCACCGCCTCATCAACTGTTGCACTTCAGCTTCTCATGCCTCGTTGCGTTGGGCCTCATGAGAAGTATAAGCCGAAAGACACACTGTTCCCTGTGGAACTCTCTGACAAGACCAAACTGCTGTTGCAAGACTCTGTGGACTTGGCGTTCAAGGTCTGGACGGGCAATGGCAGGCTGATGCTTGAGGAATTGGATGCGGATGAAAAGTTGGCCCGGGCCTGTGAGAAGGCCCCACTGGATGACGAAATCCTTCAAGCCCTGCGCGATGCTTACAATGCCATGGTGAAGGAGTACAAGGTGATCCCCCCTGTTCAATTCCGGGCCTGAGTCCCCCGATTCGCTCCGAGTCTCTGCTCCGATTTGTTGACTTTTTGCGGACCCAGTGAATAAAGTCGTGTTCGGACTGTCAAGGCGTTGTCGTTCTTATGTGGACAGGCCCGTGTAAAATCCACGAACGCCTGTCATGCCTGTTCCATCCGTTCCATTCCGTTCCATTCCACTCCGTTCCGTTGCGTTTCATTCCGTTCCATTTCATGGGTGTTGGGGCCGATTTCGAACGCTGTTGTGGGTACACCCAAGGAGTTGAGAATGGGGCTTTTGTGTTGCAGGTTGAGACCGACGCTGACAAGGCGGAGGTCCTGAAGTTGGGTGGGCTGCATGTGATCGGCACTGAGCGCCACGAGTCCCGCCGCATCGACAATCAGCTGCGCGGCCGCAGTGGGCGGCAGGGGGATCCGGGCAGCACCCGGTTCTTCCTCAGCCTCGAGGACAATTTGTTCCGCGTGTTCGGGGGTGACCAGATCCAAAACATGATGAACATGTTCCAGATCGAGGACCTGCCCATTGAGTCCCAGATGCTGACCAACGCTTTGGACAATGTATGGGGTAGGGCACAGCAAGAGGGATGGGCTTTAGGGTGTGAAGTGACTGGAAAGGCCTTGGGGGATGAGGGCGTACAGAAAGAAGATGGTTGCAAGCGGTTGACGCGGAATGAACTGTCACCCAGAACGGGTGTGGGGGCCCCATTCAAGTATTGCCTGGGGAAGGGACAGCCAGGGATACGCAGCACCCACCTCACCCCTAGCGCCTTACCGCCTCCCCGCCACACCGGATTGGGGCATCGCAGCCACACGTCCCAAAGGGTGTGCATTGTGGAGCGGGAGGTTGAGTTCCTGTCGTACATGGGGATGGGGATCGTTCACCTGTCCCACAGCTCCTGGCACGGATTTGCACTGCCCTGCCTCTGCGTCTGTTGCGTCTTGTGATCGGGAAGGAGCGAAGGAGGGGAAGGAGGTATGGCTTGTTGGTGATGTTATTGAGAGACCAAAGCCCAAAGCAGCATTGGGTCACATGCTGTGCCCTTCTCAAGTTGTAAGGATTGCAAGTGCTGCGTGAGTTGGGCAGTTCTACTGAGGGACCCAAGGGGTTGTTTCGGGGGGGGGGGGGGGCTCATCCTGCCACATCCAGCACAGCCCCAGCACACCAGCCACTGGGCTCCGCGAACGCGGAAACGACACCAGCAGGAGCACCGGCCGCAGTGGCCGACAGGAAGCAGTGACCCGACCGTAGTAGTACGTCCGGATGTGAATCGGCCATATCCCGTGACAAGGCCTTCAACCTCAGCCCTACCCCCATCACTCAATGCCATCCAGCCCCCCTGTGTGACATTCCGTCTGGTTGTTGTTGCTTTACGGGGCCCTGGACAGTCATCCGTTCTTCCCTTCGCTTGTTGCTCAGAGGATATGCCAGAGCACCACCCTAAAACGCCCCGGACGGTTGCGTGACGTCCGTCTGCGTTGGCCTGTGGGATGTAGAGCGTTTGGGGCCTGTGCACTTTCCAGGGCACACACGGGACGAGGCGCACAGAGGACGAGGCCCAAGACGTACACAGGACCGGTGCATTACCCCCAGCACATCAAGGGTCCCAAAACGATGTACACGAGCGAAGATGAGGAAGACCGGGGGAACACGGCAGATGGGCAAACGGGGGGCATGGGAACGAGGAAGGACCGGGGAAAAGCGGCGGAAAAACGAGGACAGGCGGGCTACCCTTTGCCCCGTCGTGCGCGGGGGAGTCGTACAAGGGCAGTGGAAATCAGTCCCGTGCCCCGGAACACCTCCAACAGCATTTCGGAGGGCATGCAGGAGGCCTTCAAAGGGCGTACGGAGAGGCATGGACCGGGCACAGGAAGGGCACCTGGAACGTATTGTGGTGCAGGTACAGAAGAAAGTGGAGTCCTACTTCTTTGATATCCGAAAGAACCTCTTTGAATATGATCAGGTGTGTGCCCTGTGTCAAGTGTGATGAGGTGCGTATTGCCTTGAGCGTGGCCCACGCTTTCAGCCCCTGCTTCATGAAGGCCTGGCTTTGTGCCCGCGCCTGCACCCTCGTTCATAGGCAGCCTTCCCAGGCCTCCTCTTTGGTCTTTGGTATCTCACGCAACACCTTTGCATAGGCATGCCTGGCGACTGCGCCGTGGGATGGCACTTGTGGTGGTCTGGGTAGGAAAATGGCTGTGCGCTGCGCCACACACTAGCTGCCCAGCACCAATACAGACGGCGGTAGTGCGACTGGCGGGCGCAGCAGGAGGATGCTGGGGTGGAGTCCTCAAAGGGGGGGGGGGAGGGGCAGCAGCATCCGCAAAGTGGACATCGACCGAGCAAATGGTCTGGCGGATGTCTATCAGATGGCGCCGTGTACTCAGCATCATGCAGCGTGCGGTCCTTCGAGCCCACATGGCTTGAGGCCGCCGTTGATCGGTGCACCACCAAGTACCCAAACAAAGGCTGGGAAAGGGGTGGGTCAGGGTATGAAACACATCAAAAGGACCACGACACACAGCCGTTGCCGCTGCTCGCCATGTCGAAGCAGCAGACCTCACAACCGCCGACTGGAACACAGAGTAAGAGAGCGGTCGCAAGGCCGATGACGCAAGGACATTGTGCCACAAAGCAGCCCACGCGAAACTGTTTTGAACATCTTTCAGCCCCGAAACATTGCCTCCAGAATGATCCGGTGGTGGGTCGGGGTCTCGTTGACGGCCCGGCAGAGCAAACAGCAGCGCGCATCAGGTGTACCAATTCATGTAGCACGTCCCAAGAGACGCACGGGTGCGCCCGGCCTCGGGCAATGGGCAATGGATGTACCGCAGATGGACTCCTGTTGTGCAGACGGGCAGCAGGTCCGTGTGTCTGCACTGCTCCTGGCAGATGCAATGCGGCAGTGCGCGGCCCGGGCGCAGAGGGAAAGAGGTAAGAGTGCGACGCAGGCCAAGGGCTGCAGGGGGCAGTGTGGTGGGAGGATGGCCCCGTGGCTGCGCAGCAGGGGACAGGGGCGGGGCAGGGCCCTGCGTGATCAGCCATAGACGAGAATCCGCAGCCACACGAGAATTTAGCCCCGGTAACTCAACGCGTCAAGGAACCCCAGTGGCCTACCCAAGTGCGTGGCTGGTGGCAGTGTTGTCGGAGGAGATTTGCATCATCGTTGCCAAGAGGCAAGGGCCGTCCGATCGGGCGGTTGCGATCACCGGTGACTGTCACTCTCTGGATTCGTCTTCCCTCAACACTACATCTCGTCTCATGTTGTCCCTTCTGCTGTCCTCACGGTGTCAGGTGTTGAACACACAGCGCTCAGCCATCTACAAATCGCGCCAGCAGGCCCTCAAGGCTGCTTCCCTGGAGGCCACGTACCAGGACTATGCGACAAAAACCATGGATGACATCCTGGAGGCCAACATCCCCCCAGGTCGCCAACGCCCTGCCGTACGGGGGAGGGTTGGGGCAGGCTGCGGCCATCAGGAGCTATTTGCAATGGGGGGAGGCGTCTGGGTGGGAGCATGGGTGGCCGGCACCCCCCCCTCCCGCGCGGTTGTGGCCGCAGGGGGGCCCGCTGTCATGCCACTTGAAGTTTTACTTCAAGGTTTTGCAAATGGAGTGTTTCTCGGGAAGCGAGGGAAGCCCCTTGGGCCCCACATATATAATCTGTTTCCCCCGAAGCTCAGCAGCCGAAGCAGAGAGATCACTGATGAAAGCAAACAGGCGGAGCCGAACGTTACGGACATGTGCGGCCCTTTGCCGGGGTGGGCAGGGAGGTTTTGTACTCGGACGGAGGGTCTGTCTACCCGAGAGCCAGACTGCGCAGCTGGTGTACGAGTGTTGGTGGGGGGGGTCCCATAAACGGTTGCGGGGAGGGGGCAATGGTGCACCCTAAAGCACCATTGGTGGAAGGGGGGGGGAGGGCCACCCAGCAGCGCCACCAGACAGGGGGAGGAGCAACACAGACACACAAAACGCGGGAGCCACACCAAGGGGGACAAGGGCGGGCACACCAGACAAGGAGGAGGGGCACAGCAAGGCAGGAGAGGCTACCAGAACGGCAGGAACAGGGAACCAGAATGGAGCAAATGGTGGAGCGTGCGCATGGGAGGCAGCGACAACAAAGGGGATGGCTTGGCCAGCCAACCCCGTCGCTACCGGGTGCCAGGGCAACCCCTGCTCAACCGGCATCAGGTGGGGGGTGTCTCCCACAGCCCAGATGGGCTGTTTGCGCAACAGAAGCGGGAGCCCATCAGGGGCAGACCAGCCGTGAGGGGGAAAAGGACATATGGTGGACAGCCCGGACAGCGCGTGGAGGAACAGGGCACCTGGGCCGCACAGAAACACAGCGAGGCAGGCTATGGACGGCCTGTGGACAGAGGTGTGTGGACAGCAAAAACAGTCAAACGACCCCGGCAACAACCATCACATCCTCAATACGCCAATTATTGGGCGCCGCTGACACGCAAACGGCACACCATGCCACATTCAGCACAGTCCCAACACGCCAACTACTGGGCTCCGCGAACGCGGAAACGACACCAGCAGGAGCAGCGGCCGCAGCGGCCGACAGAAAGCAGCGACCTGACGCAACATGCGAAGGGAAGAACGGGTGACCGTCCAGGGCCCCGTAAAGGAGCAACAACCAGACGGAATGTCACACAGGGGGGGGGGGGAGACCAGGCCCTTAACAAAGGGCAGTCCGCGCTTGGGTGGATATCTGGGTGAGAGAGGGCTGCGGCGTGCACAGTGGAGAGGGAAGACGAAGGGGAAGGGAGGGGAGACAGCGGGGGGGCCGGGGGGCTTACAGCCAGGCCATCGTCTGTTTGTCCCTGTGAGTTACTCGCCCCAGGATTCCGGTATGTGCCCAAAGCGTCACACACGGGACTTCCTGCGTCGCACACGGGATGGGACGCAGCTGATGACTGCTGAATTCTGGCTGTAAAAGGAACGGGCATTACTGGACCCCCCAACACACACACACACACACACACACACACACACACACACACACACACACACACCTATTACCCCACTTATCACCCCCCCTCCGGGGCTCGTTTTGCCCCGTGGGGCAAGGCGAGCCTTAAATGATAAAGAGCGATAACAGGCGCGAAGCGAGCGAAAGAATGGCTCATTCCAGAATCCTATGACCCCTCGGGGGGTAATAGGGGGGGGGCGGGGGGCGAGGATTAAGTGGCATATGGTAGGCTGACTCAGCACCCCTACCGGACACTAGTGACGGGCCTGCTCCAGACCCTAAGGGCCGTTTGTGTGGGCTTCTGTTGATGCCCCCTCGGAGGGGGAACGGGGGTTATGGGAAGGACTCTGTTGTCCCTTGCCCCACACGGAAGGGGGGAATCTGAAGGCTAACATTCTCCCACCCAAGACTGTACCCCCCCCCCCCCCCGCCGCCCCAAGTCAGTGCTGGAGTCGGCAAACCCAGCATGGACTCGGAGTGTGCATCTGGATGCACCTGGTCAACGGCACAGGCAACAGCCCGTCTCCGGGACAGCCGACTCTGGAGTAGTCAAACAGGACAAGTCATCCAGGGGCTCCGTTGACACAACCAAAACACGTTCGGGCCCACTGAGGGTCAGAATGAGCAGTGGCGAGAGGCCAATAGGCGCCGCCAAAGGCAAACAATCAGATACCGAGGCCTTGTGCCAAACCCCCCGCCGCCGCCGTACCCCACGCCGTGTCGTGCAGCCTTCGGAATAAGTCGGCTAGCAGATGGAATATGCAAAACATTTCCATACATACACTGGTTTTTGCGGGTTACATGACATGGGTTCGGGGGCTGAGGGGGGCAAGGAGGGCAACCTTTTGGTTCCCCATGTGACCCCTCAACCCGGTTTCACAGTCTCCTATTCCTGGAACCCCTGTGTGTCCTATTGTGCCGTCTCCAAGGTTGGGCTATGGCATTCTTACCGCATTTCCACTTTTCCACTGTCATACGAGACACCCCATTTCGGCACGCAGAAGTTTTTGTGATCCGCATGTGAGGGGTGGATGGAAGTGGGTATTTCACAAATTTGCTCATAGGGCTGTCCGCTTTGCCAAGGTTTTTGCTAAGTCAGCGGTACTTGGTGGGCTTCTCAGGTTCTTTTAGTCCATCTGCCACAGTAGCGCGACAACACATGTATTTGCTGTCGAATTTGCAGGCACTCCAGTGGCCGAATGGCAGCCCCTCCTGGAACCACTGGCAGCCAAAGTGAGGCAGTACTGCGTCCTGCTGGAGGATCTGACCGGTGACCTCTTGGACCAGGAGTGCAAAGGAGATTATGAGGTGTATGCTGTGCTGTGCTGTGTGTGTGTGTGTGTGTGCGGGCGCGCGCAAGTGTGTCTGTGTAGCCCCACCTGATGCGGATGATCGCAACCGCTGCAGTTTCGTGGCATCTGTGTCTGACAGAACAGCGCCTCGTGCCATCTGCATCATCACCCCTGGCATGCTCCGCATGAAAAGCCACGTTGTCTTTGTGTGTGTGTGTGTGTGTGTGTGTGTGTGTGTGTGTGTGTGTGTGTTTGGGGGGCCAGGAAAGGCGGTGCAAGGCGATACAGGCGTGATTTTGGTCCGCCATTATTGTTCGTAGTTATCCGCACTCCACGCCTTCCACCTTTGGAAGCCGAGGGGCCACTTCGCTGTGGTCCTGCCCCCTTGAATGTCCGTATCACCAGCACCGGGTCACACAAGCTGACTAGCGGAGAGATATTCTCCGTGTCTTGCCTCCACTTCCACCCCGTCTCATCCCTTTATTCTCCATTTTCATCCCAGGTTACCTCATGTTGCTCCCGTTTTACCCGCGTTCGATCCCATTTTTCCAGACACGAAGGGGGAGAGGGATGCTGTGGTAAAGTCTCCGTCGCGTAGGTGCGAGATCACAACACGGCACCATGGCCTTATTCAACGACTTTGTGTAGTCCGTAGCTCAGCATCGGCCGTTGCCGGGCTGTGGCCCCGACGTGTCCCCGTTCAATGAGGGATAAGAGAGATGCAGGCAGGATGTGATGCACACTCAGGCACCTTCTGACCCTCTGGGAGCACCGTGAAGCCGTGCCCGTGCCCTGACAACAGACCGAACAGCCATGTCCAATGAACACCGGGGGCCGGGGCCGTATGCGTCTGTCGGGGTTGGGTGGGAGGGGCAGGAATGATCCATGTGATCCATGTGAAGGTGGTCACTATAGTACACAGCAGAGGCACAGAACGGGACCCCCTCCCCAGCCACAGCAGCCCATTGGCACGTTCCGGGCCTGGAATTTTGCCGTTGTCCCTCGCCGGTGCCCCCCCCCCCAGGGCATTGGGCCGTGGCGTGTCACTGTCAGAAACTGCGGGAATATCTGAAGAAGCGTGCCTTGGAGGCCTACGAGGCCAGGGCAGAAGCGAACCGGCAGGTGTCCGACACCCACATCGATGAGGTGTGCAGGCTGCTCATTGTGCGGGGGGCGAGGCGGCGTGGGCATGCGGCCTGCTACGGTGGTCGAGGGACACCCGGCTGGGGCCACCCTCCCCGGCCCAGCGCGGCGGCGGTGGTTTCCTGCCCCGGCGCGGCCACCGCCGTGCCTGCCCGTGCCCTTGGAGCGAGGCGACGGGACGGAGGCCCTCCCGTTGCCGGCGTGCGCCATACCACACGCTGCGGTGGGACATCCCGTGCCTGGCGCCTGCGTTATGGGGACAGCTTTTGGAGCCCCCCCCCCCCCCCGCGCGCCTCGCCCCAGGGATTTGTCGTGGCCGCAAACCGCGCTCTTGGCACTGCGCATCGTACGGCATTTGCAAGTTTGGCGCAGCGCTGCACGTTGTACACCGCGCTGCTCACCCGCACACTGCCCGCTGTGCACTGCCCGCTGCTTGCCCACCGTGCCCACCGCCAGAGGCACATCCGCGCCGCACGCTATACTGCTCGCGATCCGCGCACTGCACCTCGGTGCACACTCGGGCTTATCAATGGCCCTAATAGTGTCTGGTCCGGACCTGCTGCCGAGAGCTTAATGGCGCATGCTTTGCGCATGACGCGCGGCTGCGTGCTACGCTCGTTGTATGATGTCGTATGATCTGGTCTCATGGGTTTGCCGCAACAACTGAAGTGTGTCGGAAGTAGTAGTCGTGCATTTGGGGGTTTTTGGTGTTCCGCAGTGCCCCCCAGGTTTAACAAAGTATCAGCTTTGACTCCATTGCCTCGGAGTGCAAGGAGCCTTCAGCCAATACTTGTCCTGCCCAACACCGTATTTAATTTCGTTTCAAGCATTTACGCAGACACGCGGAATACTTTACACCAAACAAGCACAGTCTTCTGAATGTTTGAATGGAATAGTTTGGACAGTTCTGGCATGTTGCATGAGTGGGGGCCCTCAACACAGGCCGCCCCTCATCGGACCGCTTTCCCTGTCCAAGACAGACGCGGTGAAGACCCCCCCTCCCAACGCACTTACTGCTTTTGTGTTGTTAGTCCTGATGTCTTAAGATTGCACTCTAGAGGGCCTTGAACACCATGAATGGACTATATTGCAGTCATTTGTATTGGCAATAGTGGTCGTGATTTGGGGGAGGGATGTCCAATATTGAGCTTGCTTCCGCACATGTCAGAAAAGTGCTGGTCTAAATGAACGAAGTGTGTGTGTAGGGGGGTCCTTTTTTACTGCGTTTGACACGGTGTTCTCTTCCCTGCAGGTGCAATCGTACTTCTTACTGTCACAAACTGACCGGTTGTGGAAGGAGCACTTGCAGGCGATGAAGTTCTTACAGACTGCTATTGGGCTGCGTGGCTACGCTCAGAGGGTCTGTACCATGCATTCGTCCGTTACCACATCAAACCTACGCCCCAAGGCCTGTGCTGAAGTGGGATCCAGTGGCTGGGGGATCTCCGTTGTGTGCCCCCCCCCCCCCCCACGGTTGTTTGGGTCCGGTGTGATCCACCCCATTCCCGGAAGGTGTCTTGCGGCGGTTTGACGTACCTCCAGACGTGTGTCCCGGCAGTGCATGCACGCAAACCAGGACCTGCCTTTGCGCATCGCTTTGGCACCACTCCAGTCCAGCAGACCACGCCCTACGCAATTAAGGTTTGACCCCAAGAAACGGCCACCACGAGGCGCGAAAAATGTGTGTGTAGTCCCCCAGGGGTCCAACACCATTCATCTCTTTGGGTGCTCGTTTTCACTCGGGAATCCAAATGATCCTGGATGATGGCAAGTGTCAGACACACGAACAGACTGCAGGAGGCCGCTGCAGGTCGCGGCCTCCTGCTGCTTGCGGTGCTTGAAAGCCAGAGTCGCAGAATCCGGTCTTGGCCAACCCAGTCGGCCCCCCTCTTACGTCCCCAAGATGTCAAAGGGCTGACACGCTGTGCATAAGTGATGTTCACAGCTGCTTATGCATGTTGGTGCACGTTAGTTAGGGGTTGGTCCCAAGGGGAGTGGCCAGTTTGCATCCAGATCACCTCCCTCCAGACCCCCAAAAGTTCTCGAACCCACCTTTCTGCAATTTGAGATTTTGGGGGAAATTGGTGGCGCCGTAGGCGCCGAATTTTTTTTTTCGGCCTTTCGGAGGGGGTGAAAAAACTGTTTGACCCAATGTATTTATACTTCAAATGCTCAGATTTTTGTCGAATTCAAAAATAGGTGAAAAATATGAAAAGAAATTTTGGCCCCCGACCCGACCTTTGAGTCCGACCTTGGCTGCTGGGAGCCCTGAGCTGATGGTGGAAAAAGATTTTTTTCAAAAAAAATTTACCCACTTGTGTATGTTCAAACTGATCAGCGCGTCATGCGGATCATTTTGAGTTGTGTATGTTGGGGTGCCCACCGACCCCCCCCACCACCACCAGCCCCCCATCCCCCCCTGGTGACCTGGCACCAATACAAAAACCCTTAGGATGGTAGCGGAAGGGACGGCCCGCCCTCCTACATAGCCGCGCAAGGGCCAGGAGCAGTGGACGAGGAGGAGACAGAAGAAGGATAAGGAGAAAGCAGGAACCGGGGCCCGCCTGGTACCCGGCAGGTGGCACACTCTCTCTCTCAGCAACACATGGGGAGGCTCCCTAGTGGGGTGCTGGGGGTGGCGCTCTGTACGCCGGCTTTGTGCCTCGGCCACCAAGGCGAGCCACCGGTGCCACGCCAGTGCACGCTCCAAAGGTGTGTGTTGGTTCCTCTGTTGCAGGGCGCCGCTGTGCGCAAGGGGCGCCACTGTGCGCGGAGGGCACCAGCGAGCGCCGGCGAAGGAGATGGCGGAGAGGCAAGTGGTGGAGCAGGGGGCCATCTGTAGCAGGCCCCACGCCATTGCCCGGCCCGAAAGGACTGTTGGGGGCTAATCCATAGGCCCCCGGCATGTCAGCGTAAGTGGGAAGGAGACCGTAACCGAGTGGCTAGCGCCCAAGTCTAGAGCAGCGCTGACCCGGGTTGGATTCCCACTGAGGACTAAGGCATGCAGGCATCCATCTGGAGCGGGCCCCCAAGCCACTGCCCGGCCCGGCAGGACAGCGATGGTGGGACGGAGACCGTGACCGAGTGGTCAGCGCCCAGGTTGTGAGTGGCGCGGACCTACATTCGATGCCCGGGAAAAGCAGTCGTGGAGCTGCAACAGAGGAGCGCAGCGCACAAGGAGCACGCCGTACGTGAGCTTTTGCTGCTGCCGCGGGCAGCTTTTTGAATCTTTGAGGTCACGAGGTGAAGGCGAGCTGGGGCCCAGCCGGTAACCCAGTACAAGGTGGTCCCCCTTCCCGGCAGGCAGTCAGAGGGGCGCCAGGATGGTGCCCAGATGTGGGAGTGGAGTGGGGCCCAGTATGGGCGCCCAGAAAGTCGCACTGGGCTCAAGAGGTGCGCCACCCCCTGGACCCGCTGTGAGGACAGCAGTCAGGGGGAAGTAGAGGCGCGCAAACTTCCTTCCTTGGACGTGGCATAGGTCCGCTTGGCAAGGTCCCCGCGTGGGGGGCAGCTGCCAGCTGCCATAGCCGTGTCTTACAACCAACCAACCAACTGACCCATCCCCCCCTCTGGACCCCAAAAGTTCTTGAACACCGCTGGGTGTCAATATTCGAACAGGCCACCCCCCTGGGTTAGTCCATTGATTTTTGGAATGTGGTATGGCTCGGCTCCCACAACACAGCGTGAAATACTGACATGAAGTTTATGAGTGATCTCTGCCGGTAGTGCTGGTGACGGGCAGCATCAGCTGAGTGCCATAAAACTGGGGACCATTTGCTTTCAGTTGCCAATAAGTCTTGTGCAAAACAACTGCCTGCTCTCAGCCGCGATTGCAACAACGCTTTCGCATGCAGGACCCATTGACCGAGTTCAAGTTTGAGGGCTTTGAGTTGTTCAGGGATATGATGGCCACCCTCCGGCGGAACTGCATCTACTCCTTCTACATGTACACCCCGAAGAAGTAATCTTGCGGGCAGATGAGATGCCTGTTTGCATATGCCTGCATGCATGCATGCATGCAAATGCCTCCTTACTTCATGTCACATTGAGAACCCGCATCACCCCTGCACCATCCCAGTGAGTACAGGTTGGAAGGTGTTCTCCTCAGCAACATGCGTTGTATACGCCAACGGTCTGTGGACACCAGAGTCCTGCATAGCATCATACGCTTCGTGCGTGTCGTGCCGTTCTGCATGCCTTGGGGACGGAATGTCGGCTGTCACAGCATGAAAGCCCTCAGTAGTGATGCGCTGCCCTTGCGCAGTTGTGATTCTTTTGATGCAGTTTTGGCACTGTGATGCTGTCTATGCAGTCGTGATGCCGCTGCTCCTTGGGTCCTGACCACACACTTGCCTACTGGCACAGAAGCGCACCGATTCAGTCGGCATATGAGCAATGCACAGTCGCATGGGTGTATGCACTAGCACCAGCAGCATCTCCACCATGCTTCAGCTGTGGAATAAACAAGGTCAGATTCCTTGGCGACGTTTTAGTTTTTCTAGGAACCAAGATTATATATATATATTTCCGTAGTCTATCAGGCATTTCATTCAGGCAGGGATTTTTCGTTTGACAAGGTGTTCAACGGGGAGCTGTGATGGAGAGTGGAGGGATCAGGAACCCACATATCTGACCTGGCGACCATGTATGGCTCGCTTTTTCAAGAAAAGGTGCACGTGCTAGTTCTGGGTGCTATCGTGATGATCATGCACCGGTGAATAAAAATGCGTTTCATAGGGTTGGTTTTGCTGTCATTCGTACCTGCGGCAGCAGTCCTTACGCTATCATGAAGTCACATGAGAATTGGTGGATGCAATCAAGCATTTGGCAAGTACCCTGGCTGGGGTCGTGTGCAGCTTGTCGTAAAGGGGTTGACGGGTTATGGAATTTTGTGTGGGTAATGCTGTGGGCCCTTTATGCCCACTGCCCGCGCGAAGTCTGTCAGCAGAAATACAAATGCCTCCCTGTGCTCTGATCGCGTGCATTTCGATTGATGTTCCCAATGGACCAGTATCAAGGGAGCGACAATAATGTAAAATGACATTTGGTCCGCAATTTGTGAAACCATACTTTTTGACGTTTTGGTGGTCCTCAAGGCAGCGCTCAAATGTTGCTCATGAATCACGCAGAACACGTCAGTCGTACGGATCAATTACGTAGATTGGCAGAGGGCAGGTCTGCACACCGTATGCACTGTGTGCGGGTGCTGGAGCAGGAATGAGGGGCCACATGACAATTAAAAAACGGCAGAAACCCATGCAGGTTGTTCAGCAACAATCGCGACTCATAAGGGAGATATTTGCCACTCTTGCCACAGTCTCTTATTTCTTGCCGGGGCTGTGGGATAAAGCGCGATTATGTCCCCTTTACATGAAAAGCTCACAGACATGTACGACGAGGAGGATATTCCACATCAATACGGGCACAGATATCTCACTGTGCTCCATACTTGGTGGAACTCACCAACGCACTCAACGTGTCCACAGTAGGACAACGTTCTCTGAGGCAGTGGCCAAAGGGAATCACGGTACCATCGATCATCTATTGGGAAACGAAATATGAAATCCTATCCAAAACAGTGGCATTCTCAAAGCGGATAAAGAGGAGTTGGTCATGAATAAGGCACTTGCAGTACGTGCACGTAGTACACATGCAGTGCAGGCTCACCAGCAAAATGTACTTTCTGGTGAGACCAATATTATGAGTTGTATTAGTCGAGGTATGTTTAAGGGTGGAGAGACCCCCAGCTTCTCAGAGACGGAATTTCACCCCCTTGCTCTCATTGCACGTCTACAACGCAACAATTTTAGACGATGCTGAAGTGCAACATTTTTGCTGGTCACCCGAAGTCAGTGTTGAATAGTGGGTTTCAAAATTGCTTCGGTCAAACTATCTCAGTGCACTGATCCCAAAAATATGGAGAAATTTTGGGGCTGGGTCACGGACCGTGTATTTGGTCACACTTGGACTTCGGACAGTCACCTCAAAAGGGGCGGTGCAAGTACCATCCCAGAGGTCACCAGGTCAATATCATCGACATTCATGGTTGAAATTGCGAAAAATTAAGCGGTCTGCATGATACAGGGTACAGGGTACAGGGTACATTGCAGTGCAATCCATGCAAGAAATTCACAGGAATGCACCAACAACAGTGCTATGTCCAACCAGCAAACACAGAGGAAAGCGTAGCTCCATTGCGGAAATAAGTGTAAGTCGCTTTTTTTATTTTTTTTTGCGTAAGTTGCGTAACCTTTCTTTTTTGGCGCAAGTCGCGTTTTTTTCTTCGACAGAAATTTATGTTTTTTGGTGTAAGTCGCGTAAACTTTTTTTTTGGCGTAAGTCGCGTATGGGGAAAAAAAACCCTTTTTTAAAGAAAAAGGCGGGGAGACGCAAGAACCACCCAACAACCGCCATTGCTACCGGAGGAGGTGAAGCATATAGCCCCCACGGACATTTTGGGTACCTCCGGCACGGGTAAAGCAATGGAGCCGTGGCGCGAAGGGTGGTTTTTGTACTCATCGCCGGCAGATGGTGGAAACAACGTGGAGCACACTCCTCATGACCACAAACAAAAAAGCAATTTGCCCTACACCCAGGAGAACCTCAATATCCAACCTTCTAAACAGAAAATTTGGAAAATGGAAAGTGACGCCCCCCCCCCCCCTGCTTACTAGACAAAGGGGGCGGGTACAAAGCACAGAGACGAGATGATGAATCCCTACACACCTACCGCATGGAAACCGTGTTTAGGCCGGCGTTCCGCATATGCTACCCGTGGGTCACCACTATCATACAAGGCAACGGTTTCCCGGTGCTCAAATGGAATCTGGTTGACTAGCAACATGAGGAGCACAAACAATGCTCGCCAGTGATGGTTGCCAAAATGGATAACCAACATCATGGAAGTACACTGCCCGAATAAAAAATTGTGACACGTGCCAAAGGCAAGGAACGAATGGCCAGGGACAAGGAGGGGAGCCCTTAGAAGCCCAAGATGTCTTGAGTCATCATTGAAGTACCGGCTGAGATGGGCATCCACACTAGAGAACAGTTACCAAAGTGCATCACCCGTGCGGCCATGGAGACCGCCAAACCGCAAGACCCCCAAACTCCTTTCTGTGGAACAAATGTAGCAAAAGCAAGCAGCGGACAAGCGGGGTCCCGTGCATGGTTTTATTGCATTCCGATGGCACGCGCCTGACTTGAAATGGGCGCTTCCGGTCATACCGGGTGTATGCACCAGCTTCCCCTGATGCCCTTGCCATCACCCCCTGCCAAACATCTGACACAAGGCACCAGTGCCACACTAGCATATCTCCCCAGAAGTGCATGTAACAAGAAATCCCAAGGAAAGCAACGGCAGCACATTCAGGCCCGAGGCACAGGGAGTAGCCCACATGCGGTATTGCTCAGCATCAGCCCTTTGTGGAGGGTTCTTTACATTTTGAATTGTATAAGTGCGTGAGGCACTAGCGTTCTTTTTTACTGTCATGCCTCAACCCGCCATGCCCCAGTGATGTGCTTGAGGTGGATGGAGGCCAAAGGGGTGTCTCAGGAGCAATTGGACAAGTGGATACTGGTGCTTGCAAAGGCGGTTGGAGGGCAATTTCGGGTGGCGCAAAATTGGGCTGAAGTGAGTTTCTCCTGCAAAGGGGAGCGCAACCTCCCTTCCCTTCAAGCACACAGCTTCCCCTGCTCATGACCGAGAGCGAATAAGAAGAGGTATCGGATGGCTTGTGCCACAAGGCCCGTGAAAAGCAGTCACTCACGCAAGTACGTCAGTGCCACCGGCTGTAGTGGGAAAGAGGGGCTGGGTGTGCTCACAGCAACACGTTGCAGTGTCACATCAAATCCTGTTCTTTGAATGTGTGTTGACATCCTCAGCCTCTATGCCCTGGTGTCATCGAAGCAGGTGTGTTGGGCCTAGGCGGTACTGATGAATGTAGCTCCAAGGGAAGTCTCAATCCCGGTGCTTCAGGAATGGGATGGAAATTTGTTCTTCGTTCACAGGACTCTCCCTGCAGTGGTTCCTTTTGAGGAAGGGTGGGGGCGTGTTTTAGGTAGAGGTCCTAGAACAGAGGGCAGTCGGCAAAAGGGCAGAGGGCCAAGGGCTGACATGGTGCAAGCAACAGATGTTGGTGTGGGCACATTGTTGAAATTGTGCATTACACAAAGTGATTGTGGATCCGTACAAGTACCAGCCGTCTGTTGATAGGAAGATGGCCCCTTGTGCCACACACATTCTTGTAATAAGGCTTGTTGCGTGGCTTTGTGTGGCGTAGGACATTTGCGCAGCGTTGTTGTACCCAAAAGTACCGCTATTCACGGAGAAATGGATCATGAACGTGATTTGTAGAATCCCGTTTTGTACTTGACAAACGGGAGCCAAGATGTGACCTTCAAGTTGTTGTCAGGGCTGACTCGGACTGTGTGGATTGTCATGGAGGACAACACTGACAAATGGAGTTGATACCGAGGGGCGGCAAGGCTGTGAGCAATATCACTTCCCTTCAGAGGAATGGGAGGAGGGGGGCACAGTGTTCCCCGCCCCCATGGCAGCGAATGACTAACAGTGGTCGCGTCGCGCAGCATCTTGGCAGACATCCGCGGCTGGCAGACAAGCAGTGTGGACGGAGCCTCCGGAAGACTGAACTTGTTTGACAAAGCCATCCCAAGAACGTAAGGAACCAGCGTACTCCGAGGCTTGTGGCTGTGGCACATTGCGTGTTGCGCCTGACACCTCCCCGAGTGCTCTTCCTCACAGGTGTGTGTGTGGGGGGGTGAGCCAGGGTTACAGTGGTGGCGGCGATCGGAAATTTGAATACATGTACCGCACATACCGGCCCATGGGGCGCTTCAAAATGGCCTTCTCAAACTCTAGCAGCACCGGAAACGTCGCCAATTCCCCATCGGTGGCACGCACATACGAGGCAAACCGGCCGTTGGCCCACTTCCCGTGCGACTCCGCTGCGGGCTGTAGCATCACCGTTGGCACCAGTAGCAACCCAACCAACGAGCAGGACGTGACGTCAATGTAAGACATGTGGCTGCCCAAAAGATGTGGGCATGTGCTAGTGGCCAACGCCGTGTCAGCTACGTCCAAAATCTCTTCGATCTCGGTTCGCCTGGTCCGGGCCAGTTCGTGGTTATCGAGTGACAGGGTGGCCTTGCGCATGAGCAATGTAATGAGCGGGTGGAAGAGCTTCAGGAGCCGCTGATGGAGCCACAACACGCGAGGCTCCCCCACGCCCCAAAGCCGGAGGTGGTGGGCCCCATGGTGCTTCCCATCGCTCCCGGCGCCAAACATGTAGTAGTACACAAACCCCTGGATCGCGTGCCCCAGTCGGCCCAGCCTCAACTCCCACTCAATGGCCGTCGGGGTCCGTTCAAGCAGCCAGTCCGCGAATGCCCTCAGCTCCCCAGCAACCATCAGGACATGCACCGCTGCCACGTACATGCGCGCCTCCTCCGAGTTCCCGGTGATGGAGTTGGCTGCCCGCTCCACAAGCCGCGGCACTGTCCACCCGCGAAGCAGCGCCGGCAGGAGCCCGGCCACGTTGGCCTCGGCGTATGGCACCCTCGCCAAGTCTAGACACCACCGCAGCCTTTCCGCATAGTGCGCCACGGGATGGGTGACCAATAGGAAGCGGGGTGTCTCACACGGCAAGGGCTGCGGCGCCGCGAACCACCGCATGAAGCGGGGGCCAGCGGTCCGCGTGCTAGCGATCCCCAAGAACGTACGGGGCATGCCAAGGGAGGCACACACCGCCAAGAAGGCTACAACAACAATGGGCAGGCACATGGCAAGGGAGGCAGCTAGGGTGCGCGCGGAGAGTACCACGAATGTGACGGCCCATACCATACCCACGATGTAGGCATTTTTGGATGTGATCGCCGTTTCCTAGCCCCCTAGGGGTGCGAACATCCTAGGGCACGGCCAAAAAAGCTGGTTAGTAGGAACCATGTGACCCTAACCCTAACCCTACCCCTTATCAAGACTAAATATTGGGACCGAGCTGGTGGGGAGGGAACATGGGGTACACTACAAAAATGGGCCCAGCAAGGGGGGAAATGGCTGAAAGGTAGCTGAAAATGGCTACAAACCAACGATTTGAGCATCCCAAATGATTTGGGGTCATTTTTGGACACCTTGTTTTCGACAATTTTTTTGCCCTCTTTTCGGTCCAACCCCCCCTCCCCCCCGCATTCCCACCGGGCCCTGCTTTACTACAATGTGACGTGCTCCCAATGGGGCTTCAAATGGTGTTGACAGCGTGAAAATAGGTTACAAGTGTCATCACAATTTATCACCGCAGAGGTGCCCCATGCAATCCATTGCAGTCAAACACATCGCAAGAAGGTGGAATTTGAAGAAGTAGGCAAAATAGGTGCTTTTCAACGCTAATTTTGTAGTATTTTGGGTTCAAAAAATGGTCGTTGAGCCCACTACTTGGGTGCAAAACGCACTAGACACCAGTCAAATGTGTGTGTTCATCATCTAAGTTGGTTCCAATGCAAATAGCCCCCTCCATGGGCATGCTAGGCACCCGAATTCCCGCGTTCCCCGTGGACCCCCCTATACTACAATGTCAGCCCCTAAATTGCCCATTTCAAGAGTTTTTGGGAACTTGCATGGGCCTGTGTAAGTCAAAAGTGGGGTAAAATAGCCTTAAATCACTTGTATGAGCAACCCAAGTGGTCTAGGAACAACTTTGAAAAAAATCATTTTTGACCACCTTCTATATCCACCGCTGACCCCCCGTAACCCTACCCTAGCATGCACACTATGCACGCTAGTGGTGCCAATGGGGCATCGAAGGGTGTTGATAGTGTGGAAGCGGCTTGCAAGTGATCCTCTTCATGATTGTTTATCACCACAAGGGTGCCCAGCGCAATCCATGGCAGTTTGGCACATCACAAGAACGTGGAACTCGAAAAAGTTTGCAAAAAGGGTGCTTTTCAAGGATGATTTTGCAGTATTTTGGGCTCTAAAAGAGGTCGTAGGCTCGACTACTCGAGGGCAAAGCCCATCAAGCGCTGATCAAAGGTGTTTGTTCACCACCTAGGTTGGTTCCAACACAAATGGTTCCCTCCATGGACATTCTAGCCCCCCCAAAATGGCCAAAAAAGGGCCTTTTTGGCCATTTTTGACAGATTTTGAACCCTGGGTCCGCCACTTGCGACCCCTGTTCGTGGCCGCCACTTTGAGTTTCTTGCTACAGATTTGTGTGATTGTCCCTCATCCCCATATATACCATCCACCAAAATTTCAGCGAAATCCAAAGTACCACAACAGAGTTGTGATTTTTGCCCATTTCGCGCCTGCTCGCTTGTTGCTTGCTGCATGCTGCTATTGCTTGTTGCTTGCTAAACCTGGTATGTCCACCCTGGACACGAAAGAGGGTTATAAAACCAAGACGGGTTCCACCAGCTCGGTGACCCCAACCCTAACCCTAACCTGCATTATCCCACATGGTGCAGGCATATTGTCCCGCCCAGTGGATGGCTAGGTGGCTAGTCCCGGGACTCAAATGCCTTCCACATCGTTTAGTACCATACGACGATGCATCACTTCGTGAGGCCACACCACCATGTGACACAAACTGCCAACTCACGTACTTACCTGGTGTTGTTGTCAATTTCCAAGGTTCAGACTGGAGAGCCCATTCCTGTGGCCCCTGTTGAGCATGTGCAGCTCTTTAAGGTGAAATACTTGCGTTAGAAAAAGTGGCACACCGAGCCAGTTGCTCAGTAGACCTGACATGCATACCTGCAGGCAGCTTCCTGGTCACTTTGTGGTTCACGTGCCTTCGTGTTCATTCTCTTGTTTTGTGTCGCTTGTCTCTTGTCTAGTAATCAGGGGTGCAAAGGAACCGTCACGTGCAGCCGCTTACGGGAAAGGGGGGGGGGGCAAGTGGATCGCTATCTGCAGCAATTCTCCTCTGTGCTGTGCCTCTTGCATGGCTACGTTGATTTGTTCGGCCCTTCTTGTTCGCTGGAGGCCCACTGCACTGGGACCCCTGCTCTTACGATTCTTTGGTCGTGCAACATCCTACTTCCTTGTGGTGTTGGCACGCAACCACGCACGCACATCAGCACAAATATCCCAGCAATAGCACGGAGGGATCAAGGGGGAAACAACAACCCAGCTGGCCTCCCGACTGAGGGACACACTGCATGAGAAAGGAGGCTTCGTTGCGTTGTTGGATGTTCCAAAGGCCTTCCCCTCCGTTCCCCGATCCATGTTCACGTATTTGCTCGAGGCATGGGAGCACCACAACTTGTCATGCACACAATAGCAGATGTATAGTGCCACAATAGCTTACAGTACCCACACGGCAAGAAGATCTGGATATGCACAACCAAAGGCATCAAAGAGGGACACCCCTTGTCCCGCACCTGTTCATTCTATACTATGATGTGCTCATCCGCGAGCTGCAACAATAACTCCCTGCAATAGATCTATCTGTGTACATGGCCGACATCTTAGTGCGCATCAGTACCGGCCACAAAATGGAACATGCCTTGGAAGAAATGGAAAGGGTTGCCAACGCTTTAAGTAGGATAAAACAGAACTATACCATCGAGATAGGGGGCTCACCACTGAACCGATACGCTGGGGAGAGGAAACCATGCACTGTGGACCACCAGTGTTCCAGTACCTAGGCCACTCATCCCGCTAAAAGCATAGCCGCCGCAGACATCACACAACAACAATTACTGCACGACATCGCTGCCTACGGCATGCTCCCATGGAACGCCTATGAACAAACATTAGTCATCAACGCCCTTCTCATCCCTAGATATTTGTATCATGCATTATTGTGCATATCGCTGAGTACCCTAGAGAGATACGACAAAGAACTGTTGTCCCTCATCACAGCACTGGCTGGCATCGAGTCCCATGAACACGCACCGAGTTCGCACTGCCCCCAAGGAAGCCAAGGAACGAGGCCTCGGACCGCGCGCCACCTGGTGCGGACGTCCAGCGGGTCATCACCCTTGACCAAGAGGCAAACCCAGGGGTACTATGTAAACTCAAAGAAACACAAAAAGCTTACTTGGTAGCAGTGCGCTGGGCAGGGGCCTCTCTGGGTGGGGGGGGGGGGCTCACTAGTGGAGGCAAGCGGCCACCGTCTCACAACCTCTATGACTCTGAGAGCTCTGATGAGGATGAGTCTCATTTTTGCCATAGGCATCACATCCACCCCGTGTATGTAAGTAGTGAGGTGAGAGACCCCCGCCGCCACGATGCGAGCAGGGGACAGAGGAGACACATAGGCCTACCCTGTCCCCAGAAGGCCTCCTCTCCCTGCAGTTCCTCATCGCAGGGCTGGTGCTTGATCTGCTGCAGGACCTTGCCGCCCACATCCTGGTATGGCGCTGTGCCACGCAGTGCGGACGTGCGGCCCAACTGTCCCGGCTGTTCCCGGGGTGGCTCTGGACCCTTCACATGCTCCAGATCGTCCGCAGCGCTCTGACACTGTTCCCGGCCTTGAGCTGTGTCATGTTCATGGCGTTCATGGTGAGGGGGTAGCGGCTTCGGCGGTTTGGCAGTGCATGGGGGGGCGTGCGCCAGGCTCCTTGGAAGGGAAGAGATCTTGGGGCAGATGGAGCCTTAAAATTGGTCATGGCTCTCCTGGGTGGCCTGGGTTTTTTAAGTGCGGTGGGGGTGGTCAATGGAGCCCCTTAGCCGGACCCCCCCCCCCACCCACCCCACCCCAAGAAGTCAATTCACGGGGCCCCCGAAATCCTACCAGGACCAACACCCAGGCCCCGGGAAAACAAAATGAAAATGGAATTTCTGGAACCAGCGCGCTGAGGATTTGTCCGCTGGTGCTGTGATGGGCTGCCTTTATGTTCGGGACCATGCCCCGTTGGTCCCGGTGCGGGGCCAACCGTTCCCGGTGCTGGGCATCACGCACTCGCCCTGTCCCGGTGCCGCAGGTGGTGGCGGTCAACCGTCCCGTACTTCCAGCACATGCTCAATTCCCCGGAAATGGCTTGAACACTCCGCGCTACATGGCACTATGTAGCCCAAAGGTTGTTTTTACGGGATGCGCCACACCGAAGCGGCCCATGCCCATGCCCTGGCCCATACCCTTGCCCTGTACGGGCGGTGCCCTCATTGTGTGTGGGAGCAGCCCTATTCGTGCTTCTGTTGTTCTCAGCTCAATGAACGGCAGCGGCATGCCCCGCAGGTGCCTGCAGTGTGTCGCACAGCGCTGGCTGCCCAGCGCGCGATGGCGGGCACGCCCCTACTCGCAGCAGGAGTACAGCGAGAACGACATCAAGTTGATGAAGTGGCAGAACTTGGTGGTGGACATCGGGTCTGTACAGCGCAACTTCACGCGCCACAAGGACAAGAAGCAGGTTTCCACACAGTGCTCATCAGCGAGGCCTCCATGCGGCGGCCAGAGGGGGGGGGGGGGGGGTGTTACGTGTCGCGACGGACTCTCCCCCCTCAGGGACCCCCCAATCCACACCAGCGGTGACCAATGGGCAACAACCGACTTGGGCCCCACACCTGGAAAGCTGTTTCGGCCTTTGTGGACCGAGGCGCAGAATTGTTTTCCCCATGTTCCCCCAGTCCCCCCCCAGTTTCCCCCCCATTTGTGGTGGACCGTAAACCCCCCGACTTGTGTGTCTTCAAATGCTCAGAATGAAATGGGGGAATTCAAAAATGCCCCCCAAACCTGAAACAAACCCCCCCCCCTCTGGACCGCCCTGCATGCGCCGTGGGCTTTGGGGTCCGGAACTCACTGAACCCCCCCCCCTGCCCCCCCCCTGGTGTTTCCACACGGTGCTGGTATCCGGCGCCCCGTGGGGCTCGGTGCCCGGTCTGTAGAGTTCCAATCCGTAAAATATAACCCTGCCCATCCCCCCACGGACCGCAGTGCCAAGCCACCTTTATCGCCCCCCCCAAAAAGGCAATGCCTGAGTATGCTGCACATCACCGATGGGTAACACTCGGTGGCCCTGCATCCCCCTGCCCCTGCGTTCCATTTCCCACGTCAAATGTGGTGGTGGTGAGCACTCTCCGAATTGCACTGTCATGCAAACAGCCAAACGTGAAGCGTGCCAGCATCATGAACATCAAGGACCCACACAGTGCTGCAGAAGTTGCTATGCAGTTGGAGGGCCATGCGCCCAGCCGGATCAAAAGGTGACGTGCAAAAATGCTGATTTGTGGGCCACAAGCCGGTAATGCAACTGCCAAACCATTACAGTGATAAAGGAAGAGCATTTGGAGAAGCTGCTCCAAATTGCATGCCCAAACAACGACATGCAACACCAGTGGAAGAAGGCAAGGGTAAGCACAAGAATATGATGAGGCCTTTGACCACATGATCTTCTGCCCTGGCTGACGTGGGTCTGAGGCAAAGGGCTGGTACACCCGCGTGGGGCGCGGCGGTGGGGGGGGATTCTGTGGAAGATGAAGCCATGCGGGTCATGCAACCCCCCCCCCCTTTTTTCATTGACCAGGTTTCTACCCCCCCCCCCCCGCCCCTGTGGACAGGGGGAGGGTTCACCAAGAATGCACGCATGGGAATACCGTGCACACAGTGCAAAGTTTTGTATGTCGGTAACTACCCGAACCCTAGTTTCAGCCCTTTTGCGGAGGTTTGTTGTTCCATAATAGGGGGGTTTAGGCTTCTTGTCCATTCGGGATACAGCGTATTTAAATTGTTATCCATTTTCACCTATTTTCACCTCTTTGTACCCATTTTCACCCACTCGCCATTTGGGTAGAATTGAGTAGAATCAACGCAACAGTCAGCAATTTTCACCAGGACTCCCAAAAATTGCGCGAAGACGTGAGATGGACACAAGAATTTGTGTCTTACCCAACTCCTACACCAATCATGCTCCTGCATTCACCCTGCATCATGTACTGTGACAGTATGGACAGTATGGGTGAGGGCTCGTGAGGGTTGGATGACGGTTAGGGATAATGACTCCCACGCTTCAGCGTGGCCCCTCAAGTTGGGGTTAAGGACTCCCACGTGGTCCTTCGCGAACACACAGACAATTCTTTGATTATCAAGTAGATAATCACGCGCTTACAAGGGCCGCTTGCACAGTGCTGTATTTTATATTGGGCAGAAGACGGACAAGCTCGGGGACAAGACGGACAATTTGACGGAGGCCCAACAAGAATATAATACAGAGGTGGCATTGGGGAGTTGCGCTGCGATGTGCATGCAGTGCGCACGCAGTGCAAAACTTTGCCCACTTGCCCCAAAAGTCTGCAGCGCTGAGGGCGCCGAAGAAAATTTTTCCTCCAGTCACAATGGAGTTGTCGTGGAATGGTCAGGTGTGCATCATTTGGCGACCAATCCTCCCAATGTTTGGGGGGACCGTCATGCGGTCTGGGGGGGGAGGGTGTCCATAGGTGTCGGGGGGGTGGGGGCGGATCGGCGGTTCACATTACGTCAGGTAGGAACGCGCCCCTCCTGTGTGCTTCTTGGTGGGGCTGGTCTTTATGCCGGGTGCATATTCCTGTCAAAGCACCCTCCCTGGGTGCCACCCTTCCAATGGTTGTTGTCGCATTCGTCTCCTTTTGGAACGCCCTGCTCAGCGCCTGCGCCCCCAACGGCTTCATCGTTTTCAGAAGCTTGATGGCACTCGTGGCCTTTTTGGACCTCCGCTCTGTGGCCTCTGCGGCTTCCTCGGCATTTCCTTCATCTCCTGCTTCGGCCAAGGCCTTGGGGGCCTCTTGGAAGTGCTTGTCGGCCTTCTGATGGATCTCATCAATGACCTTGTTTTTTTAGCCACGTCAGAGGGGTACAGCAAGTGGAAAGCCGTGAAGGGGATGTAGTCGTTGCCGCATCTCCCCCTGGTGTAGTGGGATGCAATTGGACAAACATGACGTACAGTGCCTTCAGGGTAGCCCAGAGGAGTTCATACTCGAAAGTACGGGTACCCCACTAAAGCACTAAAGGTGTGAACCCCCCCTATTTTTCCACTGGCTGATTTTGATGCCACATAGCATGGCGTCACGCTTTGCAGAAACACCCTCCAGCCGAGTGAGGCCCCATGTCGCATTTATCATTTGCTCAGTGGCTATATGGCAGCCGGAGGAGCCTTCTTTTCAGCTGATAAGGTCCGCCCCGCCCCATGCACAGGTGGTGGTCATCCCCATGAAGCATGTAGCTTCCCAGCCCTTCTACGACAGTGTCATCGAGGAACTGCATAACGCGGACATCACGGCTGTGCTCGTGGAGGGAGTCATGGACGATCAGGCACAGTATGACTTGGAGATGCGGCAGCTCAAGCAGCTGGAAGAGGTATTCAGGGAGTGAGGAACCGTGGGAATGAGATTCATTGTGTCTTTGTAATGCCTTGATCGGATCTCCAGGAGTGCCAGGTTTGTGGTCTGCACAACTGGGGGAACTGGCAATCTCCAAGCACGAATAGAAGGGGAAACACGCGGGGAGGGCAGAAAATCAGAGGCTATTAGCGGCAAGCCATCACACACATTAATGATCAGTAGACCAGGGCCGTAGGCACACCAACAACCACGGACAGGGGTTGCCACAGGGAGGTCCACTCCGAGCATGATCACACTGACCCATGGCGTAGGCCATGGGAAATGGAGTCTTTTTCGACCATGTGCCTGTGCCTGTGTGTGTGTGTGTGTGTGTGCGTGCGTGCGTGCGTGCGTGCGTGTGTGTATGTGTGTGTGTGTGTGTGTGTGTGTGCCGGGGGTAGTTGCGCAACACTTTTGTACGGGGTTTCCCACTATTTCTGAATATTTCCGAATATTTCTGAACCACAGCTAGAGCTGCTACTCCCAAATAATCCGAATATTTTCGAACCATCGGAAACAACCATCAAAGCAAAGAAAGCCTCAAACATATGACTGCATCCAAACGGCGCCAGGAAGGGGCAGCAAGTATCCGTAAGCCTTTAGGAAGGGCAGAAAAATGTTTTTTCACCATTCTGAATATTTCCCAATATTTACGAGGAATTTGCAAATATTTCCAAACCTAAAAAAAACTAGTATTCCAAACCAGTGGTAAACCCTGTTTTGTACTTCTGCGGCCTGAAGAGGCAAAATACAGTCAGACAACCGCTTTGCTGCTCTGTTTGTCCACTTGACGTGCGGGTGTGTGGACGCCTCTTTGGGCAGTGGACCGGGGTACGGCTGTGGGGCAGAGAGGCCAGGGGGCCTGGGATTCATTCAGACCTTAGTCTGTGCCTGTGCAAATCAAATTGTCACTTGTCGGGGGTGGACACAAAATGTGGACCGCCCTGTGTCACTCCCCGCATCTGCTGCTGCGCGCCCGCTGCGCTACAGAAAGGCACCTAGCCAACCCATGCACTTCTTTGGCACCATCTTCTACTGGCGCTCTTAGCCTGACGAGATTTGTGGACCGAGTAGTGCTGTGCTTCGTGTTGCCTGCCTATTTGACCCATGTCAATCGTGTGTGTGGATGTGTTTACGTTTGCCCGAAGAGAGGACCTCAGTATTGTCTCCTGACACCTCCCTATGTGTGCTGTTGTTTGCCGTGCTTGCTGTATTTTCCTTTAATGTCGGGTTCAGGAGATGGACCTTGCAGAGCGTGATTGCAATCATTCGCCTTTGCACACGCACGTACTCACAAAGCAGCAATGTAAGCAGGGTCGAGTCTCAACAGAAAAGCATTCTGTAACCTTCAAAAAGTAGCGTGATAGGCGTTCAGCGGCTCAAAGCAAAAGTGAATACAATTCAGGACACTGAATTACCAAACATTCTGTTACAATTTGAACTGGCTTTCTCACACCCTCCTTTAAGTGCTCACATCTGGTATTGCAAGTTGCACACAAAGCATGGTTCAATTGATTGTCAATCAGGTATTCCGGAAATAGATGAAGTTGAACAGGCCCACTGATCTAAAAGCAAAGAGATAGACAAACAGAATTTAGAGAAGAGTCAAAGAGTGCAAAGGCAAAGGAAGAAGATTGCAATCAAATGCAACAATTCCACAGTAAAGGTGTTCATATTCATCACGCACACACACACACACACACACAATTCTTGCAGGACCCTGAGCACACTGATTCACAGCTTCGGAGTCTCGGCAACAGTCTTTCGGAGGCATTATGCTTTAGTGGCCCACACGATATCTTGGCCTAGGTTGCAAAGCACCGGATCAGGAAGGCTGCTCCCCTGCGAGCATTACGTGGCCAACCAGGTAGAATGCGGAAACCCCGCAGCTAACCAGCCGACTGTTGCAGCAGTTTAGCCCCATTACTGAAACAGTTTTATTCCTCCTTTTCGAGCTCTGTGTAGCAGAGTAGGTTTGAATCTCGGAGTTTGAGCATGTTCTGAATTTGTCTTGGGCGTCACCCACACCCACACCCACTCCAACACACACCCACACCCACACCCACACCCACACCCACACTCCTACACCCACACACGCACACACACACATACCATACACGATGGGAACTGCATACATTTGCCAGTTGAGAGGTGGTGCATTTGAAAGAAAGCAATCGTCATTGTTTCTTGGGGTCTGCCTCGTATCTACGCTGGTGACACAGGATCGCGAGATTGGGAAGAAGATAGTTCAGAAGATCATCACCGGCACATATTGGCCTCCCGGCGCCATCGAACAGGAAATACGCGATTATGGGGTGCCCCTGGATATCGCAATGCAGCTGGAGCTCGCCACGCAAGAAAAGTACTGGAAGCCCATCCTGAAATGCCTCTTGCCCGACAAAGTGATCCCGGCGGACGTGTTCATGGCCGATTTGCAGCAGTGGGGCTCCGAGGCAGCGATCAGCAACGCACGGGAGGACCTCCTGCTGCACAAAACCGAGGAGGCGTTGCAAACCCACGACAAAGTGGCGCTCTGCTGGTCTGGCTTGCCCTTCTTTTTTAGGGTGTTGTGTGCGCGTAAGTGCACGCCGGGGGGCTGGGAGCAGTTGCCACTATGAGCAGTGGGACAAGCGTTCCGCTCGCATCCGCAAGACCGCGCCTGCCAGCCCCTCCCCATCCCTTTGATTCCCTCCCCACAAATGACCGCAACCTGAGCTGGCATCGGGGGGGGGGGGGGGCAGGGATCCGCTTGAGGGGGCGAGACACTGGAGGGTTGTTTCCAGAGCTCAAACAAAAGCGGTCACTGGCGGTTGTGAAGGCGGCTGTCTTGCAAGTGCTAACGGTTATGAAATGGTTGAAGGTCAGTCAGGGGCAGTTGAAAGAGATGGAACGGAAGTGACCGGCACCCTGAAGGGACAGGCGTGCCTCTCCCCTCCCTTCCCTTCAAGCGCATCCCGAGGGGCGGGTGGTGCAGTTTTGGTGTTCAAACCCCTCGCCAAATTGTGCCGTGTATACAAGAATTGGCACCAAAACATTTGTGGGTCGACTGTGATGTGGCGTGTGTTCTCTTGGAATAGTTGGTGTGGCGTTGAGGGGGTTATCCCAGTGGCCCCATCTCCAGTCCACCCTCGCCGTACAGCTCGTATCTGCACCAGATATGCTCTGGAATCTTCCCTCTACCTCGGTCTACTGCATGGTGAACTCTGTAAGTCGAGTGCTAAAACAACCATCAGTCGGGCCACTTTCCCCCCCCCCCCCATTGAGTCATGCAAGTTTTTCCAAAGGTGAAGAAATGGGGGCAACAGGGGGCAACACACCTGCCGGTTCTGTACAGCACCCTGCAGCGATCTCAACGATGGGACGCCGAGTCCGCAAAGTACTCAGGTTTTTCGCGGTATGCGGTTTTGGCGTTTGCTGCGCTATGGACTTGTGTCGAGTATGTGGAAGTGGGTGCGGACTGTCGCCACCGCCAAATTTTGCCGCTTTCACCTTCGACCACACCAGGCAACCCCCGCCTCCTGTTGTGATGCCCACCACGAGGAACGTATGGACGACACCCTCGCTTCGTGGCCGGTCGATACCCGACTGGGGGGCAGGGTGTCTGATTTCCCCTTTAAGAGTATTGCGGGCACCAACCCAGCCCCCTAGGGATGGGGGGGGTGTCGGCTAGGTGGGGTGGGTGGGTTGTGTGTGGCATGACGTCCCTCCTCCGTACTGCAGCTGGAGGGTCTTCATTCTTTATAAGGGTTTTTTTGTCTAGAGGCAAGGTTGGCCGTATATATGTAGACCAAGCTCTGTGACCCCTCCCCCCCCCATGGGTTTTTGGGGTGGATAGGTCTAGATGGAGCAATTGGTGTGTGGGTGGGTCGCTTGAACTCCTAGGAAGGCCAATCCAAGCCCGCCCGCCCCCCCTGGTATCACTCGGCAATTCCCTAGCGACTCCAAGTGCACTTTGTCCAATTGACTCTTTGCGCCAAGTGTCAATTTGCAATCATTTCTGAATGTGACCATGCACATACCACGTGTGTGTGTGTGTGTGTGTGTGTCTCAACCGGTTCGATGCGTTTGTAGCGTCTCGGTTCACAGAAACGGAAGTCCGTGCCCGCCAGTGCATTCCTCAGGCAACTTTTGATGCCTATGTCTCAAAAATGGAAGCGACAGGATTCAAGCCTCGGCCTGCAGGCCTCAACTTTGATATGCCTCAGACTAGGTCTACCGGAACCTCCAAAACGGCGTCAGAGTTGGATGCCGTTGGAGCAGTAGCTACAACAGCAAAACGCAATGTGGCCCGTCGATCAGCCTCTGTGTCTAGTGCTCATTCTGCGGTGAATGTTGATGGTCTAGGGTAGTCGGTGTCCGCGGAGTCAGCGCCCCAATCGCCGGGGACCCCGGCCTTCGGTTCCCTCCTGCCGCCAGCCCCTCTCACTTGGTTATCCCTACCACCAGCGTCCGAAGACCCGTGGACAGATGATGCTACCTCAGTATTGATGGATGTCTGGTCCTCACATATGGATGCTCATCTTCAACAGTGGATGAACAAACACGGGGGGATGGAATTCAGTGCTACAGTGAGCCAATTGGCTTGCGGTCCCATGTGGGAAAACAAGAGGAGTGGCATCGTAGCCATCCTGCGAGGGGCCAAGACACCACTCAGGGTCTTCAACAAGCCCGTAGAGGAGGAGGGGGGGTTTCGTCCAGCGTTACGGTGCACCGTACAGCGCGACAATGATAGAAACCCACCCCCTCATTTCCAAGATGCAGTGATACCACACATGCTGAGTTTGCAATACATTTCAAAAAAAATGGGGTTGGCTAAACACGTGCTCCAAGCCACCTCCAACGGTGTTGACAAAATCCACCTGCAGAACGACTACAATCTATAACTTACCCACATAGGGGATACTGCAACCAATACGGTGCATCGTATTAATGTGTTAAGCCACTGTAGAGAGCAAAGGCATGAGCGTCAAGTGGCAGACAAGCGATGGTCCAATAATATGTCAAGTTGTGCCCTCCAAGTCGTCCCGATGCCAACGGTGTCCTGTACCCCCCTTCAATCTCAGTCTCAGTTCCAAAGCCCCCCCATGGTATTGGAACCTGGTTTGACATACATCCCCACCTGCCTCTCCCACCTCCCCAAGTTCATTTCCTATGGCTTTGGGCCCCAGCAGCTGAGGTTCCAAACCTGCTCACCTCACTCCACATGCAATCCCTGGGTTGGTGGCAAGCATCAGAAGCCTGGCACCTCCTTACCACCCCCCAAGCGATCAAAGAGTGTGATGAAATACAGATACAACGAATACACCTCATGTTGACTGAAGTAGGACATAGTTGTTTGGTATTGGAACCAATACCCCACGCCCCCCTTGTCCTCAGAGCACTCACCATGCAGATGCAGACAGCGCTGGAGAATAACAATGTGGGACGGTGGGCTAAACTACTTCAAGCACGAACCCAATACCTCCCCTTCCATATCCATCCCCCTCTGGCAATGGCGCGCAGGTTGAGCCATGTGCACCATTGGCTGACGTTTGTTACCCCTCCCCAATATGCAGTATACTAGTCTACAGTGTTTGGTTGCAAGTCGTGTATGTCGGCGTCACTACAGTAGCACTGGTGAGTAGGTTACGTAGACATATGATAGACAGCCTGGCGGATGTGGATTGTGCCTCCCTACACAAGCATATGCAGAATTCAAAACTGTCAGGGTGGGGCATCTTGCCCCTACAGTGGGTTCAAGATGAGTGGCTGGCCAGTGTCAGAGAGCGACACTGGTGGTGGATTTTCCACCGATGGGCCTACAACGACGTGGCCCCGGAATAAGCACCAGTGGTGAGGGATCGAAATCTAGAGGATGGCTTAACCAACGAGTCCTGGTGGCCCTACAAGGAATTAAGGATGCCCGCCAAATAGACGATTACCCTCGGGTACGTTTTTTGCAAACAGAGTTACGTGACCTTGCCTCCAGATTATATATTCCCGTCTACCTGCTGGGAACCATCACAGTCCCAAATCTCAACCCCTCCCAAAATGTAGCTATCCACAGGGTTGTCCGTAAAATGGTACAGAACTGCAAGATCCTTGCATGAGAAAAGCAGGCATTGTTAAAGGCAATGCGTGTAGTACGGTCCAACCCCCAAACAATCAAGCGTATATTTGATAAGTGCAACCGATCATTCGATCTCTCCCCTACCCCCCCCCCCCCAACCCCCTATACATGTTCATCTGCGGGGGGCCAGGATGGTACAGAGCTTAGAGTCAACGGGCGCCTAGTCCTGGTCCCAGTGAAGTCCCCCCCTGAAAGATGGGTCTCTTGCGCGACCCAACGATCCCCTGCCCCTTCCTGGTGGGAAAGTCCGGTCTCAGTTAATCAAAGACCTGGCGGCAGTGGCAGAGCAAATCTCTGCGGAGCTGCCATACATACTTCGTATGCTTCCCCACTCCCTCCGGTGCAAGACAGGAGCCACACTCCGTGACGCCCGCTTGACAGCGCAGCACATATGTGAGTCACAATATGTCCGTGTAGTAGACAAGGGTGTAGGGGTCATGTGGGGGGTTTGTAAACACTGGATGTGGGGGGTACTCGAGGAATTTTTGAAAAAGAGGGGTACAACAAGTGCACCGATACGCCAGAGGCAGTGGCTGCGAGAGTCCGCAGTGCCATACATGCCAATGGCTGGGTCGATAATCCGGATTGACGCCTCGCCACCTTGTATGTTATAGGAAAGGCGAAAAGCCTGTTGAAGGCTCAATGGCTGTGGAGACCCATCGCCGCCCTCCCCCAACCCCTCCTACCGAAAAGGGAGCTGAAAGTTGCTGCGAGAACCACCACAGCACTCCTGCGCCTGCTAGCTGAAGAAATCTTTGCAAAATTCTTGGTACATTCAGTCAACAGAGTGGCGGATTGGTTCTATTGGCTGGATAGTTTTCAGTGTACGTACCTTGCAGAGTTGGATTGCAAGGACCAACTCAACCATGCCCCCCCCCTCCCAGGTTGCCTCTCACCTTGCCCAAAGCACCGAATGGGTCGCCAAAAGGCGCCAATGGCGCAGTCAAGAGATTGTCTGGAGTATACACCGAGAGTCGAAAAGGTTGGATAGAGCAGGACAAGCCAACTCAGGAAAATTTTGGTTTTTGACAAATAACGAGCTGGTAAAGAAGGTGAAATTCAAACTTCAGCACAATAGTTACGTCCAGTCAGCGGGGTCTATACGGCGACGCAAAGGGTGCATCCCGATGGGAGGGAGTTTTTCTGCCCAATTCGCGGACCTTCACTGCCAGTGGCAAGTCTATAAACACCGAGGGATCGCTGGTGCCCAGAGATAGTCGTAACTTTTTTACAAAAAGTGGCATGCTTGAAGCCGATTTGCAGCCATCTGACTTAGCGTTGCTGTCATGTGCGATGTTTGCAGTGTACGTACACCGCTCCATTGATGCTTGCTATAAAAGGGCTTTTCTGTCCCAAAGCTTGTGGTACTGGACCTCATTGTGACATAATTAATCGCAATCAAAATATCAATTGATACTGTATTGTACTGCAATGGGTTCACGTGCTTGGCGCTGGTCGATGCCTACAACCCCCCCGAAAAAGCCGAAAAAGCCGAAAAAGGTGAAGTTCCATTGACTCGTCCACGTGGACCAGGCACTCCTGCTTTTGCGGGTGTCCGGGAGCGGCTCCTGCTCCTGACCGTCCAGCACGCGCGGGCATTCCGCTTCTGCCTCCGCCACCCGCAACCTCAGCCCCACACCCGCAATCCGCAGGGGCTTCCACCACACGTCCGGCATCGAGCTCCGGCTGCTGAACGCGGGCTTCATGGCCTCCGCGCGGACCACGAGCCGCAGTTTTGGCTGGACAGCGCAGGCCTTCCAGACGTACATCCGCACGTTGGCGATGCGGGGCATGGCTGGGGCGAACATGGTCGACGTGGCGGGGGGAGAGCCCGGGGATGGGTCTGGCACGGCCTCATGAGCCCCCCCACCCCCCTAGAGCATGCGCTGTCATCCTCTGTGCAGCCTTTCATGCGCGGCTGGGTCCCACTGGCACTTCCCCGCACCCAGATCCTGCCGAGTTGTATGTGTTGACGGGGCGAATGTTACTGAGTGGCACATGGCGTGGGGCTCCTTGCTCAGTCGGTTCCGCTGCCGCACGCTGGGATGGATAGATGGGAGGCGCAGAGGCGGGGAAGAGGTAGGGGATGACGTGGAGAGGGAAAGAGATTCTGGGGAGGGCGCAGAGGTGGGGGGCGGAGGGGGGTTGCTTAGACTGGTATTTTTTGGCTCAGCGGCGCAGCCGTGCGACAGCGTCTGGTTGGGCCGTACTGTGGCCCACCGTTGGTGGTGTGCTGCGTCGCCACTACGTCGTCCTCGGGGTAGCGCCTGCCCAGGGGTTGGGTGCGTTCCGCTGCCCTTGTCTACGCACGTGCTGAACAGTCTCGCCACAGGAGGGGGCGCGGGAGGGAGGGGGGGCGCGGGCTGCCAACGAAGGGGGAGAGTTGAAGGGGGTGTGGCCGGTACGGACGAAGGGATGGGGGGAGGGTGTGGTTGAATGAGGGACACCGCAGGAGGGAGGGCGGGAGGGAGCACAACATTACCTCTGCATTCCGTCATGGATTGGCATTGGGGCAAGGCCTTGGCTTGACGCCAGGTCCGGTGCTGCGCGGCCCTCCTCATGAGGTCTGCACACCTGCACTTCTGCGCGTATTTTGCCATCGGTGATGGTGGGTGCGGTGCAGTCTTGAGTAAAAATTCCCCCGCCCCTCCTCCTGCGCCCAATCAGCGCAGCGGATGCTTTAAGGTGACGACCACCAAACAATGCCACCCGCCCTCCAGTTGGATCGTGCTGGTCATTTTCAGCATCAGGAGGAGCGAGACCCCGGCAACACATCGGGCACTGCCCGACGAAAGGAAGTTGCACAACGATCCTCGGGATGGCCTGGTCCATCAACAACTCTGCCTCCACCCCCTCCTGCGGGTTCGTTGCTTGGTACTTGAAGCTTTTGCCTTGAAATTGCCCGGCTCCAGGCCGACACTTGCATGGCCGAAGGAGGAGCGGGGCCCAGCCCACCAGCAATAGATTCAGGTCATCCTGCTTTTGGGAAGGCTCGTAAGGCATACTGCCGCACGCCTGCACATCGCATATTGCAGGCCTCGCAATGAGTGGACTGTTGGCCTTGACACACACACACACACACACACACACACGTACGCAGGCAGCCATCGCATATCTTTCTTGGGGCGGGGGGGTATTCGGGGCGGTCTGCTGCTAGACCAAGCCCTCCCATTCTCCTTGACGCTTTCCCCCTGTGCCAATTTTGGGTGATTTGGAAAGGGCCCTTCAGGGCCGTGCCAGACGGTGCTCCACTGCCCCTGGCGCAGGCCGCTGAATGCCGACGGATGTACACCCGCTGTGGACAGATCGAGGTGAGGGAGGTCTGGGACTGACACACAGCCCTTGGCATGTGGGGGCATCGCATGTCATGCGCGATGTTTCCAGCAACAGGACCCGCCGCCCATGGCAAAATATGAATGGCGCAACCCAAGCAGGACTATCAGTTGCAGTGACCTGCAAAGCTACTACATCTTTCCCCCCTCACCGGTTCCATGTTCGACATGTTTTGAGCCTGCCTCCAAGGGATGACTGGAGCTGAAGGAACGCAATCCCAATGGCAGGCGCCCTCCGACTGCACCGCGTTTTGGGTCAGGAGGAACAAGTAGCCGTAGGCCTCTGGTTTACATTGTGTTTGCAGCGTCTGGGGCGCTGTGGGGAGGATAATGGGTGGGGGATTGGATGAAGTGGAGTCAGGACTCTGATGATTGTTGAGACTGTTTTCAAAAAGGCAGCATTGTTGGTCCACTGCACATTATGGTCCTTGAAGAACGTGCAACTGCTACTGATATGCACACAACAGCTCGTCATGACATGATGCAGTAACAGTAGAAAATGTGCTGACAAAACCCACAGCACACCCTGCCCTGTACCGCCGCACAGAAGCCCCCACATCTCTCAGCCCCAATATTGTGGTTTGTTGCACTCCTCTGCGGTCATGTACAGGGACATCTAGAGACTTGATCGAGAGGAAGAGAGTTGGTGAGAGACAAACGGTGCACAAAATATGCCAATATGAACTGCGACTGCTGGTAGGCTCTCCAAGCAGATACACTTTTTGGAGTACAACCTACATGCTCAAGCACAGGTGAAGTTAGGAACAAGGGGTTCGAGGTGGGAGGGTAACGGACACCGAGCCAACACACCGATGACGTCTGGTTTGATGTGGGTGCCCTCAACATCGACGCGCTGGATCCACGGATTATGATCCACAAGTTCGAGGAGAGATATGCCCCCCCTCCACGAGATGGGGTTGTGGCTGACGTCGAGGTGACTGATGGAGGGGTGGTCCTTCAATGCTTGCACCAATTGATTACATGCCGCATTGTCAAGATAGTTCTCTTTGACGCCAAACTGCCGAAAACGGGGACTGTGAAGATGAAGAGGAGCATTTCGAAGGAAGAGGGAAGGGGATGAGGGGGCGCGGTCTAGTTTGCGCTGCAGTGCCAGCAAGGCAAAACAATCTGTGAATATTAGACTGAGTAAGTCTGGCATGAGGTCAGGATCATGCTGGTTAATCAAAAACCTGACATCATGGCCCCCATCCCCCTGCATACACTAATGGCAAACCACTTGAAAATGCTGGGAAAGCTGATAAATGGCAAATGGCATAACATGCCATCACCTGAGTCAACTGTTCTGTTTCCATGCGATTTCGGTGCTGTGCCGAAGGACCCTCGTCCCCTTGCCAAGTTCACCCATTAGAAACTTGGCACATCATGCATCAAGTGGCAATCCACTCTTCCTATACCCCAATTCAGCTCTTGCAACAAGTCTTCGTGCACAAAGAAACGCCTGAAATGCTAACGCATGATGAAGCAAGCAAAGCCATTTCCTAATACTTCATAGATCATTTCCTAATTGAAATTTGAACTCCAAGAAAATGGGCCCAAAGCGCTGTTGTCTAACCTAGATTGAGGAATATCATTGCAATGTTATGCCCAAGACGAAGGGGCACCAAAGCAAACGAAGGAAGCCACAGCAAAGTTTGACAGTATGTACTTGATCTCGGGCAGACTTAGGGGAAAGCGATGCAAGGCAAGGCGATCACAAACAAAGCGTCATCATACTCACAAACAACCGCATGGTGCCCAACATAGGGTTTCAATTGCCTTTGATTGCCCGTGAAGCGATGCCACCACAAGCAAAATTCATGCAAAACATATCAGTCAATCAGTCAACGCAGCATGCAGACAAGCCCAACGTTCAAAAGTGCACATTGCAATTCAAAGGACAGCAAACAAAAGCAAAAATACTCTAATCTCAAAACAAATCATGAGAAAACATGTGTTTCCAAATGTAATATTGCAATTGCAAGAACATTCAATGAGGCCAAAATTAAAAGCCATGGCACGGCACGGCATGCCAAATTTTGAAGCCCCCTATTGTGGTGCAATACGGCACACCGGGGCCCCTTTGACCCCCCCCCCCTCCCATACACACACACATCCTAGTGCACTTAGCTCCCCACCGCCGGGACTAAGTTAGTGACTACACTTGCCACCATGGTGAAGGTGCACATTCTGCAAGGGCTCTTCTGTTGTCTAGTGTGGCGAAGGTACTTTGTTTCCTCACCGAGAGTGGTGCAACTCAAAAAGGATAGAGAACTGTTTGGATTCCAACCTCTTCATAGGTAGGCCTGGCATCATATCTTTTACACTTTGTTTGACCCCGCTTCCATAGCCACGCTGCCTGCTGCCTCTATGGTGGCCACTCTTGCCACCACCACTCGGTCTTTCTTGTAGTGTTGAACCCCAGTCCCCTTCAGGTCTTCCCTACAGCAGCCCAAATACCCGTGATTGCAGAATAACGGGGAACACAAAGTGTGCGTGGGCCACACCAGCCAAAGTAGCAAAGGCCCATGTCTTGGGAAAGAGGAACATGCAGATCATGTTGCACCACTACTATTAAATCAGCAAGCGCAATTCCATAACCAAATGCACAATTGGTTCGTGGTTGGACCCCGGGATGAGAAAGACACATGTGGGGGAAAAAGGCAAAGAGGCATAGTTTGAAGCCAAATGCAATGCACTTGTGGGTCGGTGGTTTCAATTTCTTTGCAGCGGACTGTCTCAGGACTTGCGGAGGGAGCACATGGATGCGTCATTTTCAAGGCTTGCGAGCAAGCAAAGCAAAACACATCCTCGGTGACCGGTCATAGGCTAAAGTATCTGTAAAGGGGGTGCAAGGGCGAACACACGTGTCATGCATGGTTCTACTAGCTAGGGTGCTGTCACATGTAAAGTACCAACACACCAACCCTAATAGTGTATGACACGCTTCGCACTAGCCCACCACACTGAGCCCATACACCAAAAAAAGGGTTCTTCCAAAATTAGCCGAGGTATGACCACTGCCACGTGTATGAATACCTTTGTCCATTTCAAAGCCACCATGCAGCTAGAGAAGGTGTAAGGTCTAAGGAGCCCGCCTCCCTTGGCTCCACTTGGCATGACGGCACATGCCAAATGTCCCGTTTGGTGTACACAAAACAACGGAGCAGAGCACCTGAATGCAACATGCCCAACCGTCGTCAGGTGAACTTGCACAACACAAAGAAAAGTGCCACAAGGACCTTTCTGGAAGAAGCATGTGACAAAACCGGTAGTGTTGTGAGGGCCACAGGAAATTTCATACCACGTGGGTGGTCAAAGCTCAAGATTAGGTACAGAATTTCAGTGCCCTTGCAAAATACAATGTGCAGGTGCAAACTAAACCTCAATGCAATCCGAAATCGTTGACTTGTCACTAATGAATCGGTGTAGGTGGGTGTTCTAGAAAGTGTGCACTAACTAGGGGTTTTGCACCACGCCCTGTTGCAGCGCATCCCACACATGGCAGCAAACATCATATGCCATGGCTAATTAATGCCAACACCGCCACAAACATGGTTCTTGTGCCTGCACAGGTAGAAGCCCACAACTGGGCCACATGGGCTGAGCTGGAAACCACTAGAAACGTAGATGTGCCGCTTACCTCCCATGGTTCTAGGGGTAAGTCACATGGTGGGGATGCGCCCCTGCATGGGACAAGAAGGACAAGTGTTGTGCATAGTGCCGCAGCCAACACAGCGCCGCGGTGCAGCAGTGCCTAATGGCATGCACTACTTGGGTAGCGTTTTGGCAACCATGGCCTCGGTGGTGGGGCCCATGGGCCACCTACGTTGGAAACTGGCTTGCGGCTGCATCGCAAATCACTTGCGGTCAGGCTACTGGTCCCCACTACACTGCTTCAGTTCATTCCACTTGGGGAAAAATGTTTCACAAGGGAAATAGTAGGGGATTATCAATACAGGGCACTCGCAGGTGTGTCTAAACTGCGTAAGGAGTTCATCCCTGACTCCCCACTACCAAAGGTGTCACCCCTCTGGCTCACTAGGTTTCAGCCAACTTTGACTGAACCACGGATGCCAACCACATCCTTGAGGACCCAAACCGGAGCCCGAATGCACACGCGTCCACTGAAGTGGGAACTCAAATAGGAGCCAGCGGCACCAAAACAGAACATGGTAGAGTGGTGCACAAAGGCAAAGCGTCACGCCGACTGGGAAGTGCTGGCATGGGTCACCGCACGGCAGCCCAAGAACAGGGACCAGCCTCCCAAGACCCCCACCTATCTAGGAAGCACATAAAGAAGCTCCAATGGAAGTTCTGTACTTGGCTTGACGACATGGCGGCGGCATATGGAGTATTCATGGCAACGCCTGACGAGGTGCTCAAGACCTCGGCCGAAGCGATTCGCCAACAGATTGCCGCCTTTAAGCGGTGGATGACAAGGGGGCAGGGTCTCAATGGTAGGCTGTTTGGTGAATTCACTGATGTGGGAAGACGCCAAGACACGAAAATGGGATAGGGTAACCCAAAAACGGGCCTGATCGGCGCTGCGCTAGGCCAATGTGCTTGAGGAATGGGATATACATTTGCTTGGCCACATTGGACATCGTTAGAGGACCACATTGCTGCATGCGTGGAGGTAGATCACCGGCTCAGTGTACAGATGAATGAAACTGATGTCGGAGTCCGCGGTGCGGGCAAGTTCATGTATATGCTCCTGGGTCCTGTGTGTCAACTGCCGTATATGTGTGTGCGCTCCAATCCTTGGAGGGACTAACTGGGGTACATTGTGCTTACCGACCCCGAACAGACACACCAAACCCTACCCCCTAGGAAAAAGGCAAAACTGATGCATCAAGATGCGATGGAGATAGACAACACGCCGGGTGGGGTGTGGTTGTGTGGAGGCGGGTCGTCTGCCAATGGGTGACCCAAGAACCCACACACCCCGTCTCTCCGAGACATTTGCAGCGTACTGCAGAGGCCTCCAAAGGACAGCATTGTCAGGGCTGACAAAGCAGTTTTGGTTCACAACGCTGCACAGTCTGTTTACTGTATACAAGCAGTGCTCGCATGTTGCAGGCACCAGCCGAGAGAATGACGTTGGGGGGGGGGGGACTTTGGGGGGGTCTAGAGAGAGGCATTTTGGCTGGGCCCAGGTAAAAGTGCGCTTTTTGCCTGCAGTGTATCGCACCAGGGTCAGAGTATCGAAGAATTTGATTCTGTCACACTCCGCCTGCTGCCACATTATGATTCGAGCAATCTAGCAAGGTGCCTGTCCAGTATCCACGCTTTTCCTTTCTTTTTATTGCCGTGTGGCATCCTTCATGTGCCGGCCATGACACACGTTCACCAGGACCAATCATCTAGAACTCTCCATCTGATTCCGTCCAGTTCATCGCAGTCATCCAGGGATCAATATTTGCCATCCTTCTCCCAAGAGCACACTAAGAAAAATTGTTCAACAGTTTGGGCAAACCAACAATTTTCTGGATCAAACCATTTTTAGAATTGGATGTCCACCAAAATTTTGTTGAACCTTATTGGTCCAAAAATGTCAAAAAAGGTGTCCTGTGGGCACCAGCCCAGATGGCCCTCTCTGAACGGTGTATGTGTGCGGGTGGGTGGGTGGCCTCCAGCAAAGGGGCTCTTTTGGCAGCCTGCCCAAAGAGCCCTGCTTAGCGAGGTGGGGATGGGCAAATGGGCTCCTAGCCACCCCCCCTCAAGCTCTTTTTTTGGTTCACAGGAATGGGGGCTTCATGTGGTGGCAACTGCCAACCACTTCCTACAATGTGGACAAGTCCATATTGTTCTTGTGCTTGGCACATAAAGTGCACGGAGTTCACTCACAGAGTTGGTGGTGTTACAAAGAACAATGGGACATGAAATCCTCAGCATCCTAATCTGCCCTCCACACTTGGTTTGTCTCCCAACACTGGCCTCGCATTGACCGTTGTGGCGACTGCACCGAAGTGCTGGGCAAGGCCTCCTTTCCTCTACACATTGGCGGTACTCGGTGGGGCTTCTGTGCGGTCGTTTGGTGCAGCCAGTGCTCATCGCAAGTGATCGCATCTTCTGCCCAGATGTTTTCTTGCACTGATTTTGCATTTTTTCCACATTTCCCCCTACGCTTTGACGCTTTGAATCCTGAGAGTGCTCCATGGCATCTTCCGTTTTGCAGACCTTTTTTTATTGGCATGGGCCCCGTGTAGTGCTGACCATGACGCCCCTCCACCGACTGGGGTACATTCTGGTGTTCAGTGTCATCAGCGGCTACATCGACGTGATCTCGCTGGTGATCCTGGGCGTGTTCATGGGCTTCATGAGCGGCAATATCATCCACCTGGGCATGTGTCTCGCGGACATCGACGACGTCGCCAAGACCAGGCCTGTTGAGTATTACATCGTGCCTATCGTGCTGTACTTCGCCTCCGTGTTGGTGAGCCAGTGGGCCGTCGTGTCGTGCCCGCGGTGGGGGCCCTGGGCCGTGTCAGTCCTGGCGGGTGTGTGCTGTGCCTTCCCGGCGGTCTTCTACGCCCTCAGCGACGGTGACGACAACTTCTGGTGCGCTCTTCCGCTGGCCCCGTCCCTGGCATTCCAGATGGTGTGGACCAACAAGTGCCTGAGCATTATGACGACGATGGACACCGGGAACCTCCAAAACCTGGCGATGGCACTGACGCCGCTGCTGCACGCCAAGCCCGTCCCGCTGCAGCCGGACGGGAAGGTCCTCCCCCCCCTGACAGGGATCGTGGGCCTGTGCCTTGGGTCCGTGCTCGGGGGGGTGGTCCTGGTAGGGGGCACCCGCAACCTCTTCGCCCTGCTCCTCCCAGTCGCCTGCACGCAGCTGGGCCTCCTGCTCGTGTTGACCGGCCAGGTCCAGCGCCAGGCCGCCGCGGCGCCGCCGCCCGCTGCCAAGGCAGACCCTGCCACGGGCAGTGCCGATGACGTGGCCGACTGGGGGCAGACGGGGGCTGGTGCCAAAGAAGGTGTTGCGTCCCAGGCCCTCGTGGTTGAGTCGTTGGAGGCCAAGGAGCTGTTGCCGAGCACCGATGTAGAGCCTGTCGGACCTGAACACACGCGACCGGCAGACCCCTCCCTCGTACCTGGGGAGGACAACCTCAGGGACCAGCCCATCAGCCGGAGTAGCAGCGGCATCAGTGTCCATGTCACCGAGGAGGGGCTCGGGGCACTGCCCGCGTCGCCCCCCCCCCCACTGCTGCCAAGTCGCGTGGAGACCACTGTGCGCTATGGGGATGGGGAAGGCGGCAACTGTTGGGGCACGGAGAATGGTGGCGACGGGGCTGCAGATGGTGGTAGGGAGGAGGATGGGGAGGGAGACCGCGACCGGCCCAATGTCTTGGCCAACATAATTCTGAGGGCGCAGATGGACAGTCACGTTCGACCAAGGGCCTGATGCACATGGCACTGGGTGCCCGGCAAGGTATGGGGGTGGGGCACCACGGGGCAGTTGTGCTGCAATGGTCAGCAGTGGGGTTGGCATTCCAATTTGTTGGGCGGCTCAAACTGCAACCCTAAAAACAGAAAATTGGCACCTTTTTGAGGGTGCCCGAACTCCATGATTAGAAAGAAGACAAACTAATGCATTTTACGCGGTTTTCGGCATGTTTTACATGAAAAGCTGACACATGAAAAAAATTTTCACCCTAATTTTACATGTTTTGTTTTAAACACCAGGTCATTATGCCTTTTCGGCAGCATGATATGTGGTGAGTGTGTTTGGGGACAATGGGAAATGCTCTCACATAGTGTGTTTCGCAACTGCACATTCTTTGTTTCTCAAAAATGCAAATGCAAACAAACTTCATGTGTGGGGCCCGCACATAAACCCCGAGGAAACAGAGGCGAAACACCACTCACCCAAAATGATCTCCTCACTTCTTTTTGGCGGTCGCCAACTTCACCTTAGGCTTTTGGCTGCCAACATACACCCCTAGCAGCTCCGTCTTTTTCTTCTACCCCCTTTCGGTGTTTGTCACTCATGCTCGTTTGGAAACCCTTGTGGGTTGAGCAATGGTGTACAATGCATGCACACTGCCCCGCACATCAAAAAGGTGAGGAAAATATTTTTCTCTCTTCAGTTTCAATGTGCGGCGCCCCGCGCATTGTGTCCGTGTTCTAGTGACATTGCGCAAGGTGTCCAACTTCCTTCTCACCTCCATTGTACTTCTTGTCGAAACGTCCTCGCGGAGCTTCCTCTTGACACTGCGCTTTAACAGTTAGAAGTCTCAAGTAGGACTGTTGTCCTTCGGCCTAGGTGCCAAAGAGGGGAAGGAGGGTACACGACGGGGCCACCTGTGTGCTATTGTGCAAGTGGGAGCCAAGTCCCATTCAATGTAAGGTAGCACAATGCGGTTAGAGTTTAGGGATGCGGTGATTCATTGTCGCATAGAGTTTACAAATTTGGTTGGTATCTTGTTGACCTTGCTACCACCTCGCACTATTGTAATTAGCCGGTAAAGGTCATCCACTTGCTCAATGGAAACAGGCCCGTTGTTTTGCCCTTTCTTCTCAACCAAGTGCGCCAACAAATTTTCGCAAACCCTAACTTGATAACGAGTTGTGCAAGGTCATGTGACACAAAAGCATTGTTGCAATTGTTCTCCATATTTTAGGAGGCCCACGGTCTTGCCCTTTAGCGTGTCAGCAGGCATATGACCACTTGCAAACCTTCATGGGCCCATGCAGCTGAGTTTGGTGCCTCGGCTGAATAATTACATTGCCGCGCCAAGTAACCAACATACAGCAACAATGGGCAATATTCAACCAGCAAGACTTCAAATGCCCTCCATATCTCATACAGATCTCTTTACATGCGCCCCCATGCCCGTCGTGCCAGTCCTTGCACACATTTGGGCGGTTGCATTCGGTGAGAGCGCACTCTTGTCCAAATACAAAGTGGACATCTTGTTGTACCAATTGTTCATCCACGGCACAATTTTTTCTCATGGATGTCATTCCATGTTGCCGTGAGGCGCACGGCGGCATTTTGTTTTAGTGTTGGTGTGTTGTACAGCAGTAAGCCATCACTCAAGATGTTGCCTCTACAACCTGCTACCTTGTGAACACTGTACCCACCTAGGTTTCATACGTTGCACTGTTGCGTGATGTCTCAAAAGGGAGTGTGCATGCCAAGTCTCCTCTCTTGACACGGACACCCACCCATATCCTTCCTCATCTATGGCCTTTAGAACGCTACAATGTGTTCTTGCGTTCTTTCTCATGTGCGGGAAGAAGCCCAAACAATACGCATGTTGTGTCGTTCCCTTTTTTTAGTCCATTCCAGACGTCCTTGGCTGATTCGTAAGGGGGATTCTCTCCCGCGGCACTGTTTCGGCCGCCGGCGCGGTCTTTTCTGTGTCATCGAGGTCAAAACTCACTCGTGAACTTGGCATCCTCTTTCCCAAATAACAAAAATGTCACTTGATGCATTTTTAGTTTAAAGCAGCCACTTTTCTTCGCCGTTTGTCTTTAACTCGCAAAAAACAATTATTAATGTCCCCGTGCGCTCTAGATTGTACTGCGGTGTGTGCGCATTTGATTTGCCAAAATTCAGGTCCTATGGTGTCGCATGGGCACCGTTGTGACCGAATGATAACTATCAGCAAACCACCACTTTCAATTCCACTTTGCTTCTATGGAGGCGCCTTAAGCGCAGTCCACGCACAGTGCAAGGATTCCCCCTATTGCCCAATGTACCGATGCACATAGTCATTTATTTGAATGCTTCTATTGCCCTATGTAGCGCTGCACGGAGTCGTTTGAATAAGTGGTATCGTGTTGCCATTGATTTTAATCCTTCCTATTGCTACTCTTTCCCTTCTCTATGCATGGTGCATTACACGGGTGCCTTATTTGTTGTACCAACATCTGCGCATGATTTGGACATTCCATGCACGGGTCCCTGCACATCATGAGTGTATTTCAACGCCATTGCCCCTTCTACACACAATTCCATAGTTACAAAAGCCTTTTCTTATCTTGCATGGGGCTTTGCGCATGAGAAGAACACTTCATATTTACCAAACTGTTTTTGATGGACTACAATCACTCAATCAACCTCTACAATCACCAACCTCGAGTTGCAGAGGTGTGTCCAGCAGTTTGGAGGTTACAGTACATGACCGGTGGTACCAAAGAAGCATCCTCTGCATTATCTTATGAGATGCTTCTGTTTGTAGATGCAATTCAACACCTTTTGGTTTTCATCATTATCTCCACCCTTACCAAACTTCATGCGCAAGGCCCATGCATTGGAAACCCTGTTTGTCAAAGTTCATGAATTTTATCCATCAAAAAGGTGTGCAAAAATGCATTTTTACACGCTTTCATTTTGAGACCTCTCAAAAATCTTGCTAAATACATTTTTTTCAAGTTTTTCAGGGCCATGTTTTTCATCTGTTTTTTTTTCATTTTTAGGGGTGCATTTTGAGCTGACTCAGACTGTGATGTACAAAACTGCCCTTTTCCTGCCCCACCTCTGAGAGACACCAACAACCTCGATCAACACAAGCAACTCACACAAAGGCAGAGCACTGGACACCGCATGTACCGCATGAAGCCAATCCAGCCTCGATGGGACATGCACCCCCTCCATCCTCACGATTAGCCCACCGGAGTCCGAGATCTAGACCCACTATGCAGTATGGAGGTCAGTTGGTGCAGGGCCAGGAGTGGATGGGGCTGCAGAGCAGAAAGGGGTCATGCAGGCTCTGTGACTTGGGGACAGGGACGTGCCAGAGACCGAAGATCATGAGGTAGGCACAGCTGGAGCCTTGGTGGCTTTCCTGACCATCTTGCCCCGCCAAAAAAAGCAAAACAACAAAGCTTCCTTACCATGCCATGTTATTTGCAGTTGCACGATTCGCAGTTGCTGTTTCGCTCAAACTGCTGAAAGCAGGCCCGGCATGCAAATTGAACATTGCTCCGCATGTTGTTCCGGGTACTTCAGCGCATGGGGAATTAATTGCTCCTGCAGCTTCTGGGCATGCACAGACACCCCAGAATCTAACCCACCTCTTTCCCTCCCAATGCTTGTCCATGCAACCAGGCTCCTTCAACCACCAGTTCTTGGACCTTGCATTTTGCAGACCGATATTGTGTGCCAAAGGGACCCTACGAAGCCCAAAGCAGTGGGCCAAGTGGGGAGGTACCATTGTAAAAAAGGCTAATTCCACCAAACAATAGAACCTTCGTTTGCATTCATCCACATGCACATTTCAACATCGCTGGCTGGTTTCCCAACAGGGGGACATGCTCTACACTTAATACCAAAAGATACACAACAGCCTGGATGCACATCACACCCGATTCATTGATGGATTTGTCAAGTGGTAGCGCAGTTGCGTCTTGGTGCACATAGAGGTGGCACGCTGCCGATGGAGTGCAACTCAAAGGTGACACCAGCAGCAACAAAGCCGCGCTATTTTTTCGGGTCGGATGAAGCCAGATCCTTCTGACAACGAGCGACCATGCTTCCTATAGGCCACAACACAACAATACAGCATGGGAATGCGAAGGCTAAAGGGTAGATCTCTTCGCGTCGCTGCGGCAGCCTTGACATTCATATTGAGTGGGTACGGTGCCTGTAGGTTTCATGGGCAACGAAACGGCGGACAAACGGATGACATTGCCCTAGCCTACCCGCACTGCCCTCTCCATCGCGAGTCAGCTCTGCACGCCTGGTCGTCTTCTCATGTCTGTGATTGCAAAGTCACCTCTGAAGCAGCTGCAATTGCCTTTGTCAGGGCGGGGGTCGGGGCACAGCCCTATGTATCGCAGTAGAATTTTTGACGAGTACTACAGTCAGAGCACCCAAGTACCCAGTTGCACGTCATTGTCCTGTCCTGTGATGCAGCTTCAATGCGCTGTCCACGCTGTTCCAACGAGATTGTCATGTCATGCGCCCCAGCCGCTTCCACGTAGTGGTGTAGGCCAATAGCCATGGTGGAGGCATATGGGTGAGACGCGATCGTCCATGGGGGAGCTGGCGACGCATTGTAGCGACAGAACCTTTTGGGGGGGGGACTTTGTGTTGGACTGGGATAACCATAGGCCTTTCCCAGGCATACAAGTCTAACAGTAGCCCGCAGTGCATGCAGGGCGCATGTCGTATGTACGAGTTGCATGTGGATTATTGAGACACAGACACATGTGCCGACTTCCTCAAATGCACGTGAATTTGTGTCTCTGTGACGAGTGTTGATGTCGCGTGTCTCTTTGCTGCAGTGGGACGTTGTGCAACACCATTGAGCTGCTGTGAGCCCCCAGCATGCCATTCCTCGGGTGCAGTGTTTGGTGGCATTTCCGGACCCCAAAGTCAACGCGGCCAAACGGCGCTTTTCCCCCGTTAATTGACCCTGATGGTCACCCCCTGTCCATCCAGCAAACCATTGCCAGTCGTTGCACAAGGGCGGGGGTCACCTGTTTACCTTGCTTTATCATGTGACATCTGTCAATGGTGCCTCATGGTGCAGGCGGTGTATCTGCAGTGCAATACGCGTCGGCTTCGTCCTGCCATGTACTGTATCACTCCTGAAGTTGATGACCCTCATCTCTGGCGAGTCTTGGATTGCTGGGGAGCAGCGAGACCCCCGCGACGTGGCCAGCCCCAGAGACCCTGTCAGACGACGATTTTTTTAGCACCATTTGTTTTGTTGCATAGCGAAGCGAATAGATAAGGGTCTAGTGGAGGCACGCGGCGTGCGCAGGGCGCAACTATTGGGGCAACTGGGGGCGACCCGGCCGGGGGAAGAGCATAGTGGAAAGTGTGAAGTGTCCGGAGCTACAAGAGGAACTCCGTCTGATGGCGGGAAATCGTTCGGCTGTTGCTGAGACAATCACCTCCAAAGGGGTGCGCGGCGCAAATCCCTCCCGTACCCCCCCCCCTCCCATGTCGTAGCAGCAGTGTACTTGCACTGTGAACGATTTGGTTTGCTGCAACCAGTTGAGGACCTCGCAGTTTGAGCAGATGTTGTGATGAGATCATGGCCCCGGGTTACATCGTGTGCCGTGTGTAGTATCTGTTGAGTTTGCGTTTTGTGTTGCGTCGGGTACTTAGCAGTGGCAAGACACTCCTGAGTCATGGATCTCTTCAGCCCAGTGCATGTCCGCCTGTGTCAACCTGTACATTTTGTGTGTGGTCTCCAGAGAAGCACAAATGTGCTCCGACTGCCTCAGCAATCTTTTCATTCATTCATTTATTCATTCAATGTCATGCCTCCCCCGCGTGTGTTCTGAGTGCTGAGCTTGTGGTAAAGCATTCTGGGGTGGTGATAGGGCGCTGGGCATGAGAGCAGCAAAGGGGTTGCAACAGGGCGGCGCCAAAAGGCTGTGCATGTGCCTCACTCATCCGGGATGACTTTGCACGCAGCGCACAGGTTTCTATGTCAACAACTACCCTAACCCTAGTTTTGGGCCTTTTCCACAAGCTACTGGATTTTTGGGGTGCAACGTGAGTTGAATTCTATTGACAGCATCCATGTGATGAGGGGTTGTGTGGAAGGTGGGATAGGAGGCTTTGGATGGTTTTTGAGGTGTTCGGCCAACGCAGTTGACACCCTGTTGTTGTGGAGCCACGGTTTGGGATGCACCACGCACTGTGTGCACTGCTCATCCCTTTTCACCACATTTTTTCAATTGTCTCATTTGTCCGGTCGCAAGTCTAGCGAGCACCAGCTCACAAGTCAGAGGCGAGTGATATTGCAGCTGATGGGAGGCCTCATGCGTCACAAACGTCCAAGGCCAGTCTCTTTAGACAGACTCGAATCGTTTGTACTTAGCTCAACAGTGTTCAAACGCATTTGTTTTGAGCAAGACCATTTGTTCGATTAGTGTTTGGTCTGCGGTGGTGTCCATCCACCGTCACTTGGCGACACTCCCCCCAGGGCCATTGGGCTTTCATATGTTTTGCTGTTCTGTCACAGAACGGTTCCTGGGGGGGGGGGGGGGGTGGACACAGGCAAAACAAGTACATAGACTTGCTGCACTGTTTGCATTGAACCATGTGCTGTGCTCTGTGCCGCTCAGCCACTGACTTGTGCTGCACGCAGCTGTGTGATACAGCAAGGCTGTCGCTTGGTGGTGGTGCTAATCCCCCCCCCCTTGTACCCCCTCCCCCCCTTGTAATAGCTACGCCCTTGTAATAGCTACAGTAGGCATAGGGACCGTATTAATTTGGTACCTAATTTTAATTCGGTACAAATGTAGTGCAGCCGCATAACACATGGGTTTGGTGACAAATTTGCCAACTACATTGGGTCATGGACACATTTGTTGTGAGTGTTTGCCCACTTGAACCCACATAGCTCTGATTTGGGGGATATTTGTGTACTATATCCCCCTTTCTTGCACCAGCTCACCATGCAATCTTCTCTTTTTCAACCTGGGTGTCCAGTGATTTTCACACGTTCCACCGGTGAGCGTGTGGATGCCACAATGAAGGGGCCATCGGAGAAGGGGGACCTATTTGCGGTGTTGGGGTACATGATAAACAAATGGTGAACGGTGCATTCAAATCCTCATTGGAGGAGAGCTATGCGCAATGGGTGGAGGATCATTTCATGGGGAAAAAAAAAAAAGAAACGTGGGCCGGTCCCCGTTCCTTCGCGCGAGGAGACCGCCACATGGGATTTGGAGGCATTTAATGCAATCACCGAGGATGATATTATGGCCGCATGCCGTGCGGCTTACTTCCCCAAAGGGATGAAGTTGTCGGAGCTTGAGGATTTGACCTATTTTCAGAATTCTGATTCTGATTCTGATTCAAGTTCTGATTTCGATTCTGATTCGGGGACGGACACTGATGAGGATGAACCCATTTCTGACATCTCCTCCTCAAGTGATGATTCTAGTGACTCCGATGATAATCCCGATGAAGTTATTTGGGCTAAGGCTGCCCGAGGTGTGTGGGGAATGGCCCATGTCTTTGATGGGAAGTTGTACTTTACAAGAGACCACATGCAAGGCAATTTCATTCCCAAGAATTTGAAGTTGCCCGAGCCCAAACCGGCCCCTAAACCTCGGGCAAAGGCATCTTCAAAGGCTTCTTCAAGTGGTGAGCATGTGCAGTTGTTCCGCATGGTGTATGATCGCAAGAAGGGTTTCCAGTCCGAACATTTGTAGGCTTCTCATGCTTCATAGCTTGTGAGAACTTGGGTATGAACCTGAATTTTCATGTCTCAAACACTTTCTTGTGTTTGCATGCCTTTGGGAACATGGGCGGAGGTTAAGGTGCACTCATACAATGCATTCTCTCCCGTGTATGTCGGTAGTTGTATGTGTCCTGCGCAAGCTACGCCCTTGTAATAGCTACAGTAGGCGTAGGGACCGTATTAATTCCGTACTTTGGCGTAGCTATTACAAAGGGGGGGGGAGGGTACAAGAAATGCCCTTGCATAGTAAGCGGGGGGGCGAGGGAACCGTCACTTTCACTTTCCCAAATTCACAGATCCTGTGCCTCAAGAGACCTGAACATGCATCTCAAACAGCAGTTTTCAGGTGTTTCAGTAGTTCAGGTGGTCCCTGTTGAGCATGTACAGCTCTTCAAAATCGAATACTCCTGCCAGAAAAAGTGGCACACAGAGCATGTGTCTCAGTGGACCTAAGCATGCATGTCAACAGGCCTTTTTCAGGTCGTTCAGTGGTTCAGGGGGGGGCGAGGGAACCGTCACTTGGGGTACGTTCCCTCGGGGGTTTGAGGGAACCGTCGTGCAGAGGTCTTTCTTGTACAAAGGGGGGGGCGGGGGGTAGAGCTTTGTGGGGGGTATCCCTTTGTGGAGCTTTGTGGAGGGTATTCCAGGCGGCAATTGCATGTGCACTGGTTTTTTCGACGTTCATTTTTTTTTGGCATGGCATGTTCTTTGCGATCCTGTGCCACACGGCAAGGCCATATAAACACATCACAGTTGCAGCGAGAGTGTATATCACAGTGCCTAAGCACATGCCACCCACAGGTGCCTTTATTGGGGGCGCCCTTAGTGCAGTGCCCACACAGTGCAACTGTTTGGGCGCCTGACTGTACGAGAGACCCATACTTTGTGATAACAGGAGCATCATTGTTGTCTCATGACAGGTATTTTGATGCTTCTTCTGCATTGGAGATATGGCATATTTGGAAGTTCACCCAATTTCACCCATTTGCGCCTTTCTTCACCCCTTTTCACTTATTTTTTAATCATTTTCGCTGCATGTTCCCCTTTCTACAGGGCAGCACCTGCCGCAGTGCGTGGGTGGGGAGATTTGCACGTCTAGTGTGACCATGCACCCGTAGTTTAGCTGGTGGCCAGGCCGGAAGCGCTATAGCTCCCTCCACAAGTCGGACAAGGGTTGAAAACATCGCAGCCCATGGCTTTGCCATGACTCTGCTCCCCTCAGGTGCGGGTGAATTTGTAGATTACCAGAAGTCCCAAAAAAAATTGTGTTCTTATTAGATTGTACACTGGTGGTGCTTTTGTCCTCAAGATCTAAGGCCATCCCTATGATATTGTCAGAGACCATTTCATCCTCCGCTCAGGCTGCTACTATGTTTTCATAAAAGAAATGTGGGTCACACCACAAAGGAAGACACACACAGGAAGACCGTAGTTTCTCTAGAAACGGGAGTTGATGTATTTGGGGGACTGTATTTCCGACGCTGTTGTCTGTTAGTTTCGTTTCCTTCGTGGCTACCCCTCTCTGTGCCATGGTCTCCCGCCCAGTGTCCCTAGCTACAATCTGTCCCCATTTGTCGACCTGTCCTAATAGGCGTTCCGCTATGTTCATGCCAAAATGAGTGGGAGAAGCTTGTCTGTAAAGACGACACTGGACGGCCATCACGTGCAAGGGACTGGGAGACCTGGGCAGGGTATGGATATGAGGGCAGGAGTTGAGGGTCGCAATGTGAACAGATGCCCTGCGCGAGAAATTGCCACCAAAGTGACACACTCTGAGTGCCATCGACAACAAAAGGCAGACAAGGTGGAGAGGCCGACAGGATGCCGTGCAGGATCCTCCATCTTTGTGGATATTGGCTGGACTAGTGGTCCACTTGACCTGCACGGATCAGGCTGTTCTGGTCACACCATCAAGTAACAGCAGACAGTGATACGTAATATGCAAAGAAGCAAATATTGCGCAAAGGAGCCGCTTAAAGTAAGCACTGTATATGTGGGGAGATCCCATCCCGGCCCTGTCAATGCACGAGACCTCGGTACTTCGAGATAGGACTGGTCGGCTTGCGAATTGTATTGTGCGTCTGTATGGGACCATTTCCTGTTCCGTATTCGCCAGATAAGGATGGCGTCCAGGGAGTCCCCGAGAGTGATCTCGGGTCAATGCCTTAATTAGTCCTGAGGAATTGGGCCGGGGGAAATTTGTCCGGGGGAGTGCAGGGGGGTGGCATCAGAGCCCCTTTTCCAAAGCCCCCCCAGCTCCCAGGCTCAACCATCGAAGGCCCTGAGGCGTGGAGCTTATTCGCGGGGCCTTTTTTCACCCCCCCTCCCCCTCGTGCGGCCTCCACGATGCTCAGGAGCACCGCCCTTCACGACCTTTCGAAATTGGACGAGACATGGGCTCTGTTGTTTGTCACAGTCCACCTTCTGAGTGTCCATCTCATGGCCAGTACGGGTGTCGTTGCATACATCTTTGGCTTTGCTGTGCTCTTGTTCTCCTTCGTGACCTTCTCCTTCTTCGTGCGCCGGCGCACGCCCCTCCTCGACGTTTTGCGCACCGCCATCAGCGACGACTCTGCACAGCTCAGCGCCAACGTCTCGACGGCCCTGCGCACCAGCCCTGGCCTCATTGCCGTCATCCCCAGCGACCAGCGCTCCGCCTCCGACGCCGCGGCATTGTACCGCCGGCTGGGGGACCTGGGGGCATTCAAACACGCAAACATCTTCGGCCATGGGCATCTCAGTGACGATGTCCCGCCCCTCTCTCTTCCGCAGCGCTCGCTGTCTCTCCTGCCGAGGGAGTGCTGGGCCATCAGTGTGCCCCTTGCAGTCCTGGAGGCCGGGTACTCCGCCGTGTGGCTGGACCCCTCACACAACATCACCCAGGGCCATTTCTGGCCCCCCTCCCCGTACGAACTGACCCTCAGCACGACGGACCGCAGGACGGGGCACCGGTCCCCGACGCCGGGCCCCTGCCCCGAGAAGGTCACATCGCTTCGCTTCTACACAGTGCACCCGACGGTCAACGCCATCAACGCCCTCCGCCGCGCCGACTTCGCATGTCAGCACCCTGACTCCCGGCAGCACCACAAGGCAGAGGCTGCAATGGCGAGCGCTGTGCACGAGCTGTGGGTGATCTCGGAGCACCGGACGATGTTCGGGTGTTACACCCCCGACTCCCCCGCCGACCCCGGCCCCCCAAAGCCGACGCCTGATGGCCTCGGGACGTCCCCGGCGCCCCCGCTCCCGCCGGCAGCACCGCTTGCGGCAGCGATCGTCCCCGTGACGCCGGATCAGTCCAACGCGTCCGTCAACGACTTTCACTGCGCATTGCAAGCGACCGGGGCCCTGCGTGGCGTCGATGTGCTCTTCTACGACGGAAGTGGGTCCAATGCCAGTGACCGCGTGTTTTACCGTCCGGAGGCCCACGTGGTGCGTGGCTGTGCGGCCCTCGCGGTGCCCCTGGGGGTCCTCCAGAAGGGTCTCCGAGTGCACTGGATCGAGCCCACTTGGACGGTGCTGTCCGACCCCTTCTACCCCCTGTCCCCCCACGACCTCACGGTCGCAACCACGTGGAAGCGCCACAAGTCGCGGGGGCGGCGGCGGCATCACGCGGGCCTCTGTGAGCATGACACTCTGTCCCTCCGCCTCTACTCCGCCCACCCGACAGCCCACGCCATCGACGTCCTCAGCAGCGCCAGCGCCATGTGCGCACACCCCAAGAGCCCGCAGCACCGCCGGCCGGCCCTTGCCCTCGAGAAGGCCCTGCGCGAGGCGCCGGCGGCAGCGCGGCAGCATTTCGGCTTCTTTGACGAGGCCATGTTCGGGAGCAGCACAAATGTCGAGTTTGCTTGCCAGACCTGCCCCCGCGGCACCAAAAAAGTGATCGCCGATCCGATTCTGTTGGCAGCCCCAGCCCAAAGGCCGTCGGCGTGCCAGCGACCGACGCCACCCCAACCGAACCCGTTTGGGCGGCAACGCATTCAATTCGCTCTGGACTGTCTCGGCAAGTCATTCGTGCACCTGAACCGCACTTTTCTGGAGTCCGTGACGGACGCCGAGTACCTCATTGCCTACGAGCGGGCCCGCAAACTGACACACTACCTCCGGGGCAACCACATCTTCATGTTCAAGCACGGCGGCTACGGCGGGCCCTGGGTCGAGGAGCACTGGATGAACGAGGCCAAACGCATCCCGCCGCTGGCCTTCAAGCCCCTGATCCCGCTCTTCATCAACTGGCAGAACTACATGCAGCAGCACGACCGCTCCGCCGACCTCTGGGAGACGCTCGAGCTCGTGGTAGACCCCCGGTTCCCGTACGTCACCGTGAACCAGCACGACTGCGGCAATGACCGCCTGACGAACACGTACCCGAACGTCATCGTCCTCTCCTCCGGCGGCTACGGCCACGTCCCCATTCCCCTGATCCGCGGCGAGCGGCCTGCCCCACGCGCCGCCCCCAAACACGTGTCGCTGCCGTGGTCCAGCCCCCGGGGCCCCCGCTCCTTGGACGTCTTCTGGAAGGGGCAGGTCCCGGGGTTTTGGCATCGGGCGCAGGCCCTGCACTTCCTCCGCGCGCACTTCAACGTGACCGAGGGGAGCACGGGGGACTACGAGAAGAGCCTGACGGAGTGCGCGTTCGGGTTTGCCGGGCGGGGGCACGGGCGCACGTCGTTCCGTCTCGTGGAGCTCCTGCAGTCGCACACTGTCCCGCTGTACGTCTACGACGACGTGCCGTGGCTGCCGTACTCCCCGACGCTCAACTGGAGCACGTTCGCTCTCGTGTACTCAATGAAGCAGCTGCCGGCCATGGGCATGCGGCTCAAGGCGCTCCAGGACAACCCGCGTGCTCTCGGCAAAATGCAGGACACGCTCCAAAGGTACCGCGACTCGCACTTCACGTACAAGGGCCTCATGCGCCACATGCGGCTGCTACTCACGGAGCCCCCGCGCAGTGACTTGGTGTGCAGCCGCCTGCCCGCGTACTCGGGGGCGGACCTGTGGCCCCCCAAGTGCCTGGGGGTCCGCAACTGGCGGTGGGAGGAGTGGAGGACCCCGGAGCACATTGACCGCTGGTGAGGCGCGCGGGGGCGGGCACAACGGGACGCTGGGGCGCCCGGTCGGCGGGCACAGAGCGGGTCTGCACCATTTTCCATGTTCGGACTGGCGCTTGGGGGTTGGTGACCCGGGACCGTTGACCACTCCGCAGCAGGTGTCTGTTTCTGGCATACGGCATGGCACACGGCACCTCTGCCCAGCGTCAGGGGGCAGGGACACAAGGCGTGGGTGAGTGTCATCACCGAGGGCATTTACATGCAGGGTCGGATCCCACCCCTACGCCAATGGGGAGGAGCAGTCTTTCTGGCGTGGAGCGACCCGGGTCAGCGATTCAGGCGTTGATCGGATGGTGTTTTCACTCAGGGGAATGGGGAACGCCCCCCCCCCGCCCCCGTTGTACATGCAAACTGCTCAGAATTCAACGGGTAATCCAAACCCCCACCCAAAAAAGACTCGAAAATTTTTGACCTTGGGGGGCCCCTCAGGCTCAGACCTGATGCCAACAACCCCCCCACCCCCCCACACTCAGAAGGTCCAGAACGTTGAGGAGGTCTGGACCACATTTGGCCCCAAGTTGGCGCCAAAGCCGCAGGAAAAAAAAATTTAGCATATGGTGGGGGGTAAATTTCATGTTTACCCCATGTGTATGCTCAAAATGCTCCCAATTTCATGGGGAATCCAAAACAGGAAAATTTTTTCTGACCCCTGACCTCCCCCATCCAGCCCCACAAGCCTGGCTGCTGGGACCAGACCCCCCTGGGGGTAAAAGTGTTTTTGCCAAAACCCCCACATATTTGTGTTCAAAGTGATCAGTGTGACAGGGGAATCTTTTTCTATGTTTTTCCGTTGGGGTACCCAGGACCCCAGCCCGGTGGCGCCCCGGGCCCCCCCAAGGACCCCCACCCCCACCCCCCCCCCCCCCACCCCACAGGGCCCAAACAGTTAAGGGGGGGGAGGTGTCAGGATCTGAGCCAGAGCCCCCCCCCCCCCAATGCTTTTGACCCCCCCATTCCCACCCCGGACCTCACGGCTCACGCTGCGGCACTGTACTGCCCCACTGCCCCCATATGTCATCTTTCGAAATGCGGTGCAATCTTCCAAAGTACCTTCTGTGAGGAATCGCCGATTGGCCAATTATGTTTTCTACTTCCATCATGGCTCCCTGTTCCAATGCTTTTTGATTGATGGTTTGTGAATGAGGCACCGGGCTTTTGCAGTGGTTAGGGGCTTCGAGGACGGCACTTGCACGTCGTTTTGGTGTTGGCTGCAGGTCATACCATTGGAAACCCTTAGCCACCTGCCCCAGTCCGTTGGCCTGTGTTGGCATGTCAATGAAAAGGGCAAAGTCCCGTCCGATCAGAAGCGGCTTGATGCGCTGTTTATTGCGTATAATCCGGATGGCCTGGGGCGGTGGTGGTGTGAGGTGCTAGGGCTTCTGGGTGCCCAGCTGCCGCTCGTCTGACCCCCAGCGCCCCGTGGAACCCAACCAACCAAGTGCGTGGCTCCCCAGCTCAGTGGCGACTGGCTGGTGATTGCCTGAGCAACTGCACGGCGACCCAACGTTTTGGATGACCAGCCAACTCTTTTCTCACCGCGAATCCTGTCTTTCCTATCCCCAAACGAAGGTATCGTCCTGAGCGCATCCCGGGTGCCGGGACACCAACAGCGGGGCATGCGTGAGCACTGTTCACGAGTCCCCCCGGACCGGACTGCTGACCCCCCCAAGAGGCACCGTTGGAGATGCATCCCCAGTCGCAGTGGGGGCGGATGACCCTATGACCTCATGACCTCCTGACGGATGGCCTCATGATCCCACGGATCGATACACTTGCACGTGACTTGGGGCTTGGGAAAGGGGGCTTCTGGACCCCAGACGGCAGAAGCATGATCGGGGGATTTTCCAGAGTGGAGTAAAGTCGACATCCAAGCCACGACCTGTGCAGGTGTGTCGCAATACAGGGCAGGCAGGGGAAGCGGAGGGACTGCAGGGCTGACCTAACCCCTGCTCCTATCAGCCTCCAGTAGGCCCTATATGTGGATCTCAATGGGCATTTACTGGGCGTTTGTCTTTTTGGAACAGTGCTCTGGCTGCAACCCGTGGACACGGTGGTAGGGGAGGGAAAAAAAACACCCTCGGTTTAGGTGAAAAAACCCCATGGGGGGTTTCTAACCAGGTGACAGGGGGGGGGGGGCTCTCCCCCTGGCCGGGGGGGGGGGGTTCACCATTTTACTGGTACCACCCCCCCCCTTGCAATCCCCCCCACAGAGGGGGGACCGTCACTTTGACAAAAAAGCATAGGAAATACCAGGCGCCAAAGAAAAATTTTCTTCAGGTTACATTGGAGCTGCTGCAGGTTTAGTGCTACAATTGTGTGGTGCAATCCCCCCCCACCACCCTCCATGGGGGGGACCATCATTTCATGACCGCCCCCCCTCCTCCATGGGAGGGACCGGCCTGACAATGGGGGGGGATTACAAGGAGGGGGGGGGGCTCGCCCGTAGTTTCCACCGGGGGGCATGTCGGGCATGTGCAACCCCATGGTGGCTCTTCGTCAACCCTTCTTGGGGGCTGCAGGTTGTCCGTTGAGCATATGTTGTGCTGTACAACATCCTTGCAAGGTGTTCCGGCGCACAATGCACCAAAAAGCCCCCCGGCTAAAATGTACCAAAAAGCCCCCCGAAATGTACCAGAAAATCCCCCGCGGGGGGGGTTTCTGGTACATTTTGGGGGTTGTGCGGGGGGTTTTTTGGTACATTTTGGGGTGTTTTTTGGTCTTTGACGGGGTTTTTTTGTACATTTTGGGGGGTTTTTTGGTACAAAACGGGGGGTTTTTTGGTACATTTTAAGGGGGGTTTATGGTACAATTAGGGGGGTTTTGCAGTGCAACTGGGGGGTTTATGTTACAATTCAGGGGGTTTCAAGTACACATCTGGGATTTTCAGTACATTTTGTCGGGTCACTTTCTGGGTTTGTTTTAATACCATCGGGGAGTGAGTGGGGTGTGGGAGCCCAGGCAGGGTGTTAGCTGCATCCTCAGAACTGTCAGCCCCGCCCCCCCCACCCCCAAATCGTATGCCCAGGTCTAGGTCTGCTTGTAGTGCATGTTGCTGGTCCATTCAGGCAGATTTCAGGCATGGAGGTAGGAGAGGGAATGGAAGGTCATGGAACTAAATGTGAGTGTACACTCAGTGTTTTGCTTCACATTGCTCTTTGGGTGCGTGTTGCAGGGGAACATGGTTTATAGGCGACTGGTACAGGGGGTGAATTGCCGTCTGGGGTCGGGATGTTTGACAGGGCTGGGTGCGGGTTTATGGCTGTTGTTGGGGCATGGGGTCTGGGATGGTGCTTGGGACATGTTTAGGGGGTGCACATGGACACAAGGTTGGGATGGGGTTTTAGGATGGACAAGCTTCAGCAATGGGGTGCAGGAGGAGGGTGTGAGGGGGGGTGGGGGGGTGGGTTTGTGTCCAAGTGCACGCATGGCTGCCACAGGGTTCCACAACAAGGTAGAAAGGGTGTTTTTGGTGATACATATAGGATTTGTGGGGGTCTAATCCGGCAATTTCAATAGGGGGGTTTTTTTGGTACAAACGGGGGGTTTTTTGGTACATTTGGGGGTTTTTTTTGTACATTTCAGGGGTTTCTTTGGTATCTGCCGGGGGTTTTTTTGGTAGGCACTAGGGGGGTTGTGGCATAAGGATTGTGTTGTGATGCAATGGGGGTCATTTGTGGTCCCCCCCTTCATTGTGCCATAGTGGGGGGGTATTTTTGTGACCAGGTGGAGGGGGGGGGGTCCCTCCCTGTTTTTTTTTGGGGGGGGGTTGTGCATGGGGGGGGGGGGGTTCCATTTTACAGCCAGCCCATGTTTTCCTGGGGGGGGGGGGGCATGGTGGCAACCGTACAACCATGGGTGTGTAACCCTACATTGCCTCTTGTCAACCAAGGCAGGGGTTATGTAGCCATCTGGCCCAAACTTAGGCCATTTCTGATTTTATCTCTGCGCTGAGTGTTGGAGACCCCCCACACAGCAGGGATTATGTGGCCATTCTGCCCACATTTGGGCCGCCAAGACGGCAGGGGTAAGGGCAGGATGACGGCAGGGTTGTGTTCCGCTCTGTTCATGCTGCTACCATGTAGCCATCCCATGTTTTACATGGGATTTGATCGTTGTCACAGTGTTGAAAAAAGTGGTTTGGAATTTTCTATTTTTGAGCTAATGACGTGGGAAACCTGTATGGGAGCTGTGCAGAGAAATTTCAATTTGGGCCCGACAGCACCTTTCACTTGCTCTGGATTTGTCGCCTTAAAGTGGTTGGGGCGGGCCAAGGTGGGGGGGGGGGGGTTAACCACTTTGGGAGGGGGGGTTATTCGGTGTGGGGTGGGGGGGTGTCACCCCAAAAGGGGGTATGAGCGGGGGGGGTTCTCCTACGGGAACATTACCAAAAAAAAATCCGGGGGGGGGGGGGTTCACCCCCTTCGGAGGGTTTTCTAATATCCACCAGTGACACTGGCCGACTGTGGACAGGTGCCGAACCGTGGGACGTGGCATTGCATGCAACAAAGGGGCTGTCCCCTCAACCACGATAACGTAGTTCACCAATTGCAACCTAGGTGCAGTTGCAGCTCCTCCTCTTTGTGCTTTGAAAGGAATTTCCCAGCCAGGTGCAAAAACACTGCCCTGGCACAGTGCACAGGGCAAAGGGTATAGGGCACAGGGCACAGGGCATTCTACACAGACAGAGTGTATGCCACCTTGCACGATGCGTGGGTTACAAGGGAGAATGGAAGTCAAGAGGCCCTGCAGATGTGTACGCAGTACCAATGGTGATACAAAGAGCACTGAACATAGTGCATGCTTTCATGAAAGACCATCCCCAGTGGTGGCAACATTCATCGCATCACAAAACTGCGCATTTTGAGAATTGATGTGCGCAAAGCATGTGATATTATGCACCTAGAAAACCGTATTCCACCCACAACCATTAATCACTCCTCATCGCATCACTCCTCAGGAGCCAATAACCCGCTTTGTCACAAAATTTCTTGAAAGCAGAGAAAATCGAGTTTGGAGCCCACCTACGTGGCAGCACACATGATAAACAGAGACATGTTAAGATTTGTTGCAAAGGACCAGTTTCAGCAAAGATATACCCCCCCCCCCCTCTCCGTGACTACACCGCAAGTCAAACAAATGGATTTAGTTAGAAACCGTCATCTTTTCGGAACCAATGCATGCTGCTTCAGAAATTGCATGCATGAAACTTTTTGTAAGAAGCTCACATATTTTCGAAAATGGTGTTGTTTTTTTTGTTGTTTTTGTCCTTTTACGCTATTATTGTAGCAAAAATAAGCAGAATTTTTTGCCAATAATTGACAATGTTTAGACAATTCAGTGAAGAAAAATCTCAAAAGAGCTGCAAAATTTCAGCACTATGGTTCCATGCCTACACCGGAAGTCAAACAATGGGTTCAGTTGGAAGCCGTCATCTTTTCGGAACCAATGCATGCAGTTTGAGCAATTGTATGCATATGAAACTTTTTGCAAAAAGCCCCCATATTTTCGGAAATGGTGTTGTTTTTTTTGTTTTTGTCTTTTACGGAATTGTTGTGGCAAAAATAAGCAGCATTATTTGGCAATAATTGACAGTGTTTGGACAATTCAGTGAAGAAAAATCTCAAAAGAGCGGCGAAATTTCAGCACTAGGGTTCCATGACTGCACCGCAAGTCAAACAATGGGTTCAGTTGGAAACCGTCATCTTTTCGGGACCAATGCATGCTGTTTCAAAAATTGCATGCATGAAACTTTTTGTAAGAAGCTCCCATATTTTCGGACACGATGTTGTTTGTTTTGTTTTGGTCTTTTACGGAATTGTTGTGGCAAAAATAAGCAGCATTATTTGCCAATAATTGACAATGTTTAGAAAATTCAGTGAAGAACAATCTCGAAAGAGCGGCGAAATTTCAGCACTAGGGTTCCATGCATGTATGTTGTTAAATTTTGTAGATTATTCTGAATGTCTAAAATTCTAATTCCTACGCCTCTAAGTTTGATAAGTTGGCCTGCTATGTGTTGCTATGCATCTACCAAGAGTAATGGATGTACGTACCGGTGGTTGTAAGGATGTGCGCGCCGGCATATCCTACTGCTTTTAGCGAACATCGGGCATGTATCCTAACGTACACCTGCACATACCCTAATTTAAGCATTACCTCTTCTATTCTGTTACAAGGGGCTTTTGACTTCGGGGTGCCATAGTTTGTGGCACCTCCCCGCAAACGATATGGCGCCGGAGAGAGATAAAGAGCATGCTCTTGTAGAACGGAACAAAATGTGTTCAACCGAAACGATCTTAGCATAGAGCTAAGCCAAATGAAAACAGTTGACAGAGCTAAGCCAAATGAAAACAGTTGACTAAAATACGATGGGATTCAATGAATACAAACAAGGGCCAATGCTAAGCAAGGCAAGAACAGTGCGGCAATATGAATAACCGAGGTGTGTAAAACAATGAACCTAGCACACCAACTATTGCACGATAAGAGGCTTTGCCCGCCCTTCGCGCTCTCCGCCACCCAGCGGTCTTGAATTGTCTACATGGCAATGCGCCTTCCAGGCACAGAGCACTCTCTATATGCTGCGGTCTTTCGTGGTCATGCAGTCTCGGCGCTTTCTGTTCGTCGGCATGCAATCGCCTTTTCATGAAGTGATAACGGATTTAATTAGGTCGCGATCTACATTCTTGCACCGAATGAAACAGCTCTACCAATTTTGACGGATGTTGAGGTTAGAGTATCCATATGTCGTAAGACTAGCGAAATTGTAAGAAAGTGTTTGGAATAGAAACAAAAGGCAAAAAGTGAACGGTCCTTTTCAGCTTGGAGTGGTACAAAAACTAATAGTTTTTGGACCGCCAGGTGACTTTACCTCATGCAATCCGTGCCCTTTTTGGAGTCCGTTGCGTTCTTCATTTGTTGTGTCTGTGTTCACAAAGCGGGTGGCCTGTCTTAGTACCAGGCATCTACAAAACAGGTAACTAGCTCAATGGATTTACAAAGCGGCAACCCGGAACCCTACAAACAATTGCAACCTACAAGCAACCCGCATGAAATCTGCATTTAAATGATAAGAAGAGCTACTGCATGATCACAGATTTCGATACATTCAAATGACATTTTGCGTCGCCTGCAATTTTGACATGTGATTCGTGATGATGAATCAATGGTTGGACCAAAGTTGGTCCGTGTAGGACATCTTGGTACAGTTGACTTGAATGGTAGACAAGAATGAGCCCCCTTCCCCCCCCTCCCGCCTCTCTTGTATCAATTTTGTCTTTATCATACAGCTTGGAATATTGAAGTCAAGTGGAAGGCAATCGCATTTTAAGTAAGTAATCAAATCGTGTACTGAATTGCGGATGTTTGATATGTCAAATTGTTGTTTCTTATTTGGGCATGTTTTTAGCTTAAAGAGTGCCGCGACTGACAAATCTAGACAACAAGCACTACAAAGCTCTACACATTGTCGATGGCAGTGTTGTTGAAGTTATCACTTTTCGCTAAAATACTTTTGTTATTTTATTGAAAGCAAAATCAATTTTCAAGAACACAATATTTTGTCACCACTTGCGATTGCTTGAATGAAGTATCGTAGAAAACATATAAACTGGGATGCTAGAGGCCATTCCAACGAGGACATAGACAGACCGGCTCGGTATCTTTTTGTGCTTGGCAACGACTTCTTTAGCTCGTATTTCTATAGTCCCTGTTTTAGAATCAAAATTCTTGAGATCATTCAAGCTTTTGTGCAAATTTATCTGAGGCTTTGTCTTCTTGGTACAATTTCTGGCGACCTGAAACGCCGGCGACCCGCTTTTCTCGCAACATTTCACAACTTAATCTCGACTTTCAAAGTAAAGCCAAAATAACCATTTGAAGTTCAACATTTTACCCAAATATACGATCGGCACAATTACCACACGAATGGTAGAGCTGGCATTTTACTTTACAATGATGACCTTTTCATCGGTTATCCATTACATAAAGAATGGTTCGTCTACAACAACAACAACTCAAAAACCTTATCAAGCAAGAAGGGACCCTTTGGGATAGTACCAAAGTACATTGATTGATGCCCCAACAGCAAGCCTTTGAGGGCTAAAGCTGTGTGTACTTTCAGACATAAAGAGGCGGAATACTACGAAGTTTGACGAAAAATGACAAGAGAAAGAATTAACAAATCTTCCAACTTTTGTGCTCCATGTAATTCAAAATTGTCGGGTATTGATGGATTGATGGAAAGAAATATTTCAAAAAACATGTCAAACAAACACAGGAAGAACACATGGCACAATGCAAACTAGAGATGATCAATTGTTCTCCATCTATCCAACATTTTTCAACATAACACCGTAGTTTCGGCTTAAGCGATTTTGACAATTTCTAATCTTCCTGATTTTTTGGTTCAAGTTGTAACACAAGTAAATGTTCCAAACAAAAAACTATTTTCTAAACAATCTCCGGTTGTTGTCAATAACAGATTTTTCCAATTACTCGGCAAAAGTAGTTGTAAACCTCATTTTCCCGCTTGTGTACAAATTCCAATTTTGCAGGCGATATGGAATCCCAGACACTCTCCTCACCAAACCACATCCAGCAGAGGCATTACAGGTATGGAAAAATAATGGGGAAATCAATGATGCCTTTCTGGCTCATAACAATCACACATGAGCAAATCTGCACTCAATTGTGTGACTGGCTGCCTCATCATGGTGCTAAGTATAGATATAAAGCATTCTGATATTTGCAGGAAACTTTTGTCCCTGAATTGGCTCAGACTGTACTACCCCAGACCGGTAATGCAGCGTGTTGGGGTTTGCAACCCATTGAGCACTCCATGCACAATGAACAACAAAGATCTGTGGCAGCACTGGTCAATCCATTGATGCTGGTGTCCCCACCATGACACTTCCAGCAAATGCTCCTAAAAGAAATCACTGACCAATTCAGTGGCAAGCAACTTTGTCAAATAGGCAGCATAAACATATCAGCTGCTGCAAAACACAAGCAGATTACTGAGTTCCCAGTCCTAAGAAACCCTAGAAAATCAAACGCAGAAACTGAAACCTGAACATATAAACGGTGAATAGAGAGGTTCACCCACACCAATTTAAAGCAGGGGACTTGTGTGTGTTACATTGCTGAACGAACACACACCCATACACCCATGGTGACAGCTCTGGCGGTGGGAGGATCAGCTGTGACTACAAGTGTCCCAGGGGAAGGGCAGGGCATCAACCATGGGTACGGTTGCACCCCTCGCCCCCAACATCCACTGGCGTCAACCGGATAGCACAGCAAAGCCCACACACCACGAGAAGCAGAAACACAGACAAGCAGAGAGGAGGAGATTCGCGGTTGACTCCCTCAGGGGACAATGGTCACAGCATATGCTGAATGTGAGAGGACAGAAAAGTGGTTTCCACATAACAGAACAGCATGTGCAAAAATGCGGTAGGCGCTAGTGTACTAGCCTTTTTGCATAGATGGCTCATCAGGATTCTGTAGAAGGAAAAGAAGAGGGCTTAACCATGGGCATGACTGGTCCATCTCGGCTCCACCAACAGGTTGTGTGACCATCAGCAAAGAAATTCTACTACCTTTGGCAAAAAGGCCCTCTTTCCCTACCCCTTGAGCCTGGACCCCAGCCGGACTAGGGTCTGCAGTGAACCAGTGGGCAGAAAGCACATTTCCATCCAGGAAATGTTTGAGTTTTGACCACCACAGCCAAGGAACTGATATGCAGGGTTCACGCAAAACACTGAACACCATGCAATAGGGTGCAAAACTAGTGGGCCTTTCATGGTTTCTGGTAGCCAAGAGAGTTGGAAAAATACCTGTGCGGAAATGTTACTTTTTGACACTGCATGGCTCAAACCGGGATTTTGACACTGCATCCGTCCACTCCTCCAGGTCCCATTTGGGCGCTGGTATAGAAGGAAAAAACGGAATGGGACCTAGGTCTGAAGTGACATATTGCACTGCAGGGCATCTCGAGCTTCATCCACCCTCCCCCCCCCCACCCCATCCCATAACATGAATTGTAAGGTGGGGGTCTCCAACCAAAAATGCACAAATTGCGCAAAAATACAGATTTTCAACAAAATTACGCCCGAATTTAATCCCTTGGGTCATAGTACGGGAATTGGCCCCAAAACGGTCATCCCATGTATGCAGGCCTGCCTACTTTTTATCTCACAAATTCTGTGAGGCAATTTTCTTTTGCAACGTACTGTCTGCACTGAAAATGGTCATTTTTGTTAAGACCAGTGCTGAAAGGACTCCAGCAACTCCAATACCGCTGGTGGCTCCAACGATGACAGCCGTGATCATTCTGGCAGTGCTGATAGCTCTGGCTGTTCACACAAATCTCATGGTTCAGAGCCACCACAGATCAAGGAAAAGGCTGACTACGAGGGTGAGCTTGCATGGGCCAAGGTGTTGTATTGGCAATTTGTCTGGGGGTTGGTACGTTTTTCAGGATACTTCACTGGAGACCTTGTTGATGGTAGCACCGGGGAGATTGGACTCTCAATTGCATGGGAAGCGGGGGCGGGCGATAAAGCCCCCCAAAACTGGGCGGGAGGTGCCTGCCAAAGACATGGACTAAAATGCCTGGTTTTGATCTAACAGCCCCTGCAAGGTGATTGTGATTGAGAGGCCGAACATTTTTGCCCCCCCCCCCCCCAAAAAAAGTGGCATCCAACCGAGGGCAATCTGGGGGGTCAAAATAAAATCCTTGGGTAACACTTTTGGGAGATCTCAGAACGATGATTTTAGAAAGGGTGAAACACCCAATTTCATATCTTGGGGCATGCTGCACAAATTACCCCCAAAAGTGGGGGGTATGTGGCGCTAACACCTGCTCTTGATCTCACCACTCCCTTGGAGATGATTTCACCCCTCACCAATGGTGGGGTCCCAGGTGGGAGAGGGGTGTAAGGGCCAAATGGGCTTTTGCCCACCGTAAAAGGAGGATGCCAGGGAGAGAGATCCGGAGCCTGGGTCCCGAAGGGTTTCCAACGATGTTGGACGAAGGGGCACATTTCTCACCGATGGACCCCACAAAGGGTGCCAATTGTGGGCACCCAAAGAGAGGACTTGTTGGGTGTGTGATACAAGATCGCAGGCCAAGACTCAGACGGCTGCACACAAGTGACATGGCAATCGAACATTGTGCAGCTGCGCCCAGGCTTCTTGTACGAAGAAACCAATGTCACGGTGTGGAAGGGCCACCCCAAAACGGCCAACCCCCCCCCAAAAAAAATCCGTTTCAGTGTTGTGCCATGCAGAAGTATTTCCTTTATCTGGGTTTTGACAAATGGACGGATCTCAACAGTATGGGTCTAGGGATGCAGGGACCCAGGCAGCAATGCAGGATGGTTTTACCACTGGAGGAGGCCCGAGATGACTTGCATAGCCCAAAGCAACTTCATATGTAAAAGCAAACAAGTACAGACATACAAATATAATGCACAGCCTGAGTGGTATGAACATCAAGCCTATGAAACCACCAATGTTGCACTCCCTCGATAGCCTGCCAAACGACCCCCATGCCGTGAACTTCCAGTTACTCAGACCGTTTCAATGCATGTTGCTACTGCTTTCCTGGGGGGGGGGGGGGGTCACTGCCTGCAAAAAATCTGAGAGAGATGTCCACGGCCTTGTCACTCAGCATCTGGCACATCAGTGAAATTGCCGGCATAATGGGCCAACAAACCCATTCTGCCCATACAGTCACAAGAGAATCCCCATCCTCTTGGTGCAAAGCCCTCCCCACTCTGTGAACACACAGTCTCATGAACTGCATGCAATGCACCTCATCAATGAAAATTGGATACCTTGTAGGTAGGATCCACAAGACCTGGTCTCTAACGCACCACCAAAGAAAACAACCAGCTCGAACACAAATCAAAGATCCCGCCCCACTGCAGGACCATGAAGCACATTCCAAGGGGTAAATGAGATTGATACAATAGGGAGATCTCAAATCTCTGAGATCAAACCTGCCCTTTGCAGCCATTCTGCTGGATGTGATCCCACACCACCTCCAGGTGGAGAGTGGATTGTTCAAGCAATCTCCAAACCAAACAAGGGCAAAAGAAGGGAAGCCATGTCCAGCCGAGTTCAATCCCATCTAGGAATAAGGCAAAGTATGCTGGTGTGGTGCTCCCAGCTGCAGATTGTCCAACAACCACCACTACCCATGGCTCTTGGTTGCCAACCACACTACCTCATCACCTTGGTCTGTTCTGCTTCTTCCACGGTTGCCATAGGCCATGCGCAATCAGGAGACAGAGCGTTATCTCAGATCTGGAATTCGGAGAAAAGGATGTATGATGCTCTGAGATTTTTGGGGCAACTAACATCCACAAATGGACTTCTTGACATCGGTGACTATCCCCATAGCCATACCGAACCCCCGGGTGTGCCAGCTCCGCAAACGGTGTGTGACCTCGTGGGTCGCATCAGTGGCAGCAGGGCTCTAGACCACTGCGCCGCATGCCAGCCTGCCCTGTCCGTCTAGCTATGGAGCAGCAACCAGTGGGCTTAATGTGAACATATAAACGTATGTGTGAACCTACGTTGCTGAAAACCTCAGGCCCTGCCACCTACGAACACTGTCAAGCGGCGGGGCTGTGGTCACACTGTGTGCCTGGTGATGTGCCCAAGCAAAACCAGATATTGCGGGGGTTATGATGGCTGTTTAATTGAAATCTGAAATTGTTGGTGGTAAAGAGGATGAAAACGGCTGCTTGTGAATTCCAAGAGGAGGCATATTCCTTTCAGCATGGAACTTGCAAGTAACGGAAACGATAACACCAACAATGGCCACACTTCTGATTTCAGAGCTGTGTTTGATGCTTGAGTGCATCAAGGTTGGTCAGTGCGGTTGATAAGTGTGAGAGCCCTAGTATAGCACATACAATGCGCAGCGGTTGTTTGCCATGCCCGCGTACACGTCGTCGATCAGCACATCCAACAGAAATTATAGCTGTGCCGGGGTTGTCCAGGAGCAGTGTGTGAAATCGCGCGACAAAATTGCCAAAAAAGAAGGAGCGACAAAATTGCCAAAAAGGGGGAGGAATAAATGGAAAGCAGGGAAGATCAACAGGCTTAGAGGAGGATCGCGAAGCTCTAGATGATCAGGAGGCGGGCTTACTGGCCTTCAAACACTCCCTAGGTGCATGAAAGCGGCAAACATACTATTCGGCACACATTCGGTGCTGCGAATGCTGTGCTGCCCTCTTCTGAGCCGGGGAACTGGGTGGGTGGAAGTACGATCGCACCTGCGCAAACCCCATATCCTACCCTACGGAGGTCGGGGGGCAGTTCTGGTGCACATGCATATTGCTGGGGGCAGGACATTTGTACAAAGGCGTGGGTGATGTGGGCGGCCATTTCGCACTGCAGAATGGGCTCATCTTTTGGCTGCAGATCATAGTCATCGGCACGCCGTTGAGGAACCGGCCATCCGACGTATTCCACTGGCACACCTTCCGGACCCCCGTTCAAACTGGGCATTCTCGTTGCATGAAAGCACCAAAGCTGATATCCATGACCAAAGAGACTGCTGCTGTACGGCATATTCACATGTGCCATTGCGGCAGGAACCTCCTCCAAGGAGGCTCTGATACTTTTTGTCCTGCGCTGCCTGGACGTTGGGTTCTACAGGCAAAATCTGTCTTCTCACCTGCAGGGTTGAGCCACTGCACACGTGCACTTGTGGATGGTGCACCAGGCGTGCGTCCCCCTGGTGTATCAGGCACGGCATAAACCAAATGGTCGCCTGGATGGCTCCGACGCCTCTAGGGGGCCGAGCCCTCATGCTTGGAATCCACCATAGGAAGCCAGCTGCAATCATGCTGCATAGCTGGGGAATGACTGTCTTCGTGCACCACACTAAGAGGAAAAAGAGGCAATTCAGCCCTGCAGGTATCCAAACGGGACAACGCACAATCAGGCGTGGGGCTCATCTTTGGGCCCCACCAACCGAATACAACACCCACACAAACATTCTCAGTGATGATGCTACGGTTTCCAGAAGATGCCAGTCAATACTCCGGTGCTTCATGCCATCGCTACCCATGCCGATCTGCTGTACACAAGGCTCCACGCTCTCCATCTCCGGACCACTCCAGACGACATGGACCCCGTGGGAAAGTGGGGAAAGCGGGGACAAGCAGGGAAAGCGTGGGGAAATACACTTTTGCAGTGGTGGAAATGGTGATCGAGGGCTGCTGTGGGTTGCGAAGGCCTTTGTACAAACTCTTTGCCAACTGTCTTATGGTGTTGGTACACTCTATGGTGGTAGGACCACAGCATTGAAGCAAAAGGATCGAGTTTTGCTCCTGAGCAATCGGACTAAACATGCGAGCCTACCATGTAGTAGCATCAAACCATCTGTCCTACCGGTGCTTTTTTTTTTTACCGTTGAGAATTATCGGCCCTTTCCCATGAATTCCCAAAAAAATAGTGAGGGATTGGAGCTCTTCAAACACACCACCCACAAGGTTCAGGATATGAGCTATGCAATGCAGATGAAACGTCTATGCTCAGTTCCTGGACACTGTGTACCGGAGACAGGCAAGGGGAAGCAGTACAACTTCCAGCAGATTGGCGCCGGCACTCTGTGGTAGACATGCGGCGCACAGCAGGCAGACAGGTGCAGCGATGCGGTGTGCAGCAGGTATGCACGGGCAGTGATCGATTAAGGGCACCACACCTTGAGACTTGCTTCTGACATGTATGGGACAGAGGCGTCGGAGGCGTCAAGCGTCTGGGTCGGTTACGCTGGAAGCTGAAACTCATGGTTCTGAACCAACTACTGGGGGCTGATGGACTCATGATGACATCCCCCAGACTGGTGCTGGGCAAATCCAATCCTTCGCATTTCTGGCGTAGAGGGGTGGTGGTCAGGGCTGTTGCGCGGGGGAGGCTGAAGGGGATTTCAGAGGAAAACAAACAAACCATAATACGTGTGACTCCAATGCAGTAGCGCTAAAGTGTTCGTGTCACAACCAGTGTATGTTCCTCCAAGAATCTGCGGGCGGCGGGTGCGCTGGTGGCTCTGACCAATACACTCAAAGCAAAACCCACTGATGCAAGAAAGCCACGACAGACCCATTGCCAACTGTGGCAATGCAGCAGAGCACGGACGGATGGTTTCCGGACAAAAATAGCCAAAGACCACAACGGAGCTGCTACAATGCAACGTGTGTGCTCCTGTTTGCGCATTCTCTTATGACGGACCAGTGTTGAGCCAGCACCCGTGATTGAACGTGCACACCCGAGGGTTGAGCACACACCTCACCGACTTCATTCTGATCATGATCCAACACCAACACAGAACCTCCAGCTGCTGCAACACTGCTGCTTGATTGTGACTGTGACGATATTCCGCAGGTGTACTTCGTACCTTTGGACATCGCAGAAACAAGTGCAAAATGCTCTTCAATAGGACTGTTGCAACTGCGTACTATTATGACATAACCTTCAACATGGTGGGACAGGCTGCGGTCCTTTCTCAGGTTGAGTGTGACCTCACATATAATCCCCTGGCATGACTGCACTCAAGGATCATATGCTGAGTCGAATAAGGGTACTAAGGTGGGGACTGCATCACATGCACTGACTGTGGTACAAGGGAAAGATACACACTTATAAGCTTGCAGTTGGTCTCACTGCTGCATGTTTGTCTCAAAACAAAGAGAGTTCCAGTGCAGGGCATCACACAGCACACAGTGCAGGGCAGCAGCAGATAGTGTGCATTGGACACCCAGCAAATACTGGTACCGTCCAAACTTTTAAAATTTGCGAAACCGGCATTTTTGCGAAGGACACCCCCCCAGAATTATTTTTTTTGCGATTTTTTTTGGTTTTGCGACCAAAAATTTGAATGGCGGGCAAGAAATTCATTTTTTTTGCGATTGTTTTTTCAATTTGCATTCACAAACAAAACCAATGCACCCAATGCAAATTTCCATGCATACAAATGACACACTGTAGGCCCGGTACAACACGAAATACCTTTGACGTGATGTGTGGAATTAATTTAATTTTTGCGATTATTTCGAATTTTGCGTTGTATTTTTCGATTGTACGGCTACAATTAATTTTTTTTGCAATTAATTCTAGATTGCGTGGGACTAACTTTATACGCACGACCTACTCAGAATTAATTAGGTTTAGCTTTCTTGAAGTTTGGACGGTAAATCTGAGATGGCAACCCATTCCTTGTAGAACAGTGATGATAGTGCAACTCGTTGTAGTACAGCATGGAGTGCAGAACAGACTGCTCTCACTTCAACACCCCTTTCATCCCCACAGCACTCTGCGGGTAATTTCAGTTCAACTCAAATTAGCTCATCACCTGCCCACCAGGGGTGGATATAGTGCCCCCCTCCCCCAGCCCACCCCCCCACCCCCCAATGACAAAATGACAATTGGCAAATTTAGTCTGGCCGAAACACTGATGCTGGGTCCCTCCTCCGCAAGACACAGGACAATGCATTGCAGGGGATGTGCACATAGCTGAAATACATGGGGGGGGGGGGGTTGAGCCTGAGATGACGAAATGACAATTACGAAATTGCCTGTTGCCATTTTTCTCTGCAGGAATGTGCAATGGTGGCTGTGTACTGCCTCTTGCCAGCTATTCATTGCATGCACAGTGAATGTGCAGCTCTGCCATTGCCCGGGTTATGCACTCCTTCCACTGTATTGTCATTACAAGTCACCCCCCTTCCTGTCATTGTCACAAATTCTGGTGTGCTGTGGTTGCGAATAAAATTTTTTCGAATGGCTGTTTGTTGCACGTATTGTCTTGGCCTGTCCATCCAGCGCTCATGCTAAGCATGCTATTTCTGCTCTCAATAGCATCGCTACAGCACTGCGCTCTTCGATGTCCTAGGATAGTATCCCCACGCATCTCATCGGGAAACGGGATACCCCAGATTGTGACGAGTATCCTGTTGCAAATGTAGCTTCTGCATGGGCAGCAGCCAAATCTGGTGATCGTAGGCGTTTCAGAGACCGAAAGCACAAGACACGGTCTGAAGGTGAAAAAGTGCAACGTTCCCAATGTTTTGCCTTGTGATGAGAATACTTCTGAGTAAGTATTCATATCTCCGCTTTGCGTTGTTGTACATTCATCCTCAGGTTCATGAGGCGAGTCATCCAGTAGTGATGACAGTAGTGACAAGTCAAGCTCTAGCCCAGACTACCGTGCCACACATGCGGCTGAGTTGAAAGAAATTTGGGCCAGGTGTGTCAACAAACAACAAGAACAACTCATGGACAACCAAAATAATTGCGTCACCATTATATCCACCCCTGCTGCCCACACATACAACACACAGCAGGGGCAGGGCGAGGGGATAGCATCTCAAGGAGCCACAGAGTAACGCCTCCATGGGTCACCGAATAGCACCTCCAGGGCTCTTGAGTGGCGACCCTAAGGGTTCTGGGGACTACCTCTAGAGTCTGCCAATACCATTCCACCTGACCATTTTCAAGGTGGTAACCCTGAACCCAGGGCTGTGCTTGAAGCCCCGCTTTGTTGCCCGGCACCTGTGCAACTTTAACCTATTGGCAAAGGCCTATGGGCCAACTTTTGTCAAAGGTCGTGTGTGGGAGAGGTGTTCTTCACTTGCAGCCCTTGCAGCCCCTCAACGACCTATGGCTGCTAGTTTCACAACACCCCTGCAAGACATGGACACACAGTCTCCTATATCATTGGGCAACCCCTGAGTTTTATGTGTTGACCTGTGCTGCTCAGGCAACTACTGTGTTAAAATTTTCATTCATCATCTCAAGCAGTTTTGTCCAATTGTATTGTTGACCAAGGGATTTTGGGTGCATGTTGTCACATTGTTAGTGGTGTTGTCCCCCAAATCTGATGCTCCCAGCCTCCTAACACCTACGGTGCTACTTTGCCGGAGTGCCATCATACTGTGGCTAGCAGCGCTTAGGCTGAACCTGGCCATGGGCCAGTGGAAGGGCAGGAGGAAACACCCTCCTCATAAACTGAATCATTAACATAGGAGCCGTGGATTGGGCAAGCAGGGTTTTATTTATTAACATGTCACAATGTCAGCACAAATGTGCGTCAATACAAAGAGAAGAATGTGATCCAAAGAGCCCACTTGTCGTGTTGCTTCATCAATCATAGCACGACTTTGAGATTGAGGCGACTGTGCAAGCAAACTTGCAGAAGCCTTTTGCACCACATTGTGGGAGTCCAACTTCTTCCTAGTCCCCATACCTGAAGGACTGTATGGCTAATATTAGCTCAACAATATTGAAAAGTGCTGGCACTTTGACATTGAGCTTTAAAACTTCTTCCAATAGTGCCAAGGATAATGGGGACAAACAACAACAGCCCCTAGGCATCCAAAAGAAGGCATTGCTGACACTCAGTGAATCATATGAACCAACAATTCCTCGATAAATTCAAAAAAATCTCAATGACCCGTTTGCTGATTATCCTGGAGCTTGAAAGGGGTGTTGTGGGTGTGAGGGGGCTTCTGGGTGGGTGAGACCTATTTCAGGTGAGCTAAGCAAAAGTGTAGGTGGGGGTGCGGGAGGGGGGGCAACTCCATTGCCAAAAAACAACTTTCTAATTCAGGCCTTACCAATCCTCTGCTACAGCACCTGTTACCGAACCTGCTGATGTCGCACCCCCTCCCTATGACACTGGCCGCCAAACAGCTGGGATCAATAATCCCAAGCCGCTTGTCAAGGTCAGTGGCTCTGGTAGGCTGCCCAGGTCAAAGCGTTGGTAGGTGAGGGCAGGCCATGATACGTAGGCAGCTTCTGCTGAGGCAAGTGGAGCGGCAGCTCCTATTCGCAATAGGGTCATGCCTGCAAGTGGCGATAGAGCTGAGTACATACTCAGTTGCATGGGCCATTGGCAGGTGGATGTGGGCATAGCAATGAGCATTAGATCTCAGCTTAGTCGTAGCACACTGTAGCATTGGTGCTCGTAATTTGTGTATGACGGTATTGGAGGGCAATAAAAAAACCATTACAGTACAGTCTGTGTGGTTGACCCTCGTGACGACATGTTGGTCGTTGCAATGTATGTGTTGTTTCTGTGTTGCAGTGCCATGCTTGTTTCAGGGGAGTGCCAGGTTTGGGTCCATGCTTCCTGTGCTAACATTTCGGAATCTTGAGCCAAATTTTCACAGTATCTTGATGGTGTAATAAAATACTTATGTTTCACATAGGTGCAGTCTCTCGTGTGATGGTGAGGTGCAGTACAAGCATGTGCAGTCATTAGGAGCGACTGTTGTCATGGAATGACCCAACAGGTCAAAATCCGGGGGAATTTCAATGAGTGAGGTCAACACTTGAGAGAATTTGATGTGTGTGTCATTTTCCTGGACCCAATAGGCAATGTGCAGCCCACATCGACTGGCGGAGTCACAACTTCCATGCCAACGCAGGAATTTGTAGAGGCAAAAAAAAATTTGGTGTGCCAAAATGTGGCGCAAGAAACATGCACCACATGTTGCGGTCGGGTTTAAGTTTGCTACAATTTTTGTAGGCCTGCTTCTTAATGCCCTTGGTATGCGCGCGATGTCTCATGCTCTGCCAATAGTTCTGGTGAGGCACACATTAATCTAGCGGCTGGCAGATGACCATCAAAAATGGTCAGAAAACAGTTGTAACAAATGTTTTATGCCTGCTTTCTATGGTTTCCACCCATTTTGGATACGAAAGGGGGGGGGGGGGTAACACTGTTTGTATTTCCTACCCTGGTTTGGTGGTGTGCCGCCGACCTAGGAGGATGTGTAAGGAATATAAGGAATTGTGGAACACCACACAAAAGCAATCATTTGAAAAATTGAAATTTTGACATAAAAGACAAAGGCCTCACGCTACCTAATGCTGCTCAGCAGCACACGGCACATGAGAAGCAATACCTCCGATGTTGGCATCCAAAGGGCCCATAGTACTTCCACTTGTGCATTTGCACAACTCGTTACTTATATCCACCAGCTCTTCTTCCTGGGGCTGTGATGCAGAGTTCATCTGTGAATCAGGGTGGAAAGGATTTGTGGCCCGCGCTTTTTCAGGCGGAAGCGGCAGAATAATTGGCGACGAACACACTTGCAGACTGTCAGATGCATGGGGTTGAGCAGTGGCACCAAAGTGCAGTGCAGCGAATTAGGAGCCGTCCAACTGGGGAAGGGGTCATGGAGGGGCGGGGCAGAAGGACATTATCCACCACTTATGATTTACGCTGTGTCAAGGCTGGGTGTGGCAGCGTGTGCCACAACAACTGCATCCCTCACCAATCATCAATTTTGAGGCACCTCACATTTTAAAAACAAATATTGCCAGCGGATGCAGTGTTTGCATCTTCAGCATTAGATTCTGTGTTGGGCGACTCTTAGTGTTCTAGCACCCTCTTCAAGGTGCCTTGCTCAAGGCAATAGAATTTTTTTACCCTCCTCCCCCCTCCCCTGCGTATGTAGCCTTTATTGCCCCCCATCCTACACTGCTCCAAGAAAGTGGCACGCTTGTGGGAAAGGTTAGTAGAAAGACTCTTCTGGCAGGCCCTTGGGTCTGGCACTCCAAGCAAATTGCAGGAGTTGAGTCAGGAAATACACAACCACTCAGATCCAATCATCGAAATGATATTGTGTCTTGTCTTTTTCACCACGGCAATCCTGTCCAAAATCACTTGCACACCATATTACAAATACCACATATTCAATCTCATCATCCACACCCCTAATGGAATGCAAAACGAGAGTTGGGGATCCCGTTCATGAAGACACCGTGACAAAGCCCCAACCGCTAACTTCATGACTTTGGGGGTGGCATGCGGGGCCATTTTGGTGGGCGAATGATCCCCAAAGGAGGGGTATACGGCGCCCGCACCTACGCTTGATTGATCTAACAATCCTCTTCGAGGTGATTTAGTAGTCATGGGGAAGGGGGGTCTGGTGGCGCTCCACCCAAAACATACAACATGCCTCGCCGACATCAACCAGATGATGGAAAATTAGGCAACGGACTTAGACAGGCACCACAATTGTTTGGTTTCCCGCCTGCACACCAAGCCACAGGGAATGACCTCATTAACTAGGGCCCTTCTGAATGGGAGCGGGGTATTTGTTTTGAGGTGGCTGCGAGTTGGGTTTCGATTTTGGGTCATTGCTGCTTCTACTATGCTTTTTGAGTGTTTGAGTATTTAATTTGCTTTTGGATTGGAAATTGCTGTTTCCATTAGCTGTGGTGGGTCACAGTAGGATGACCAAGAACAACGGGGGAAACACAGTAAGGTAGTGTTATGGGTGCTCATCACACATAGTGCATTGATTTGATGCACTCTTCTTTTTGCTGTGGCTTCGAAAGAGGCTGGTGACCATGGGAGGGCAAGCTGAAATATGTGGCCGTGGACCAAGACCACCAACCAAAACATTGCTGCACCCTCAGCCCGTCCTGTGACCTTGAGCACCCTTAGCCCTGCAAAGTAAGAAAATGGGGACACAACCCCTTCCAACTGCAGTTGGCAGTGTCCAACCATGGCCTTCCATATTGGCGCCTTTCAGGAGTGCACTTGGTCTTCATCATCTATTTCTTGATGGGTGTCACCCCTATACAGCAGGATATGTAGCCATGAATCCACATTTTTAATGGGTGTATCCCTGACATGGCAAGGAATATGTAGCCACAACACCGGGTACCCCCCCCCCTTTTGCGCAAGCATGCCCTTCTCCTAACATGGTGACCCCGTGTTTCTGCACTTTTTTTGCTTTTTTTTTGGGAACCAGTATTACGAAATTGTGATTTGTAGCCCTGTGAAAGCTGCGGAAGCGGTCCCATTGGCTGTCAAGGTGTGGGTGTAGCTGCAATTCCATGTGCTCTTGTGTTCGTGTAAGAATGACGCCTGTTGAGCACCATTTTGTAGTCATGAACAATTCCATTTTTACTTCCGGGCTGCATTTCACCTACCAGTGGTGCACAAATGATGGGTTTGTCCCAGCTCAAGGTTTGGGTCCCTCCAGGGGATATGTAGCGACAACCCACATGGTATTATGTGTGGCCCTGGCAACTCTTCACCTCTTCCAGTTCATTTGCATTTTCACTCCTCTCATCCTTCCATGAACAATGAATAAGGAGTCCACCTATGCGTCTTCCTTGGGCTTCCGCCAGTGAATTAGATTCAGAAGTCAAATTGCTTGTTTAGTTTTTCATGCATGGTTGCATCCCGCAAAGAGGACTTCGCATTTTTGAGTCTGCACAATGAGCAGGGGAAAAAATTTAGCGCCCCCCATTTGTGGAAAAGCATTTTGGGGTGCTTTCAACACCACAGTTTCAACGAATCCCCACACATGTGCTCGATTTCAAATGGGGGGGAAGGGGTGGTTGGCTTCAGAGAAATGCGCGCACAGAAGAAAATCCAGCGGCACAAAATAAACACATTCTCTTTCTATTGCGAGTACACAGGTCTTCCTGAGCATCGATGTTGTCAACTGCATCCTCATCACTAACACGATCACAAGAAAGAAAAAAAGGACCAGCTGTGTGCGTGTGGTTGGTTGGTTTCTCTTTTGGCCAACGTTTAGTTGGGTGAACACCCTGCTGGCAGCACTGTGAAGCCTTACACAGACCATCAGACCCATGCTTGGGTGGTGGGTTGCCCCGTACCAAAGCATTTAGGGCCTGACAGCAGTGAAATGAAAGCGCAGTGGAGTGTGAAAGAACATTGGCACAAAGACATACCTCAGGCCCTGCCACGTGTCCTTGATCGTCATCCGATCTAGAGAGGCCTGCGTTTGAGTGAGAGGAGCTGAATGATCCCTGCCTGGCCTCAGAGGACACCCGAGCACTGCTCCTTGGCTGCCCAACCTTGCGCGACGGCAAATTGCTGTCCAGAGCAGGCTCTGGGAATTTCCCTGGCAGAGGCTTTTTCCCCGGCAGCGACATTCGGCGCCGGTACATCATGGGTTTGGGGGAAAAGTCAGGAGGGTTGGGGACTGCGGGAGGGGCTGGGGCTGCCTGTAGCGAAGCTGCGGTGGGCTCGTGCGTCGGGGACAAAGCTGAAGCCTCGAAAAGTTTCGGCAGCGAGTGCCTGCGTTTGCGAGAAAGTGCAACGGTTGGCGCCGAAACGATCACTGTATCGGTCGCCGCTGGCGCAAAGACCGATAAGTCAAGAGAGTCGGGTAGCGTTTGCCTGCGCTTGCGAAGTGCTGCACGTGGAGTGTGGAAGTTCTCGTGTGGAAGCCTGGGCGATGGCAACAAGTCCGACTCCACAAAAAGGCACGGCTTGGATGCAGTTTTCTCTGTAGATCGAGGAAAGACGGGCAAAGGGAGTGCACAGGGCATCAAGCATGAGGAGAGGGAAAAGAGGGGGGGTCTGGGCGGGACCCCCCCTTCTACGGTCTGCAGTCAGGCGGCGGAACATACCGCACTCACAAACGCAAGCTTTGGTTGACCATCCGAAGAACCACGCGGAAAATAGGGGGACACTGTATACCTTCGAACACCTTGCTTCCCCATGACAGGGGGTCTCTTTCGGAACTTGATGAACTTCCAGCAGTGTCGTTTGGCAAGTTCCTGGCGGAGGCTATCACGCCGTGCAGTTGGGACTTGAACTTGGAGTCCAGCTGGATGCGCAAAGCGAGAGCAGTGTGTTAAGTGCTGTAAATGTGTTGCGTTTCAGCGGTCTCGGTGCCTCATACACACAGAGCAAACACTCCCCGCTGTTGCTGAAATTCTCGCAAACTTCTGAAGGGAGGCCGGAATCCAAAGTCGTGAACCGCACGGACCAAGAGAATCAGGGGCAACAAAAACTGAAAAACTTGAACAGGCCTTGCTCTGTGGACCTCCTTTGGACCCACGGTAAAGTATTGATCAGGGAGTGCTTTGCATCGTGCACACGAACGTTGCGAAAAGCGCAAAAAACCCAACCATGAGTTATAAAAAAAATGCGAACCATACCTCCTCTCCCTCCCCTGCGGCTTTTGGACTTGCAGATTGCAATATGTCGGAGCTCGTTTCTGAGCAGGAACTCCTCTCGTGGTTGTTCACGGACTTCATGTATGCATGAACAGGCCACTCACTGAAATCGTCCTCGTTGACCTCGAAGGTTTCATACTCAAGGGGCAAACTGGTTGAGTGTCTCCATAGTCTAATGTGGACGTCCTTTATGGTTTCACACTGGATTTCTGCTTGTGGACTCTCCCTCAACGAATCGCATCCGACGTTTATAAATTTTGCAAGTTCGAGCCCCGTGATTGTCACTTTGAGGTGCAGCTTCAGCATGCAAGAAGATTGCACGTTGCCCTCGATTAGGTTGTACCGTATTAGGGATGCAACAAAATCGTTCACCACATTTCTTTTGAAGCGATCGACAGGAAGCACGCATATTCCAAAGCTGGTGGGATCGCGGGTGTCCTTCAATACAACTTCCAGCACATCTAGTGGATTTGTGAAGTCGAAACGAAGTGGATCTTCATCTTTTGACAGCTGCCGGGTTTGTTGACCCAGAGTGACAAGAATTTCACGTTGCTCCCATCGAAGGTCTTGTGCATTTGCAACGGTGACAGACAACTGCGGCGACTGTATTTCTTTCATGCCCAAGAGCGGCTGCGCACAACATGCGAGTCAACGAGCAGGTCATCGCAGTCAGAGGCAGCGTGCTGCATGTTTCAGAAACTACTTGGCCCTGTACTTCAAAACCCATCGACAGTCCAGTTGTGGATTCTGCACTCATCCATCAAGCCGTGAACAGAAGGAAGGTTGGGGCCGCAGAAATTTTGGCGTGATTTTAAGAAAATTATGACCGTGGTCCCTCACGGCTCACGGCTCACGGGTCTGGCAAGTTTCAAGCCACTGGCCTTGATTCGCAAGTACCAGTATGCCTGCGTGTCGGAAGCCCTTTGTGCCAGTGCTTCGCGGCATGGTTCACAAGGAAAATATGACCCCTTTTCACCCTTAACCGAATCTCGGAATTTGGCAGAAGGGTACGAAGGAGTGCTCAATTGAGGGCTTGGCCTGCAGGGATGCCACCCCAGGTGCAAGAATATGCCTGCCATCAGTTCCAGTTCGAAAGCATCACTTGCAATTAAAAATTGATGCTTGTGCGAGGAGCACTGAGAGCACCCGCGACAGGAACATGGTGTAGCTGGACGCCTCAGCTCTAAGGGGACATATTGTGCATGAATCCATCCCTGCACACCCTTCTTTACGCTTCCACACTTATGGTGCCAGCAAGTGCTGTTTGATGTGCTCCGCCCGGCATAGTTACGAGTGGAAACACTAGAGACTTGATGCCTCCACACAAGACCCTTTTTGAGAGGAAAACAAAAAGTATTTGGACAATCCAAAGGGCAACAACAAATGCATGCGTGTAAATAAGGGCTCAAATGAAATCACCTCAAGTTCGACCCAAGGTACTTATGAAATGGTTTCAAGAAAACGCACTCTTGAATATTGTCCGTCGTACCCTAAGTTGTTGGTGCTATGAACTTAAGTGGAGTCCACAAATCCACTCAAAACTATGAGCCACAAATTATTTGAAACACCGACATTCGTGTACTTACCGTGAGCTCATCCCTCAAAATGCGCTCTAACTTTGCGGTTTCCTCCCTATTGGAGTGGCGAACAAACCGTGGTTCTTCCGTGTGTGACATGAGTGGACAACACTACTGCATGAAAAGCGGATTGGGCTATCTAGATGATTGAATTACACCGGACATTCAACACGCACGATGGTGTTGACGTCAACCATTGGGCGAACAAATTGGGATCCGTGAGTTGGAATTACAAGCGACACGGGCACAGTGCAATGTTCGAAGCATGAGGTTATCTTTGGAAGTAGCAAAAAGGGACAATCCATTCGCGAAATGTGGCTTTTGAGCCTTTGCTTTTGAGTTGTATTGAGTCGCAACAATCACAAGAGAGTTTCCAACTCTTGTCACACAATCTTTAATCACATATGAGTGTTTTGCCGCGTCTTCCCGAACAACCCTTAGATGTGAGGTTGATGATGTTGCCAAGAACACAAAATACTTGGTTTCTACACAAGATGCATGCATGACCAGCACCGGTTGGGGAGCTTGCACAACGCTCACTGCCTGCGGCCTTCCTTCGACCGATGGGTGCCAAATTATGTGAAGTATGCGAAGCTAGGATCATCTGGGTCAAATGCATTTCTTACTAGCCTTCCTTGTGCCCTACGTGCGCCCTTGGTCCACTTCAAGATTACATAATACTTGGATGCTATGGGTGCGTGCGACCGAAGCATGCTAGGAATTGGGCGGGTACACGTCGCACAAACGTTCACCTTCCACACACAAGTAGACATGCGATTTTGACACTGTTGCGCATGTGCACACATGTTCTAATGGCAACTCGGCTACTCCACCCGTGTGTCTCCTACAAGAGCACACGAAGCATTGGGGGTTGACCAAGGCACAATGCATGAGGCTCCTTTGTGCCTTGAGTACCACACAGGCCGAAATTATCACAAAGCAAAGCAATTGGCTGTGTGCTCAGCTGGAGTAGTTGTTTGTTGCGATGCTGTGATATTCTTCTCAGCCACGAGTAGAGGTATGGGTCATCGCTTTTGGTTGCTGGTTTCATTTCTTCAACGAATCAATGTGTTGCGGATTTCTTAAGCTATTGTTGTGCACGCTTCCATTGTGTTTGATACTTGCCCATTGTAGGCGTAAGGGTGGTGAATAAAGGGCCATAGTGGTCATGGGCACTTGCTGTGCAAATGTGAGTTGCTTGAGAATCAAAGCGCAGCAACTTATGTCGGGAAGTTTGTGTTAAGATTTGACTAAGCCAAACCAAATATTGAGTTACGAGCACCAATGTTTCACACCAACTGCCTGTGTACCTCCCTACGAAAACCAATGTACTAGCCATCCAAGGAATGAATACCGCCAAGCACATGCCGACGGCTCAATTTTTCACTTCCAATCCATCACGACATGCCGGTTATCATTTGAGAGCTTGCTCTTGTGTGCTCGCCAAGATTGTTTACAAAATTCTCACTCTAGGTAGATCATAAGCAGTTGGACTTGAAAGCTCATTTGAACAATGTGCAACTCATATCCCGTCCCAAAGCCTTTTACCGTTCTACAAATTATGCTTCATTGACACTGCTTGGTCCGTGCTTGCTTGCTTTGCATTGTGTACACATTTTGTACACACGAATGGCGCAACACGCCATGATGCAAATGTCGCCACTATGAAATTATCGCCCAACAATGCATTCCATAGCAATGGGCAACCCCAACGTGTGTAGGACCATTGTGGAGGACAACCGGAAGACCATCACCCAAAGTCTTAGATGGTGCACGTCCACATAAGTCACAAGCAACACAACTCGAACACGACGAAACCGATGGGGCCCATGATCCCTTTGTGTGTTGTCTTGTGCGTAGGGTTGATGATTTATTCTTTTCAAAGATATGGCGAGACTCTTTCTCAACCAGTGCCCAAGACCAAGATGGACCTTTTCTTTGAATCATGCAAAGCCGGTGATTTCGAGTCGATCCAGGTGTCTTCTCCAAAGCTTGGGTCATTAACGCGGAATTGATGTGCGTTACTTTAGGTTGCGTTGGACGATTGCATTCTGTCATCTTGGCACCAACGAAATTTCTAGTCGTCATTTTTTGGTTTCGCCTGTACTCGCTGCACAGAAACCAAGTTGTGGTCTTTCTTTCTTTTGCTTACGTCTTCATGTGCCAAGGAGAGAGGGCCCCCACCAGTCGACGTGTAGCGAACTTGCGGAGTTTTCAAAGTCAATTTAATATTTCCTTCATCTCCTTGGGTGCATCCACCGACCTAGTCGTGGTCCGACCGCTAGTAGTGGCACGCACAATGTAGGACACCGAGCCATGAGTCGAATGGCAAAATGTAGAGCCTCCATGTCCACCTGCTTGCATCGTCTGCTCTCCCACCCCTTCCTGTTACACCCCTAGAACTACTTGGGTCAATGATGGTGAGATGTGGAAACTTTGCCGATTGGGACATTTGTACGCAAGATTTGTAGGACTGCAGACAGACGCCACCCGAAGACAAAACATCATACGCTACCCTCACATGCCATTTGAGTTCCGTGATACCAACACACGAACGAGAATGTGAAAACAAGTTGGAGGTGTTTTGGAACCCATGGGACGCCTCTCATTCTATAGCCCCCCTTTTCTCCGGTTAAATAAAGGGAGCAAACACCTACATTCAGCACGTTTGCACGAGTGTGCTTTTCGCATGGAATACTGTAAACGTAAATTTGTTGCAAAGTCTTGTCCACGCAAAGATAACCCCAACCTTGCACGGTGCAAGGGATTTTATAGATTTAGTCCACAGACGATGGGATATTGACAATGCGTATTTGGAACTACCCAAGGATGGTGTCTTAAGTGGTCGAATGTGCTATGAGAACAATACAAAAACAGAGGTACGAGGGGGCTCATCTTCTTCAGCATTGCCAAAGGAAGGGAGTGCCTCGTAGACCAAGTTGCCAAAGGAAGGGAGTGCCTCGTAGACCAAGTTGGTAAGGTGCCTAATTTAGGGTTTGGAGCGATCCCCATCGAGGATGTGTTCAAGTGGGATACGCATCACAATACTTCAATCATACACTTCAGGAGTGCACATTCAAAAAATAGTTGTGTAAAACAAATGCTTCGTGGTGCCGATTGAATGATGTGGCCCTGGATCTGAATCCCACAGTAGCATCGCGCATATTCCTTTGGCTACTAGCACAACGGTCTTGTCCGGTCTGGATTTTTGTGCAAATTGTGACTTTTGTGTGAAAAGTTGGGTCAGGGGTATTTGCATGTGGCGGATCTTGTGGTTTTGGTGTTTTTTGATGATTCAACGAAGGATTAGAGTTTTGCATGTAGACCAGTTTGGCAGATCACAAGACCGGTCTAGACCGGTCTTTGTACCAACTCAAACGAACTCAAACGAAAAAGGGATACAAGGATTACAAGGTTTTTACTTCTTCTGCGCCAACTGCATAAAACGAGACGAACTGATCGAACCGACCGGACCGAACCGTTCATTTCACTTCGTGTAAAGACCAGACCGGACCGGTCCGGACCGGTCTTTGAACAAACTGCATAAAACGCGCTAAACTGGGCGGTCCGACCGGTTCGACCTGTTTATACCTGTTTTTGATGTGAACTGCATAAACTGCATAAACTGCTTGAAATGATCGGACCGGCCCGTTTAGATCGTTTTACGCGGTTTGTTCAAGGACCGGTCTGGACCGGTCTGGACCGGTCTTCTGGTAAACTAAAACGAACCGCATAAACTGCATAAACTGTTCGGTCTGCATAAACTGCATAAACTGCGTAAACCGGCGTAAAGTAGAAGTTTTGCTAGAATAAACTGCGCGAAACGGGAAGACCGGGCAGACCGGAAGACCGGACTTTATGAAATGCGTACCTGTAGCCAAAGGAATATTCGACTGAAACACGTTGTTTCGAGAGGTACATACTAGCTTGTAGGACTGCTCAAACCAGCCGATTATAACTGAGTTGTCAAACCAATGGGTATCTTTGGGTTACCCATGCAATCTTTGGGAAAGTGAGTGTTGGAGTTGAGAACAATGCAATAGGTGGCTTCGCACTTAGGTCCCATCGTTCAAGACCAGTTTTGGGCGCCCGATGAAATGAGTTTCCTAGACTAGCGCCCAAGTGCAAAAAAAATCAACTGTGCGCTCAGAAAACCTTCAAAGGGCACACCTTTGATATCCAGTTTTAGGACCCACCCATTCATTTGGAACAAATGCCGAAACATTGTCTTATGTACACCTGACGGATGACATGTTGGCTGTACTTTTTACCGGTACATGGTAACAAACACTTGGTAGCTTTTGCAACATCCCGGCCTCCATCCATCCCAGAGTGCGTGACTTGGTGGTGCTTTCAAGACATATTTTACCGAGGGCCAATTTTTCCACTGGGGTGAATGTGTTGTGATGTGCACGCGAACAACCCTGTCCTTTGACCCTCAAAGGGGTGACTGCAGTCCCTCCATACTTCAACCCTAATGTGTGGGACGGTCCCCTCCAGTCTACATTTGAGTGGCATATACCGCAACTTGTCGCCACATCCCATAACTCTACCCTCCACATTGTGTTCGCTGCACATTGCCGTATTGCATAAGGTTAGGGTTTTTTGCACCAAAGCTGGTACCATGGATTGTAGCACAAGACAACAGCTCGGTGACCATCAGCCTCCGTTGGACTTGGGGCCATGGCGAAACGTGTCAGAGTTCCACCATGATACCACCATAGGGGACCTCTGCACAACTCCCTGAAAACTTTGGAAGACTTTTTGACATCTACCAAGTCACATACACTCTTCACTTCAGTGGACAACCAGACCATTCACTGACCAATACCCAGCTTCTGCACACACAACATGACCAAAGGGTTTTTCTTTATACTAAAGCATGATCTTTGTGCATTTTTCGTTTTCTGATTATCTTTTTCTTGTACATACTGTGTGTCCTTTTGCCAATTTGCTGAACTATCATGGACTTGCCCAGGCGGGGGCCTAAGCCGCCACAGAATGAATGACTGAATGAATGAATGAATGGAGGAATAGGTGACCATGCGGGTCATTCTTCATCTCTCTTTGTGTATATGTACCTCTGTGTGTGTGTGTGTGTGTGTGTGTGTGTGTGTGTGTAGGAACATTTTTGGCTACCTTATGTATGATACCCCGGAGTGGTATGGCACTGTGTTGTATGCGGCGAATGGACCCTTGGTGCAGCGACTTGCCCTTCAATGAAGTCAGCGATGTCAGTGAGACGTCACACCAAGGTGCTCGCTGATGGAGAGGGATAACTTCGCGGGATGCAGGTTGTAGCAAGTCCCGAGCACCGTTCGTCTATACCTTTTTCTACTCGTGGTCCTTTCTTTTGTTTACTTCACTTTGCACTTGTGTCAATGATCATTCTTTTCACTCGTTGATGTGAATGCTTGAATCCATGCTAGAATCAAGGCCCAGAACTGCATTCCCTGGACCCAGAGTCTGCGCCCCATACACCCGAGTCTTGTTTCATTATGCATTGTTGCATTGTGTATATCTTGTGCAGCGATTAGTATTCTTCGCCTACACCGCAAGATTCATCTTATTGAACTCTCACATGACGCCCCACTTCAGGAGCACCAAGAAACCCGTTAGCTCTCTCTGCGTGCCGGTTGTGGGGGCTGTTTTTGTTAGGGACGGCAACTTTGTTGTATGTCACGAGTGTGTAAAAGTTGGGTGGTAAGTGCATGTGCTTTCTCGCATGTGGGTGGTAACAGGAGCTCCAAGACACCCGTAAGCTCTCTCTGAGAGCCGGTTACTGCTCGTGTACACGGGAGCAAATGCTCGCTGCTGCTGCACCTGTGTTTTCCTTAGTTGGTTGAGTCTCTGTTCTTTGTTTCTACCTCTCCACAAGCCCTGCCATGTCTTCGTTCCCTCACAAATGGAGCGTGGTTCTTCCTCCTTGCTGATTGGTTCCCTCATTCGTTTTGGTCTTTGTTGCATACGTTACCATCCGGGGTACGTGTGTAGGAACATTTTTGGCTACCTTATGTATGATACCCCGGAGTGGTATGGCACTGTGTTGTATGCGGCGAATGGACCCTTGGTGCAGCGACTTGCCCTTCAATGAAGTCAGCGATGTCAGTGAGACGTCACACCAAGGTGCTCGCTGATGGAGAGGGATAACTTCGCGGGATGCAGGTTGTAGCAAGTCCCGAGCACCGTTCGTCTATACACTACCTTTTTCTACTCGTGGTCCTTTCTTTTGTTTACTTCACTTTGCACTTGTGTCAATGATCATTCTTTTCACTCGTTGATGTGAATGCTTGAATCCATGCTAGAATCAAGGCCCAGAACTGCATTCCCTGGACCCAGAGTCTGCGCCCCATACACCCGAGTCTTGTTTCATTATGCATTGTTGCATTGTGTGTGTGTGTGTGTGTGTGTGTGTGTGTGTGCGTACATGCCTTGGTGTGTGCCGGATATCAGTAATGAGCACAGCAGCCTAGGGATGCAAAGTACATTCTCGGCTATTTATCGTTTTGGCCAAGGATTGGGTGTCTTGTTTTCAGTCAATCGTACATTTGTTTGGCGTGCGTTGCTGGTGTTTCCCTTCCCTTGTGGCCTACTACTAAGATTGCCTCACTTACTGTCCCAGGGGGCCATAGAAGAGGACGGTACCGACGTCAACAGCGCCAACACCAAGTTCTACGACTGGACACCACTGCATTATGCCGCCGACGCTGACAACGCTGCAATGGTGGGATATCTTGTGCAGCGGAAGGCAAACGTGAATCTGCGGGCGGCGGATGGCCGTACGGCGCTGCAGTGGGCGCAGGAACGTGGCTGTGGGCAGGTACGGTCGGTCCTGGAAGTGTACATGCAGCTCGACAGGGAGGCCCGCGGTCTTCCTCTGGACTGTGTCGACGTCACTTGCTCTGCCCAACCGACGGTGCAGCAGGTGTCAAAGGGGGTAGCCACGAAGGCCAGGGCAGCGATCACCGCGTTCTTCGAGCCCTTGCGGGAGGAGCTGGGGCAGGAGGGGTTCGCAGAGCGCAGTGCATTTACGGATGTAGTAGAGATCACGGGGCACGTCAAGGACGCCGTCCATGCCACTGCAACCTCAGCAGGTTCCCGTTGGAGTTCTCTCCCTCCCTCTCCCTCTCTCTCCCTCCTGTTGTTTCTGTGTTTCATTGTGCTTGGGGTGAATGCAGCAGGAATTGATCTTTACTCCTGCACAACGCACGGCCATAGTGCCGGTCAGTCGTGGTAAGCCAGGCCCCAAAGACCGACATCCCCACTGCGCGGTGTGTCGCCGCACGTACCTCACTCCCCATCCCCTGCCTTCCCTCCCTTGCTCCTTTTGTCCTTGCGCGTTGGCACGTCCACCGTGCAGCTTCACGGTCTCGAAAAACGGGCATGAATCACCTGTCTGTTGCAAGGCATTTGCGCCAAGCCCGCGTTTAACTACTTGCTGCTGTAGGCCGTCATAGAGTAGTCTCTACACTGACCAGCTAACCGTTGCACTGTGGTTTGTGTGGATGTATGTCACCGTGTTTGTTTTGATGATGGACGTGGTCCTCTCTACGTTTGCCTGTGTCTCATTAGCGCGAGGGCCGGTATGCGAATTTCCTGGGCGTATACTTTGGGGGGGGGGGTCTGCCATTTGTTTTGTCTGATTGTGCCCCCATAAGAACCTGTGAATCGCTGCCCGTTTGTCACATTTATCCTGCTGCATCGGTTGCTCCTCTTCTCCAAGGGGAGAAGGCTGCCAGTCTGGTCTCCACACTGATGTCTGGATTGCAACCTGCTGAAGATGAGGGGGCCCTGGACCGAAACCTCATGGATTTGCTGCCCGAAATCAATGCAAAGCCTCCGAGCCCCACAGGTGCGTGCTTGTGACTGTACCCTTTGTTGCACTGGGTCACAGGGGGGAATCAAGAGCCTTGCCTGGATTCCGCTAGGCCTGGGTAAGCAAGTAATCGCAGCAAGTAATCTTGAGCAAGTAAGTATTGCCTTCATGATGACATGCAAAGATGTTGTGCGGAGACGGTGTGCGGAGGTGGTGGGTGGCGTTGGTATGCGAAGGTGTTTGTGGTGTTGGAGACGTTGTCCGGAGGTGGTGTGCTGCGGTATGTAGGTCCTCGTCCTGCCTCACACAGCGCCTGTTGCAAAGGCCCAGCCCGCGGCAAAGTTGGGGATCCCACGTATACAATCGTTTTCCACCGTCTCCAGTGATTCCCACGCCCGGTCTCCTCTTCCGGATGCTCCGCCGATGTTCAAAGTGTGCCCACCCCCTACATCTCTCCAGCCAACCTCCTCCTCCTCCTCCAAACCTGTGCAGCCCCTTCAAGTCCTGCATCTCGCAGCCTCTTCATTGTGTTGTGTTGTGTTGTGTTGTGTTGTGTTGTGTTGTGTTGTGTTGTGTTGTGTTGTGTTGTGTTGTGTTGTGTTGTGTTGTGTTGTGTTGTGGTGTGGTGTGGTGTGGTGTGGTGTGGTGTGGTGTGGTGTGGTGTGTTGTGTTGTGTTGTGTTGTGTTGTGTTGTGTTGTGTTGTGTTGTGTTGTGTTGTGTTGTGTTGTGTTGTGTTGTGTTGTGTTGCGTGGTGTGGTGTGGTGTGCTGAAGGCGCTGTTACCAGAAGGCAATGGCTGGGATGTCTACCCATGGGTACAGGTAAACAGGAGGGCTGTGTGTCTAAGTGCGCGCTGTGTGCTAGTGTGTTGTTGTACAGCCGGACCAGTGCACAGTCGCACTTGGCCGGTATTGCTCTGCCGACGCCTGTGCACAGTCACACAGGGTCTAGTAGGCCCACTGCACCGTGTGTGCCGCGCTGCACCATCAGTACTTTCTGTGCGGTGCCGCACTGGTTGGTGCTGTGCACTGCACTGCACTGTGTGTGCCCTGCTGCACTGCACTTGTAGGCAGAGGGCAGTGGGCAGTGGAACTCCTGCAACGCACTGCCACACTGCCTGGAGGCTGTGGGCAGTGCAACTCCTGCTATGCACTGCCTCACTGCCTGTGGGCAGTGGGCAGTGGAGCTCCTGCTATGCACCGCCAGAGATGTGGTGTGGTGTGGTGTGGCGTAGTGTGGTGTGGTGTGGCGTGGCGTAGTGTGGTGTGGTGTGCCGGAGGCGCTGTTACCAAATGGCAATGGCCGCGATGGTAGTGCATACAGGTAATGCAAGACGGGAGGGTTGTGTGTCTCAACGTGTGCTGTGTTTCGCACCTGCGGTGGCATGGGCCACTGTCTCCACATTCTGTGGCAGTTCAGAGCCGCGTGGGGACGCCCTGCCGCTCCGCTTACTGGTGCAATTGTAGTTCTTTCAATGCCCACACCATTGTGCCCCCGGGCCCCGCACGGGCCTTGACGAGGCTGTCACGAGCTCTGGCGTGGGCCAGCCACACCTTCTGTGACTCCAACAGTACGTGCCGGATGAACTCCATTCCCATGTCGTGCGGTCCCGCCGGCCCCATATGAGCCATCTGCAGGGATGGTGGGGCGATGGCTGCCAACCACTGCTCGAGGACCGTAGAGTCCAACAGCTGGCTTTGCACGTGTGACGCCCTGGGCCCACATAGGTGCTCAGCCATGTGTGCGGGCACTGCCGGACCGGCCACCACTCATGGGACTGTACCGGGCATTCCCACAGATGCCGGGCCGTCTCCGGGCTCCCGCGGCACAGCAAGCAAGCAAGCACGGCGTGCACAACGGCACGTTTCTGTGTTCGGGGCGCTCCGCTTGGCCCGTGCTTTTGTCTCCCCGACTTGGAGTCTGCCGCAGGTACCCTGTGCACATACTAGGAGCACGGGCACCGTGCGGATGGTATACAGTGTGCGCACACCCGGGGGGCAAACCGCCCGGCGTCCAAAGCGGCCATCAACATTGTGGTGATCCTGTTCCACTAGTTCACTGACATTAACGTGAGAGTGGAGGCTGCCCCAAGGATGAGCCATAGGCAGACCTCACCCTGGATGTTGCGCCGTCCCTACTCTTGTCCCACCACAAATTTCGGGACCACTGCCAACTAGCCCCGTCGGACCGAGAGCATTGGCTTCAAAGGCGGCGGTCGCGGCACGGGTGCAATATGAGCACCGATGGGGCCCCACCTACCAATGGGGCCTCAGGTTGCCGCTAGACAGGTTCACGAGTGACCATCAAGATCCTAGCGGCCCACCGCATGCGCAACCTCCCCACCATGACGGTGTTGGCGGAGCGCACAGAGCAGAGCAATGTGTAGTTGTGCACGCCGTGCTTGTTGTGTGGTGGCTACCCGGAGACCGCATTGCACATCTGGGAGTGCAAGGTGCTGTCCCATGTTTGGAGGCACGCCTCGCAAAGCCTACATGCGTGGCTGGAGGCTCATGTGGGACTGAGAGTGGCGCCCATGCAACTACAGCTATGGGTCCCTGTAGTGTGCGAGCATTGGGCCGCGGCCATAGCCATGCCGTCCTTGCCTAGGGTGTGCATGGGGCTGGTTGGCCCACATTATGAGGGAACGGAGTTTATTCGGCAGTCCCGGAAGGTTTGGCTGGCCCACACCAAAGCGTGTACCGTCCTCATCAACCCCTGCTTAGGGCCGGGGGGGGGGGGGATGGTGCAGGCCCCACGGGAACTCCAACTGCACCATCAGGCAAAGCAACAAACCGTCCCCAAGGAGACCTTGAATTGCACCCAGCTGCACGTGCATACGACTGATGGTTGGATTTTAGGGTTCACGATCAAAACCCACCCGTTTTGCATTTTCGTGTGTGCAAGGCATCGTGGCCATTACCATTACACCTTCGTGTGGATGTTGGTTCTGGCCAGCCAACCTACCCCCCAGCTTAAAAGACTTTGCATATCAGTGCACGTGGCACAAACTAAAGGTACGGCACCGCCTGGAACCATGGCTAAAAACCGCTGCCTGCCCCATGTGTGGAGCGCGGGAGACTGTGTTCCACACCTTGCACAACTCTGCATTCTATGGCGCACACACAGATTCATGGTGGAGTGCTTTGGGGAATGGAGGGTGAATGGTAAAACAGGGCGCTGGATGCACTTCCCATTGGAACACACGTTCAACACCACACCAGGGCTCATCCTCTGGGCAGCCCGCAAGGCACACTGGGCAACGCGCTGCTCGGCTGCACCGAACAACAAACCCACATTTGAACAATATGTCCACCGGTGGCTTCAAGAGCTGAAAACATTACTCACCTGGGAACCACTGAAAGGCCACCGTGGTGGCGTCCAGAGGTTCTTCAACTCACTCATGCACTTCACACAGGAGGGTACTTTTAAGGCAGTGCACATCAATTGGCGTACCCGTCGAGTGCATGACACACCCTCAACCCTGCACAACAATCCTAAACAGCAAAACGCAATGAACGTAAGGCGACAATGGCACAGCAAGTCATTGCCATCCAACAAGTCTACCTTGCTGAGGGATGGCACATCTTTCATTTTGATGGCTCAGCCAAATACTACCCCAAGGCCGGCTGGGTGGGGGGTTTTGGCAGTTGCCACCAGGGGCACTAGGAATTCTCCTCCCCCCTGGACACACTCGAAAAACAAACCAACAACAGGGCGGAGTTAAAAGCGGCAATTTCGGCAGTAGTGAAAGTCTCGCAAAAGACAGTGATTTTTGGGGACTCTAGTTATGTACTGGATGGTGTGGCTTGAAAGGCCTATACCTGGCGGCAACTGCAATGTGCCTGCCCACAGGTCCCGTGCCCAACTTGGATCTGTGGGAAGCCTTGCTGCTCGCCATTGACATGGCACAGCACTTAATTAGGTGGGCCTGGTCCCCATCACACCAGGGCATTCCAGGCAATGAAAGGGCGGACACCCTAGCCAAGAAGGGGAGGCAAGACCACCCTCTCCTCAGGTATCCTTCTCCAGACAAACAGGAGATGTCCCACACACCAAGCCTGGCAGCCCCAGTCAAGCCATTTTTTGACTGCGATTCCGACATGGAAACGGCCGTGGCCATGACCCTATTCAACACTCCTTCTCAGGCCAGCTCAGACGGCCAGTAAACAGATGATTTTCCAACACCACACTCTGTGGTGTGCTCGCTATTGGGTTCACCCCCACCTTATGCGACCCCCTCCCCCCTGGCGGTTTGGAGGGCGTTGGGACTGGAACTAATGTCCCACACTTGCCTTCCTTGTGGGGATAAAGAGGCCTTGTCGCCGACGTCCCAACCAATGTACTTGCGCGCATCAGCCCTACTGGACCCTGAGCCTCAAGATTCGGTAGAACGATGCCTCTTTCTCAACTCAGATGATTGCAGCACTGATGCCAGTGATACCTGTAAAGCCCCGAAGAAGAGAGCTAAGCTGAAGAGTCGACGGTCTTCGCCATAACTCCCAGCTAGGCTCCCACCACACCCACTACGGCTCACTCCTGTGAGACACAATGCGGTGCCTACTCTTTTCTATTGCTTTTAGATTGTTACAACCACTTTTGCCTGTGTCCTGTCACGGGAGCACACCCCAGCGTCATGACGCGGGGTGGACGGCGCACAAATCGTGGGAGAGGGCAACAGCGTGGACGGCCGAGACCGCCCATACCGCCCACACCACAAGAAACACGCCAACGATTCAAAGTGCAAGCACTCAAAAAATTGCAGGAGGTTGAAGATGAGGCCCTGGGGTTCCTCAACTTCACTCATGACGCCATCCAGTGGTACCAGTGATGGTCGAAATCGTAACAACGCTCGGCACACCAGAACCAATGTCGCATCGGGAGTTGTTTTCGCAGATGGTCGCCATGTATTGGCTGCTTAAACGGTGTGCTTGTGAAAATATGCGCATCAGTTGGATCCGAAAAAGAGAAGACCAGATGCACACCTTCAATTGGGAGGCCATTTTGATGGTACCCACTGCAGCAGGGCGCCGGCCAGTGCGCACCTCAGCCGGCATGTCCGGGGATTATTTTTGCATGTGGTTTGTAGGATGCCAGAAGTGCTGAGGCACTTTCAACAGACATTATTCCATACAAGTGACCCCATTTCAAGGGATGCGACACGTTTTCTGTACACATTGTTGCTGACTCTCCCATCCGTCAGGCAGTATTAGTGAAAACAGCCGCGTGTTTTGTCACGGGCACAGCTCAGGGTGTCTTATCACCCAGAGCAGATATACCCGTATTGCCAAGAAGATGAGAGCATGATGAGAGCATTGCTTTTCAGGGCCTGCCTTCGCGTGCCCGATCTGTTGTTTGACTCTTTAGGTTTAGCAAGGGTACAGGGGGACAAGTAGGGGGAAGCAGCAGGACGGAACCGATCGCAGGCAGGCGGGACGCCACAGAGCCAACACTTATGCACCTCTGACTGTACATACTGGACTCCAAGAACCTCCTGAACACTGCAGTGGCTACGATCCCAGCTTTGAGGGGCTGAGGGGAGCGTTTGAAAACCTCGAATGAGTCCGGGCTCGTGTTCAGAGACCATTGCCATGGCCACCTCAACTAGGGTGGCGCCCGCACCTGTTGCCATGATAGTCCCCTGTATGGTGGCCAGCTGTGGCAGGTCGTGGAACCTGGGTGGTGCCCTGGGCCCTTGGTGGGGGCTTAGGACTGCTCCTGCAGGGTTAGGACTGCTCCTGCCCCAAAATGCTCCAAAAGATGGGTTCGAAGCGCCGCGTCCAACTCTGGGGGCAAGGCACCCGCTGCTTGGAGGGCCAGAAGGAGTGTTCCAATGTTTGGGTGCCTTGGACACTCATGCGTTTGGCTTTTCGTCAGGGACTGGAAACGGGCCAGTACCTCTTCCATAAGATTGCTCCGCAGGTTGGGCAGCGGCGTACCCACAACCCTGATCACCAGGTGTGGCAATTGGGACACCCAACCTCAGTATTCTGGAGTGGGCTGTGCCTGGTGCCATACCATCGCTGGGCCCTGGGTGCCGATGGCCAGCGCCTCACGGAGGAAGGACACCCGCTAGTCCTCCTTTAGGCACGCATGCAGGGGAGGGCTCCACCTGAGTGTGGATATCCAAGAAGGTCATCAGGAGCCAGTAGAGGTGGGTGTCACTCGGGAGGTTGCTAGGCGACTGCTTACAGATTAGGAGCACCACGTTCCAGCCCAGCGTACCCATGGTGTGGTGTGGTGTGGTGTGGTGTGGTGTGGTGTGATGTGGTGTGGTGTGGTGTTGGTGTTGGTGTTGGTGTTGGTGTTGGTGTTGGTGTTGGTTAGTGTTGGTGTTGCGTCGTGCAGTGTTGTTATGCTATGCTCTGTTATGCAAATACTTTATAACCCCATCAAAATTGCAGAGTCTAGCCTCCACTGTTTGCCACGCCCCAGGGCGCAAACACTGTAATCTTCCGTAGCTGTTGGAGAATGTGCCGTCCCAGTGTCAACATCTTCGGTGGCTTGCTCACAGTTTTTAGCCCCCTACAGGAAAATGGAAAAGACCACCTCAACAGAAAACCCATGGAACCTCACATATCCATGGCATGGCATAAGGCAATCCCATGGGTGTAGGCCCTTGAGTGCGAGGTGTCAAGGCCGAGGAGTTGTGGGCTAGGGGCGCCTCTTCAGGGCGTGGTAACGGAGTCAGGTGCAGGTACCCAACGCGTGCCGAACACCACGGGGGTGCCCAGTTGTTGTGCCGGACCGAGGTTTATTTGGGGGGGGAGGGGGGCAATTTCGGCAACTTGCAAAACTCCTACCCTTCCCACCGACCCCGTGAACTGAGGTCCGTGTATGGTTGGGCTGCCAGCCTCGGACTGTGGCACCCCGCAGGGTCCCCACACGAGCTGGTAAGTGGCCCCACACTGGGTCACAGGGTGACACTGTTGCCCGTAATTGCCATTGGTTGGCTATGGGGTTAGAAGTGCGGCATTCCGTTTTTCGGGGCAAACAGTGCCCTTCACGTTCTTCCGTCTGCAGGGCACAGGGGACTCGGACGACGATTTTGACTTCTTGGATGCTTTTGAGTCTTCTCGGCCCCAGGGGATTGAGGATGTCCTGATGCAGCCACTGCCCTCCGAAGTTGCGGAGGATGTGCGCAAACAGTCGGAAGTTGTGGAGGAGGGTGGCGTGCGCAGGCGACCCCTGTCTCCAGAAGTTTTGGAGGGGTTGCCCAGTCAAACGTCATCAGATGTTGAACAGGAGGCGCCCTGAACGACGGGCTGTCATTCGGGCACTCTTAGTGGGCTCTCTGACATAAGGAGTCCGGGATCTGCTGCGGGAGAGTGTCTGCCCCGCGCATGAGCGACAGGCTTAATGAGGACTGGGCCCCGACAAGCGCACTGCTGGTCTCGGATTCCGAAATCCGACGCGAAGACAGACCAATCCCCCAACTCGGGCGAAGCATGACTGCTGCTGTTGCATGGCATGCCTTTTGCTACGATGCTAATCTAAGCCTCTGTGACCCCCTATCTGGGCTGCATCGATACTTCCGTGAGGCAGGGTACGGGCTCATCTGACTTGTGGCGTGGAGTAGATGCGCACTCGGCATGGCACCGCAGGGCACACTCTGCACACTGTGCACTGCACCGCACACTCTGCACATGGAATACTGCGAGGATATAACAGGTAAGTGGATTCATGTGCCCCCCCGACACATTTATGTGTTCAGAGAGCGTTTATTGGCCACCGAAACGTATGATTTTTTTTTCAGTTCTTGAGTCCAAAAACGTCCAGCCGGCATCGCTGAGCCCACAACGCCCGGCGTCGGTCAGCCCACAATCGGTTGGCCCACAACCGACATTGGTGTGCTCACAACGGATAGCGGTGAGCCACCAGGCAGATGCTATGAAGAGATGGCAATGGCCTGCCCCTGCGTGTATGTTGAGCTGGGTGCAGTCTCTTAAGGTGGGTCCCATTGGAGTGGAGGTTGGGGAATCGGTGGGTGGATCCAGGGCCTGTTGGTTGGTTGGTGGGGTGGCGGGTCAGAGAGCAGGTGTCTTTTCTGAATTTCATTTGCCTTCTGAGGAAGAATTTTCTGATGTGGGGTGGGTCAGTCAGGGCACCAAGCCTCCTGTTACGTTACCCAATGGTCTGTCGGGGTACCAGGCGGTCCCAGTTTTCGTTTTGGTACTGAGACATGACCTGATGAGGTTCCGGTGCCTCTTGCAAGAGGCTGAAGTGGTGAGCTTGCGTTGCTCATTCATAGGGGATTGCCTGAAAATGCCATTTGTGCCCGCAGTGCAACAGGGGGCGGCGCTGTGATATGTATGAATCCGTGGACATTCGATGGTGGGGAGACGGGGTTTGGCCTCCCCTATCATGGTTGGCATGGTTGTCTGTGCCACTGAGGGCCTCGCCACAGTAGGTTGCATGGCATATGTCTGAACGACACACGGGTGCGGGGGCGTCAGTGGGACGAGCCACCGCGCATGCCCATCCCTGCAGTCAAGGGGTGTGCATCACTGCCAACCTGGACCCTCCGTCTTGTTGACTCTCCATGCGCAAGCAGGCGCATCCTTTCACTGTAAATATGGATTGGTCAGTAGCTGTGGTGGGGACTGCCTGGCGTGGCATTATGCGTCTCATCCCTGGGGTGGCATGCAGAGTGCAGGGCATGGGGGTGGGTGGGTGCATGTGTCTGTGGGGAATTCACTCATCATCCCACTGGCATCCTCCAAACAGCGCAAGCCGGGTCTTCTTTTTCAATGCATGCACCCCCTGGTCTGTGCGCGCACAGACCTGCGTGACTCTGTTGTCTCGGCATGGGTTTAGCATCCAGGTACGCTGCAATAGGGCCTGCATGGGTGGTTTGTATGGCGACGACTGCAGAGTCAAGCCAACCATCGGCCGCGACGAGGGGCTGGTGGGCGCCCCATGCGACTGCGCGGGCGCATCCAGTAGGGTCAGGACCCCGTGGGCCCATGGTGCTATGGCTGCCTCATTGGTGAGTGTGTTGTAAGGGGTGGTATGGGATTGTGATGCAGGTCGTTTGGGCGGGTCTGGAGGGCTGGTGTGGCGAAAATCGAGATGGTTTGAGGAAGAGCTTTGATAGCGCACATCAGTATTTCATGCAGCACCACTGGTCAAGTGCAGGCAACGCATCACAATGTCTGGCTTCCAACCGCCCAACCCCCCAATCCACAGCATCGTCCCCAGTTTCACCCGCCGGGCTACGTGCCCCCAGAAGGTACTCAAGTGCAGTTGCCCGCAATGAAGGGTCGAAACAAGTGGGAGAAGTGCAGCACACAATGAGTGCCCCAGCACCGATCTGGGCCGGCATGAGTATGTCCGACTCTGTCGCTGAACGTGGACACCATTGAAATGTCACCATCAGGGGGATTTCAAACGACGCGCAGAGACCTCAACAGTACTGCGGCGAGTAAATCTGTATGGAGCCAACATTTGTTTGAAGTGCGGGTAGGACCAGTGCAGCATCCCATCTTCTGCCCAAAACTGCTCGTCATTGTGGATGGAAGGTATTTAAATCGCAAGGATGAGGTGTTTCGTTATTTCCCCCCCCCTTTTTTGCACACAGACAACGTAAGGCTTTCGGTGGCTGGACTGCAGTCACCAGCGACGGTTTGGCAGTCAAGCAACTGGTTGGTAGTCAACCGATGTCGGTTGGACAGTAACGGACATTTGCTGGTCGGCCCTGTTTCTCTGTTGTGCCTCAAGCCTCCCTTCTCTGCCTTCCCCCCCTTTGGCCAAGCCACGCTTCAGCTTCGCCGCAGTTCTACTCGATGTATTGTGAGAGATTCCAGAGTGTGACGACCGGTGTCAGAGTTACGGCCAAGCCTTGGCCCAGTCACACAACCCGTGGGGCTAGTGTTTCCTTGGCACCGAAGTTGCTTTGATACCGACACCAATTGCTGTGTCATTAGAGGCCGCTCGTTGAATGACTGGACGTAGTTTATCCATTACATTCATTTGTGATGAATAGCCTTGCCCCCCCCCCCCCTTACCCAGCCGCATGATCACAAACATCAAGCCTACGCCTCAACCAGGACCGTCATTTTTTGGGACTTGGGGCAGGTTGACTGGAGCCCCGCACTTTTTAAACCCCCAGCCCCCTTTTGCACAACGACCGCCTTGCGCGACGACCAACCAAAAGGCGCTTTGTTGCCTCTGAACACTGTGGAACGACCACACTGCCTGTGACGTGGCCAACAGTGAAACATTGCTGGTCGTTGCGCGCGCGTGGGGGGGGGGGATAGCACACGTCTTGAGCCTGCGAGTGACCTTGGTCCTCCTTCGGTGCTTTTGCATCGGACTTTCCGCGCACCCTGTATGCCCTATTGCCTGGACTGTGGTGTGGGGTTTGGGGTTGGGGTTGGCGGGGTCTGAGATTCCCAAGCCAGTTCCTCGATATGATGAGGTGGTCAACAGGAGGGCAGGGCCCATACATTTGTACGTCACACTAAGGGGTGAGCGGTGTTTTGCATGTTGCTCAACGACTCTCTCAAGGTGCCCCAGGTGGTCAGGGGAGAAGGCTGACAAGCGCATGTCCGCAGACGCCTCGGCGTGCTCTGTGGCCACAAATTTCGTGCCCACCAAAATGGACGCTCATGGGGGCCAGAAGCATTCCAAAGGCCCTGCATGAGGAGAGAGGGGGTTGATGGTGCGGAGGGAGAATGGTGTGGGGAGATTTGAGAAGGGCGCCATTTTGCTCCCATGGGACCTGATTCCACCCCACTGTCCCCCAGTTTTAGCAGACGAACTCCCGCTTTCCTGGGAACACCTATCTTAAACAAATACAAAAAGCCAGGGATGAACGGGTTGAAGATAGGTTTTTTTTTCTCCGTTTCACCGTTGGTCACCGTTGCGTCGATCCCAGCCCCAATCCAGCCGCCAAAGCAAAACTGGCGCAGGCCACCCCCCCCGTTTGCCCCCTTTGCCGTTGCCCCGTGAGGTGCCGTGTTGCTGAGCTGGTGCCCCATTTCAGCCTGCATGCCCCGAGGACTGCATTGTACATATTATCTCTGGGTCTAGGGGGGAGCGTTAGCGCGCCGGGCATCTTTTTTGACCCGTGCCCCACCGGTGACCTTTTAGGGGGTGCACTAAGCGCAGTGCGTGCGCAGTGCAACTATTTGGACGGCTAGCCATCCTAGAACCCCATACTTTGTGATACTATGGGCATTATTGTTGTTTGACAACGGGTATTTTGATGCTTCTTTCACATTCGGGATATGGTATATTTGGATTCTCACCCAGTTTCACCAATTTTCTTCCATTTTTTGCTCCGGTCCACCACATCTACTCATTACTAGGTTGCTTTCTCCCCACCATGGGGACCCCAAGAAAGCAGGTAATGTAGCCATATTGATTCTCCCCACCATGGGGACCCCGAGAAGGCAGGGGTGATGTAGCGAATACTGAGTTTGCGCTTCGTTCTTGTGACGTGAGGCAGAAACGCCGTCCAAACCGCTTGCGGCTTGGGGACTCATTACCACAGCAAAATCTATGCGAAAGGTAAAGGCAAAGTACCGTTTGTTTAGTACAATACAAATGACATTTGGAGTTGTTGAATTCACAGCTATTGTCTAATTATGCAACGTGCTTTGTAGGGAAGGTGTGCAGTCCATAATGGTCTATTTGGGGGGCCTTCTCCATCAGAGGGTAAATCTCGGGCTGAAGTCGGGATAGTTAATAGAAAGGTAGCGCACCGGGTGCGCGCCGGGCAAACATTCCCCCTAGAGCTCAGCAACACAATGTCTTTGTCTTGGATTCAAGCCGGCACCCTGTCTTCTACAACCGCAGCAGTGCAAATGAGCGGGTTCCTGCTACAATTCTGGGTCCCTCGCAACACCCTGGTGATTACCTACGCATATGATATGAGGTGAATGGGAAGGCAGTGATTCATGATACTGCTGCACTCCACCGCCTCGAGTTCCACATTCGGAGCCCATCCCCATCCCCCTCAATGTCTTCCAAACCTGAACGGCACCCCCAAGGAACTTGATGAACAGCTGTTGTACATCAATCATTTTGCTGTGTACAATCCAGATTCAATTTTATACTGCAAGAGACTGATGTGATACCCATTTTCTGGCTGTTTTCTTGGTGCTAATGTTGCTGTCTAGTACCTTTCTGTGAAGGTCCAATTGGGGGGTGAAAGCTGTGTGATTGCCCCAAACGGTGCGCACCGTGCGCGCACTGTGCACGCACCGTGCACCCGCACCCACTATGGGAGGATGTTTTGGGGTGTTTTGGGGGCCATATTACTTCATTTTTCTAATCTCTCCATTCTTAGACTTTCGACTGCATGCGAGGGGCATGACTGATTTAAGATCGCTTGAAGGTGGTGAATTGGCATTGCTGCATGGAATCTATCTCTACTTCTGTATGGTGTGTAGCTTTTGGACCTGCAATTACTGTTGGTTGCCCTCTAACCGCCATCTTTCAAGCTGTTACAGCAACTGGTGCAGCAGCAGCATCCATCTATCTCGTAACTTTTTGCTATCCCACTGCTGTCGTTCTAGAGCACATATATTTATATCCACTGCACGTTCTGTGTGCGTGCCGCCTGCATTGGTTGCTGCCTTGCTAGGACCTGCAAGCTGGCAACACCAGCAATGCCCTCAGCGGAGGTGGCAGCCTGCAGTTGTTTTAGTGCACATGAATCTCTGCAGGCAGCTGCCGTTGGACCCAGAGCTGCAGCTGTTCAAAACCAGGCTCATTGAGGTCATTATCCTTCACATGATATGGTTCATGTGGTGTCCTTACTTAGCATAAAGGTGCAAGGTAAGCGGCACCTCTAAACCAAGCTCCCGTTTCACGAGCACAGGGCTCATCTCAGACTGACAGCTGCCTAGGATAGCCCATCCAAAGCAGATTTGTTGCGGGATTGTTTGGATACCCAAGGCGTGATGTCTGATGTGGTTCTGACTGAGGCCCTGCTGAGCTATGTATAGGTCACTAGGCGTGGCTCACATGCCACACATTGAAAGTTATGCACAGGATGTGGACGGGTTCTCTCATGGGCACCAACAGGCAGTTTTGTGTAAATAGGGCCATTCGCTGTATCATATTTTTTGACCCCTGCACTGGATTCTGACCCTTTTTGACGGAGATGAACAATTCAGGCAATTTGCGCGCTACGCCATCTACTTGCAGTGACGGGCTGTGACCGCTACGACTGCCCTTCCCCCTGTCGAACTGTCAAAGATACGCTTTCTTGGTCTAAGGGGGGAACGTTAGCGCGCCGGGCGCGCGCCGGGCATCTTTTGTGACCCGTGCCCTACCGGTGGACTGTTGCCGTTGATATGTTGGGCAACATTATATGGATTTGCCCCTTGGCCCCCGGGACATCAGCAGATGTTTTGATTTGGGATGGGTATGGACCTTCTCGTACCCGAGGTGATTTCTTTGATTTCGAAGTTGGGGGCCATGATGGTGCTTATAAGGGCCGGATTCATGTCATTGTGCCATTCATTGGAAGAAAGAATGGCGCTTTGACAGCCCGCCAACAATGTTACAATGACGTGCACGGGTGGTATAGGGCACACATTGAGCAGCTGTTTGCTCGGTTGTGGCACGCAAGATGAGGCAGAGGATGAGGCAGAAGTGTGTGTGTTGTGTTGCCAGAACGCTCCACCATCGCAGTTTGTGATGAGTGTAAGGAGCACTATTGTACTGAATGTATTGACACCCACACTTGTGGGACCAATGTTATGATGCAGCTCTACTGTTCGCGATACCTCAATAACGCCTATCGCTTCTACTGGAGATCGATGCGGTTCTGCTATCCTAACCCCCCATTCTCCCAACTTGCTAAGGTGTTGACCAAGATCGCCCTTAAAGGAGCGAGAGTGGTCTCGTGTACCCCAGTTTGCAATTCTTGAGCTGGGGCAGTTTGGGTCACCTAATTCTAAGGGCGTTTCCAAGGGGTGTGCTTGGGGGCTCTTCGGGGGGAACATAGTCTAAGGGGGTGTTGCCTGAACCGTGCGCGCACCGTGCGCGCACCGTGCGCGCACCGTGCGTCCTTTTGCTTATTCTGTCTCCGGCAGATCCACATTGCCTGAATCTGAGCTGCCCTGGCTTGTCGCCGGACTGCCTGTGTACTACCACCGCTCCAACGGGGATAGGGTGTCGGCCACTGTCGTTGACCCTTCTTCAAGAGGTGGGCGCCGCGTCTCTATTCGGTACGAATTGGGTGGTGAAGAGGTCTTGTACGAGCATGCACCCGAGGAGCGGTTGGAGTTTGCAATTGTGACTGCTGAGAGCCCCGATTCCCCCCAACCTGTGCACCATGAGGCGCCGATGGACGCTTTGCTGGAGCCCCAATTACCTGAAGTGGAAGCTGAAGCCCCTAGAATTGATGATCATGAGCCAGAATGCTGTGGCGGATGAAATTGAAATTCCCGTAACCCAACCATTGTTGTCGCTTGTGTTGTCGCCTGTGCATGGTTTGTTACGGAGATGCGTGCGAGGTGCAGAAATTGGGAGCCTGGAACCTGTGACAAGCATCAGATTCAAAAAAAAAATTCCCGGTACGCCAATAGGGGCTGCAGGGTGCCGAAAATAGGACCCTGGAACCTGTGACAAGCATCAGACTAAAAATTGAAGAAACCTGGTATGCCAGTATGGACTGCAAGGTGCAGAAATCAGGACCCTAGGTGTGTTTCTATCAGGGGTTGCCATAAGGACGCTCAGCCTTTTTTTTTTTTTACTAAGGCAGCCACTCTCTGATGTTTGGTGGCTACCCACCAACCGCCATCGGTTACCCACCAACCGCCATCGGTTACACACCAACCGCTATCAATTACCCACCAACCGCCATCGGTTACACACCAACCGCCATCGGTTACCCACCAACCGCCATCGGTTACCCACCAACCGCCATCGGTTACCCACCAACCGCCATCGGTTACACACCAACCGCCATCGGTTACACACCAACCGCCATCGGTTACACACCAACCGCCATCGGTTACCCACCAACCGCCATCAGTTACCCACCGGCCGCCATCATAGGGCGTATTGGACACTCCGAGTTTTTTTTTTTTTATTATGGCAACCCCTGGTTTCTATGGGGGCCATTCAACAGGGTACAAGTTGGGCAACCATCCCAAAAACATTGAACCGTGCGCGCACCGTGCACGCACCGTGCGCGCACCGTGCGCGCACCGTGCGACAACGCCCCCTAAAAGTAGCGCGCCGGGCGCGCGCCGGGCAAACATTCCCCCAAGGTCTGGTTGGTATACCCACCATATTTATTGCCCCACAAGGGGTGGAGGAACCCCCAGCTAGCACGAAGAATGTGCAAGGGAATGGGGCAGAGACTGGAAAACCAGCAAATCACACTGTGTACATTTGCAGCAGCCCACATTCATTAGATGGACTACAGGGTGTGTCAGAGGGTGCCTAACGTGCGTTGTGCGCAGTGCGGGCGCGTGGTGTGACTTTAGCCCGGTTGGCGTAGAATGGCGGTACCATGGAATGTTGCGCAAAAGCGGTCATAGGAGCCTTAGCATCACAAATGGGTGGCCAATTGTTGTGTTTGGGTGGAATTATCCATGTTGGGGTGTAAGAGTGGGCAGCAGGCTGAGTGGGCAGCAGGGCACCTTGTGCATTCGAAAATATTGGTGTGACTATATTTTGCCTCCTTTGCTTTCCACTGGTCACATGGCAATGAATGCTGACCTTTTGGCGCCAGGCAGTACTGTCTTTCACCTGAGAAGCATCACAGGGTGTGCCTGCCACTGTTGTGGGCCTCTTATCCTTCCCGGAGTGTGTCGCCATCACCTACGAGCGCGCAGGCCATACACAGCAGCTTTGCTGTGGTTGCCCCGTGGAGTGGCTCACCTTCCCCATTGAGCGCGTGGAGTCCCCCACTTCCGAACGTTGTCTGTCCCCACCGCCTACCACTGCCATCGGGTTTGGAGGAGTTGCAACCGACGTTCACAATTGTCTTGAGACTGAGAGCCTCAGCGATGCACCGCAGGATGACACCAAACATTTTCAAGTTGCACTTTCATTTCACAAAACCCCTTGGGCCACTGCGCCATCGGCAAGGGGGGGGGGCATGGTACCCCCCCCCCCGAACATTGCTGCATATGCATACCAGGCTGTGCATGTTTGGAGTGCTTTGTTGACCTGCTTGCGGCCCCCTTGTATAAGCTACGCCCTTGTCCAAGCTACAATAGGCGTAGGGACCGTAATAATTGTGTACGTAATTTAATTTATGTACGAAATGTAGTGCGGCCACATAAGACATGGGTTTGTTGTCACATTTGCCAATTTCAGCACATGTGGCCCCCTGCTGGTGCACCAAGAATTTCTTTTTCAGTCTGATGCATCCCATAGGTCCTGAATTGCCAATTTCAGCACACGTGGCCTGCGCACGTGTGTGTCGGCAATTGTATGTGTTGCGCGCAAGCCACGCCCTTGTCCAAGCTACAATAGGCGTAGGGACCGTAATAATTGTGTACATTGGCATAGCTTATACAAGCGGGGCGGGGTACCATGTCACATGCATGCGTTCATCACTAGCAAATCCGTACCGGTACAGATACAGGGTGGGGTCAAAATCCCAACATCACCCATTCAGGTATGCTACGCACGTGACCCCCCAAAAGAGGGATACATGATGCCTACCCCTACGCTTGAGCTAGCAACCTCTCTTTGAGGTGATTAGGCATCACCTGCTCAGGGTCTAAGCCACAACGCTTTGTTCCATTTGGGCTATTGACCCCCGATCTTGGGAATTGGGGGCGGGTTGCAAAATGCAATTCAACCATAGGAAAAATTGCAAAGCTAAATACACCACGACACCGAAAATATCTCTCCAGCTCTGCTGGTGAGCAAGTGGCGTTGCAACAACAAGCACCCTATTGTCTCTTCAACCCTAATTCCCGCTTTCTGATATCCTTTGTGCCGACGGGAGGTGAGAGGGGGAGAACTGACCATAAAAAACCCCAAAGTCTTCGAAAAGTCTGTCAAACGTTGACTGAGAGGGTGCCTCAACGCACCGCGCGCCCGCACCGCGCGCACCGCGTGCTTTAGTAGAACTGTCACTTACCGATGTACCGCACCATTTTTGTAGACTTCCCAGATATTTGACCTTTCGTTTTACCTCTACTCCAAAGGACTTTAGGACTGTGATCCACTAGTCGGTCCAGGCTCCCTTGGTTAGGAATGCCGATTTGCACAGGTTTATTTGTAACCCCACAAAAAAGCCAAACTGTCGAAGATGCTTGAATATGGGGGGCAGGAGGATGCACGTTGGGCGGGGGCAGGAAGGGGGATATACAACAGTAGGTCGTCTGCATAAAACAAGATGTGCACATGCGGTGACACTGCCCGCAGTGCGTGTATCAGGACTGAGCACACCATTACGAACACTGCTGAGGACAGGGGGTCTCCTTGCTTAATTCCTGATTGGGGGGGGAGACGGCTATATTCTTGACCACCCTGGCAAAAATAAATTGGGCCTTGAACATTGACATAAGTAGCAAGGGGGGGGGGGGGGGGGGCATGATTCTTCATTCCGGGTGGGGGGGGGGGGGGGCATTGGGCCATGAAGCAACGGATACTCAGCTACCGAACGCCCGTGCTCCAGCTGACCCAGGACGAACGGGTGGCGCTGTTCCAGGAATGGGTACTCCCCTTGTTTATCTTCCCCGCAAGGGCGTACTTCCTGACGGACCCGGTGGTGGCAAAAATCTCGGTGATTTACAAGGTGGCGCTAAGGCTCAATAGCTGGGGGCTGACACTGCCGATCATGGCCCTGCCCCCACTCAGGGAGGGTACCACCTACCCCAACCACGCATATTCCTCCTGTGGCAGCACACCACCCCCTTTATGCTGTTCAAGACGGAGCCACAGGGAGTGCCAACAGTGTCCCGGCGTCCCGGCGACAATTTGAGGCATGGGTGCAAAACAATGGGATACATCTGGACGGACGGTATCTACCGTGGCTCCAGCTGGGCCCCATCCCGTGGAAAACCTATCTCTTCTTAGGAATGTCATGCAAGGCTTTCTCCTTGCTGCGGAAAAAGGCGCCGATACTAACGCCCAAAGAAGAACTTGTCCTGGGAATGCTCCTGTGGCACTCCGCGTGGTTCTGTGACACCCATGAGAACACATATTACTCACCGGCCATGATCAGGCGGGGGGTACGGACGGTCACCCAAATGGAAGCCCTCGAGGGGGGGGGGGGGGGGGGGGCTCCCCCGTACATGGGAACCGGTGTACCAGGTAGGCCTCTGCTTACTATGAGCCCACCCCAAAACCTGACCATCCACCCCGGAGACGGCAACCCCCTCCTTTTGGCTGGACTTGAACCGGCGCGGCATGCTCCGGTATCTGATGGGGCTAACACCAGAAACTCCGCGCCAACGACCAGAGGTATGGCAAGCATGGCACAAACTACTCCTCCCCCCAGTAGATAGGCACTTTATACAAACCACGTTGTGGGAAAAAGCTCACGGTGGGCGTCTGCCTCGCCAATTGGCAACCAGCGGGGACGGCTTGCCTAAATTTTATGAAGTAAACTTGAGTTTAAATTGGGCAAGGGGGAGGGAGGAGGGTACCTTGTGCGCGCTCGCCTAGTGTTTGTTTGTTTTGTGGTGTGCCGTCGCCCTGAACATGTCAGAACAAGATTCCCAGCCGATCACCTTTGAGGATTACGTCGAGCAGGGCCAACATAAACTGGCAAAGCAGCTGCTGAATGCGGCTACCCTGCAACAGGACACCGACAGACTCATGGCCGCGGCCAAGGAAGCAGCGGTCGACGTCGTGGAGCTGGCGGACGGGCTACGGCAGAAGTACGGGCTGAAAGGGTCCATGGAAGGCATATACGAGCAAGTCGTAGCCTTCGGATCCCTGCACAAGCGCACGTCCAACTGGAACGACCGCACGTTCTACATGTCCGCGGAGCACGCGGAGGCGGCAACCGGGAGCGGAACCCCTGAAAAGGGACACGTAGACGTGGTGTCCCTTGGGGGCAGTTCGGCTGCGGGGGATTCCCAAAAAGACAAGTCGGTGGCAGCGGACCTGGAGCGGATGCGGCAGGAGATGGAGGCCATGAAGCTCATCATGGAAAAGCAGGTGCAGACGATTCAGGAGCCGAGAGCGGCCAAAACAGGGCCGCAGCTACGCAAAGTGGTATTTGTGCCGGAGGCAGGCCGCAAGTTGGAGGCGAATGTTGCAAAGCCAGACTGGGCGCGAGCGCTGGCAGGGGTGCCGGCGAATTGGGCGTCTGACAATGTTCAGAGCATGCTGGACTCCGAGTACGAGGCGGCCATTGGGGCCCTGTCCGAGGTGTGGTCCCACGTGCTCTTTGAGGTCGAGAAGGAGGAGGTGAAGGCCCTATTGAGTGAGGCACCGGAGCAACAACGCCAGTCGAAGCCGAGATCTTCGGAAACCAAGCCCGCGGACAAGCCAAAGACCGGGAAGGTGGCCCCACAACACGTGCAAGATAGACGCAATGAGTGCGCGAAGGACAGGTTCACCAACATGGGGACACCAGAGGAAACATACGAGTCCAAAGGGGGCAAAGTGCTCAAAACCGGCAAGCCGCCGCGGCAAGCCGGGGTATCCTTGCGACGTCTGCCGTGTCAAGCACTGGTGGTTCCAATGCCCCGTCGAGAGCGACTAATGGAGGGAGGCCCCCGACGACTGGGGGTAGTGGGGGGAAAGCCACGGGGACGTACCACGGGTGGACGAGGTGCTCACACCTGGGAGGGCGCTCTCCACAAGTTGGAGCGGCTGCAGTGGCAAGACGCCCTTCACAGCTGGCAGACCCTCGTCCTGGTGGGATGGGAGGACTCGTCTTTGGGGACGTACAAGTGCCATCTGCGGCGACTGGTCGCGGTGGAGGGACGATTCCCGCACGACACGGCTGAACGGGTACTCGAACACACGCTGCTGGAGTCTACCAGACTGGGGAAGTCCGAGAGCACACTCAAAGGTGTCATCAGCGCGGCCACCATGGCAGGGGAGGTGTGGTTGGCGGACGCAAGCATACGTACCACAATCTAAAGGTCCGTCAAGGCGGCCAAAACGACGCGATCGGCGGCCAAGGAGTGTATCTGGGGGTCACCGGTCATGCTTCTCCACATGGCGGCAAAGGCCAGCGGCACAGACGACTAGGCCGTGGTGGGGCTGGCGGTCGTCTCCTTCCAGCTCTTCCTGTGGGTCAGAGAGGCGACCAATCTGCAGCCATGGGCAGTGGGGGATGACGCGGTCAAGTTCTTCGACTCCAAGACCCGACAGGCGTGGCAGCAGAGATCGCTCACGGCGCTCACACGGGAGTGGTTGCAGTGGCTGGCGCGCTACTACCCGGAGTCGGCGGCGGAGGCCGAAGACTTCTGGCCGAGACCGCCGCGAGAAGGGGCGGGAGGCCGGTGGCGAAGCCGTACTGTGTCCCTCCGGCTCGAGCAGCTGTGGCCATCCGGGGTCCGGGAACAGTGGAGGCAGAGAAAAGAACACGTGGCCTTCAGGCCGCAGCGGGCAGTGCAAGCAGCCGAGCAGCCGTCCGGGGGCTGGGAGTCTTCGCGGGTGGTTGGGGGCCGGCTGCGGCCCAAGGGACAGCTCGCTAGACAGCGGAGGGCGCGGGGAGGGGGGGGGGGGGGCAGCAACCCGGCGACACCAGAGGCCCAACGCCTGGGCCGGCAGCAAGTGCTGGCTCCCGCGGAAACCTCAACGTCGACGGGCGGCAACTCCGCCCATGGAGCGCCAACCGTGTTGCGACTGGTCCCCAAGTTCAAGCGAGACAGAGCCGGCGAGGAAGCTCCGTCGGGTGCCTTCAAAAGGGTGCGTCGGCCCACCGGATGCGTGTCGTACTCCTCCGGCTTGACCACCGCATAGCGCGAGGCTGCTACTGGCCATACGAGGGTTCAGGGTGCTCTTGCTTGCGCTATTGATGTTGCTGTTCGCTGTGTGGGTGCGCGCGGTCGTGTGGGTCCTTGGAAACCATGCAACATGCAGTAACGGGGTGCAAGTTCTTTTCGGTGGCAGCCCACGTGGCGACACAATGCGTGGGCCCTGCGTCCATTGACCATGGCCCGACAACGGATCCCAGTGTCATTCTTTGGGAGCAGCCCGAACTGTCCCTAACCACCCCCCTTGGCGTTACGCTATGGTCAGCGGTAAGGGCGGCGTGGTCCCAGCAATGCGTGCACAAGCACAACGGCCGTATGGGCCGTCGCACGTGGGACCTCTTCCTAACCCTGTGGGTGAAGGTGTTGCAGGGGTGGGAGGAACACCCCACCCCGACGTTGCCGAGGGAGGAAATTGCCCTACTGGTGCATGCGCTCCAATCCATGAGTCACAACACAGTGCTGCAGCACCCCAAAGTGGCAATATCAAACACCCCCCCCCAAAAAAAATTGTTCGTCCCTGCATGCAAAAGGAAGTAAAAATTCGACAATGCCGCAGCCCTAGCGGCCCAATATGAAACCATCATCAACTCATAATAAAACCAGGGATGGGACATCATCTACCCGGATGGCTCCTCAGAAAAACACCCGGAGAAAGGGTGGGTGGGTGGGTGGGGGTATGGCGTATCCTTTGGGGACCATCGCGATGTGGTGGAGTACATTCCCCTTGGGGAGGACCAAACCAACAGCCGAGGCGAACCGCAGGCAGCGCTGTGTAGCCTGCAGGGGCACCGGGCAAAACACCGCTCCCTCATCTGCCGGAACTCACTGCTGGTGGTCAATGGGGTGCTAGGTTGAGCACAGCGGTGGCGCCGACACAAATGGCAAAACACGTCCGGTGCACGAAAACATGTGGACCTGTGGACAGCAATTCTGGACCTCGTCGAGCAATTCGGAGACGCGGTAAAGTGGCTGCACATTCCCTCCCGTGTTGGCATCAAAGGCAATGAACGGGCGGACCACCCGGCTGATGTGGGACATCGTCGCTTCCCCCTACTGTTCTGGCAGGTGTCCGTGCGCCCCCCCCCCCCCCCCCGGAGGATTAGGGCCCTGACCAATTGCGGCCAGGAGGATTAGGGCCCGGACCCGGAGGAAGAATCTATTTGGGGCTAGGAGGAGGGACAAATGTCACAGCTAGAGTCGGCCCCACCCGCCGGGAAGGAAGCCTACACGCCGCCGGCAACACAACCAACCACGCCAGCGAAGTCACAGCCACCATCATCAGCGCCACTAGCCACCATCGTTAACGCCACTGTGGGACATTGAAATTTGCACCCCGGTTCAGGCCTCCAAAAGGGCCAGGAGGCCCACGCCAGGGACTGATGCACTGTGGTCTGCAGTGCACCCCACTACGGCCAATAGGGTAGACCGGACCCCCTCGATGTACGCCGCAGCCGCCACGCCGTACCAAGTGGGGCCGCCACGCACAACGTTCCGCACCCCACACCCCTTCTTCCCCATGTCGCCCCAAGCGTCCGTACAACTGCTGGCATCGCTGGAGGTGGCAATGGAGGGCGAGGAACCCCCTCTCCCCCGCAATCTCAGCTTTTCGACCTCGTCATAGGGGGTCCGCTCGGACGAGTCGGCGCCGACCTCTCCCTCCACGGCTTCATCGGTGTCATGCAGCACGGAAGGGTCGTGCTGTTTCACCCCCTCAATGTTGCATGTTGTGTGTAAACTGACTTTAACCAGACTTGGACCCACTAGGTTTTTCAACCTAAGGCCCCGTACCAGCCCGACCACACGAGGCTGAATGGGGCCAGCTGACATAGCAACACGGGGAGGGAGTGACCCCTGACCGGTATGTACGCCTAACCCAATAGAGCCCGAAGCACTAGTGTAGCTAGTGGAGGCAGGGTCGAGGGATGAGCACCGGCTGACTGAACGCCCAGCGGAAGTGCCGTACATTGGCACCAGGGACAGAAGGCAATGACAGTCGCAGGGCAAGCGCGGCCAGAGCCTAATGCGGACACTGCAACCTGACCATGTTAAGGCCCCCGTTTTGGGAACGAAGAATCTTGGCCCCTGGAAGGGTTTTTTGTTGAAGAATCCCATGTTTTGGCTTATTTTGGAGCTTCAAAGTGTTGCTAGTTAGACACACAAGATTATTTTGGTTATAAAGGGGAAGTATATCATGGATGGAAGTGCTTGTGGTCTTTGTTTGAACAATATTGCATATTGCATGTTGCCTATGCAGGAGTTGCCTAGGCGTGTGGACTTCCAAATCCTAGAGAGTTGACTTGTTGTCTGGAGCTACTCAGGGATGTTGATAATTTGAGAGGGCTTTGTATGCATGACAGGTGAGTAGCCAAAGAATGGAAGGAAGTCAGACCTACAACCATTCAAAAGATGTGCGCCCTCGAACGGATGCATCCAAACAATGCCTCAACAAGATGCATGGGCGAGAAAATGCTCACACGCCGCTTCAATCGGTGGATGGTGCGCCTCAGTTGGCTGCATCCTTGATTGCATATCTGTGAAGGGAAATCCATCATCTCATTCACACGGGAGCTATGATTGTATTGCTGAGCGCATTATCTGTCTATTTTCAGGGCTCGTGAATGGTTTTTAGGCCTGTTGGCAAGGATTGTTAGACCTGTTGCACTATGAGAGCCTGCTGTGGGGGGTACACATCTCCAAGCTGGAAGCAATTGGCAAGTGTGCACCCTCCTCAGTCCATGAGGCTATACTTGCGGACACACACAGGAGACTTCAGCGCCACCCACCCTACAAATCCCGACGAGTGTGCTCAGTGGTTCTTCGATTTGATGTTGACATGTCTGTGGCACCCTGATCCCGACCTGTCAAAACTACAGCACCCCCCACTGGACTGTTGAGCACCCTCTGAGCATCGCAGTCATGGAATGACTGTACGCGAAGCCTGCGGTGGCGTATCTCGTCTGCTGTCTGCTTTTGTTGATTAGGTCGCTTATGTCGATCAGAAGTGGGGAAGGGAAGTGAAAAGTGCAGATTTGCGGGATATTGGTTGTATTACATGGCAACCAGCCTTTATGGACCCCCCCCCCCTTTTCCTGGAGTACAAGAAGTAACCCCCCCCCCCCTGCATAGTAGCCGCCCTTACATAGTAACGGGGGGGGGAGGGCGAGGGAACCGTCACTTTCCGTTTTGCAAATTTTCTCAGAATATTGGACATTGAGCTTCTGCTGTGCTTTTGCTCGCAGGACAAGGTGGTATTATTGGTGAATTGCTGTGTACTCAGACTTGCATCCGAGGCACCACACTGTAACCTGTATCATGCAGAACACTTCAGTTTTTCGCAATTTCAGCCATGGATGTCGATCATATTGACACGTACTCAGGGTGTACAGTTTGTAGTGCATTGTGTTTTTTCATGTACCCTTCCCCTGCGTGTCCTTCCCTGCCCTGTGTCCTTCCCCAGGGGGTGGGTGGGGGCCTGTCAGTTGGCCGAAAAAGCATAGGAAATACTAGGCGTGGAAGAAAAATTTTCTTTAGGTCACACTAGAACTGGGGTGGGGGGGACCGTCGCTTTGTGACCGTCCCCCGGGGGTGGGGGGGTGGGGGGTAACGTCTTCCCCGGGGGGGGGAGGACCCGGGGGGGGGGGGGTGAGGGTGCATCAGCCCGCCCAATGGCGTTTGCACAGGGGTGTGATGAGGCAGAAATAAATCAGCGCTTTGGGCAGCACGTGGAGAAATCTTTTTGGACTGGCTTGCCTCTGTCGTTGAGCCATTGGGTGATAAGGATGAGGTGTATGGGGATTGGTAAATGTTTTTGGAAAATGCGATGTTCTGGAGGCAAACTGCTTGCCACAGTGGCTGCAACCCCCTGCCAAGCCCCCTGCCAAGCCTGCCCCCAAAGCTGCCAAACCTTGTGCCAAACCCTCAGCCAAGAGTGCAGCCAAATCTGCTGCCCAGGTGGCAGCCAAGCCTACAGCCCAGCGTGCAGGGGGGGGGGGGGGCATTGGCACGCCAGGCATCTTTTTTTGGCCTGTTCCCCACCCATGACCATTTTCGACTCCCATCCTGCCTTGCCTCACCCCATATTCACACCAAGCAATCCACAAATGGAGTGGCCCTTTAGCCGGGTTCATTTTTTTTATTATTGAGTTTGCCACTATCCTCTTCCCAATACTGCACCTTGTTGTTACTGCACCTTGTTTTGGCGCCTCGAGTGCCGGAGGCGCACAGCACACAGCAACACAACGCCCACTACAATCGTTCCTAGCCTTGTGCTAGTGAGGGGCACTGGGGGCGGACCTTGGTAATTTTGTTTTCAACTCGGCCCCCAAGCCCACCGGCACCAAAGGCTTGGAAATTCGGTGGCCAAGTTGCCGGCCAAAGCGCCGGGAATTCCAAAGGGAGGGCCGGGCAAGCAGAGCACTGGTAATTTCGGCTCTTGGGGGAGCGTTAGTGCGCCGGGCATCTTTTTGGGCCAATCCCCCACCAATGACTAGCCATTTTTCACTTTTCTTGGTGTAGCCACATTTTGATCTTGACAACGCACGGGAATACAAAAAAAATCTTGACAAATTTGTGGCCTCTTGAGTTGGGGATGCGGACTCACAATCCACAAATTGAATGGCCCCTCGAGCTGGGAATACGGACTCACAATCCACAAACAGGCTCAATAGGTCATTCTGTGACCACTCGGGGTCTGTGACGATGCCTACCACGTAGCCTCCGTGTTGTTCCCCTCCCTCATCGCTGCAATACCCGGCACTTACGGCTCAGGGCGCCCCTCTACACCATCAACCCGGTTGAGGGACACGTATTCTATGCAATTACTCATTTTACAGGTTGCCTACTGGCGTGGCGGTCACCTACCGCACCAGAGAGCTCTCTGGTATACGCATATGAACTTTGGGTCTGTACCACGTGCCCCGCATTGCGGGGATCCACTGTATCATATGCTGGAGTCGCCCATGTTTCCAAGAACTGTCTTGAGTGTGCAATACCAATGCGAAAATTGCAATTTGCCAAAAAATCGAACACACCAATTTTTGTAGCTTTTTGGTGGCAGCACACAAATTTTGCACCCGACAATCAAATTGCCCAACGCAAAAAATTAGTGAAATTCAAGTATTCAATTGGTGGAAAGAACGTGCTTCGCTTGCGAATCAGGGTCAGCATTGTCTGTCAAGGGTCTCAAGGTCAATGAACGTTGATAAGGGTTGACCAAAGGGAGGAACCCCCTTCCGGTGCCTGCGGTGCGCCTTTGGGGCACCCGCGGAAAAAGCCAGCCAGTGGAATGGATGGACCACGCTTACCACCTTGAGCTGGGGCCATGGTCGTTCCTTCGCAGTGAGCCATTGTCGCATCCCCTTGGTACCCATTTTGTGGACAAGTATCCCAAATGGATGTTGGATAGTGGAGTTTTCTTTCTTTTTCAAATTTTGTTGGGTTTGGTGATTTTGGGGTGTAAGAGAATTATTCCCAGCCTGCACTGCCTGCAGTGTGCGAGAGTATCATCCAAGTTCCATTCTGCCCCTGAGGCTGCCCCTATGGCTGCCTCCAACCCTGCCAGTGCCCTGCTCCTGCCCCTGGCCCCATCAATGCCCCTGCACTTCAGCTTTGTATGTAAGTGATGGGCTGCAGCATGGCCTGCGCCAGTGTACTCTGTGGATTTGCCAATTGTTGAGCCTCATGATTGTCTACTGCAAGTATCCAGACCCTCTTGCCCCAGACCCGCACTGGACGCCTCCCGAATGGAGGACGTATATCCAAATCGGTCTCTCCAAACGTTTGGAAGACTTCCTTGGAATCCTGAAGGACGAGTCCACTGCTGACTGCAGCATTGTCTTGACGGGGCCGCACATGATGAGTCCCTGCGTGTTCCGAGTCCATTCCCTTATTTTGGCAAACCGCTGTCCACAGCTGACAGTTGGTTTCCAACACAACTCCTTAGAGGCCTCCACTAGAACAGTGCACGTGACTGATGCGTCTCCTGATATCTTCCGGCTGTTTCTGGAACTACTGTACGCTGGGGGCTGCATGCTGAAGCCTGAGCAAGCCATCCCGATGTTTGTGCTATGCGACAAGTACATGCTGGCTGAGTATGCGGAGCAGTGTCTCACGGGGCTGGCGATGTTGGAGTACAACGAGCACTCTTCCCGTGAGCTGCTGCACGTGCTGAATGCTGCCATGGACAGCAAAGAGCTCAGTGTGCCATGGGTCCAGCGCCTCCTGCAGCCACTTGATCTGGATCGGGCACTATACATGCGGACATGGAGGTCATTTGGCGCGCCGTTCCTCCGGGAAGTGCTTGCCCACCCCAAACTGGGCTGGTCGGAAGACGAGCGCTTCATGTTGGCGGCAGAGTGGGTATATGAGGACCACAAAGTGTTCGAGGATCGCAGCCGGCCTGACGTTTTGGACCTCCTGTGGAGCGGCATCCATTGGGGCCTCGTCACGCGTGACGGAGTGTTCAAGACGTTGGAGTCCTACAAGCTGCTGACGCAGAGCCAGCTCCTGGACATCCTCCGTATGAAAGCAGTGTGTTGGTACCTACCCTCGTGGATGCGTGCAGAGCAGGCCCTGCCCAGAGTGCCATATGATGAGCAGGAGACGTGGACCATCATTACCGATGAGTATCTCGTGGAGCACCATCGGGCCGTTGGGCCCGTCGCTGGCCTCTTAAATCGGGGGCTTTCGCTGCCCGTGGGCTCTGTGCAGACCCTGCGGGAGCCCTTGACATTCCAAGCCGCTGCAAACTGTGACACTGCGACGTTTTGCCGGCTGGCGGCTCTGACGGTTGGGCAGGCGGTTGGGGAGGGTGGCAGGCGCCTGTGGTCTTTTGAGGCAGGCTGGAACGGGATGGACCACAACGAGTACCAGTGGATGGTGAGCATTTCCGTGCACCCGATGCGCATTGAGGTCTCCCGGACCCTGGACCGCATGATTTACGTGGAGCCATTCGACCGTGACGACTTCCCTGACGACCACCCGCTTTACGAACGCGCGGACGTTGTGACGGTGTTCGTGAAGTATTTCGTCTCCAGAGACACCAAGGCCCAGGGGTCATCGGCCCAGGACTGCCTGTTATATATTGGGTCTTTCCGGCTGTTGCCCAACCAAACGCTTTCGCAAGTCAAAACGATTTGGCTGACCACGAATCCCTTGTCGCGTGTCGCTGGGGAATGGAAAGACAAGTGCCCCCGCGTGACCCATCTTTACCAGGAGACGCACTCGCTTAAGCAGTTTGTGTGTCGGTACGGGGGGATGGAGGCATTGAGCTGGGGGGCCCGACCAAGGGATGCCAAACTAAAGGACGGGGACATCCTCATCATGGCGCAGGAGGCTCTGTCGGCATTTCAGCCCCGAGACTTCAGCCACAGTCCCAAACGCCATGCAGAGGCCCCTGAGTGGGAGATGGTGAAGCAGCGCAAAGTGGAAAAAACCCCTTCATGGGTCGAAGTGAAATAGAGCTGAGGCCCTGCTGCTGGGATCCACGGACCCCCCCCCCCTTGAGTCCAAGGATCCTCGGCCCGAGGATGAGCCCATGAGGACTGCTGATGGCCGCGCAAACACTCCACCAACAGCCCCATATGCAAAGTGCCTCTGCTGACAGGTAACAGTTGGTGAACCAGAACCCCCTGGCCCTGTGTGACGATTCCCATTCCATCAGTGGTGGTGGAGAGCAACCTCCAGATTTCAAGGTCCTGAGAATGGGGGTACGTTTGCCCAGCTTGCGCCCAGCACACTACTTTTGTGTGAGTGTCCGAGAATCCGGTCCCAGATTTATCATCCCTGATTTACCATACTCAAGACAAGCCCAAAGCAGTCTAGAAAATTGTCATCCTACCAGCCAAATCAAGCCCAAATGCATAACATTCACCACAAAGTCCACAAGTGTGGTGGTGTGCTTTTTACAGCACAAAGCACAAACATCAACCTCATCCCCCCCAACCATCTTGCTAAGCATTCGTGTTGGTTGCATCAGAAGTGCTTGACACGTGAGGGGGAACATATTTCCATGGCCCCATACGGGGGTGATGGACCTGCCTCTGAATGCAAAATTGTGTCAAGTGCAACAAAATGCACACCGACTGCTGCAAGTGCGCAGGACTCACACGGCCCCCTAACCCCCCTTGGATCAGGGTTCCAAAAGCAGGGCAGGCTTAGGAGTGTGTGGGATAGTGCTGGGCAGGGGCTTCAAACCTACAGGTTTGCCCAGTGCACGCTCGGTGCACAATGTATCCTCAATGACCCCATGGGAAGCCTGCTGGTGCTAGTAGGGGACTGGGTGCCACTAGGGCAATGTGCTGCATTGTGAGCAGTGGGATTACCATTCCTCTCCCACCCACAAAACTGCACTCTCCAACCCCATGCGTGATCAGACACGAACGACCTTGATCAACCGAATTAGGTCACACAACAGATATGGCATGGGCATGATGGTATCACGTGGCGCTCAACCGGCCTTTATGGAACCCCTCCCCTTTTTCCGGTCAGGAATGCCCTGGTGGTCAGTTTACAGGGACTGAAGTGGTCTCCTGACGGCCGAGGTGAACTGACACTGCATGTTTCAGTGCTTCACACAGGCCCAGGGACGAACAACCTCCAACCCTTCCTGGCTTCTCTTCGACTGTAGTGGACTGCAGTCGATTAAAAATGTTTCGGCAGTTGCAGCTGCCGGATTGCTGGTTCCAAAAGTATGCTCTCCTTGCCACCCCCTGCCCCTTCCGCCCAGACACTTGTCAGTGCCTCGCCTTTTTTTGATCCAGTAGGCCTTAAGCCGTAAGGGCCTCACGCAGACATGAAATCAAATGGTGCAGAGGAAACAGGTCTTAAATGGACCGCAGGCACATCTTTTCTGTCTTCTTGTGTAAATACACCTCAATAAAGGCATTGTCTGTCCCATGAGCACGGCAGCTTGCTGTTGTACCGCCAATATTCACTATTCTTGGCTCTATGTTTGTGCCCTTTCTGGGGACACCACGCGCTTTGCAGTCTTGTATTACTTATGAGGGAGATCCATGAGGTGGCAGGCATATTTGTTCTGAATTGAGAGCCGCTTTTGTCTGTTGTCCACCCCATCTACAGAATCAGAACTTCACACATCGCAGGTATTTAGGTGGGCCACATTGAAAGGACAATGGCTATCCGGCCAAATATCCCTGTGTATGGTGTGCTGATCTGAATAGACATCTGCACCTGAATAGACATCTGCACGTGGCGCAAGCGAGTGCTGCATGTTGTTGGCACGTGCGTGCTTCCAGACTCGGAGGAGGGGAAGGCAAGTGCTGTGCGGCCTGCGCAGCCTTCATTCTCCACTTGATGGCATACAGGGCTTGCACCGCTTTGCAGCCGCCCAGCACAGGATACCATTTAGGTTTGGGTGCCCCCTCCCCCCCCCCAGCGACCCACCGCGCAACCCCCCCCCCCCTCCCCATCTGCATCCCCTCTCTGTGCTAGCACGCGCACACATACACACACGTGTGCCTGACCTGCATCGAGAGATGCTTGGACAAAGAAGCAAAGAACTGCCACAGGTGAGAACTGATTGCATGAAAAAGCACCCCCGTGGCCAGGCAATTGGCAATTGGCACACGTAAGCCAACAAACGCAACATAGGGAACAGCTGCCAACTGGTCTGGTAACCTGGTTTCAGACTCAGCTAATCCTCACTACGTGTCAGATCCGCTACCACAGTCATCTGTGGGATCATCTTAGTACTGAACAGCTCTGAACCTTGATCCCGAGGGGTTACCTTGAGTACTGCGAAGTGAGCAGGCGACGCCAGCTCATCTTGGTCTGAGCCAAAAAAAATAGGGAACAGCTTCCAACTGATGATCCACTTGTCGCAGGGGTAGTGCTGTCACCAAACGCGAAAATCGGAAAACACATAAAGGCACTACAGAGCCAGATACACACCAGAAGAGGTCGAAGAGGCATGGCTGCTGGCAACATTCATTATGGCAAAGGGGGGATCAGGAGGGGCTTATGCTAGTGACCCCAGGGAAGTGAGGCACAAGTATCATCCAGGCACAACACAAATGCTTCTCCAAGAAGACGCTTCATCAATGAATGGCTCACTGGTTCAAGGGCTTGGTCCGCAACTTTTCAACAGTTTGCCTCCAAAGTTGTAACCAAAACGTGATGAGGGGCATTCAAGGGACCTCATCCTACTCCAATGGGCACACTACATCCAGTGCTATCACTTGTCTATGGGGTTTCGCAATTACCCCCCCCAACCCTCTTGTATAAGCCACGCCCTTCTCCAAGCTACAGCGGGCGTAGGGACTGTATTAATTTGGTACCTAATTTGATTTGGTACAAATGTAGTGCAGCCACATAAGACACGCGTTTGGTGACAAATTTGCCAGCTACATAGTCACGGACACATTTGTTATGAGTGTTTGGCCAATTGAACCCACATAGCTCTGATTCTGGGGATATTTGTGCATTATATTCCATTTTCTTGCACCAACTCACCATGCAATCTTGTGTTTCTTAACCTGGGTGTCTACGGCTTTGTCCAAGCTACAGTCGGCATAGGGACCGTATCGATTTGGTACTTCGCCGCAGCTTACAATGGGGCGGGGGGGGGGATACCAATGTGCTCATTCAACTCCTCCTCCATTGGTAATACCCAAAAGAGATTCCCTCATATGCAACCTTGAAGGTTTGCCCCTTACAAATTGCTGGTGACCGAGGTGACCCCCCCCCCCTCAGAGAACACAATGGCAAAAGGGTTTGGGGGGCTCAAATGTACCCATCATACTGTACAAGCAGTGACAACAGGGAACGACACCTTGCCTTTCGTGATTGCAAACTAGTTGCAGGTCATGGAGTCACAATGAGATGGAAGGCTACTTTATCCCCGCATCTTTGGACCAACAAGCTACATGTTTATCTATTACCTCCAATGAAGGCTCTAACCACACTCTGATGGGCTTTGGTGGTAGCAGGTGCAAATTCCCAATTGGCACATGTGAAGGACACCTGTCTACCATGTTTGCTTGGTCCAATAAAGAATGTTGTAATGTAGTAGTCAAATGCCGGACACAACGAGGGTGTGTTGGCTCGAAACAAAAAGAACAACTTGGGGAAGAACAACCAAAATCAGAAAAACATAGAGGCACGCCGTATTTAGCCACTATCCGACGATGGCTGTCACCACAAGCATCACACCCCCCACAAACTGTAAGCAGTGTGATGTCAGGTGTCCATGCTCAATCCCCGTGCTTAGGGGGCGTCTTAAGCGCAGCGTCTAGCCGTACTAGAGACCCATACTTTGAGATACTAGGGTCCCCTAGGGGCATCATGGCATCATTTTTGGGTCAAGGCATAGCAAGGCGTAGCACGTTTGGGTCAAGGCATGGCAAGGCGTAGCATGTTTGTGTCAAGGCATGGCGTGCTCATCTCCTCTCTGGAGCAACTGGGTGCTCTGAGGAGGCTTGGTGGGCAAGTGTGCACCGTGTTCGTTCTTACCCCCCCCCCCCCCTTGTACAAGCTACGCCCTTGTCCAAGTTACAGTAGGCGTAGGGACCGTATTAATTTGGTACCTAATTTGAATTCGGTACAAAATGTAGTGCAGCCACGAGGTGTGTGGGGAATGGCCCATGTGTTTGAGGGGAAGTTGTATTTTACAAGAGACCACATGCAAGGCAATTTCATTCCCAAGAATTTGAAGTTGCCTCAGCCCAAACCAGCCCCTAAACCTTAGGCAAAGACATCTTCAAAGGTGTCTTCAAGTGGTGTGGCATGGCCATTTATCGGTCGAAAGATGTTGACCGAGCGACAAAAGGAGTACAATGATGTTCATAGTTTCTATAGGGCACATATTGAGCACTTGTTTGCACGCATGTGGCACTGGGGCATCGTAAGGAACATATGGAGGGGATCCGGTACGGAGTTGCATGAGTACGTGCGTGTACTCTTGCATTTGCAGCAACTTTTGATTCGAAGACAGGTACGGTACCCTCCATATGGTCCGTGGGAACACATACCTGCACATGGATGGACCGCACCTACATAGGAGGACAATGATGATGAGGATGTTGTGGGTGATGATGGGGATGTATGTGCCCTTTGTTGCAACAAGTCTGACCCTGAAAAGATGTCCATGTGTGACAAGTGTGAACCGCAATATTGTACGGATTGCATTGACACACACACATGTGACAATGTGACATTTCTTTAATTCTGCAACTGTGTCATGTTGTGCACACAAGTTGCGTATTCTCAATGTGTACCTAGTTGACAATGGAACAGAAAGACAATTGTGTGTTGTTGAGGGTGGCGACCAATGCGCCGTTCATGGCTTTTCCTGTTGTGCATGATGTGTGTTATGTGAAGGGAAGGTAGTTTGCATTTTTCTTGAGCCGGGGCAGTTTGGGTCACCTAATTCTAAGGGCATTTCCCAGGTGTGTGTGCCTGGGGGCTCTTCGGGGGGAACATAGTCAAAAAGTAGCGCGCAGTGCAAGGATTCCCCCTTAGACAAGGCCATGCATGTGGGTACGACAAAGAATGTGTCCACCGAATGCCTGCCTGTACGGGGAGGGGGGATTTCGCCAGGGGAGAATTTCACGGGGAAAATTTCGCCGTTAAGAAAGGCGGCGAAAATTTTCCCTGGCGAAACTTTGGCGTAACAGTTCAATCCTTCACCACAGCTGCAGGTTTTCAGTTTCCTGAGAAGGGCCAGGCGCGATTATGAACGCGCCTGAGCCAACTGTTTCTTGCTCAAATGCATGAATTTGAAGATTGGCTAACTGGTGCTGGAGTTGCTGGCTTCTTTTTGAAGGCATCGGCAATCCTTAATGCTGACATTGCATGCATGAAGGAGCTCACTCTTATTAATAATGCAGCGCCAAAAATGTGTGGTGTCTTGGATGGGCATGCATTAAGGATCGTTGATGCCTTGAAAAAGAAGCCAGCACCTTCAGCACCAGTTGCCGGATAAGCCGCACCAGAATTCATGAAGTTGCTCAAGAAACGGTTGGCTCAGGCACGTTCGTAGGCGCGCTTGGCTCCTCTCGGAAAACACAATTTTGGGACCATTTTGTGGCAATGTGTTGCAATGTTGGACTCTCTGTCTGGTGCATGTCTTTTCGCTTTGCAGGGCAGAAATTGGGACACTCGGAGCCATGGCAAGCATCAGGGCAGAAATTGGGACACTCAGAGCCATGGCAAGCATCAGACTAAAAACCGGCAGGGGCCAGCAGGGGCAGGAATTGGGAGCCTGTATGGCACTCCAAGCTTTTCGGATTTCAAGGGTGGTGAAATTTTCCCCTAGCGAAATTTTCCCCGGCGAAATTGTTCCCAGGCGAACCCCCCCCCCCGTAATTCACCCCAACCAGAATTCTCACAATGTGGACCCATGCACCACCCTACTAGGATTCTCACAACATGGCACCATGGCAAGGTTGTTGCACCGTGTACACCCCCCCCCCCCCTGTCCAACCCTCCCCCCCAAAGGGACAAAGGTTCGGTGTCCTGTTGTTTGTTGAGGATAGTTTTTACCAAAGAATAAGAAGCCGTGATCAAGAATTGCGACTAGGACCAAGCTCGTCTCACGAATGATTCAATGTGTTTCAGTTCAAAAGTGTGGGAAGATGATACAAACTGAGCGGGGTCCCGACGGTTCTCTGGAACCTCGTTGAAAAGCGGCCCATTTCCACCTCAAAGTGGACCACCACATGGTACCACGGCAGGAGAGACGCCTCATTGAACACCTAGTTACAATCATCTCATAGCCCAATCACCATGGAAGAAGAACGGCCCTCATTGGACATGCCTACATGACACACCGGTGTTCGCGACAAATCTTCGGGACGACCGTCTTCAAAAATAGCTAAAAATAGCCACTTTTGGACACCAAAAATCAAGACTTACGATTCGGACCGAGCTGGGCCCTATGAAATTGCTTTGGAAGAACAATGGCCCTCATTGGCCCTCATACATGACACACTTGCGACCGTCCTTTACTTCCACAAGATTCTTCCTAAAACAAGATGGAAACCGGCTTTCACCTCAAAATGCACCACTGCATGGCACCAGGGCGTAAGAGACACCTCATTGAACACCCATTTGCAATCATTTTGTGCTCCCCTCAACGTGGAAGAGGAACGACCCCATTGGAGACACCTACTTGACACCCCGGCAATTGTCCTGAACCCTCACGACGCTCGTCCTAAAAACCGTCATTTTTGGACACTAAGGGGGAGCGATAGTGCGTCGGGCGCGTGCCGGGCATCTTTTTTTGACCATTCCCCACCCGTGCCTGTTTTTGCCCCCACCTCACCAAACAATTTGGAGTACCTTCTCGCCGTGTCTAAACATTTGGCCCATCCTTTGCACCCAGTTTATGACGATGGCAAGGGTGGTGTTTGGAAGTGGTGGGAGTGACATTTTGTGTTGTCGAATTATCGGCTTATGCAAGCTGCCTTGCAGAGAAGGTTTGCGGTCTAGTGCGGTCTACTTGGGGGACTTCCCAAGGTGAGGATAAACTTGGGGCTAAAGATAAGATACTTAATACAAAGGTATCGCGCCGGGCATGCACTAAGCAAACATTCCCCCTAAATCAGCCATAAAGCAGGCCAGACGGCTTGAAATCACACATTTTCCAAGGGAGCCTCGTCCAAGCGAGCACCGCCAGCAGTGTGGCCCGGCGCCATGACGCCTACCACTCCGTGAACGAGCGCACACCACCGGAGGCCGGCGTCCCGGCACAAGGAAATGTAAGGGCCCACTGCCAACATCAGTTTCCTCCCATGACTGTGTGTGCCACAACCATGTCTTGAGTTGGAACGTGAGATGGAGCTTCTCAGCACTGGTGAGCAATTTTGGAAAGCTAAGCTTGCTAGCCCCAACGCCAAACATGTCGGGCGATTCACTGCGTGGATAAAGCGGCGGTGGTTGTTGGTGTAAACTGTAAGTGAGTTGTAAGTTGATGTATATCGGTGTCGCGTTCTTGAGGTTGGTGTTTTATTGTTTTTGTGGAAATTACAGTGGTGTGTATAAGTGAGTGGTATACTTATATTCTCTATGTGTGGCTTACATATGCTTTTATCACATGGGGTTGATGCGCATTTGCTCTGCAGTAGTTTTGAGCTACTTGGATGCCGGTTTTGAGCCACGGTGTGTGAATCACATGAAACTTCTCGACAATGAAGGGTTGCAAGAAAGTAAAATTAAGATGCAGCATATCGACCAAGCTAGACTACAAGAAGTGAACGTGCTAGAGCGTTGGGGGATGCATGGTGTGTGGGATTTGATTCATGGAGAGGGAGATGATAGACCGTAGGGGTATACTTTTGGGTGGATTAAAAAGCAAGGGGTCAAGTGGTGGCCTATACGGTTGGATAGGGTGCATGTGTCTGCACTGTTGCGCAAGGGGTGTATACAATGCTGGATGTGTGTTCGGACCACAAAGCAATTTTGGTGCAGTTTGGACAACCACCGCTAAACCCAGTTGTGCCTCAGCTTTGGTTTTTTTTGTGTTCCGGCACCACATGAGTTCAGAGTTCGCAGACGAGCTGTGAACAAAGAAGACGCGCTTAGGCAATTGCCTAGCATATGCACAACCACTGAAACCATAGCCACAGACTTCATGCAGGTCATGCATGTCCAAAGGTGGACGTCTTTGGGAACAAGTGGCGGCACGTGTTGGTTGTCATGTTAGTGCAGACGAGGTGTGCCACGGGTACCGGTTTCCCAATCAGTCAATTGGTCCTGCATGTCCCACGTTGAGCATAGTGTTAGGTTCAAAATGTCAGCAAGTGCAAAAGTGCTGTAGCAAGAGCCACGGCCACCTCGATTCCTCTCCGTCTAGGTGTGTCACTTCAGTGGGGGCATACCCCTCCCCTACATATCGCGCCTAAATCGTCAGTAGTCTTTCCCCGGCCACTTGGACATCCGGACCTCCGGTGGGTCAAACAATCACAAGCCCGCCGCCATTGTAGTTGTCCCCCCACAAGTGAGGATATGCACAGGTGCTACATCCAAGCCACACAAGTCTCTTGTTCGGTATGCGCTCTTGCGCCTCATCAGTGCAGGGTGCCTCAGTTTCATTTTTCGGTGGAGTTATTGATGAGAAGGCACCGCAAGACATGGGTAGAGTTTCGCGGGGGCCGGGGCTAGTGGAACCCAAAGGTGTTTCAATGGTGGTAGCAAGCAACACAAGTATTAAAAGAGGTAGGAACACATTGGCAACACACGCATCAAGTGGCCGCGCATTGCCTCTATACAGAGTGGTTCGTTCATAATCACCTGTACATGTGGTCCCCGGTGGATGGGAGTATTTTGAGCAACGATGGTTGCAAGTTGATACTACAAGGCAAGCTAATGAAATATTGATGACCATTTTTCACAGCGAAGTAGACGAGGGGAGGAGGTAGCGGCTTTGCAGGGTGTTGAAAGCCGAACTCTCCACCAAACAAGAGGAGGCACAACAATGCCAAGAAAAGAGAAAAATACATGCACAACTTTGAGAGTTGCAGGTACGGCTGCGTGTGCATAATGTCAAAGCAATGGATGGTTCCAACCGTGAGTCACTCACTGCATGCCATAGCGCATGCGATCAAAGACTTTGGTTGGGGATCATGACGGGCGCAAGTAAGATGGTGCAAGGGTGTTTGGATTGGATGGTGGTTGCCAGTGTATCATGCGGGCGTTTGCATTGGGGGCCATTATTTTTCCACTGCGATGTCCCATGCAATGGGCAAAACTAGGACCTAGCTCGGTCCTAGTTGTAAGTCTTGATCACTGAGTAGGATTCCAAGTTTCCCAGTGGATGGTTTACCAACCTTCTTAGGCTCTAGGTTGAGAAGCTCATTTTAGACGCAGCAAGCCGCAATAGCAACTACAAGTGATTAAAAAGCCTTTTCGGCCCGCAGTTTTGGGGACAATCGTCCTAGCAATGAAAGGCAGCCACCGTACGCTAAAGCGCATGCTGCGCAATAGCGGGGGCCTAAGCCTTTTGCGTGGCCGCTTAGGTGTGCAAGTCGTGGTTGACAATTACACCATAGATGACAGCCTCCGTCGAGAGGGGTGGGATGTCACCAAGAGGTCCATGCGTGGACAAGGGCCCGTGACAGTGCGGCAGTTGGCGGGGCGTGCCCCCAAGAGGGCACTTAGGGGGAGCCTTAAGCGCAGTGTGCGCGCGCAGTGCAACTATTTGGGCGCCTAGCCGTACTAGAGACCCATACTTTGAGATACTAGGGGCCCCTAGGGGCATCATGGTGACCCCTAGCGGAGGTTTTGACTTCTGATTTTGTCCCCCTTTGTTTGGGGATCCCCGAGAATGCCAAGGTGACATAGCATTTCCGCCCTCTTTTGGGCCCCAACCTTCCTTGATCTTCCGCGATCTCGCATCGAGCACGCGCAAGTCTGCAGATGTTAATATGAAACATCGTCATGTGAAGGAACTGTTCAATCGAGTTATGTAAGATACTTCGATGTCTTTTGAACAGGGTTTATCTTTGGATCGTGGAATTGGTTTCGAATTGGTGCCCCGCCTAAAGATCCTGCGAGAGGTTGTTGAGTTTTGGGAAAACGAGACGATTTTCAAGAGAGAAACGACAATGGAACAGAATGACAGTTGTGTGTTGTTGAGGGTGGCAACCAATGCGCCGTTCATGGCTTTTCCTGTTGTGCATGATGTGTGTTATGTGAAGGGAAGGTAGTTTGCAACTTTCTTGAGCTAGGGCAGTTTGGGTCACCTAATTCTAAGGGCATTTCCCAGGTGTGTGTGCCTGGGGGCTCTTCGGGGGGAACATAGTCTAAAAGTAGCGCGCAGTGCGTGCGCAGTGCAAAGATTCCCCCTTAGTGACCTCAACTGTGTACATGTCCTCTCACAGTGTTTCAGAGTCTACAAGCGGCGGGCCTGGGACATGCGGACATGCGACCATGGCTTGTGGTGGCTCTGGGTACTTGAGTTGGCGCACGCTACGCCGTGGAGGTGCGCGCATGTGCGAAAATCAATGTGAAAATCGATTTTCGCGCGAATTTAGTGAATATTGGCTTTTGCAATGGCGCCGCAGACACAGGGAACGCCCACGGTAGGAATAGGGCATTTTGGGGGACACCGTCGCACCATAGTGTCTCAAAAAAGGGCCATTTCTTTTTCTAGGCACCTAGATTTTAATTTTTTTAGAATTTTTAAAAATATTGCTACCATCCCAACTCTATGAAACAAGTCTTTTCTGGCCAAAACCGTACATTTGTGCACCCATATTCGCGTGATTTTCGCTCCATTCAAAAGTTCCCTTACCGGCCGTTCGCAAAGGGTACACTCAAAGTTTAGGACAATCACCCGTGTTTCAAGCCGGTGTCTCCAATGAGGGCCATTCTTCGTCCACAGCAATTAGGCTATCAAATGATTGCAAATGCGTGTTCAATGAGGTATCTCCCTGGTCCATTTTTGAGGTGTTTTTCGGGATGCTTGTCCTAATGGTCTATAGGCATCTCCAAAGGTCTATAGGCATCTGCAATTCTTCCACGGCAATTTGGATGCAATGAACAAGACTAGGACCTAGCTCGGTCCTAGGTGCATTGGGGGAAGCAACAACCCATGGAGTGAATTTGTATGCGGACATGGTAGCTGCCTGTCGACAAAAAGAGGTGTCGACAAAAAGAGGTACAACAAGCAACACAGGCCTCGCCCAAAACGAATACAACATGTCGAAACATGTCGTCAGTACAACATGCAAACCCAAGGTGTACCTCTAGGCCATTGCTGCCTAAGTACACTGTCTGCCTTGATGGGCGAACTCACCAGTGTCGGGGAAAAAAAAACAACATGCAAACCCAGGGTGTTCCAAATAGCCCTTTTCAAGGGCTTTCCAAATGTACCCCACATAGCCCCACCACCCCTAAAAACGCACCGAGTTGGCACCATCAGCGACGTCCCCTAGAAATATGCAATGCCACATCTCACGGACCCATTTGCAATCATTTGATAGCCCAATCTCTGTGCAAGAAGAATAGTCCTCATTGGAGACGGCTACATGACCCATTGGTGATTGTGCTGAACTTTCAAGACAATTGTGTTGGCAGCAAGCTGAAAAACAGCTCATTTTCACCTTAAAACGGACGACAGCATGGGACCACGGCATGAGAGATGCCTCATTGAACATCCATGGGCAATCGGTTGATAGCCCAATCATTGTGGAAGAAGAACGGCCCTCATTGGAGACACCTGCATCACACACTGGTGATCGTCGAAGGATTGGCGAAGGATGGCCATTTTTGGACACTAAAAGGGCCATAAAAATGGGAAATTTTCGAGCCACGGTGTCCACACAAGCAATTTTGGATTGTCCAATGCTTGCTGTTTGCTACTTGCTGCTTGCTACTACTACTGCTACAATACCCCACTCACCTTGGACCCTAAAATGGGTTGTAAAACCTCTACTTGGAGACCTAGCTGGGTAATCAAGACTTCTACTAGGACCGAGCTGGGTGGTAGATGGCATTGCTACATTTGAGACACTAGCTTGGCGCGGCGATGATCGTCCTGAACTTTCAGGACGATCGTTCTGAAAACTGCCTGAAACCAGGCTGAAAACGGCCATTTTTTGGACACTAAATCGGCCATAGAACAGGCGAGACGGCTCGAAATTGCACGAAACTTGTTTGTGGTGATGCGCATTTGCTTTGCGGTCGTTTTGAGCTACTTGGGTCCAAGTTTTGAGCCACGGACTACGCAAAAAAGACTTTTTAAGCGCCCGCTTGTTGCTTGCTACTGCTGTTGCTGCTGCTGCTGCTGCTGCTTGCTGCTGCTGCTTGCTGCTGCTAAAATGTATTGCTCATCCTTGGACCTCAAGTAGGGTTGTAAAACCTCGACACAATAAAACCAAAAGGGCTTGCTCTGGGGATGCAGAGTGGGTGAAGGTGACTCGGCACCGGCCTGGCAGCCGGGCAAAAAAGCCCCGTATAGCCGGTTCGCAGCAGGTGTAGCTGACGAAACAGCGAAATGTGGACCTGACAACTGACGGCCGATGGCCTGTGAGCCATGCCTCTCAACACAGGGTGCGCAGGCTGCAGCATTGGGAAAAATTGAAGAAATGTGTTGTTCACTAGTTGAGCCCCGTCTCAACTTTTGTCTGCACCTCCCTACTTAGGCAGTTTTTCTGTCTTTCACAAGCACATTCACAAGCAGGGCAATGTGTGCCCCAATCGGGTCCCAGCCCTTGTGGAGAGGGACAACAATGGTGACGATTCGGATTCGGAATAATCAGCGGTCCCCTGTGCAGTGCTCCGTCCCGTGTATCGTTGAGTTTTCAGCTGTTTGCTCAAAAATGTGAACACCTACCCCCCCCATAACCGATACATTTCTGAAACGGCCTTTTCTCACAGATTTCAAAAAGTATACATCCCCCCCCCCCCCCCCAGGGAACGAAGTTTTGGCGCATGGGACCAAAAGTTCAAAAACCCAGGAAAACTGCCAAAACCCACCGCATTGGCACAAACCAAATGTCCCTCATAGATATGGCAAATGTGATACCTGAATTCCCCGTGGTAGTGCTGCGTGTGGCTGTGTGTGGCTGCAAATGGCTGTGTGTTGCTGCCACTGGCTGTGTATGGCTGTGTGTTCTGTATTACTTATGAGGGCAGGCGGTTTCTAAGGTTCTGGACTGCAGTATGTATGAGGGCAGCTGCTATTAAGGTCCTGGACTGTCTTGTAAAGGGATAGTCTCAATCCATGAAAATCCATTTCCATTTAGCTTTCTTTGTGTTTATGTTATGCTGAAATGGCACCAACAACCCCAGTTCAGGTCGAGCACATTCGACGCCTCCAGCTCACACGGAAGGCGATGGAAATGTTTATAGATGACCCGGAAGTAGAGGAGATTGTGAAAGGGTGCTTCGTGCGGGTGCTAGTGGACAAGAAGACGAAAGACAAAGTGTACCGCCTCAGCGAAGTCGTCGGGATCACCTACGACTCTAAGTACACTCTGGGGGACTACGGCAAGACTGACAAGCACATGACCCTGCAATACGGGGACCAGATCAGCACCTGCAAAATTGACCATATTTCGAACAGCGTGTTCTCGGAGAGTGAGTTCAACAATTTTGTGACTATGATGAATGCGTGCGGTGTGCCCATGCTGACGGAGCAGGACGTCCTCTATAAATTGCGGAAGGTCAAGACATACATTCAATTGTGCGAACAAGACGATGCTTAAATGGGATGGATCCCCTGTGTAGGCCGTTCCTTAGCAACAGGAGCAAAGGCGGAGGGGATAGGAAATGAGTCCCAGCCAACTGACCCACACAAGGGATAATGATGAGGGTCGTGAGTTGACCTGGCTTGTAGAGCCAACTAGCGAATATTTCCAACCAGTTTGACCCGTTTTGGCCCATCCCTTCTGCAACTATAGCATGCACTAGAGGCGCATTGAGGAGGCTGCTACAGTCAGGGAGGGGGTTTGTAGAGTGGAGGATATACGTCACTCTACCAATGTCCCCTTAAATTAAGCTACCACGTAAGCAAGCAACGCCCATTGGCAGGCCAGCAAACTTTGGTCAGGGACTGTGCTGCATGCCCCCCTTGCGCAAACAGCGCAGTGCCCAAACCATGCTGTTTCCGCTCCTTTTCGGACCATGGGCTTTGTGTACCTTTTGGTTAGAACAGAAATGGATGTATTTGGTTTGGCATAATTTGGTGATGGGGAATGGGATTTGTTTGGCTTGCCACCACATCAGACCCGCGCAACCTGCGAGATTGATACCAATCGACGAACAGTAACCAATAGCAGTTGGGGGTCAGCCACCGCCAGTGTGAGGTGACCCACAGCAGTTTGCCAGGAATTGCTCGTGGTTCACTGATCGGCTGACCAGTGACACGTCCTGCAGCGAGGCTGTCCGTAAACAAGATATACCTCACCCTCTTTTGCAAGCACTGCCTCCAGCATGACAGCAGCAAAATATGCTCCTACAATGGTATGGGATGGTAACGCTGTGGGTGTTTGAATAGAACCTGCGGCCCTCTGTTTCAAGCAACAGCAGATGCACCAAAAGTTGCGGTCAAGACACCTGGTGTTGTGTGACAAGACTGTTGTTTACGCACGAGCTGACAACACACAAGTTCAGAAAATGGTCCCCGATCCATTTGGGTTGATGCAGCATGCCACTGGTATTTCGACCGCCCACATGAAGGGACACACACCTTCCAGGCAACAGCAAGAGTGCACTGTTGCCCAAGTGTCAATAGTGATACCTGATTGGACTGTGTGATCAACCAACACACTACACAACACAAGGGACCATGACCCAGCACACAGGGTTGGCGTTTTACCATAGCTATTTCACACTTCTTGTTATACAATTTGGCAAAGTGGCAGCCCACCTCATTAGCAGTGTTTTTTCGTTTAAGACAGTTGGATGAATCCCGGTTTCCAAGGCACAGTGTTGGCCCCAGCCCTTGGTCACATTAAACCCTGTGCACCCACATAATGTTCTTGACCTAGAGCCTTCACCCAGATTTTATAACCACTACTGTGACCCATCGTTGTCCCCCCCCCCCCCCCCTAGTGGGGGCTGGTTGCATGTGTTGCTGTACCAACCCTTCCACTGGTGTCAGGGTACGAGGTTGCAGTGCCATGTGCAAACTGTGGGCCCTGTGACTTCGGTTCAGGGATAGGGTTCACGTGATGGTGGAAGGGAAGAATCTCAGGTGTTTGTCAGCACCTTGTGGTTGAGTGTTTGGGGGTGCGTTTCATCATGGGGCCCATGTGCCAACTCCCATGCGCTGACATGCAGAGTCAACCACCATGTCAGCCCTTCGGGTTCGAACCCTCGACATAATGTTGTTAGGATTTTTCGAAACTCTCGCATTTGCTCATGGCGAGCAGTTTCGTTGAATCCGAAATTCGATCCTGGTAGCAGGGGTGTATAGCGAGGGCGACTGGGAGGCGACCAGCTGGCCTTTGTGTTAACAACCGGAAGTGCAAGAGCGGGAGTTTCAGGACAGTGGGTCCAAACCCGCAGGTTGTCACAAGCCTCCAACGTGTTTCACCGGATTGCCACCGAAGTGGCCGCATTCAACGTGTCTGATGAGTGCGGCCTGGTGTACGTTCCGGCATGCAGAAGTTGTCTACTTCTGCTTTTGGCTCCGCCCAAGTAACGTCACCCGAGGATTCAGTACAACCCCTAAGTCCAACATCAGCGTTTTAGGCATGACTCGTCCCAGACAAAGTTGACCAAGGCCATTGGAGAGACTTCCATACCGTTCAGTCCCCAGGCCAATCTACAAGGGTGTCAGGGGAAGCTGTAAGCACCTGGTACAACTACATGCATGTTCAAATCAGCACAGACATGTCCAGCAGGCAGATAAACACTGTGGATGGAATCTCCAGAATATTCTGCTGGTGAACTTTGGGAAAGGCTTCGTCGACATGCCGTGTGGAGTGACGGCATGTATGCATCCTACCAGCTGTGTCATTTGGGTGCTTGTGGTGCGTGGTGCACCGACTGATGCGCTGGTGCGACGGCTCTGCATTGGTTATCCGAGCAACACACCAGTCCAGCGGTGGTGGACTACGGGGTCTACTACTGGAGAGGGGGGGGGGTAAGTCAACTGTGAACAAATTACTCAGTGGATGTATCCGGCATCGTGTAGGTTAGTTTCTGTGCAGACACCTGATTGAGTCCACCATACCGTAACCTTTTGGGCACATTCGTTGTCAAAGCGAAAGGCGCTTATGGCAATGTCACTAAAGAGCTTTTTGTTCTGACTTTCTTGCTTTGTGGCCTTGTGCCTTGCAGAGTACAGGTTCGCATTCACATTTGTATCCCCCCGCAGGGGTAGGGGAGGTGGAGGTGCAAGAACTACCCTTGGTTGCGCGGCACTCTTTGGCTTGAAAGCACTGTCCAAGAACCACCCGATAGTCACATGGCAAAACATTGCTGGTTCGTGCACACAAGGGGGGTGGGGTATTAGCCCATATGCGTAGATAGACATGCACAACTCTACAGCTACTTGGTGGTGCATTGCTCAGAGCAATTCTCTACGACGTGGACTTGCGGAAGGCCATGGAATTTGACTTTTTTCAAAACCTTTGGTCGGCTATAGGATAGTTTTGGGTCATCATTTGGTGCACGGGGACGCACGAAGCAGCAAGTGGGCCCATGTAGCCGGGGCCATGGGCTGCCAAATGCCCAATAGTGTTGTTTGTAGGCTGCTTAGTGGCACCTGAAAAAATTTGAAAATCTGATTTTTTTTTGCAAAAACCTTGTGTTGGCTCGCAAATGGGTTTGGGTCATCATTTGGTGACAATACGGGTACTCTAGCACCTGTGAGGGCCTATGTAGCGGCGGCTGGGCCCATGTAGCCAAGGCCATGAACAAGTTGTCCGACTAGGCCTCGGGATTTGTTCCCATGTCTGGGTTGATCATCACCCCACCACCCAAGTATTAACTTGCCTCACCTTCTGCCTTAGTTGCAGCAAGGTGCCGCTCCTTCTGGGGCCGCAACATGCGCCGCAACCCCGACCTGGTTCAAACACATGCCTTCCAACACAAGCTCTTCCACTTGCATAAACTCTGGCACGCATGCCCCCTCACTCCCCTTTATAAGCAATGTTTCTCAGCTAAGTTATTGTAACAATTCTACTAGTTCCTCGCACAGCGATACATTCGATGGTGGGCCACGTGTTGTAGTCCATTGTTACTGCTGCCCATGCGGCATTTACTCCCCGCTCCTCAACACATATTTCAGCCACACAAGTAGTTTTGCCCTTCCCCACGACCGAAACAACCGCACTACCGCAAAGAGTTCCGCCGCATGCTGTGTTTGTGCATGCTGCTCCGCAACCCTCGCCTACAATTGCACCTTTGGCCGCTCACCGAACTCCGGCGAGTTAACGCGATTGATGCTAAATTCGTGCCAAATTCTTCCCAAATTCGTATTAAATTCGCCTTTTTCTAAATCCTATGAATGACCTGTGAATGTGCGTGTGAATGGGAGTGTGAATGTAATTTTTTGTCAGTCAGTGTGTGTATTTCAACACGGTACCAAAGTGCATTTTCGAAGTCCTTAGTTTTGTTGAATTTTAGGAGAAGAGAGCACGGCAAACGGGCACGGTAGCAAGGCACAATGTAAAGAATGAGTCAAAAATAGGTCAAATACGACCTAGATTCAAAAGGACGGTTCACAAAGGGTACATGTGTGCCAAACCCCAGGGAGACGGCAGCAACGATGACCCCCCATTACGTTGGCCCGACGCACCACACATTCCTCACCCCCCAAGAACGACCACCCAATGTCGCATAGGGGATTAATGCGATTACTTGAGTCATTGAATCTAGTCCTAATGGAAGGGGAGGAATCAGACGCACGGAGCGTGTGTTCAGTACGCTTAGAGGGGTCTGACACAGCGACAACCTCCACCATTATATGCAGCACCAAAGGTTCATGCTGTCTCACGCCGTGACCTGAAGCTGATGGCAATGGAGGTGCCCCGCCGGTTCCCGTAATCGCCTGGAAACTCCTCCCAACAAGCGGCACGAGCGCACCAACTCCACCCCCAACGCCCCCCCTTGCTCTATGTTGTATGTCCCCTGATCATTCACCTTAACCAGACCTGTACCCACTGGGTTCTTCAACCTATGGCCCAAGCTTTGCACAACGACGAGGGGCCGAATGGGGCCAGCTACAGCACCTGTGGGAGGGAATGACCATAGACCAGGATGTACGCATAACCCCATAGGGTCCATAGGGCCAGAGAACAGCGTGGAGTAAGGGCAGGGATGCACAATCCAAAGGCGCCTCGAGAAGCGTGGGACGCTGACACGGTGGACAGAGGGCGATGACAGCTATGGGGCAGGCGTAGCCAGAGCCTAATGCGGACAAGGCAACCTGACCATTTGAAGCCCCGTTATGCAAACAAACCAAAGGTGTGCTGCAGCTTCCCTAGATCTTGCTAAAAGCTGGATTGCTATTGAGGTAGAGTGTCCTCTGCATCTTCAAGAGAGAGCGGGCATGCTTGGTGTGTTGATTCGTGCCAAAGTGGCGCTTGGTCAAAAACTTCCCAAATCAGTTTGGTGTTGTAGTAAGAGCAGGATGTACATTGCGGAAGGAGACAAAATGGTGCAAGGGGTGCCCTTTGTGTCCGCTTATGAGCTCACCAGTGGCGCCCATTGATGCACTGTGGTGTGTGTGTGAGGGGTGCTAATTTTACTGTGCGTTCACCCGGAATGGGTTGCATTTAGGTACAAAACCTGTGTAAACATCCCTCCGTCTTGCCCTATCCAGCGCTTCCCAAGGTGAAAGTACATAAGATGGCCCCTTGGGAGCAACCACCACCCTAGTTTGGGGTCTCCTTGCTAGATTGTCAATTTTTTCCACCCATGTCCAAATAGCGGAGGGAAATTCTAGCTCTTCCGGCTTAGCCACGTGTTAATATACAGCTGCTTGGTCGGGAGACATGGCTAAATCTCCACGCCGCACGCCGCAAGCGCACCACATGCGCCCTGCGTCAGGTGCTCCCCCTTTAGCCGACCACCCAAAAAATGATAGATTGGCTGATTTGGCCATTCCAAGCTGTACATAGGGCAGGTTAGACGCCATAGGCATGGAGCCCATGTGCGTACACCATTCCCTAACTTCCTAGGCCAGCCCCTCGTTCCTTTTGTGGATAGGAGGGTTGGTTGCCCCCCCTTTGGGTTTGGGGTGAAGAGGGAGGGCTCAGAAAAATTGCAAGAGGTGGGCAGGCGGTTGGGCTACATAAGAACCGGGGGGGATTTTAAAAGTTGTGCAGCTCTTTCGGGAACATAACCAATGGGGTAGCTACTTGATGCTTGAGAAAAATCTTTGACGTCACTCAAGCCGAGCCTCTTTTATTTGCGGACAATATTGGAAAGGTAGGTACCCAAATGATTGCTCCCAAGGCCATGTGGTACGGCAACTTCAACAGGTGCACTACATACCACTGGTTAAGTGGGGTAACACACTTTGGCCACCCAAGAAACGTCGGGTAGTACACACAAAATGAACATTTGAATACTATTACCTTTAGCAAGGAACTTCAAAGAGGGGTGGGGATCCCCTTTGAACAAACAGCATTCCTGGCCGCTGCGGGGGCATGGGTAGCGGTGATGGGTCTGTTGGAGGAGTTGGGATTGACAGAGCTTGAGGCTACGGAGTTTCAGTTGGGAGGGGAAACTGCCTCGGATTCGTGTGGGGTAACGAATCACATGGAACACCCCAGGTATGATGAGATGCTCTCAGGATATGACTCCTGTAATGGCTCTTTGGCTCCCAGTACAGATGTTAGCAGTTGGGAGGGTCATAGGGAGCACAAACCTTAGTTTATGGATATAAACTATAGTTTAGGACCCCGACTGTGTTGCTTAGTGTGTTCTTTGCACTGATGGTTGGGTCCGATGCAAATGGGGGTACGGGACAAGGGGGGGCCAGTCCAGCAACAAGCGCGTCATCAGCAGAAGTGGTCCAGGACCAGAGAGCCGCAGACATGATCACTGAGGCGGTGGACCAGGTGCGGTCTGACTGGAAGAAGTGGGCAGCAGGGCCGTACAGGGTATTACTCCAGAGCGAAGCCTACAAGATGAACGTGGCGGGATGGGAAATCGGCATGCACGAGTGGCTGGCGGTGGAGGACGTGTCGGACGAGATGCTGCAGCAGTTCATGGATACGGTCGGAGGAGATTTCACCGACAAGGCGGATTTGATCAGGGCAATGGGAGTGTATCACGGCCAGAAGCACATGCGACCCGATTTCGACGCGGGAATCTTCGTCAAAGATGCATACGCCATCATGGAAGCAGATCAAACGCCCGACAAACAACGGATAGCGGAACTGGAGGCGAAGTTGGCCAGGGCCACCCTCGAGATGGAGAAGGCAAAAGCGCGGGCAGCCCCGGCGCTCACCGACGAGGAGATAGCGAAAATGCTGGGCAGGGCGTTGCCATACCAGTGGATGACCACGCTGGCATCCGCGGTGGCAGAGCTGCAGACCAGACCTTTGAATGCGGAAAACTGGCGGGAGGACAAGTTCGTGTTGGCGGTATGGAACGTGCTACACCAGGAAATCCTGGCGAAGCAAAATGGTAGGGCGACAGTCCAGCAGCACAACGCGCAGACCCCGCAGACACCCAAGCAACAGACGGGAGCTAATGGCGAAGGACGGCCTGCCAAGCCGGGCAGGTGCTTCCGATGTGGCGAAGACGGGCACCGGGCCGCGGACTGCGGCAAGAAGGGGTCCACTGGAGGTTTCCAGCAGATCGGCGACACCAGGCTCTGGGTGTCGGCGAAAGGAGTGACGTACGACACCAGCAAGCCGCCCCCCACGCCGTGCATAAAATGTGGCCATATGCACTGGTCCAAGGACCCCTGCCCGGCAAGGGAGGGCCAGTGAAGGGGCGGGGGGGGCCCGGAGGTCCCCACTGGGGCCCCCACAGTCCGCGATGCATGGGAGGCATTACAGCATGTCCGGAGGCTCACGCACACCGACTCAAGGTCGAGCACGGGAGCGACAGCCATCCGGGTCATGGAACCCGGGTCGGTGGACACCAGACGAGCTCCTGGTGGACGCCGTGGAGAGGAGGCTCAATGCCTTGGCAGCCAGGCGAAAGAGCGGGTCAAGCGCGACAGCGCTCATCTCAGGGGTGCGACTACTGGAAAAGCTACGCATCATCCAAGCGGTGGTTACCGAGGTCCACTGGATGCAAACCAGGGCGATTGGTAAAGGATGGGCGCGCAGGGCACAGCCTAAGCCGGTCGCCACATGGGACCACGTCGAGACGATCACCACCAGCCGGGGCCACTGGGCCTGGGGCCGGCTGGTGTTCCTGGCCATTTGCAGCATCGTGTACCTCTGGAGGGTGGGCGACGCGGCCAGCGTCACGTGGGAGTGGATATCAGTGCCGGGGTTCGTTACATTCTGGGACGAAAAGCGCAACAAGAAAGTCACCACATACGCCCTCTCGCCTTTTCTTGAGGCATGGAGGGCATATCTCTGGAAACACAGACCTGGACACGTGCAAGTACGACAGCCGCTGGTCCCAGGAGGAAGGTCGGTGCTACAAACGGTGCTCCAGCAAGTGGTGCAACATCGGGACCTCCCAAAAGCTGCCTGGCACGGCCTCAAGAAGCCGGGGGCCGTGTCCTGGGGGCATCAAGGCGGAAAGTTGCGAGGGTTGCAAGTCTAGGGCCGCTGGTGGTCACAGGCCCAGCCCAAACATTACTGGAAGACGCCGCCAGGATGGTCACTACCAGCAGAAGTCCACGTGCCATGGCCGGTGGGGAACAGCGGATGGTTGGCCAGAGATGTGGAGGGGCGACTGGTCCAACCCAAGTCACTCTGGCCCGCGGATGCATGGTCGCCAGTGCCGAAGATCCCAGCAGCCATGTTCACTAGGGGGGACAGGGACGACCCCGAACCACCGGGAGACGACTCTGACACCTCCAGCGCCTGCACATCAGATGAGGGGCCAGATGCGGCAGACGAGGAAACGCCAACGACAGAGCCGGTGGAGCTGCTGGAGAAATTCGATGATGTCGCTCAAGGAGCGGAGGGACCGAAGATCACGGAGGGTGTGGGTGCTGAGGCTGAGAACACCGAGGTGGAGAGAGCTCTTGATGACCCTGCTACTGCAGCAAGCGACAGCATACCTGCTGAGGGGCATGTGGTACACGTTGTGGTCGATGACTCGGATGATGGTGGTGACCCAGTTAGTGATTTGGGGACAAACGCTGCGACGCCGGCGGCGACGGACGACACGCCAGCCCGACACAAGCGGCAACGCGATGGTGACGACCTGCCTGACAGCGCCAAGCGGGCATGCAGGAGAGAACGTGAAGGTGGAGGCGAGCCGCCTATGCGGGAACCCGAATCCGACACAGCCCCACACTTTGGGTATGTGGTCACAGCGACTCGGCGAGGTCCACAGTACCAGCTGTGGAGACCTGTGCAGGTGCACCGCGCTGGCCCAGATGAAGTGTCCGGAATGCGAGGCTCTGGTGACGGACCACTGGCTACAGGCCTCCAGGAAGGTGGCGGAGACGATCCGGGTGAAGGAGCAGACGGTGAGGGACCTGCTGAGGGACTACATGATGACTACTATGTGCCGATGGAACGAGGAGGCGGGGCCAGTCAGCCGTCACCTGTGAGCGGTTCTGCATGAGCCGACCACCAATGTGGAAGCGGCCACGGACATCTCACCGCCGGACATCAGCACGTCATCCTCGCGGAGACACCGGTCTAAGTTGGTGGTGCCAGTAGAGGTGGCCGAGAAGGGCCTGGGGGACACGGGGGCCATTGACATACCGGACAGTGTCTGGGATGCCATGGCTCCGGCTAATTTCCTGTGGGCCTCTGAGGGCACCCCCCCCCAACCATTTTCATCGGACCCGCCGTTGGTTGCACTTGTTGGGGCAACAGCTTGTTGCGGTTTCCCCGTCGCAAAAACCGCCGAATGCAAGGGCGTATGTCCAGCACAAGAATGAGCACAAGTGCTCCCTGATCTTACCCATGCTGGACCTGAATGCCCGCTGTGTGGACCCCCTACCATTTAAATTGCCCACATTGGATGGGCTGGCACACCTGCTGCAATTGTGCGCACTACGTGGGGAGCAATTGTTTTACTGCACCCTTGATATAAGCAACCACTTCTGGAGCTGTCGACTACCCCCACCGCAGCGCGACAGCATCAGGGTGGGGGTGGGGGGGCGGGTGTACGCACTGCAGTCCCTGCCATTCGGTTGGAAGCACAGTCCCTCCATGGCGCAAGCCATTTTGGCAGCTTTCCTTGTAGAATATTTCCCAGGGTCGGTGGTGGTGATCCAATATGCAGATGATGTGTTGGTGGCAGGCAGGCACTCCAGCTCGGTCCGTCAGCAGGCACTGCGTACGAAGGCGGATTTAGAAAAGGCCGGTTGGGTGGTCAGCCCAAAGTCCTCTCTGGACCCCAGCGACCGCGTAAAGTGGATGGGAAAGGTGGTCGGGGGAGACCAGGGAGGGGTGCAGAATGCCCCAGCGCTGCAGGCACACCTCGTCTGCTGTTGGCTTAGACTAGCCACCACCGGATATTCGGGCAAAGCGCTGAGGCGCATGCTGGGGAAACTACAGTGGGCACTGCGGCCGGGGAGGGGGGCACAGCCTTTCCTGGCTGGCGCGTACCGTTGGCTCAACCAGGGACCCAGTACTGCGAAGTGTACACCACCCAAGGTCCTGCGGGGCCTCCTGGAAGGCATTGCATGTGCTTTGGTCCCATGGGTGCCCCACGGCACCCTGGGATCAACTGATACGTTCTACTGCGACGCGGCCCGACAGGGCCAGAATTATTATGTAGGCATCTGGGGGGATTCACTGGGGATGCGTATTAAGAGGTTGCCTGATTGGGTAGCTACACAGCAAGCAGCGGAGCTGGCAAGTATTGTAGAGACAGTGCGCACGGGGGCATACAGACGGGTGCAGTTCCTGCGAATCTATGGGGACAACATGTCATCATTGTTTTCTGCCATGAAGGGCAGAGCAGCCACAGCCTGTGATGCACAAAACAGGCTGCTGCGCCAGCTGCAGCACACTCTGCGTTGGTCTGGGGCGGTGGTTGAACTGCTGTGGGTCAAGGGAGAGTTGAACCCAGCGGATGTTCCATCCCGCTGGAGATCTTATGACTCTCCAGACGACATGCTTGTAGCAGCACTATGCACACAGGCACGTTTGGACCAGGAACGCGTGCACACACCCCTGCATGTAGGGACAGTGCGATACACAGGCTGAGGGGGGGGGGGGGGGGGACAGGCGCAGGGAGACCCCACGGCGGCCGCAAGGGCAACGCGTGGGAGCTACCCGGTTTTCGAGGTAAGCCAGCGCCACCCTGCCCTACCCCCCCGTGCCCTCTCCACAGTTTTCTTGAGACAGGGGGGGGGGGGGAGCCGCACAGCGTATTCATCGGGTAGGGGCATGGACCTGAACCCCGAGTTGTTGTCAGCAATTGACAGGCTGTGTGTTGGACTTGTGGTGCAATGCATGTTTCAGTGCAAGGTGCATAACCTAAACCTTAGTTTATGGATATAAACTATAGTTTAGGACCCCGACTGTGTTGCTTAGTGTGTTCTTTGCACTGATGGTTGGGTCCCCCACCCACCCACCCTTACTGGCCCTGGATCTGCTTCCCCACCCACCACACCGGCCAGTGCCCTGCCCCCACCCACCCCCCCCCCTCCGGGTCGCTGAATGCACCCAGCGCTTGTGCCTCAGTACAGTCAGCCCTGCCGCCACCGCTATGCAAACACTGTCTACTGGAAGCAGCCTGCCTGGCTGCGCATGCCCTGCCCCCGGGTAGGGGCATGGACCTGAACCCCGAGTTGTTGTCAGCAATTGACAGGCTGTGTGTTGGACTTGTGGTGCAGTGCATGTTTCAGTGCAAGGTGCATAACCTAAACATCGTTGGTGGCTGGACAAGGGTTCAGTGAGCTTGGGCCCGCGGCGCTGAGTTGGGAATTCCTAACCAATCTTTGTGGATACCAATAAATGTCACGTTGCAAGGTGCCCAAGGAATTGCGCCAAGGCCAAGGCAATCAGATATGAGGGTTCATTCGTAATGATTGGCAGTGACTATCAGCGGTGGGTTCGTCCAGGTGGTAGCATGCGTGGTTGTTGAGTCACAGGCGGAGGTTTGAAACCATTCATCCTCTTGGTCCGGAGGGAGCAAGTGTTGAACCTCCCTCCCCCCGCCCCCCCAAGGCACCTCATGCATTGGGTGTTGTATTCTTTTTTGAGCACTTTGGAAGTGTGGGACGGCTGTCCAATGCCTTGTTGGGCAGGGTGAACAGGTCCTAACCTCCCTAGCTTTGTTCAGCCCAGCAGCAGGGCAATTGAACGCAAACATTTGCTGCAATGTTGTGAACCTCGCAGTTTGGGCAGCGTTTGAATAAATTCATGGCCCTATGAGGTCACGTTTTCTGGGTGTCAATTTTTTCTAATCAGACGATAAATGTTCCGCCGTTCGCTTCTTCGTGTTCAACACGCACTGCCAACCTTGGCATACCCTGTGGCGGATGGTATTCCTCCTGTGATTTCGGCAAAGCAACTTGATCTGCACTACAACAAGCACCACAACGCATACGTCGTGAAACTGAATGGCTTCTGCGACGCTGATCCTAGCCTGAAGAACAAGTCTCTTGAGGAAATCATTCAGATATCTGCTGCCGACGCTGCGAAGAAAGGGGTTTTCAATAATGCGGCGCAGCACTTTAATCACTCCTTCTACTGGAACTGCTTGAAGCCCAATGGCAGTGCCATGCCCCCCGCTTTGGAGGCTAAGATTTCCCAAACGTTCGGTTCCGTTGAGGACTTTCAAAAGAAATTTGCAGAATCGGCAATGGGAAATTTTGGTTCTGGCTGGACGTGGTTATGTCAGGCTGCTGATGGCAGTTTGGAGATCGTGAACACCTCGAATGCAGCTGTTCCTATCACCGACGGATATACTCCTTTGCTAACCTGCGATGTTTGGGAGCATGCATACTACGTGGACTACTTGAACCGGCGGGACTCATATCTTGAGAGCTTTTGGAAGATTGTCAACTGGGACTTTGTCACAAGCAACCTCAAGTGAGGCTGACCGCTGCACCATGTGATTTCTTTTGAGAGTGAGGTTGTCAAACACAATCTGAACTTGCCATGCTGCCTGTCCAGCATATAGCTTTTACTGATGTCTCCTGATGGCTGCTTCCAAAACAGGAGTGCGAGGTGAGTCACGGAGAAATGCAGGTGTCCATGCTCTTAGAGAGCAATTGTGTTGCCTGGAGCAATGGCCCGATTCTTGTATATGAGTAGGGTTTCACAGGAGACACCTATATATGCAGCCCTACAAGCGATTTGCACGCCTGCACATGCATATTGGGCTTGTGCCCAGGTGCATGGAGGTCAGTGAAAATCAGTGGTGTGGGTGTGCTTATTTTTTTGTGTGGTGGTACGGCAATCATGCCAAGGACTGTGCATCGTGAAACAGCGCATTGCATCAACTGAGTTGGCTTTGGATGAATGCATTCTCAATCATTGCTCATGATACCTGGATCAAGGAGGTGTTTTGACAATGACCTTTCCCCCATGACGCTACTTGATGACAATCACCCCGTCCCTGGGAGGAGGGGGGGGGCCTGGGTTGCGAAAAGGGGGGGAATTTCAAGTTCCCTCGGAGGTGGGAGAGGACCGTCGTACCATGGTGGCTACTTCCCAGAGGCTCAGATGCCTCAGCACATTGTAGGTTGGGGCGGCATATGGCTGTTGGAGATCAACCAAAAAAGTTCTGAGCAGGGGCAGGATTTTATGCTGTTGTTGGGCAACATTTTGCACAAAATTTTCACAAACGATTGCACATGATTTTAAGTAAAATGATCGCAAACGACTGCAACCAAGTGCAAAACGATTTGAAAAATGGTATCAAATGTAGCCTGCCTAGCCCCCTCCCCTCCCCCTCCCCCTTGTCCTACTGCGGCCAGGTACCAAAAAAAATAGATACGGCCCTGAAAAGAAGTGTGGCTGAAGGAAGGCGTAGCTGAGATAATGTGCCATGAGCTGGATTACTCAAGTTCCACTAGGATGTTTCATTGGCAGCCTCAGACAGGGAGCCATGAACAATTCGCTGCATTGCTCAAGGGCCACTAGAGTATTGCATTGGTTGTCTCACTCAGCAAAATATGAGCCACTCTACTCCAATGCCACATGGTGGTTTCAGTTCATGAGGACCAGTGTCTGCTAATCCCTGGGACGAACCCCCAGCGCCAGCGATTCGAGTGCAAGCTGGTACATCCCTGGTCCTCTTGCTTCAGCCCAGGCTTGTCTAAAGACGGACACCCCGTTGCATGCGCTTTGTTAAAATCGTGGCCTTTGGAATCAAGGAAATAGCACATGCCAAGGGCATCATTTGTGGCCACCACTGTCTTGAGGCCGCAGAACACACTTAAAGCATAGAATCACAGAGAAGAACTACGAAAGAGCCAAATGCGTTCTCGATCCAACCGAGGGGGGGGGGGCGTTGTGAAACATTGGAAGTAGCAACCCATCCCCAAAGCAAGCGTTGCAGCAGAGGATTACTCCCATGAAAGGTGCTATCCGCCGTGACCCGCTTTTTGAAACGGTTGATAGTCGGATCCTGCATCCTCCTCATGCGCATGTGCACCCTCATGAAAGAGGTGAGTCTTGTGCAAGGCGAGTGCACATACTGCATGCCCCTGACACAAAGTCCCACAGCCGTAGCCAAGCTGTTGTCATGTGTAGGTCAAATGGGTGGTGGTCAAGACAAAACAAGTGCTCATAGAAATTCTTCCATCATTCTTGAGTTTCATAGTTTTGTACAACAATGTGTTCCTAGCTAGTTCTTTTATCATTTTTTGGGTTCTCAGGGCGTCCTGGAAGGTGCTGTTACAAAAGGGTACTTGTAGAGGGACAATTGTTGCCGTGCAGAGGCAGAGAACAGCTTCCAAGAGGTCAAGGAAATGTGCATGGGAGGCCATGTGATTTTGAAAGGGACTGAGCCCCCAACCCAAGACTGCTGACATTCCTGTGTCCTCATTTGGGGGGGGGAGGGGGTGCAATTTCGGTCCCCTCAACCCTGGCCAGATCTGTGCACTGGCTGAACCTGTGAGCTGTGCTAGCACGTGGATGGGTGCAAACCAGTCTCCAGGATGATCTACCAGCGCATGAATGTGGAAATTGGGTCTCAAATATGCAACCATGCTTCATACCACTCATGATGCCCTGCCACAGACTTGGGGTGTGTGGGACGTCCTCTTACAATAGAAGGAGAGCGAACCCCCCCCCCCCCCGCCCGCCCGCCCCCAAACAATGCACACAGATCACGAGATACAAGAGATGGCGCACAGCTGTGTGCTCAGGGAGAGGCCAGAGACTGCTCTTTGTTGTAATGATCAGGTGCATGAGGAACAAGAGGTTGTGGATCTCAGCCAACTGAAGTCAGAGGACTGGTGGGATAAACTGGGGTTGCAGGAGTTACTGGAGAGCCCAGTTTCTCTTTTGTCCCTGTGCTCCAGCTTGTCGGACTGTTGAGGGTCCAGTGTCAGATTGGGCATCCAGTGAAAGGAGAAATAGATAAAGGCGAGATACACAGGATGTGGCTACTGTGCGTTCCTTCTGAAAATTGTCAGGGCCCACCAGGCAGTCCCAGGGTGCAATTGTTTGAAGGAGCACTGCAACTGATATGAGTGGGAGCAGGTGCCTATGTGTACATTGGTCGTGCTGGAAATCACTTGTTCTGGTGTAGGACCAACAGCGTTGGGGATGCCACTGGAATGCACCATGGGATGAACGCCAACAACATGGCAGTGATTGTGCCTTGATGATGTGCCTGGTGTTCCAGAAATTACGATGCAACCGGTGCTTAAAGTGGCTACGACAGGGCCATTCAGTGGATCTACACCGATCATCCAATGTGAATCAGCAAAGAGGGGTGCTGTTAGCAACCACCACCAGCTCCATATGCATGGTGGTTTCCATGATCACACATCAGCCGTGCTAATCAAATTGAATGAGGGGAGCACAATGGGTGAAGGGGACCACGCATCATCACCACTTGCAGGAGACCTTTGGCACTTAAATAGGGCTTAGCTCTTTACAGGGTGTGGCAGCCGATTTCCATGGTTTTGTGACCACAGCCTCCGGTGTCCATGGCACATGACGTTGACATACACACTGCAGTTTTTCAAATTTTTGTCAGGCCTGTTCGACAATTTCAGAAAAGCATATGCCATAGTAACAATGTCTGACCTGGACCTGGCACAGCCAAAGGTTGTAGCAGGACTCACAGTGTGAAGTATTTGGGGATGCTGTTGGGCAATGGGTGGAGAAGTGTCATGCACCAGTCATTGCGAAAATGCTATCACGGGCTAGGATGTTGGCTTCCCTATCGCTCAGCATGCAAGGGCGTGCGTTTCTTTTTTGCTTCCGGGGTCGCATGGTTTGTCAATTTCACAACAAGGGCGTACGCCCCAACGGATCATGTGCTCTTCCAATTAAACATGATTCACCAAGTGGCGCTAAATTTGAGTACCTAGCATTTGACTATGCCCATTTTAATGCTGCTACTTTCTGAAGGGGGACTAGGGCAGGTGCAACTGGGCCTGTGAGTGCAGTGGGTGCACAGCCATACCTTCATGCAGTGCCTCGTGCGCCCGGGGTCTGTGGCACAAGTGCGCATGGAGCCCTTCTGGCGGTGGGCAGGCATAATGGGTTGGTGTTGGAGCTAACATCGTCACCAATTGGCAGTGCAGCAGGCATGGGTGTGTACTCGCCGGAGTTGGATGAGTAGATGTGGCATTGTTGGTGGGGGTTTCGGAGCAGCATGCACAAACACAGCATGCGGCGGAACTCTTTGCGGTAGTGTGGTTGTTGCCGTCGTGGGGTGGGGCAAAACTACTTGTGTTCATGTGGCTGAAATATGTGTTGTGAGGAGTGGGGAGTAAAATGTTGCATGGGCAGAGATGACAGTGGACCACAACACATGGCCTGCTACCAAAGAGAAACTGGTAGAATTGTTTCGACAACCGAGCTGAGAAACGATATTGATATAGGTGAGTGAGGGGGCATGCGTGCCAGAGTTTATGCAAGTGGAAGAGCTTGTGTTGAAAGGCATGTGTTTGAACCAGGCAGCGGTTGCGGCGCATGTTGCGGCCTTCGGAGGAGTGGCAGCTTGCCGCAGCTGAGGCAGAAGGTGAGGCAAGTGAATACTTGCGTGGTGGGGTGATGACCAACTCAGACATGGGAACAGATCCGGAGACCTAGATGGACAGCTTGTCCATGGTCTTGTCAGGGGGTACAAATCACATGGAACACCCCGTGTATGATGAGATGCTCTCAGGTGTAATGACTCTTTGGCTCCATGTTAGCAGATGTTAGCAGTTGGTAGGGTCATAGGGAGCACAAACATCGTTGGTGGCTGGACAAGGGTTCAGTGTACGCATAACCCCATAGGGTCCATAGGGCCAGAGAACAGCGTGGAGTAAGGGTAGGGATGCACAATCCAAAGGCGCCTCGAGAAGCGTGGGGCGCTGACACGGTGGACAGAGGGCGATGACAGCTATGGGGCAGGCGTAGCCAGAGCCTAATGCGGACAAGGCAACCTGACCATTTGAAGCCCCGTTATGCAAACAAACCAAAGGTGTGCTGCAGCTTCCCTAGATCTTGCTAAAAGCTGGATTGCTATTGAGGTAGAGTGTCCTCTGCATCTTCAAGAGAGAGCGGGCATGCTTGGTGTGTTGATTCGTGCCAAAGTGGCGCTTGGTCAAAAACTTCCCAAATCAGTTTGGTGTTGTAGTAAGAGCAGGATGTACATTGCGGAAGGAGACAAAATGGTGCAAGGGGTGCCCTTTGTGTCCGCTTATGAGCTCACCAGTGGCGCCCATTGATGCACTGTGGTGTGTGTGTGAGGGGTGCTAATTTTACTGTGGGTTCACCCGGAATGGGTGAATGCGTTGCATCTTACTCCCTCTTAAAATGCCCCCTTAGAATAGCTGAGTATTAGGTACAAAACCTGTGTAAACATCCCTCCGTCTTGCCCTATCCAGCGCTTCCCAAGGTGAAAGTACATAAGATGGCCCCTTGGGAGCAACCACCACCCTAGTTTGGGGTCTCCTTGCTAGATTGTCAATTTTTTCCACCCATGTCCAAATAGCGGAGGGAAATTCTAGCTCTTCCGGCTTAGCCACGTGTTAATATACAGCTGCTTGGTCGGGAGACATGGCTAAATCTCCACGCCGCACGCCGCAAGCGCACCACATGCGCCCTGCGTCAGGTGCTCCCCCTTTAGCCGACCACCCAAAAAATGATAGATTGGCTGATTTGGCCATTCCAAGCTGTACATAGGGCAGGTTAGACGCCATAGGCATGGAGCCCATGTGCGTACACCATTCCCTAACTTCCTAGGCCAGCCCCTCGTTCCTTTTGTGGATAGGAGGGTTGGTTGCCCCCCCTTTGGGTTTGGGGTGAAGAGGGAGGGCTCAGAAAAATTGCAAGAGGTGGGCAGGCGGTTGGGCTACATAAGAACCGGGGGGGATTTTAAAAGTTGTGCAGCTCTTTCGGGAACATAACCAATGGGGTAGCTACTTGATGCTTGAGAAAAATCTTTGACGTCACTCAAGCCGAGCCTCTTTTATTTGCGGACAATATTGGAAAGGTAGGTACCCAAATGATTGCTCCCAAGGCCATGTGGTACGGCAACTTCAACAGGTGCACTACATACCACTGGTTAAGTGGGGTAACACACTTTGGCCACCCAAGAAACGTCGGGTAGTACACACAAAATGAACATTTGAATACTATTACCTTTAGCAAGGAACTTCAAAGAGGGGTGGGGATCCCCTTTGAACAAACAGCATTCCTGGCCGCTGCGGGGGCATGGGTAGCGGTGATGGGTCTGTTGGAGGAGTTGGGATTGACAGAGCTTGAGGCTACGGAGTTTCAGTTGGGAGGGGAAACTGCCTCGGATTCGTGTGGGGTAACGAATCACATGGAACACCCCAGGTATGATGAGATGCTCTCAGGATATGACTCCTGTAATGGCTCTTTGGCTCCCAGTACAGATGTTAGCAGTTGGGAGGGTCATAGGGAGCACAAACATCGTTGGTGGCTGGACAAGGGTTCAGTGAGCTTGGGCCCGCGGCGCTGAGTTGGGAATTCCTAACCAACCTTTGTGGATACCAATAAATGTCACGTTGCAAGGTGCCCAAGGAATTGCGCCAAGGCCAAGGCAATCAGATATGAGGGTTCATTCGTAATGATTGGCAGTGACTATCAGCGGTGGGTTCGTCCAGGTGGTAGCATGCGTGGTTGTTGAGTCACAGGCGGAGGTTTGAAACCATTCATCCTCTTGGTCCGGAGGGAGCAAGTGTTGAACCTCCCTCCCCCCGCCCCCCCAAGGCACCTCATGCATTGGGTGTTGTATTCTTTTTTGAGCACTTTGGAAGTGTGGGACGGCTGTCCAATGCCTTGTTGGGCAGGGTGAACAGGTCCTAACCTCCCTAGCTTTGTTCAGCCCAGCAGCAGGGCAATTGAACGCAAACATTTGCTGCAATGTTGTGAACCTCGCAGTTTGGGCAGCGTTTGAATAAATTCATGGCCCTATGAGGTCACGTTTTCTGGGTGTCAATTTTTTCTAATCAGACGATAAATGTTCCGCCGTTCGCTTCTTCGTGTTCAACACGCACTGCCAACCTTGGCATACCCTGTGGCGGATGGTATTCCTCCTGTGATTTCGGCAAAGCAACTTGATCTGCACTACAACAAGCACCACAACGCATACGTCGTGAAACTGAATGGCTTCTGCGACGCTGATCCTAGCCTGAAGAACAAGTCTCTTGAGGAAATCATTCAGATATCTGCTGCCGACGCTGCGAAGAAAGGGGTTTTCAATAATGCGGCGCAGCACTTTAATCACTCCTTCTACTGGAACTGCTTGAAGCCCAATGGCAGTGCCATGCCCCCCGCTTTGGAGGCTAAGATTTCCCAAACGTTCGGTTCCGTTGAGGACTTTCAAAAGAAATTTGCAGAATCGGCAATGGGAAATTTTGGTTCTGGCTGGACGTGGTTATGTCAGGCTGCTGATGGCAGTTTGGAGATCGTGAACACCTCGAATGCAGCTGTTCCTATCACCGACGGATATACTCCTTTGCTAACCTGCGATGTTTGGGAGCATGCATACTACGTGGACTACTTGAACCGGCGGGACTCATATCTTGAGAGCTTTTGGAAGATTGTCAACTGGGACTTTGTCACAAGCAACCTCAAGTGAGGCTGACCGCTGCACCATGTGATTTCTTTTGAGAGTGAGGTTGTCAAACACAATCTGAACTTGCCATGCTGCCTGTCCAGCATATAGCTTTTACTGATGTCTCCTGATGGCTGCTTCCAAAACAGGAGTGTGAGGTGAGTCACGGAGAAATGCAGGTGTCCATGCTCTTAGAGAGCAATTGTGTTGCCTGGAGCAATGGCCCGATTCTTGTATATGAGTAGGGTTTCACAGGAGACACCTATATATGCAGCCCTACAAGCGATTTGCACGCCTGCACATGCATATTGGGCTTGTGCCCAGGTGCATGGAGGTCAGTGAAAATCAGTGGTGTGGGTGTGCTTATTTTTTTGTGTGGTGGTACGGCAATCATGCCAAGGACTGTGCATCGTGAAACAGCGCATTGCATCAACTGAGTTGGCTTTGGATGAATGCATTCTCAATCATTGCTCATGATACCTGGATCAAGGAGGTGTTTTGACAATGACCTTTCCCCCATGACGCTACTTGATGACAATCACCCCGTCCCTGGGAGGAGGGGGGGGGCCTGGGTTGCGAAAAGGGGGGGAATTTCAAGTTCCCTCGGAGGTGGGAGAGGACCGTCGTACCATGGTGGCTACTTCCCAGAGGCTCAGATGCCTCAGCACATTGTAGGTTGGGGCGGCATATGGCTGTTGGAGATCAACCAAAAAAGTTCTGAGCAGGGGCAGGATTTTATGCTGTTGTTGGGCAACATTTTGCACAAAATTTTCACAAACGATTGCACATGATTTTAAGTAAAATGATCGCAAACGACTGCAACCAAGTGCAAAACGATTTGAAAAATGGTATCAAATGTAGCCTGCCTAGCCCCCTCCCCTCCCCCTCCCCCTTGTCCTACTGCGGCCAGGTACCAAAAAAAATAGATACGGCCCTGAAAAGAAGTGTGGCTGAAGGAAGGCGTAGCTGAGATAATGTGCCATGAGCTGGATTACTCAAGTTCCACTAGGATGTTTCATTGGCAGCCTCAGACAGGGAGCCATGAACAATTCGCTGCATTGCTCAAGGGCCACTAGAGTATTGCATTGGTTGTCTCACTCAGCAAAATATGAGCCACTCTACTCCAATGCCACATGGTGGTTTCAGTTCATGAGGACCAGTGTCTGCTAATCCCTGGGACGAACCCCCAGCGCCAGCGATTCGAGTGCAAGCTGGTACATCCCTGGTCCTCTTGCTTCAGCCCAGGCTTGTCTAAAGACGGACACCCCGTTGCATGCGCTTTGTTAAAATCGTGGCCTTTGGAATCAAGGAAATAGCACATGCCAAGGGCATCATTTGTGGCCACCACTGTCTTGAGGCCGCAGAACACACTTAAAGCATAGAATCACAGAGAAGAACTACGAAAGAGCCAAATGCGTTCTCGATCCAACCGAGGGGGGGGGGGCGTTGTGAAACATTGGAAGTAGCAACCCATCCCCAAAGCAAGCGTTGCAGCAGAGGATTACTCCCATGAAAGGTGCTATCCGCCGTGACCCGCTTTTTGAAACGGTTGATAGTCGGATCCTGCATCCTCCTCATGCGCATGTGCACCCTCATGAAAGAGGTGAGTCTTGTGCAAGGCGAGTGCACATACTGCATGCCCCTGACACAAAGTCCCACAGCCGTAGCCAAGCTGTTGTCATGTGTAGGTCAAATGGGTGGTGGTCAAGACAAAACAAGTGCTCATAGAAATTCTTCCATCATTCTTGAGTTTCATAGTTTTGTACAACAATGTGTTCCTAGCTAGTTCTTTTATCATTTTTTGGGTTCTCAGGGCGTCCTGGAAGGTGCTGTTACAAAAGGGTACTTGTAGAGGGACAATTGTTGCCGTGCAGAGGCAGAGAACAGCTTCCAAGAGGTCAAGGAAATGTGCATGGGAGGCCATGTGATTTTGAAAGGGACTGAGCCCCCAACCCAAGACTGCTGACATTCCTGTGTCCTCATTTGGGGGGGGGAGGGGGTGCAATTTCGGTCCCCTCAACCCTGGCCAGATCTGTGCACTGGCTGAACCTGTGAGCTGTGCTAGCACGTGGATGGGTGCAAACCAGTCTCCAGGATGATCTACCAGCGCATGAATGTGGAAATTGGGTCTCAAATATGCAACCATGCTTCATACCACTCATGATGCTCTGCCACAGACTTGGGGTGTGTGGGACGTCCTCTTACAATAGAAGGAGAGCGAACCCCCCCCCCCCCCCGCCCGCCCGCCCCCAAACAATGCACACAGATCACGAGATACAAGAGATGGCGCACAGCTGTGTGCTCAGGGAGAGGCCAGAGACTGCTCTTTGTTGTAATGATCAGGTGCATGAGGAACAAGAGGTTGTGGATCTCAGCCAACTGAAGTCAGAGGACTGGTGGGATAAACTGGGGTTGCAGGAGTTACTGGAGAGCCCAGTTTCTCTTTTGTCCCTGTGCTCCAGCTTGTCGGACTGTTGAGGGTCCAGTGTCAGATTGGGCATCCAGTGAAAGGAGAAATAGATAAAGGCGAGATACACAGGATGTGGCTACTGTGCGTTCCTTCTGAAAATTGTCAGGGCCCACCAGGCAGTCCCAGGGTGCAATTGTTTGAAGGAGCACTGCAACTGATATGAGTGGGAGCAGGTGCCTATGTGTACATTGGTCGTGCTGGAAATCACTTGTTCTGGTGTAGGACCAACAGCGTTGGGGATGCCACTGGAATGCACCATGGGATGAACGCCAACAACATGGCAGTGATTGTGCCTTGATGATGTGCCTGGTGTTCCAGAAATTACGATGCAACCGGTGCTTAAAGTGGCTACGACAGGGCCATTCAGTGGATCTACACCGATCATCCAATGTGAATCAGCAAAGAGGGGTGCTGTTAGCAACCACCACCAGCTCCATATGCATGGTGGTTTCCATGATCACACATCAGCCGTGCTAATCAAATTGAATGAGGGGAGCACAATGGGTGAAGGGGACCACGCATCATCACCACTTGCAGGAGACCTTTGGCACTTAAATAGGGCTTAGCTCTTTACAGGGTGTGGCAGCCGATTTCCATGGTTTTGTGACCACAGCCTCCGGTGTCCATGGCACATGAGGTGTCAATAGTGGAACTGTGCTGCACACAGATCTCGAAACAAGGCATGCATACCACACCATGGACACGACAGGGGTTGCTCTGGCAGATGACATCAGCACCTCATATTTTTGCATCCCTGCACTTGATGCCTGCTCACCGCTGCCCTCGACGGGGTATCCCCCTAGCCCCGTGCTAGGGCAGTTTTCGAACAACAATTTGTCTCTAATTTCACTAAGGACCCACATTCAAGGACGCCACTTTGGGCCTGTGGTTGGCTGACGCCGGCACTCTACCGCCAACCGTTGGCAGTTGACCACCAACTGTCTTAATGGCCCGTGTTTTGTTCATTCGGTGGGAACTGTGGGTGCAGGTTCATATGTTCCCTGTTCACCAATGACAATTTTTTCACGGATGTGGTACTGATGAATTTGCACCTTTGCTGTGTATTGTACCTGGCTGTCTCCCCATGGCTGTGTGGGCATCGTTTGCTGTGATGTGCAAAGCAAGGTGTTTTTTATTGGCAGAGGACTGCCCTGCCCCGTGCCCATGTATAAGGGAGCCATTGGGATATCACACGGCAGACACTCCTGTTCTGTGGGCCATTCGGGCTTTGTACCCCATATGTCAAAGGTGCCCCGAAGACCGTGGACTGAAACCAAAGCAAGCAGTTTGAGTCCTCAGATTTTGTTTCGAATTTTCCAAATGTGCTTACTGTTGCTTGATTTAAGTCGCAGAACGATTCATGAATTTATTCTGTACCCTGCACAAATTTGTCAACACAGCCCCGTATTTCCCCAAAAGGACTCAACCCTACTCAAACCTATGCACCTCGCCCCAGGGATTTCTGGCCATGAAGTTTGCGCATCTGATCACGGATAGCAATCACAATGACAAGACCAACGACACGAATAACAACGGCAACAAAGGTAACAACAGCAACAACAGCGAGCGAAAGTATCTCTGTTCCACCCCTGACACACTCAGCGCCACCACTAGCCCTATTTCGGCCACGAAGAACAATGCCAGAACATCAGGAACCCTGAAGCAGAGTACCACTGAGGAGTCACTGATTCCTGATGGCAGCTGTGACATGTCCGGCGCTGAGTACCATCTGACCAGTGATTTTCCCCAGGGCCTGAATTTCTGCTGCATCGACGACTCTTGCATTGCGCGACACTTATTCTCAAGCTTCTGCTACAAGTACACGGCCCCGGGCACAGTAAAGACCTTCGGGGCGCTTGAGGAGGACGTATCTGATTTTGTGGAGACGGCCCTTCAAAACGCAGACATCGTCTTTGTGGACCACATCCTCAATTTTGAGGGAGTGTGCTACCGCGGCATCGACGTTGTTCAACATCTGCAGCAACATAATTTCCAGGTTGGCGTCTGACAAGCTGAGTTAGGCCTTTCCCCCCGTCATCATTTTATAGAGTTACCCAGCCAGTGTATTTGGGCAACACAATGGATATTTATTTGGGGGTCGCTGTTTCAGGGGATTGTAATTTGGGTGGTTGTTGTTTGTGTGTTTGCCTGAATTTACCGTTAACAGTGACACTTTCCCACGGTGCTCACTCAGAGGGGTGGATGCTCTTCTGAAAGCTACTCCTCCAGCTTCTGAATGCAGTGGTACTATGCAAAGATGGACCGCACGTTTTGTTTTTCTGCAGTGGGCATGGCTTTACCAATGGGTGTGATGCACCACGGCTTATGCATCTATGGGTGCATGCCACATGTGGGCTACACATAAGCCGGGCTGTTCTGTAGACAGGCAGCCCCCGTCTGACCTGTATTTGGGCAACTGTAGGGTACAGAAGTAAGCAAAATTTGCAGACTGCTGTTCAGTAGACATTTCCTTGCCGCCCAATCGGCATGAAAATGGGCTGACTCATGAGGGCTGCACGCCCAAAGTACTAGGGGTGGTCGCTGTATTTTTCTTCGGGGCCGGGTGGCCTGTTGTGGAGTGGTCCAAGTGTGGGCCTGGGATGGTGGGGAGGGGGTTTTTTCTCCAAATTGAAGTAGCAATTATAATCAAGCAAGCATCAAGCGGCAAGCAGCCAGCAGCCATTGGCAAGCCGAGCTTGACTGTGGTCTGCGGAACTCACCCAGCAACAGGCGTTGTGTATGCGTTGTAGGCAAACTCCCCCAAAGTATGCACCCACCCTTTGTACACACAATCATGCACACCTACCTCATACTCCAAAAAAGATCCCTTAATCAATTGTGGCCCATACTCATCCCAAGTCTTATCATCACCAAGTCTTATCATCACCACTCTTGCAAGTAATCCGGACAGGCACACAGTGACTGTTACCAAATTATCCACTGCCAACATAACCTTTTATACGCACCTGGCACACTTGGAGATGGATAGGATGTCTCACAAAGCACCGATATGGCATCGGGAAAATGGATCACATGATAGAGCACATGAGAGCTATGCTTGAAAGGGATGAAACTAGTAAATGCACCTCATCCGCAACCATATTCATTGCACATGCCCTTGCACATGCACAATCCTCTCAATATGGCCAGGGCTCTGGTTAGGCTAACCCACGCATGGCGTGGTATCATGTGCCCCTGAGGGGAGTGTTAGTGCGCCGGGCATCTTTTTGGGCCCAGTCCCCCATGACCATTTTCGACCCCCTCCCTGCTTTGCCTTACTCCATATTCACACCAAACAATCTACAAATTGGGTGGCCCCTTGAGTTGGGGATATGGACTCACAATCCACAAATTTGTGTGGCTGCATGTTTACGGCTCCGGCTCCATGGGTCCAGCTCCACCAGTCCTAGGATACTAAGTAAACCCCCCTGTCCCCCTAGGGGGCCTCCGGCAAATAGTCAATCTAGAGTCGATCACCGAAGGTACCTGCTTGAGGAGTCCATGGGTGCCAAAGGTGCTTCACAGTCCGCAGTCACCAAAGGTGCCCAAAGGAAAATTTTTTTCTGTGGCTGCCTGTAGACACAACACTGTTTCCCCCCCCCTTCACCTTGCACCTCAACACCAACCCTACTCAAGATTGAGTGTTGGGACCGGGGTGTGGGAGGTAACATCAAGTACACTAGTAAAAGGGGCCGTATAAGGACACATGTTGAGGGACACGAAGAACGATTAGGCCACTGCTCCCCTATCCCCCTGAAACCCTTCCTCGCTTGCTTTGCTTGCTCGAGGACATGCACCCCGAGCACTCCCTCAGCACCCCCCCCCCCTTTATCATCCTCCCCCAAACCCTTCCTTGCTCGCTTCGCTCGCTCAAGAGACATGCTCCCCCCCCCCCCCCATCACTCCCGGGAGCACCCCCCTGCACCCCCCCCCCCCACCAACCCTCCCCCAAACCCTTCTTCGCACACTTGAGAGACATGCCCCCAACCGCACTCTCCCCGCACCCCTCCCCTATACCCTCCCAAAACCCTTTCTCGCTCGCTAAAGACATAAGCCCCCCCTTGCATCCCCCCAAGGACCCCGCTGTACTACACTTTTGGTGCAAAATTGCCCATTGCAAGGTTTTTTTGGGAATTTGCATCAACTAATATGGGTCTAAGATGGCCCAACATAGCCTGAAACCATTTGTCTGCGCGCCCCAAGTGGTCTCGAAACAACTTTGGAAAGAATCATTTTTTTCCACTTTTGGACCCACACGTGACCCCCCTTAACCCTACCCCAGCACATGCCCCGTGCGCGCTGCACCACTCGGTGCCGATGGTGCGTCAGCAAGCAGCATAGCAACAACCGACAGGTAAAAATTGTCTGTGAGGACGGCCTCCCTCAAAATTGTCATCCAAGCAGCTCAAAGGGATCAAGTTGTGTGTGATTTTGAGCCGTCTCTCCCATTCTATTGCCAAATTGGTGTCCAAAAAATGGCAATCTGAGTCTGTTTTCAAGACGCCTCAGAGTTTAGGACAATCATCAGTGTGTCAAGCAAGCGTCTCCAACACACGCCGTTCTTCTTCCGTGGCCATTGGTCTGTCAAATGATTTCAAACGGGTGTTCAAAGAGGCGTCTCTCGTGTTGTGGTGCCATGCGGGAGTCCATTTTGAGGTGAAAATCAGCGGTTCTTCAAGTAGGTTCAAGGCAACCATGAGGACCCAGCTGGGTCCTGGTTGTAAGTAGGTTCAAGGCAACCATGAGGACCCAGCTGGTGCCTGGTTGTAAGTTGGGTTTCCTTTACAACCCATCTTAGGCTCTAGGGTGAGAAGCACATTTTAGCAGCACGCAGCAACGAGCAGCAGCAAGCAGGCGGCCAAAAAGTCTTTTGGGGGACATCGAGCCATGACATGAGGCCATGCGGTTTGTGTGCAGTGCCTTTGTCCGCTAGGCCGCATAATTTGACAACTTTTGAGATGCCCACTTTGTTGCACCATGTTTTTAATGTATTTCAAATTTTGGAATTTAATTTGCATGTTCAAATTTCATGAAGTGCATTCCCTTTGTCTTTTGATGCTCCGCTGAGATAGAGTTTTTGAAAATGGCACAAAGATTGGATCTTACTTGTAGTGGCGATCGGCTTGAACTTATAGGACGATCATCTTGCAAACAGGACGATAGTCCTGAAAACAGCAAAAAAAAAAAAGAGCCATTTTGGACACTAAATTGGCCATAAAACGGGCAAGACGGCCGGAAATGGCACAGAACTTGTTGCAGGTGATGCGCATTAGCTTTGTGGTCGTGTTGAGCTACTTGCATGCTGGTTTTGAGCCAACCCCCCCCCCCCCCTCCCCTGCCCAGAGATATTTTGCTCGCCTGCTTGCTTGCTGCTGCTTGCTGCTTGCTGCTTGCCGCGGCTTACTGCTTGCTGCTCGTGAAGTGTGTTGCCCACCCTTGGAGCCTAAGAAGGGTTGTAAAACCTCGACAGGGTAAATCCAGCTCAGTGATCAAGACTTCTACTAGGACCAAGCTGGTTGGCACATTGGAGATAGTGCGTTGGCACACTTGTGATCATCCTCAACTTTCAGGATCATCGTTCTGAAAAATGCCTCAAAACAGGCCGAAAACGGCCATCTTTCGACAGCAAATTGGCCATAGAACTAGGCCAGGCGGCTTGAAATTGCACAAAACTTGTTACAAATTATGCGCATTTGCTCTGTGGTCGTTTTGAGCTACTCAGATGCCAACCTCGAGCCACATTGTGGCAAAATTTTTTTAATCGCTTGCTTGCTTCTTGCTTGCTGCTTGCTGCTTGCTTGCTGCTGTTGCTTGCAGCTGCTAAAATGTGTTACTCACCCCGGACCCCAAGTAGGGTTGCAAAACCTCAACAGGGTAAACCCAGCTCGGCAATCAAGACTTACGACTAGGACCGAGCTTGGTCCTAGTCTTGCTCAATGCATAGGAAATTATAGTGAAAGAAGAACGGCCTGCATTGGATATGGTCTTGCACCTTGAGGACGATTGTCCTCAAAAACAGCTAAAAAAAAACGGCTCATTTTTGCCTTCAAATTGGCCACCGCATGGCACCACGGCGTATGGCGTGAGCGAGGCCTCATTGAACACACATTTGCAATAATTTGATAGCCGAATCACTATGGAAGAAGAATCTTGGGGGTACGAACTTGACATCCTAAGGTGCCGGCATGCACCCGGGATAGGTAGTTTCACTGGTGCAAAAAAATGACCACAAACACCCAATACTTCAGTAGATTTCTGAAGACAATAGTTTTTGACCACTACTGTTTTTTGAAATTGAATTTTTAGGCCCCAACGGGCCAAGGTTTCACTATCAACAGTGAAACTCGAGGTGAAAGGCCACATTATATGCCACTTTGGGCCGTATCCAACCCCTCCCACTTGTCTACAACCCCCCCCCCCCCCTGGTGCTGGTAGTGGTTCATTTGGGTGTGGTGGAGTATGCACGGACCCAAGTGAGGTTAACAGTGCAAGGTAGTTTCACTCTCAACAGGGAAACTACCTGTCCTGCAAGGTAGTTTCACTGTCAACAGTGAAACTACCTTGCATTTGAACAATTGTGCTGGTACCTCAAGGTCCTGGTGGAGTACCTGTCTTACTGACCGGGCTAGGAATCTGGTGTTTCACCACTTGGTCACCAATATACTACCAAACATGTCACAAAACTACCAGTTTGGTAGTGTTAGATGAGTTACCCTTCTCAACGGGGCACTTGCCGTGCCTAGTGGGTGACCACGTGGTGGTGCGATATGCCACCTGGTGGCTAGGTTGGGGACGTAGCGGGATTCGAACCTAGCCCCCCACTGGGACGAGACGAGGTGGTTATCTACTGGACCACACAACAGTCTGGTGATATTTCCGGTTCCGTTTTTTACAACCTTTTTCAAAAAAATATTTCTTTTTACTCGTTTTTCCTGCTTATCCATTAACACCACAGTATGGCAAACAGTTTCACCGTTAACAGTGAAACTGTTTGAGTTTGCTTACTTTGTCATCTCATCCACCCAGGCCAGGTTATCACACGTAGTTTCACTGTCAACAGTGAAACTACTTCTGGTCATCAAGTACATATGGTAAGTTCCTGCAGCTATGTGCCCTTGTGCTTCTTTGTGCTTGTGCCGTGGTGGGGGGACAACGGGGTGCCAGAGGAGGATGTTATTGCAGTTGTACTCCCCCATTGTGCCACCATTCCATGTGTTGTTCTCCTGCCTTTCAGGTGGTTGGCCTGCACAGCACCGAAGCACTGAGACTTTCACTGTCAACAGTGAAACCAACTGCCACCACTCCCTGTTAGTAGCAGGTGGCATATTGCACCCTGTACACAAGTTTTGCTATTCTGCCTACTAATACCTATCCACGATTGAGTTTCAATGTCAACAGTGAAACCACTGGTTGTTGTCTGCTTGTTCTGTCTGTATATAATCTACCTGTACTGCCTCAGAGGGCACAATGACTGACAATAGTGCCTCCCCATTCAGCCTACAAGACATTTGCTCGGGGTTGTATGACGTTGTGGATCGGGGTGAGCTATGCCAAGATGGGGACCCATTGGTGGAATGCGCTCTGGGAGGAGGACCAGCTTTGCCTTTTATGGAGGTGGCTCTGGAGTTGCGTTTGAATACTCGAACAAGACGAAGTATTGCAGATCTGAAGCAGGACTAGCCGAGTCGTGGGTCCAAGCAATGGCTTCTGCGCTTTGTAGCTGCTGTGTTCAAGTTCTTCCGCCACATGCTGGTACTCGCAAAGCCGATGATAGTGGCAAAAATGGTCCCCAATGCAAGGGCTATGACAACACTAACCAAGGAACAACGGCTTGAGTTGCGGGGAAGTGGTTTTGTACTCTTGCGGGAACCACCATTGGCCAACTGGGTTGCCTTTGCAAAAGAGAGGATCCGCCAAGAAATCACACAAGGATTATGTGACATGGGCACACCAATTTTGCAAGAGCCTCCATTTTTTAGCAGCCTGCGGGGATCAAGGAGGTGCCAGAAGTGGGAGAAAAGCAGCCCCAAAGAGTACGAAATTGCATGCCCCAGGCACCTCTTCTAATGGGGTTTCACTGTCAACAGTGAAAGTGTGCTGCAGACGATTCGGTTCAAAGGACCATTTGCCTTTGGTTGTCACTAGAGCATTAGTTTTAGTATTTCACTATCACGCAAGATACTGGGTTCACCTTATTTTGACTGTTTTCAATTTGCTGAATATGTTGTTGAACACAAGACACAAGGCAACTATCAGTTCTTAAAACTAACATTGTGTAAACTGGTGCTGCAACATAATGCTTCCTGCTCCTCATTTACTTGTAGTGGTTCCTTCTGCCAAGGGATGCACAATAAAGACGGAAATTAATTGTGCACTATTCTTTATGGCCCAACCCTACCATGAATCATATCATGCTAGCCCTTTTTGAATGTGCTGTACATGGACGGACACACATACAACAAGCAGGAGGAATCAAAGAGAATGGTGTGAAGGCTGATGATGAACACAGGCAAGGAAGCCAGCATCAGAAGTTCCTTGACACCCTATTCCCTGGCACCAGCATTCCAAAAAACTAGACTCTCCGAGGAGGTTTCACTGTTGACAGTGAAACTGTCTGCCCGGAAGCTACCTCATCCCGTGCTGTCGATTCTGTGGTTCATGTGCCCCCAACTGTCCTCGGACCTGCCTTCAATGCCGTTAGTGTCGATGCAAAGCCAGCTCCCGCGAAGGCAACAAGGAACAAGAAGGGGGAGGCCAAGCCCCTTGCCAAGGCAGGTGCCAAGCGGCCGACTGAGCAAACCACCCTCACCCAGATGGACCTAGAGGATACCGTGGATTTGCACGCACAACATTGTTAAGGGCCAGTAGCAAGCAATTGCAGCGTAGCTTTAGGACGCAAACAGCGTGGGATCCGGCGGACGAGGAGCCCCCGGGTTGAAGCGGAAACCCAAAGTCCCTGCCGTGACCATCCTTAGTGTGGCTCAGCTTGAGCAAGCTTCCCGGAGCACCCGCAGTGCAAAGCAGTAGGCTGAATGGGAGGAGTTGTCAGTTGTGCTTTTTTGAGAACTGCTTCTGGTTGTTCTGTTGCTGGTGTGTTGTGTGCTGGTTTGCTGGGTTATCACACCGTACTTTCACTGTCAACTGTGAAACACACTTCCATAATGACACCCGTGCCCGAAATGCTTGAAACCGGTGTTAGATTTTTTCCTGTCACTGCACTGCTCTGTGATGACCTACTGCACACAGTTTGGTCCGGAAGTCCACTATGTGCTTTTGTTTTTCAACAGACAGGAACAATCATTTATGAACCATAAACTGTACCCTTCAGCCTCTGTCTTGGACTGCACGGACATATGACACTGTCCCTGCGTATTTGCACTGTACTTCACTGCAGGAGCCATGTACTGTTTATCTTCTATGTCAGTTTCACCAACAGGGTCATATATGTGTTGTATTGTTTCCACGTTGCACCTTGGAGTGCAGTATAAAACTCCGTTTCACTGTTAACAGTGAAACTCTCTCCCTTGCTGATGTCATTTGCCAGTGACAGTATTTTTCATTACGGATATTCTTCTACTCTGTAGGTACACTGTGTGCACAAGTGTCCTACCTGTGTTTTGTGTTGCTCCTTTACATACACTCGTTTGTCACGGAGGGAAGTTGTTCGTGGCTGCACTTGGTCCACAGCCTCGCATGGGATGGAATGGAGGGGGGGGGGGTTCTGGGGATGCCGTCCATCACACCTCAATGCTTCTATGTCAGTTGCTGTTTCACTGTTGACAGTGAAACATTATGAAATATGGCCCCCACAGTGCAGTTTTGGGAAATTGAATTTTTATGTGAGTTTCACTGTTGGCCACACAGGCCAACAGTGAAACTTTTTGTCCGTTTTCATGGTCCCCGTCGGCCCGGGATGTCAGGTTCGTACCCCCAAGAGAATGGCCCCCATTGGAGATGCCTACACATCGGCGACCGTCCTCAACTTTTAGCACGATGGTCCTGAAAACAGGCTAAAATTAGCCATTTTTGGTCACTTGATCGGCCGCCAAGCGGGCTAGACGGCTTGAAATGGCATGAAACCATGATGCACATTTGCTCTATGGTTGTTTTGGGCTACTTCGATGCCGGTTTTGAGCCACGGTGACCCCCAAAAAGGACCTTTTCTGCTTCTTTTTCTGGTGTTTGCTGGTGCTTGGTGCTGCTGCAGCTAGATGGTGGTAAAATTTGTTGCTCAGTGTAGACCCAAATGGACCACCGCGTGGCACCACGGTGTGGGAGACACCTCATTCAACACCCCTTTGCAATCATTTCTTTGCCCAATCGCTATGGAAGCGGAACGGTCCTTGTTGGAGATGCCAGCTTGACAAAATAGTGAGCGTCCTAAACTTTTAGGATGATCATCCCAAAAACAGGCTAAAAAGGGCCATTTTTTGGTCGCTCTCTCATGGCATTGTTGTGTATCTCTTTGCATGTGGCACCCTTTGTAAAATGGACCACTGGATGGCACCACGGTGTGGGGTATAGCCCAATCGCTACGCAAGAAGAAGCGCCCTCATTGCCGACGCCTGCTTGACCGACTGGCTTTGAGATGCCATGAGAAAGCCTACATAGCAAAAAAGATACTGCTTGACACACTAACAATTCTCATCTTAACACAGGTGAGGTGAAAATGAACCGTTTTCGCGATGATCGTGCACAACCATATCCAACACAGGCCATTCTTATTCCATAGCAACTTCCTATGCATTAAGACTAGGACCTAGCTCAAGCTTCAGTTAACGTTCGGGTTGATGGCTGTGGTGCCATGCCGTCGTCTATTTTGGGGTGAACATCATCCGTTTTCCCGCATGTCTTCATGACGATCGTCTTGAACATTTAGCCATTGCAAGTGCGTCAAGAAGGCGTCTCCAATGAGGGTTGTTCTTCTTCCGCAGTGACTTCCTATGCAATGAGCAAGACTCGGACCCAGCTCGTTCCTAGCGGTAAGTCTTGAGTAATGAGCTAGGTCTACCCTGTCATGGGTTTACAAACCTTCTTAGGGTCCAAGGTGAGCAACACATCTCAGGAACAGCAGCAACACCACACCACCACCACCACCACCAAGTAGACTCTTTTCGTAGACACCGTGGCTCAAAATTGGCATCGAAGAAGCTCAAAACGACTGCAGGGCAAATGCGTATCACTTGCATCAAGTTTTTGTGCCATTTCGAGCCGTCTAGCCCGTTTTTGCGGCCAATTTAGTGTCCAAAAATGGCAATTTTCAGGTTGTTTGTAGGACGACCAACCTGAAAGTTCACGACGACCGCCATTGTGTCAAGTAGGTGTCTCCAACGAGGGCTGTTCTTCTTCCCTAGCATTTGGGCATCTTTCACACCATGGTGCCACCGATCGTCGTGAAAGTTGAGGACCATGGCTGATGTGTCAAGTAGGCGTCTCCAATGAGGGCCATTCTTCTTCCATGGTGATTGGGGTATCAAATGATTGCAAGTGGGTGTTCAATGAGGCATCTCCCACGCCGTGGTGCGATGCGGTGGTCCATTTTGAGGCAAAAATGAGCTGTTTTTGAGCTATCATCAGGAGGTAAATACTTAGGAACCTCCACTGCTTCATCCCGCCCATCATCAACAACTTCAGACCCAAGTTGATCATCATAGAATTCTGGTGGGCTGTGTTCATCATGGTCATCATGGTCATTATCACTGTCACTCACACTGGCGGCATAGTTTGAGGGATCTGTGGCTGCCTCATAGCAATTATCCACAATTGCCTCATCCTCATCTCTAGCAGCCACAACATCATCAAACCAAAAAGAAGGGTCAAGAACGTTTAGCTGTGCCATATTGCTGAAAATGGAGAGGGCCGAGAACACTGCACAAGGGGTCTTCCAAATAAGAGCACGCAAAAAATAAGAACACACAAAAAAATAAGAACACGCGCATGCCCTTAGAAAGGGGGGGGGTTTAGGGTTATGGTCACCGAGCTGGTGGAACCAGTGTTGGTTTTATAACCCTTTTCAGTGTCTAGGGTGGACCCACTAGGTTTAGCAAGTAGCAAGCAGCAAGCAGCAAGCACGCGCGAAATGGGGGAAAACCACAGCTCCGTCATGGTGCTTCGGATTTGGCCAAAATTTTGGTGGATGCTACCTATGGGTGTGAGGGACAACCACACGAAGTATGAGCCAAAAACTCAACGGTGGCGGCCGGGAACGGGCGTCGCAAGTGCCGGACCTCCATTTCAGAATCTGCAATTTAGGGCTAAAATCAGCCTTTTTTTGCCCAAAACCGCCCTAGAACTTGCTGAAAACGGCCGAATGAAGGGAAATAGTGGCTACTCTACACATGCAGCTAGATTTCCCCGTGCCGAAGGTCCCTCTAGGTCCCTCTAACTCCACAATATGTCCGCGAACCGCCCCCAAAAGGCCCCTAAAAGCCTGAGAATTTGTGCACATTGGCCGCCGACAGCCCCAAACCAAAAACAGACCATAGGCTACGTGGCTCAAAATTCGAGAGCACTTGTTCCACCCACAACCACCCACTTTTCCCATTACCGGGAGGGATCCGGACCTTGGTTGGGACCGCCTTTGGCGTCTCGCGAAAGCGCCGGCGGCTACCAAAGGTGAACGGGCCTGTGCAGGCCCGCACGTCCTGCAAAACATGGCAGATGCATGCAGCACCCCCACCGACTGGTCCGTCTTCACCGCGGCCGCCATTTCATTTGCGTGCCTCACAAGGGTGTGGGAAATCGCCTCCATGCGCCGCTCAAGATTGCGTTCTGGTTCGGTCTCGTACAGTGGGATCAAGAGAGACGAATGGTGGGTCTCGAGGTACGTGGTGCGCTACGTCGAGGAGTTGGTCCTCTGGCTCATGGAGACGCACGTGGGTCGTGAAGTCCTCGTCGGCAGCTCATCCTACTTGGAAGAGGGCATGGCTTGCCTCCTCCAGGGCTCCGTATGCGCCAGCTACCGCTAGCACAGCTGGCGCCGTGCGGGTGCGGCGCTCCTGCGATGGAAAGGCCGCCCCTGGCGCCACCTATGTTGGCGGGGTCGCTGGGGCAGCGTTAGGATGGCCCACTGGTATGCCGCCGCCCCCGATGAGTTCGTCTTTCGCTCGGTTTCGCCGCTGCCTTGGCCAACGTCTACCGGAGTATGCTAGAAATTAGTGGCAGTGGAAGACTTCTGGCCCCGATCCATCATCGACTTGTGTGTACGTTACGAACGCCCAGAAAGAACCTCATTCACCGGCGACAAGCGCTCACGAGGGGACCAGGATACACCCGCGGAGGACTCCGAAGGGGACGTAGTACCCCCGCCGTCGACTCCCGCCGCAGACCCACCACGGGTTCGGGTTGCACCGCTCGGGACGAAAGCAAGCACCGCACCCTCCAAAGCACGAAAATAAACCTAGGTCACGGAGCCCAGAGCCCAGGACTCCCAATGCCAGCCTCCTAATGGTCTAGCGGTTCCTTCAGCATCCAACTTCGTGGGTCGCATCCGAAGTTCAACCATAGCCTTTAGTTCCCCCCCCCCCCCCCCCCCCGGACAAACCATCGGCTCCAGCGTTCTCCAAGTTCGTGGGTCGGCTCAGGGATTCGACCACAGGGGCGAGACCCTGCCTCAAGCGAGCTATCAGCAAGACCCTCCGCCCGTCCAAACAACTGCTCTGTCGACGCCAGGGAACAAGCCGTGCAAGACTTCTTGAACTCCCCAAGGGGAATACGATGGCTGGCTCATGCTTTCGGAAGGCTAGAAGCTATCGTTGCGGGCCCTGCCCCGGTTGCGGTCCCGTCTCCGATTATTGATCTTACGGGGTAGAGAGATTGCGGAGGATTTGGGGGTGGCACACTTGGACGACGCCCTCATGGCGGACTTAGATCGTCTGGCGCGTGGTACATGGGCCGTGTTGTTCAAGGACTCGACCTCGCCGAAGCCCGATTTCGTCGTCCTCTCTGAAGAAGTCTTGGATAGGGGCATTGGGGAGGTGGGGTCCATCAACATCCCCCCCTTCATTTGGCATGCCGTGGTTCCCGAGCAATTTTCAACAATTGCCTCCCGCCGTTTACAGGAGATAGACCGGTCTCTGGGGAGGGCCTCCGTATGGCGAGGGCTCCAGTGCGGGACGGGGTCTTGCGACCATACGACGCCTCTTTGCCCCCGAATCGGTGGTTGCTCCCCGTCCCCGAAAAACCGGGAAAAGGCATCCATGATCGTTCATTTTGGTGAATTTAAATAGTCAGCACAAGGTCAAACCGGCATCCTTCACCCTCCCGCCAGTGGAAGACCTGGCTTTTCTGATTTCTGCTCACCGGGCCACCACAAGCTCAAAACGCGCCAAAAACACTTCTTTTGGCATTCCATGTGGTCCAGGATCATTTTTGAATAAAGTCTTTTTTTGCACCCGGTGGACCTTGTTGACCCATTTTGGCACCCACCTCTTTGGGCTACCTCTTGCAGCTAGCCACAGCCCACTAGGCCTAGGTACGGGGGTCTAGGCGTCTGTTAGGGCAATTTTGAGGGGCGGAAACCACTAGACGACTTTCAAGGCAGACACCGCTCCACGGAGTGTAGCTGGGCGATATCCCGATTTGAAAAGGAGGAGCAAGACCTCTTTAGCCACCTTCTAGGTTTCCTCGGCGGGGGTGGGTCGGTAAAAGAATCCAAACCGGCGCAGATGCGACCCGTAGTTTATACGGGTACCCTCCTTCGAGGTGCTGACCAGGCCTGCCTGTACGTCATCCGCCGGGTCTGAAAAGCCCAATCCAGTCTCCCCATCTTGACCCAGTCGATAAGGATCCCCTTCCAACTATCGCCCCGGGGTGGGCGGCGGGGGCTGGGGTCTCATGAGGTGTTGAGACTGGCGACTCCGTTCCCAGGTCCCCCTGTATGTCTCGTCATTCGAGATACGGGCAGCGCCAACCCAGTGGCGTAGGATTTCTGCACGTCCTCTGCAGGTCTTACACGGTCCTACTGGCTCTTCACTCGTTTTGATCCATTCTCCTTTGTGTATTTCGAAGTATTCCACGCCCTCTACATATTTGAACCTCTTTCGCGTAACCCGCTTCAATCTCTTGCCGGCCTCCGTCAGGCCCTCGTCCTCCAGAATTTCGGCCTCCACCCTACTTCTGGATGAAGATGACCACCGACCGGAACCCTCGTATCTCTCCTTATACGCCTCCGTCGCCGTGGTGACCAGGACCTTTTGGCCCTCCTGAAATCCCAAAATGCCTTGAAAATGGGCTGTATAGGGACCAAAAATGGGTCAAAAATGGGTCAAAAATGTGTTTTTCCAAAAAATGATCCGAGACCATTTGGAGTGCCTAAACAAGTGAAATGAGCCCATTTTGAGCCCATTGCAAGCCATTTTGGCCCCTCTGAAGTCACAAAATGCCTTGAAAATGGGCTGTTTTGGGACCAAAAATCAGTCAAAAATGGATCAAAAATGTGGTTTTCCAAAGATACTTTTGGACTATTTGGGGTGCACAAACAAGTCGAATGAGCCCATTTTGAGCCCATTTTGAGCAATTTTGGCCCCTCTCAAGGCCGAAAGGGCCTTGAAAATGGGCCAATTTGGGACCATAAAGGGCTCAAAAATGGGTCAAAACCATGGTTTTCCAAAAATGATCCTAGTCCAGTTGTGGTGCACAAACGGATGAACACGGCTGATTTTGAGCCCCTTTTGAGCCGCTCTCATCCACTTTCCAATGCGTACCTCATTTGTCGTTGAAGTCTCCTAGACGATGTCCCTTCCCCCACCAGCTCGGTCCCAATATTTAATCCTGGTGGTGGTGCACAGGTCATGGTTAGAGGGAGGGCAAGGCGAGGTAAGGGGTGCCTGTGATGAACTAGCGCGAGGCCTCAGGGGAATCCCCCCCCCCCCCCAATTGGTATCCCACCAGCGCCTTGGTTGGGGACTGTCAGCACTCTGGGCGGCTGTGAGACCAGACCACCGGAGGTCGGGACCCAGTTGTGCCAGAGAGGTAAGGACACACAGGCCGTGGGACCTGGCTTTGGCGCAAGCAGACCAACCCCCCCGCATTGGCCCCTTCTAGATCCCCGTGAAGGGGATCTCTGGCCAACAGTTAGTTGGGGGGTGTTCCGTGTTCTAACCGACCCCCCACCCCTTTGCAGTGTGCACATGGTGTCAAAATGAAATTGCAGACTTTTAGGCAACCTGAGTTTTCACGGGTGTTGGGCAGTGATGCATCCATTATTGTGTCATCTGTGGGACCTGTGGGAGCCCCTTTTGGGTGTCTGCAACCTGGAGCAGCAGAATTAGCACATGGGAAAGTGTGAACCGCAAATGCTGTGGCACTGTGTGTTTGTGTTTTGCGGTTGCCGCTTGTGGGGCGCTTTTCATGTATGGGGAAGATGGGGATTTCTTGGTGAAATAGCCGTAAAAAATGCGCACCCCTGCAAGCCCCCCATCCCCCCGCCCCCCTGGCCTATGGGGGTGGCAGAGCTGACCCAAATCAGCCTAAGAAACATTGGATAGCCATAGCAGTGTGGCAAACTCAAGGCAACATTCGGTACTGCAAGTGCAGCGTGGCAAAACAATTGGCTGAACTGACTGAGTCTGGCATGAGGTCCGGATCGTACTGCTTAATTGAAAACCTGCCGTCATGGCCCCTTGGAGGTCTCTCCTAATGGTGCATTCTGGATGGACTTGGGCGATTCAGTGGATGGTTCATTGCCCCTCCGCCCTGTCTTGGGTAGCATAGCTTTTTTGTTTTGCACACGGGGAAAGTGTTCCCTTGCTGCTGCCCACTGCACCTGCACCTGATGTCCAGCCTGTGGCACGTGCCTCAAGTTCTTTCAACTGCACTTGCACTGTGTGTCCCCCCAACTGCATCTGTGCTCCCTTGCAGGGCTTCATTTGCGTATGGTCCTCCAGTGTATGTGTGAAGGATGTGGAGCAGTATGCAGCAGCAGGCGCGCACTGTATTTTTTCGAAGGAGACGCCGGGCTATGAGATGATGGAGCAGATTCGGATTGAGTACATGCACCTGAAAGGCCTTCTGGAGGAGACCCCAGGGGTTGCATGCGCTGAGTCGCAGGGTTGCTTCCGTCAGCTTATGTCGTGGTTTCTATGCAGCCACAAGCCTCCTTCTCCCGAGTCCTGCACCTCTCCTAGGTGATGCTAGGTGATGGATGTATCACCTCTTCTAGGTAATGTGTTCATCGGTCTGGCCAGAGCCAAAACCGGGCTCTGTCTCTGTTGACGCCAAGATCGCCCACCCAACCCATGGCATTTGTCAAGTTGACATTGGTTCGGCTGCAGGTAAGTGAAAGAATGCAGGGGTCTCCACTATCTTTTACCCAGCACCAACAGTCTGCCGATATTGATGATAATGGGCCCCAACTCCGCTGCCCACAATTCATTGGTAAAGCAAGAGAGCCATTGTTCTGTCCTTTTCATTTCCTATTTCTGTTGGCGTTTTACCTGTAATTCTATTGCCTGCTCCACCCTGTGCCTCATTGCCCACTGTCTGTATACATTCATGCTGCACATGATGATTTCACACGTGTGATGATGCTGATGATCATGAAAAACAAGATGATAGTGGTGGTGGCGCTGCTGCTGCTGCTGCTGCTGCTGCTGCTGTTGCTGATGATGAACTTCTCTCGCTTCTTGCCAAGGAGAATCTGTGCTGGACCACGAGGACCAGTGCCACTCATGGCGCTTTAGGATAACAATTTTCCAAGTCTGGTGATCCCCCTCCCCGCGGGTCAGTCTTTATGGCAACCCCCTGGGTCCCCTTCCCCCCTCCCTAGGGATGAGAAGCACTCATGCAACAGAACATTGTGTGGACAGTCAAGCAGTCAACTGATGAAGCAGTGAAGGTCTTTTTGAAGGCAGCCGCGATTGGAGTTAAGTTGCAGGTCCACACCTGACCTTTTGAGTCCCTCGTTTCAAAGCAGCCAGAAAGTGAAAATACAGGACGGAGAAAAAGTGCCCATGTGTGCACACTCATGCAGCATGTGATGCATGTGGTGTGGTTGCTGTAGGTTGTCTTTGCCGGTGGGTGAGATGGGTCCAGGGTTCTTCTTCGTGTGTGCCCTACCTACGGGGCGGGCGGGGATGGGTGGGTGGGTTCTTCAGCAATTCTGTCCAATGTCCAATCCCCCCCCCCCCCCCCTGCGTGGGTCCCAACAGCTTGGACATGTCTGGGTCCTGGGGTTTCTGTGGTGGGTGCGTCTCTCAAATTGCCCCCTGTTGGTTAAGAAAAACCCTGGCGGGCCCTCGTGCACTGCCACAAGAGGTCATCCAACATGAGTTCCTCACAGGAACGAGAGTTCTGCCCAGAGGGTGTGCGAGAGAGAGTGTGCTATTACCTGAAAAAGGTGAAATCACCTCAAAGAGAGGTTGTTAGATCAAGTGTAGGCGCAGACACCATACATCCCCTTTTTGGGGGTTGTTCGCGTAGCACAACCCCAGGCATGATATTGGATGTGAGACAAATGATCCCCCAGCAAATTTTTCGATTTTGAGCCCTCTAACCCCCCCCCCCCCCGTACTTGGGTACTTGGGTACCACTTTTTTGGGGGGTGCATGTGGGGGTGTGTGGGTGTGGATGTGGGGGGGGGGGTTTCAAAAGTTTGTGCTTAGTGGGATTCGAACTCTGGTGTGTCAAGCAGCCTAGGGACAAACTGCGGCGCGGCCGCGGCGTCGGTCCGAGAATTGAACCGATGCCCGCCTGCTTGCACATTGCTTGTTTTTCCACTCGACCACCGACAGGATGTGTTAACTGTTGCTTTTTCTCCAGCTGAAGATAGAGGGTGACACCATAATACCCAAACTGGGTGTTTCTGCCTGCATGCCTGCCTGCCTCATTGACTGCGTGCCTGCGTGCCTGCGTGCCTGACTGATTGGCTGACTGTCAGCCTAATTGACTGACTCTAGTGTTCTAGCACTCTCTTCCAGGTGCCTTGCCAGGGGCAATAGAATTTGATTCGCAACTGTCTTCTGCATAGTCAATTTTATTTGCGAGTGCGACTGCGACACGCATCAGCAGTCATGGCCCACCCCAAGTCTGTAGATCAGCAACAACCACAAGTGATCCGAGGGCAAACAGCTGCTCCTGGCTGTTGGGTCTGCACACACTCATGCATGATTCCCTGCTCAGTTGAGTTCGCTGCAGGCCCGAACAGCCTCTTGCACACCCCTGCCACTCCGCCTTCAACATAAGGGATGGCATCAGGGAAATCATAAGGGATGTCATGAGGCATGTCATACCAAGCGTCCGCGCTTGTGTACATTGCTCCTTTCCAGGGCAAACCGGATCAGCCATTTCATATCACTGCTCAGCATGTGCTTTTGGTTGATGTGCCCATCAGCGGTACTGGCGCTCATCCCCCCTGTGAGGCCTTTAAGTTGTTTTACCCACATGTCTACATGCCAAGGAGCAAGTGTCATGGCTATAAGGGCCTCTTGTTTTTTTTTGGTGGCGCGGGGGGGGGGGGGGGTTCGTGGTGCAAGATGGTGCCAAGCGTGCTACATGCTGCTCGCATGGGCACTCGGTCCAGAATATATGCACAGCTATAGCATCATTGCCATTGGGCTTCTGTATATTATGTGCAAGGGAGCGTACTAGGCGCACGAGGCGAGGGGATGGCACGGGTGGCCGCCAGCAGGGCAGTTGAGGTGGTTGGAGCCCAACACATATGGCCCAAAATGATCCCCAGTTTGCATGGATCATTGTTTTCCAGGCCACCACTGTCTTCCAACACCTAGGGGAGACTGGGCCTTATGCCCCTCTTGGACAGAGTGTGGGAATGGGGCGTTGTTTGGTAAACATCTTGGCCACAGTGATATCCAGAGTTTCATATCAGGTGGGAAAGAGCTTTTACTTTGAGTGAGTTCTTCCAGTTGAGCAGTAGCCCGCATTGAAGCCAATGCATGTTGCTGCCAATTTGCATGATGTGCAGGGGTTTCATCTCGGGGTGTATCTGATGTACTAACCGCACCCCCCCCCTGGCACGGGCAACAGCCCGTCTCTGGGACAGCGGACCCCAGAGTAGTCAAACAGGACAAGCCATCCAGGGGCTCCATTGACAGCACCAAAACACGTTTAGACCCACAGAGGGTAAGGGCGAGAGGCCAATAGGCGCCGCCAAAGGCAAACAAACTAGCACCATGGCCTCGTGCCAACAACCACCCCCCTGGTATAGTAAGCGCCCTTGTATAGTACGCCGGGGGAGGGGGGGCAAGGGGACCATCACTTTCTGTTTTGCAAAACACCTCGAAGAGAGGTTGTTAGATCATGCGCAGGCGCGGACGCCGTACACCCCCCCCTTTTTCGGGGGTCGTTCGCGTACCCCCCTTCCCCCTTGCGCACACACCCCCTTGTCTAAGCACCGGGACCTGGTGTGACTGTTGTTTTTCTGACCACACTTTTTCTGGTTAGAAACATAGCGGAATATGATTGTGTGCCGATTGTAGAGAGAAACAGGGGCTGTGCCATGTTTGGGATGAGTCCTCCCGCTCATAACAACATTATGCTTGGTACTGCCAACCACTGCTGTTTGTTTTGATGTCACTCCCGGCTTGGCTGTCACGTACATCTGGTCCACCGGTGGGCACGCGCCTTGTTGCTCAGATTCTGGGGAGGATGATGAAGTGCAGATTGTGTGGGCCAAAGCGGGCCGTGGGATTTGGGGCCTTGGCCATGTGTTTGAGGGCAAGCTTTACTTCACCAAAGATACTGTTGATGACAATTTTGTACCAAGGAATAGGAAGCCCAAAACCCATTCCAAAACCTGAAGCCAAGCCTGCTCCAAAGCCTGCCCCAGAGGGCAAGCATGTGCAATTGTTCAAGATGAGGTGCAAGGTTGGAAAGGGCTTCTATTCCGGAGATCCTGATCCCCCTGATGGGCAGTGAGGACCTCCAGAACTTGTTGAAAAATGCCGCACATGTGTTCTAGTGCCCTGTTATGACAATTGTGCTTAGGGTGAGGTATGGGCAGGTTTTTGGTGACATACGTCCTTTTGGTACCGCGCGTTGCGCGCAAGCACCACTTTGTCCAAGCAGCAGGACCCGGTGTGACCGTCGTTTTCGTGACCTTGCCTGTGCTTGCGCATGAGGGGGGGGGGGGAGCATACTCCAGGGCATGATGTTGGGTGTCTAACCCGTTGTAAAATCATTATTTTGCCCGTCAGAACAATCCCCCGATGGATTTTTTGATTTTTAGGCTTCTATCCCCCTGAAACTGAATACCACATTTTAGGGGGGTGGGGGTGGGTGGGAGGGGGTCAGAAGTCTGCGCTTTGAAGGATTTGAACCGGGTCGCGTAAAAAAGAATGATGGGTGACTGTCAGCCTCTCTTCGAGGTGCCTTGCCGAAGGCAATAGAGTTTACTCAGAAGGTTGGATATTAAGTTTCTCCTGTGCGTTTGCTGGCTGGACATGGTGGTATTATTGGTGCATTGCTGTGTACTTCAGATTTCTTGCATCCAAGGCACTCCACTGTACCCTGTACCATGCAGAACATTTCAGTTTCTTGGAATTTCAGCCATGAATGTGGATCATATTGACACGTACTCACCTGGTCCTGTTGTCACCTTCCAACGTTCTGAGGGCAGTATTGTGCCTGCCAAGGATCTGGGCCCCTCAGAGCGTGGTGCTGACCACTGGTCCATCTCATTTGCTGAGGGTTCATCGGAAGGTGATAGTGATGGGACAGGTACTTCAGGGTCAAGTTCAGGCTCAGGGCCATCGGCTGATGCTTTACAGGATGCCACAGATTCTGATGTTTCGTCGTTCGCATCTGTTGAAAGTGGTCTCCCAAGTGGTGTTGAAGAACACAGTGACAGTGCATTTGACACTGAGATTGTGTGGGTAAAGAGTGCGCGTGGTGTATGGGGATTGGTAACTGTTTTTGCCAATGGAAAATTGTATTCCATGCGCGATGTTCCTGTGGCAAACTGCTTGCTACGGGGGCTGGAGCCCCCTGCCAAGCCCCCTGCCAAGGCTGCTCCGAATACTGCCAAATCTCGTGCCAAACCCTCAACAAAGAGCTAAACCTGCTATCCAGTCGTGTTGTGGTTCATATGCCTTGTGTCTGCATTTTTTGTTTTGTGTCGTGTGTCCCTGGTATAGTAATCAGGGGGGGCAAGGGAACCGTCACTTGGTGTATGTTCCCACGGGGGTGCAAGGATGCCATCGTGCAGCCGCTTACTATACAAGGGCGGGGGGGGGGGGGGGGCTACAACCTAGGTATCCATTGTCATACCCTGATTTCTCATCGTGTACCCATTTTTGCAAATTTTCATGTCACACCTGAGTGATGGGATTGGTTGTGGTTCAAGTGTGCTGTAGGTCCCTCTTTATCACAGTGTAGTGACGCACCCAGGAGCCTCTAGTACGCGACTTTCACATCCTATTCCCGTTCCAACCAAATCTTCAGAGCTATCTACTCGGCCCCTGTCCCACCCCCAAGGGCAACTGCATTGTCTGTGGAGCATTCTTCACAACGCTCCAAATCCTACCCCCCCCCCCCCCCTCCCCTCTAAATGGGCGCACCTCTGGCACGTTGAACTGGAAGGAAATTTCCTGCAATGCAAAAGTATCCATGGACTTGTCCAATGACCACCCCTTATCCAGTCCTGATCCGCCAGTGATCCATCTGCAGAGGCTTGGAGGGGTCCGCACACCCCGCCATGCCACCCCCCCCCCCCCCCCCCGCGCGAAATACCCACCTGTGTATTTCCTACATGGGTGGGGGATACCGTCACTTTGAGTTTTCCAATCTCAATTGCAAGATTGAATACTGAGGTTCTCCCATGTCTCTACTGGTTGGGCAAGGTAGTCTCATTGGTGCATTGCTTGTAATTGGCATTTATTGCATGCAAGGCCGCATGCTGTACCCTGTGCCATGCAGAACACTTTTTCCCAATCTCAGCCATCTATGTGGATCATATTGACCCGTACCCAGCTGGTACTGATGTCAATTCCAATGGTCAGAGGGCGGTGTTGTGCTTGCCAAGTGACAGTGACAGTGCGTCAGATACTGAGATTGTGTAGGCAAAGAGTGCGTGTGGTCTATGAGGGTTGGTAAATGGGTTTGCCAATGAAAAGCTGTACTTCATGTGCGATGTTTGTGAACCAGATTGCTTACCACAGGGCCTGTAGGCCCCTGCCAAACGCTGCCAAGCCCGCTCCCAAAGCTGCAAAACCTCGTGCCAAACCCTCAGCCAAGAGTGCCGCCAAACCTGCCGCCAAGGTGTCAGCCAAGCCTGTGGCTGGAGAGCCCATCAGTGGCCTGTTGAGCATGTGCAGCTCTTCAAAGTCAGAGTGCTTGCACCAGTGAAAGTAGCACACGGTGCCTCTCTCAGTAGACCTGAACACACATCGCAACAAACAAGTTCCTCGTCAGTGTGTGGACCGTACACCCTCATGTTTACATGCCTTGCTTCGTGTCCCATCTCCCTTGTGTTTCCGGGGGGGGGGGGGATACCGTCATTTTGGGTATTTCTCAAGGGTGGTGGTGGGGGGGGGGGGGTAGTATGCTTTCCTTCCTCTCCATGGCATTGTCCAACAACCAGCCCCCTGGTCAACGTTTTTTTTTTCATTTTCTAATGACCACCTTCTGGTCAAATGGTGAAAGAGTACCGGGCAAGGGGAGGGTACTAGAAGGGGGGATGAGGGTCTGTGTTTTTTTAATGCATGGGGATGTCCCCCAGGTGAGCATAACTCAAAGCGGCCTAACCACCTAACCACGGGCAAAGGAGCGTTCATGGTGAGCCGAATCAACCTTTCAACCTTTGGACTGCTGTGCTGTGTACACAAGTGTCAGAAACAATCTGAATCTGTGCAAGAGACAGTCTGTGCTTGTCACCTTGGACCGTTTGTCTGATGTACGGGCGCCAAGGACCTCACTATGTCCCATTCTGCTGGACAGCTTCAAAACAAAAAAATGTGATGTACTCCCAGGCCCCTGCATCAAAACGGCTGTGTGCACTACACATCGTTCCCGCCTTCCCTGAGCCAGAACTGGGACAGCAGTGTTCCCAGCCCTGCAGTGAACAGTGACCAGCTATGGCTGAATGTTGTCTCCATATCCCTCTCTGATGCTGTTATTGTATGCAATGCAACCCGCTGGCTCTTCTCAACCTACAGTTTTTTCCATGCTCCATTAGCACCTTGGGATGCCTATGGGCGTGGCAGTTCTGGCTGCATTTTCTGTTTAGCTCACCCTACGTACCTGTCATGTCCGCTACCACACTGAGCTATGGGACAATTTGTAGCACTGGAAAGCTCTGATTCCTGAACCCGACCACTCTCTGGAGTACCGTCTGGTAAGGGGGCTTTGCCAGCTTTCCGATTTCTGATTCAAAAAAATGTCTGTAATGTGCCCTGCTCTGCAACGCACTCACCCGTTTGCAACATGCTCGCAAACGAGTGACTCAAGCGGTAAACGGAGCATCTTCTGCCCGAGTGCATGTGTGATGTGATGATCAACGATTTATGTGATTGATGGTTGTTGAAACTATCTGGCACCAGTGCCCTTGACCAACTGCCCCCTAAGACACTGCGGCCTGCGCCTGATGGACCGTGAGGGAGTGTGCAGGGCGTGCATGGCGCGTGCAGGACAACTTTTTGGGATACTTCTGATTCCTACCCTTGCTTTTGGGGTGGAATCTACCCCTCGGATGGGTGAGTGGGTGGGTGGGTGGGAAGCAGCGATTTGGGATGCTTTCTCCTCATGGACTTGCCCCTTTCTGGTTGGGGATATGGACCGGCCCCTTTCCCTCACCTATTGTCCCCCAGTTCACCTAGTTTGATGCGTTTTAGGGCTACAAGGTGCATCTATGTGTATAGTCAAACAGGCACGTTGAGCTAGGTACACAGTGATACATTCAGCGTGTCTGCTGTGGAGCATTAGTTTTTGCCCCTCGTCTCTGTCTATGGCGGAGACATTCAGTCTATCAACACCGACCATTGATCCCCCAAGTCTACTGGGCTTCGGGTACCTGCGAAGGTGGTTGGCCTTTTGCACGATGGGCATGTGGAGTTGGAGCATGATCAAGGTGATGCGGGTCGTCAATCATCGATGCCCCATGGACTCCATGTCCTTTGGTATCCCCAGTCTCGAGTCTCCTCCACCATCCCCATCATTTCCTGCAATTGACGTCTCTATGGAAGTTCCTTTGGACCCCCTTGTTGATGGAACCCGCGTGTTCGCAGTCGCTCCCCGATACGACCGTCATCACATTCCCCATCCCGAGGCTCATTGGGTAATGGTGAACTTTGGTACTGAATCTAGAAAGGTCATAATGAAAGTAGCGCGCAGGGCATGCGCAGGGCAAACACTCCCCCTGTCTGCCTCTGCTGCTCCCTGTCAGCTCCCGTGTGCACTTTATGGGTGGTGTGGGTTGTTGGTCCATATCTGAGCCCAGCACACCCAGCATGCCGGCGCGTTCCAACAGACAGCCTGTATACTCGCCACGGCAACCCGCATCGCCTCTGGCGCCAGACACGCCCAATTTCTGGCACTGCTCAATATGTGACACTGATTGCTCAGGGCACTCCCCACCAGAGTCACCCACCACCCCGGACTCTGGCTGTTTTGAGATGTAGGGGCCCTCTCCCATGTCTGAATGAACAAGCAAGAAAGCACCTGATCCGCAATTGAATTCGTGGTGACGATAGGGTCTGATTGTCTCTGTACCCCATCACGCTATGCCCTTGATTGAGGTCCACCCCATGCCCCCAAGAGGTCCCCCCCCCGGGAGACCTTAAGCAAAGTCCAATTTGGCTCCGGTGCCAGTGGATGCTCTGCGGCACGGAGCCATTGGCCTGTTCGACTATTGTGCCCAGTCACGATCATGTACAGGACGTCGAGTTCAGCTCAGACGTCAGTACTACCAGGGTGCGAAGGTTGTAGACCTGATTTGGGATGTGTTTCCCCACCCCCGAGGGAGTCGTCTGTCAGACACCCAAACACCCTTGAATGTTATGACTGTTCCGTGCACATGCACCGGAGGTTGGGCCTTCGACCCCTCACACACATGCTGGTGACACTGTCACTGTGGCTGGTCACGGCTACGTACATAGATAGTGGAGCACCCCAACCAAGAAGGGGACACATGGAGCCTGTGTGAATGAACTGCACATGCACGCACTGACGTGATGAACTTATGGATGTACGACAGGCGGTGGTGGACGTCTGTACGTTTCAGCAAACCACCTTTATGGCCATATCTGAGCCCTTCTCCCCGCCATCTACCGTGCTCCTATCCATCCGCTTGCTGGCCACTGGCGGGGCTGCCTTTGTGTTGCCACGTACCCCGACCCCTCACTCCTCTTGCAAGAACAACACCCCTTGCTGAACAACTCAAGGGGGGTGTTGCCTGAACCGTGCGCGCACCGTGCGCGCACCGTGCGCGCACCGTGCGTCCTTTTGCTTATTCTGTCTCCGGCAGATCCACATTGCCTGAATCTGAGCTGCCCTGGCTTGTCGCCGGACTGCCTGTGTACTACCACCGCTCCAACGGGGATAGGGTGTCGGCCACTGTCGTTGACCCTTCTTCAAGAGGTGGGCGCCGCGTCTCTATTCGGTACGAATTGGGTGGTGAAGAGGTCTTGTACGAGCATGCACCCGAGGAGCGGTTGGAGTTTGCAATTGTGACTGCTGAGAGCCCCGATTCCCCCCAACCTGTGCACCATGAGGCGCCGATGGACGCTTTGCTGGAGCCCCAATTACCTGAAGTGGAAGCTGAAGCCCCTAGAATTGATGATCATGAGCCAGAATGCTGTGGCGGATGAAATTGAAATTCCCGTAACCCAACCATTGTTGTCGCTTGTGTTGTCGCCTGTGCATGGTTTGTTACGGAGATGCGTGCGAGGTGCAGAAATTGGGAGCCTGGAACCTGTGACAAGCATCAGATTCAAAAAAAAAATTCCCGGTACGCCAATAGGGGCTGCAGGGTGCCGAAAATAGGACCCTGGAACCTGTGACAAGCATCAGACTAAAAATTGAAGAAACCTGGTATGCCAGTATGGACTGCAAGGTGCAGAAATCAGGACCCTAGGTGTGTTTCTATCAGGGGTTGCCATAAGGACGCTCAGCCTTTTTTTTTTTTTACTAAGGCAGCCACTCTCTGATGTTTGGTGGCTACCCACCAACCGCCATCGGTTACCCACCAACCGCCATCGGTTACACACCAACCGCTATCAATTACCCACCAACCGCCATCGGTTACACACCAACCGCCATCGGTTACCCACCAACCGCCATCGGTTACCCACCAACCGCCATCGGTTACCCACCAACCGCCATCGGTTACACACCAACCGCCATCGGTTACACACCAACCGCCATCGGTTACACACCAACCGCCATCGGTTACCCACCAACCGCCATCAGTTACCCACCGGCCGCCATCATAGGGCGTATTGGACACTCCGAGTTTTTTTTTTTTTATTATGGCAACCCCTGGTTTCTATGGGGGCCATTCAACAGGGTACAAGTTGGGCAACCATCCCAAAAACATTGAACCGTGCGCGCACCGTGCACGCACCGTGCGCGCACCGTGCGCGCACCGTGCGACAACGCCCCCAAGGTGTTGTATCCGCAACTTTCGGCACCACGGAACTTGGTGGTTCCTTCTTCTGGTTGTCTATGAAGATGCAATTTTTTCTGAGTTGGGGCTGGTTATGAGATTTTGCGGCCCTGATTACTGCTCTGCCAGCCGTTGGATGGCCATGGGCAAGCGATGTGAGCAACCTTCACCAGTGAAACCAGGATGCCCCTTGCTCTACCGTTGTGATGGCTACCCTCATCGCCCGGCGATCCATTTCGGAGAGCCATGTTGGGGGTCCAGTCGCCATCCAGCACATGGGCTATGCTCCTGAAGATGATTTCTTTCCTGTCCTGCCACTTACTGCTGCATGTTTCGGTATCCAGGGGTGCAGGTCATCATACTCATACATGGACCAGGCACTGAGGTAGTACCCTGTCCCCCCCTTGCAAACTCCCCCCCCTTGCAATCTCCCCCCCCCACCCAGGAGACCGTCACTTCCATGTTTTTCTAGTTAACATGTATTTGTGCTGGTTTGTGTTGCCCATCTGGTTTACGCATGGCCTTGCATTGCTTTCCCATTTTTTCAAAGTGTGTTATTCTCGTACCCAGAAGTTCTTCACCGTTCCTTTGGATCCTCAATAACATTAGTGTTGGATGAAACACATTTGGCACCGCATCAATGCGAAAGTCGCATCACACGTGTTCTCTTTGCTTGCATCGGTGGAGGGTACCACAGTTTGCCTTGAAATACCCTTGCAATCCCCCCCCCCCCGGGAGACCGTCACTTGGCGACCGTCTCCCCCCCCCCCCACCCGGGAGACCGTCACGCGCTAACCCGGGAGTTTGCAAGGGGGGGAAAGGGTAGGTAGGTACTGCCTGCCTGCCAGCCTCTGGCCAATCCAAAGCCCCGGAACACTGACGCAGCAAGTGCCTACAGGAGTGGCAGTCCCCGATGCACGTCCTAGTATCAGATTCAGCTTATCCTCATTGCGTGTTATGTCTGTTATACCACATTGCTTTGTGGGACAATCGTACCCCACCCCCTCTGTCCATGCAACGGTGCCCTGCTGGACATTCAACACAATCTGTGTCACGGCTGTGCTGCGTGATACTTTAAGAGTGTGGGCATAGGTCTGTCGGTGGGGACCTATTGCTGGACTTTCCACTGTTCTATGGCCATACAACGTACAGGGTTGGTGCTATGAACGCGCCCATAAGCGGAAATAGACATCAGTCTGTGTTGGCTGCACCAGCATGTCTTTGGTGTTGTCCAGGGGCTGCCACAGTGCCCAGGATGTACATGCTTCACACCAGACGTCGGGTGAGCCCGTCTGGACTGCTGCTGATTCGTCACAGCGGAAAGTGATGATGATGCTTGTCAACCCTGCAGAACGAGCATTTTGTCTCTGCAGGTTTTCGTGACTCTTCTCATCAGGGCGGTCCTTGAGGACCCCAAGTCTTTTTTTTTTGCAAAGGACCGCCCTTAAGGACTGCCCCCAGGGACCACCAACTGCCAACCAGCAGCCGCCACCAACCGTCAACCGCCAACGGTGACCAACCGCCTACTGCTAACTACTACCAACCGCCACCAACCACCAATCAATCACCAACCACCAACCCCCACCAACCACCAACTGTCAATCGCCACCAACCATGGTTGAACATATGAGCTACACACAGCCTTTTTGCAAAACTGCCGTTTCGGAACAAATTTTTTTCTCTTTAGGACCACCCTGATTCTCGTCTTTCCTCTAAGTTTAGTATTGTCTCCGAGATAGATTTTGTAGGCCATATGGGCTCTATTCTGGGGGGCCTCCCTCAATATGCTTCTGGTACATGCTAGTATATGTTGCGGATCAATAGGATGATCTTCTGGAATACTGACCACTGTGGCACAATTGGACATCATTTTGTGTTCCTGGTCATGTGCTGGGATAGTGCCTCTTCCTTAGGTGCCATGCAGCATTTCCTGAGGGAGGGGGGGGGGTCCCGGACGCGTGGCCGGTGGCACTGCTGCCGTGTTTGCCTAAGTTTGTCGGGGCGGAATGGACAAAGGACCTGCGCCACCTATTGCTCCAAGAGGTGTGTATGAAATGGGTGGCCACCACCATAATGCTGCAGCTGGCGGATGTGTGCCCCTTAATAATCCCACAGAATCGAAAAGGATGTGTCCTAGGTAGGCAGATGATTGACCGCCTTCTGTTTGCAGCCCTGAGTGGGAGCGTTTGCTAGACCAGATGATGGTCGCTATCGATTTTCAGAAAGCATACGATTCGGTCTCTTTAGATTTGCTGCAGGTCACTCTGTTGTTTTGGGCCTCCCTGTGGTCTATGTGGAGTTACTGATGTAGGTGGCCGCTGGTCCAATTCTTTTTTGTGTGGGGAGGGCGTACGTATCAGACGCGGAGCTGTGGCCACGCTCAGGAATTTGGCAGGGGGACCTCTTCCCCCACCATTTTTGACGTCATTACAATTTTACTGATTCTTGACCTGAACGCCTACGGGTGGAGGTGGTGGTGCTGCTGTATGCAGATGACATACTCCTCTGCCTTCCGGGAAGGGGTCCAAAGCACATCGCAGACCAAAATGTTTTCCCACAAGTCCCTGTGGCAATGCTTTGGGCAAGATCAACAAAAAGACGCTGCTCACAGACCTCGCAATTATCGACTAGGCTGAGAGGCAGCAGTGTTGCAACAGTATGGGCGCCATATGCAGCACTATGAGGCACAGTGGAAGCTCCGGGATCTTTTTGTGCGGTGACATTCACCATTTGGGCCTTTGATGGGAGATCCATCCCAAGGAGGATGGGTCAGTCCATTTCCCTGCAGTTCTTGGGAAAAGTGCAGATCAACACACATGCACACACTGACGCACACGCGCGTGCACACGTCACAGGTGCCAGTCTTTGTGTTGTGCTACCAGGGTAGCTCAGGCTGCCGGATCCGAACATTGCTGCAGCTGTCAACGGAGCTGTGGGAGCGTCAGTGACGATCTCAGGCACTGCAGGACAATCTGTGTAGGCGCCTGATGGCACTTCGCTGAACTGCATAGACAATGTTTGTCCTGGCTTCGCTGCGTGATACCCCCCCCCCCCCTTTTGGGGGGAACGGTCACTTGGCCCTAAAAGCATTGAAACTACTAGGCGCCAAAGAAAACTTTTACCAGGCGCATAAGGCGCCAAAGCTGATTTACACTGTGACCCCCCCCTGTGGGAAGGCTGGCCTTTAACTTCTCACACCGTGAGCCCACCATGCCCTTGGAGGCACACTGAGCAACGGGAGTGTGGCCAGGAGAGGCCAGCGACAGCAAGCATGACCAACGCACAGGTGGACCAAACATGGTACCCGGAATGTACGCCACGACCCGGACTCAGAACCAGTGTGAAGTGACCGGGCGATAAAGCCATAAAGCCCAGAACCCAGGAGCCCAGATCCCGAACCCCAGCCAGGGAGGAAGGGAGAAGGACACGAATGGACTGCGAAGTGGGCCAATTGCCACGAACACAAGCAATGAACTGGTAGAGCAATGAAGGCCGTGGGGCAGGCGCGGCTGGAGCGATAGTGGCGGGTCCACACCTGACCAATTGCGGCCCCCTGTGGGAAGGAACCGTCACGGCATTGGTGGGGAGATTACAAGGGGGGAGGGAGGTACATGAAGTACTGCTGTGAATGCCAGAGTGATTCTGGAGGTGACGACCATAGTTCATTCTATGGCCAAGCAACACCAGTGTGTGCTGCAGCTCTGCCGCGTGAAACTTGACGTACTGTTGGAATCTGGTTTCAGACTCAGCTAATCCCGTGTCAGACCTGCTACCACAGCCATTGTGGGATGATCGTAGCACTGGACAGCTCTGAACCTTGATTCCGAGAGCTTAAGTACTTAAGTACTTAAGAGTACTGTAAAGTGAGCAGGCTACGCCAGCTCATCTTGGTCTGAGCCAAGAAAAATACTTGATGTACCCCCCCCCCCCTTTGTATAAGCTACGCCCTTGTCCAAGCTACAGTAGACGTAGGGACCGTAATAATTGTGTACGTAATTTAGTTTATGTACGAAATGTAGTGCGGCCACATAAGACATGGGTTTGTCGTCACATTTGCCAATTTCAGCACATCGAGCCCCCTGCTGGTCGGAATGCCAGAGTGATTCTCACGCAAGCGAGTTTCGCTTACATCCGTGCTGTAAATTGTATGGGCATAGAACGACAATGGTTGTCACCCTCCAAACATTTGAATTATGACAGTGATGGGTTTAGTACAGATGTTTCACGACACAAACGCAACAAGGTCAGGGGCGGCGTGACAATCGGTGGGGGCGCCTCCGGCGCCGTACATGTGCCAGGGCAGACATGGCCCAAGGCATGAGGGTAATCAAGAGTCATCCTGACGTGGCCTCAAGGCACGGTCCTGACCTGAAATCCCATTGGTGGGGGTGTCTAATGGCGCCTTTCTAGATAGCATGCACGATTGTCGCTTTATGGCCAAACAATGCCCAATGCAGACACACTTCGAACAATCTGTGACGGCGCCTCTGGCGCCATACTCATGACAATGCACTGTGAGAGTTTCTGGAGCAATTCCCGAGGATGACCACCTTGGTCCCTTCGTCGCCAAACAATGGGACCTGTTGTTTCACCAGCTTGCCATGGCCTGGACCTCCCCAAAAAAGCCAAGGAACACTGACCAGGTTGGGTCAGTGTGGGTGAGTTTGGGGGCTGGAATGGGTAGAAGCCCCATGGACTATTGCTCCTTAATATGATTTCCTTCCTTCCTTCCTGACCAGGTTGTGTCAGATGTACAGGAGGCAGCCCAAGGCAGGGAGCGGTGTGATATTTCTGCTTGCTCTTTGGTGGCCCCCTCTTTCCATTGTGTAGTGACACCTGTGAAAATGGGCATGCGTCCCATGTCTGACTCAACACTCTGACCTCCTTCTGACCACATCTGACCCCGCTTACATCCAACCCTGTTGAGAAAGGTGCCCATTGGTGTGCACCACCTCATGATTGTGCGAGATGAATTCCAGGGCCTAGCATTGCACACAGAGCTTGTTCTCTGCATGTCACTGCGGAGATGGGCAACCAGTTTTCCAGGCGCACAAGAGAAGGAGAATCGTGCATGTGAATGAATTGTACCTTATACCCCCCTTGTAACCCCCCCCCCCCCTTCGCAACCCCCCCCCCCCCCAGGGGGGGAACAGTCACTTGGCCCAAAGAAAATTTTTACAAGGCGCCGAAGCTGATTTCCACTGTGATACTATGGTACAGTTTTGTGGTGCAATCCCATCACGACATTGGTGGAGAGATTACAAGGGGGGGGGGAGGTACATGAAATGCATTTGGTCCTCCGCATCTGAACATACAGCAATGAGATAGAATGCATTGCATGAAGTAAAGTGAATGATTCTGCCTCTCGTAGCTCTCCCCGCCTCCTGTGTGCAAGAACCAGAACCACCCCCTGGTTACACAGTATTTTTCCTGAAAGTACTTTTTCACAGAATTCCCATGTACGCTGCTGGTGAGGTTGTCTTTTTCCGGCTCTCAGATGACACTCTGCCACCCAAGGCCAAGGTAGCAATGCAGTCCGTACCCCCCCCCCCCCCTGTCCTTACCAGGGGCTGGGGGTTGGGAACGTTACTAGGTCAACACCAGAATTTTGTTACGGGTCACTGTGTTGTCTTCAGGGGGCCCTCAGGGTCAGTGTGTTGTGAGGCACTGCCACTTGTATCCCCCGTATGTTGGCATGACAATTTGAATCACTTTCTCTGAAGTGGAACCTGATAGCACAACCGTGTATACCCCTGAGACGACTGCAATATTCATTCGCTCCACAGGTGCACCTGCTTTGGCGCAGGTCATTGGATACTCAGAGCATGGTATCGCCACATCACTTATGAGCGTGAAGGCAAGACAGTGCTGCATGATTGTACATTGCCTCTCACTGCTGGCCCCTGTTTCTGCCAAGCCTCCTGCCAAAAGGGCCAAAACACCACCCAAGGGTGCTGCCCGACGCATCCCTTTGGAAAGTGGTGAACGTGTTCAGGAGTTCAAGGTCAAATGGAGCAGTACCCAGAAGTTTAATTCGGAGCCACTCAAGGAGTAAGTTTCATTGCATTGGCAGCCTGTTGCTTTTATTTTGTCATTTTGTTTTGGCCTTGACAATCTCTGCACACCAACGTTTCTTATGCTTTGTTGCTTCGTTTTCCCCTGCCATTTCTGTGCCCCATAGTGTGTGTGTGTGTGTGTGTGTGTGTGTGTGTGTGTATGGTGGCAATACAGTTCCCTTGGGGGTTGGGAAGGGGGGCAGTCACTTGGCAAGTGTCTCCTCGGGGATTTGGCGTTTCCCTGAGGCAGGGACAAGGAGTAGAGGGTAGAATTTTTAGCATCCTCGCGCTACACACATACACTGCAACTCTCTCACCGTTAGAGTGAAATTTGGTAGCCCCGGTGAGTTGGAGGCGCAATGGGGTTTGCTCGTGGCAGGAGGACCACACGTGCCCCCCCCCCCCCCCACCGGGAATGGCCACCATTGAGGTGGGGCAGTGTAGGCTTGGGCGGTGGGAGGGAGAGGCCTGCTTTTGCAACTCATGGCTGGGTGGTGCAACCCAAGTGTCGCGGTGGGATACACACTGCCCACTTGCTCATGGACATATCATTCCACGCATCAACAACTGGTCTTGGTCCAAAAGGATGGAGAGCTGGCGGTGGGGCATGGGTCTTGGGCGGCATTGTCCGGATGGCTTGGCTGGGTCGGAAGTGAAATCCGTGAACCAGGGAAAGGAATGCGTGGATGGCAGGGTTTCGGGTGCGACTCTCACTTTTGCTTTGGGGGGGTGTGGGGCTCACAGAAGCGTACCAAAACCGGGAGGGGGGGGGCTTGGAGAAGGGCCCCCATGACAGGGGCCGTAATTTCCATTAGCTCCAAGGGTGTCAAAAGAAAAATTTTGTCAATAATGGTGAATGGAACAAAGGGTTATGCATGCATGTTCACCACATGATGCTAGAATGATGCAATGCATGGTTCTCACCGGGGTGTGTGCATGGAGCAGCACCTTATTACCAAGGCAGCCGTCACGTTGGGTTAGGGTAAGTGTTAGGGGTATGTCTGTATGTTCTGCACATGTCGGAGGCCACTAGGATGCGACGTGGGCATCCGAGTACAGATCGGGGAAGATGTATACGGGTTCCTGGGATTGCCATTTGGCTGGGCGCACAACCCGGCGCTGGCACAAGAACTCCTCGGCATGTTCCCTAACGTGCGGCACCCAAAGGAGGTCGTGATCATCCAGTACTTGGACGACGTCCTGGCAATCAATACACTGCAGCGGCTTCTCAGCGAAGACACACGTGACCTGGCGGACAGGCTGCAGGCAGCCGGATGGATGGTAAGCCCCAAATCGGAATTGACCCCATCACCAACCATGCAATGGATGGGGAAACACATCGACGGCCACCACTACACCATCAAGTCGGACGCCCACTACTTGGCCTCCCTTATGCTGGGGCTCGTGGCCCTCTGTACGACTGGGTATGGCCAGCAGCGCCTCCGCAGGTTTGCTGTGGGCATCCAAGCCGGGAAACACGGCGATGCCGTTCTTGGCGGGCGCGTACGCGTGGCTACAGTGGGGGCCCGCTGCGGCGAGACACACACCGCCGGCAATGGCCCGCAGCATCTCTGAGGCAATAGCCGCGGCGTTCAGACCGTGGCGGGCAGCCAGCACCCCTGAAACTGGCACCAGGTGGTTTGTGGACGCAGCACCATATAAGAGCTTTTTCGTTATCGGACTACGGGGACAAGCCCTGGGATACCGCATGTGGCAGGCACCAGCGTGGGTCCGCACGCAACAAGTAGCGGAATTGTATGGCCTCGAAACAGCCATCAAGCTGGCAGCAGAAGCACGTCGACGTGGTGGGCGATGAACTGGTGACGCTACAGCAGGTGGTACAACAGCGAACACGAGCACCGATGCGACACCAGCAGCGCATACTCAGGCGCCTCCACCACACGCTAAGAAGGAGTGGAGTCACACCACACATGTACAGAGTGGCATCTGAATACAACCCGGCCAACCTTGTATCCAGAGCGTTACAGATGCATACACTAGACACGATTCATGGGAAGACCCAGGAGGTGGTACAACGGCTACTCAACACACCCACGGCCAGACGGGTGTTCATCAGCAGTACACGACGCCGCGGGTGACACGGAGTCGGTGCACAGCATAGCGCGGTGACGGGACCAGAAGCCAGCCGCAGAGATGTGCAGGGTGCTCAGGAATTCCCTTGAGGGCTGGGCCCCAAGACGAGTACGGGCGGCCCCGAAGCGGCGATAGCTAGCGAAGTACATGGGGCGCGTAGGAATTCCCTTGCGGGCTGGGCCCCGGGACGAGTACGCGCGCCCTAGGACGGAATACAACCAGAGAAGCGCTTAGGAATTCCCTTGTGGGCTAGGCCCCAGGATCCGTACAGGCGCCCGGGGCGGCGACAACCCGCGAGGCACATAGGGCGCTCCAGAATTCCCTTGAGGGCTGGGCCCAGGACGAGTACACACGCACGGAAAAAGCAGAAATATTCCGAATATGGATTCAGCCGGTGGTCCAACTGACACCTAAAATTTACGAGCCCTCACAGAAATTGTTGTCTGCGTTGAATGTGATATTCAAAATGGCACTGGGGCTATCTTCATGGGACCTGAGCTCAGCAATGGTGGCAGAGCCAGTTAGTCGTGGTGGTGTGGCAACATATCCGCTGGCAGTGTGGGTGAGGTACCAGTTCGGCCAACTCTTTCAATCAATCCTAAAGGACAAGTTGCAATTCAGGGGAATGTGGGTCAAGGGGTTCAAATCATGGACGAAAGATGTGGGGCTCCCATTGAATCCGCAATTTTACCCATACTTGCGGCTAGCCGTGGTACGGCTGCGACCACGCACATGGATTCAAGCATCATGCCAAGTGTTCTCTCAACTGCGTCAGAAAGCGCCAGCACCCCCACTGGCGGGGCCACCAGACAAAATGCCGTTATGGCACAATGTGCTATTCAGGAATTCCAAAGGACACACATACTACTCGCCGAAATTGGTCCGAAAAGGGGTCACCAAACTGGCTGAGGTCATGGAGGGGGGGGGGGGGGTGAAGGCGTCACTTACCTTACCCCCGACCTGGCAGACAATATACCAGTCTGCAATACCATTTGTCTCCTCTCTGCCAATCCAGGATCTCCCTATTGCATGGAACAAACATGGGTCAAAAATGTTGACAGCAATGCAGCCGCTGGAGGAACCACAAAAACGGCAAGAGCCGGAAGTGTGGGAACAGCTGGCAAAACTGAAAATGCCGGGGGTTCAAAGAGACTTTGTGCGCAAAGCGTTGTGGAAGAAACTGACAGTGGGGGCACGGACGCAAAAAGCATATCACCAACCAAACTGTGACTTGTGTGCCAAAACAGAAACAATTAAACATGTGCCGAGCGGATGCAAATTCTGGTCTGTGGCTTGTGATATCATCACCAAAGCCTTTGGTCCTGTGTGGGACTGTACAGGGGCAATGTGCCCTATGAATAAGTTATTGGTTGACAACCCCCTCCTCTCCTTGCAGACAACTCAGGGTTTGGCTATATGGGCAGCGGCACGAGCTGGGTGGGTGCTGAGGTGTGAGGCGAGATTTCGGGTGGTGAGTTTGGCGCTGACCGACTTTGTCTCTGTGTGGTCCACAATTGTGATGACCTGGGCCTCAGCAGCCCAAACGTCCTGTGTTACGCAGGAGGCAAGTCATTTGTGTGAATGCCTAACCCGGTTCCAGTAAGGACAACAGATGTTTCCTCTCGTGCAACCCTGGGGAGCAATGGTGAGGCCCAAGGCCATACATGTACCAAAGAAACATAATTGGGCCCATATTTTACCAGAAAAACTGGCTGTCATCTCCGAAAAACTCCAGCAGGGATGGGACATCGTATATGTGGATGGATCCAAAAATGAAGAAGGGGGAGTGAATTTTGCTGGCTATGGGGTGTGGTTTGGACCGCATGACGAGCGCAACACAGAGTTACCCCTCACTGTGCATGAAAAGCAAACAATCACCAGAGCTGAGCTCACAACAGTGCTGCATGCGATCAAGCACAAAACCCCTTGTAAACCACTGCTAATTGTATCTGATTCAGAGCTGGTATGTGTGGGACTGCAATCCAAGTGTGAAAAGTGGGCGAGGCACAAGTGGGTGGGGTCGCAGGGGCCCCTGGCACACAAAGACTTGTGGACAGAGCTGTGGGATCGGTGGTAGCTTCTAGCAGACAGTGTTGAGATCCTGTGGGTGCCATCACATGTTGGGGTAGCAGGAATCGAAGAGGCAGACCCCAGAGCTCCCAAAGGAGCCAAACAGGCTCTGCATGATGTGCAAAAGGCAAAACAGATGATAGACATTTGGGAAGAGCTGGGGTTGGAAGAAATGCCCGACTCTTGGGATACAGACTCCAATCGCTCAGGGGGGTCAGGGGTGTCCAGTGGCTGCTCTGATGAATATCCTGATGTCTGGCCCAAACAACCGAGGCTGCGGTGAGAACCAGCCTATGAAACATTCCGAGGGGCGAACTCAAGGCAACATTCAGCACTGGTTCGAGATGTGACCTATGGCCTGTGACAGGGGGGTCACATGGTAGCTGAGTATCCGTTGCTTCACTCCCCTGGGCAATCAAGGCCTCCCAAGCTCAACAGTGGTCTGTGGCTGGCATGGTGTTGTACCAGGGGGAGTTGTACCAGGGAACACAATCTGGCGGGAGTAACAAAGTGACGAGTGGAAGCAAGATGAGAAAATCACCGTGAAGTCTAGGTTACGGAAGACTGGCTAGAGCTGCGGACCAGAGAAACCGTTATACTGCTTACTACCCCCTAAATTAGTGCCAATTGGTGAAGTTGCGCTCTGTGGAGCGCTCTCAACAACATTTGCTAGATTTTTGCCCTTCATTTTGATGTCTTTTACACGGTGAGCTCTGCAGGGCACATTGGTTTTAAATTCCTCTGTATGCTTGTTGTCAGGAGGATGTGTGGAAAGCCCGGAGACCATTAAAGTGCATGGTGTTATCGATGGAGAACAAATGTGAGGAGGGGCTCAGAAATTTCGCCAAAGTCTGTAAGGAAGGTATTCCCTTGTGATTCAACGTTTACCGAACTGACACGAACAATGGTTGTGACGCTAAAATTGGCCCCGCCACCGACTTTCAGGTGTTACATGTACAACCCTTCGACCAGTACTGGGCCCGGATGCCAATCAATGTCAAGACGTGCTCGATTTCATGTGACCCAATTTGCGCTCCGAAGAGCGCTCCGGGGCTAATTAGTCACAATAGGGGCATGATGTAATTCTTCTCAGGTGGTATGCGCTTTGCAAAGCGCATCTGTGCCAAAACCTATTATTAAAACTAGTTCTTGATACATGTCTCCCATCTTCCACGGAATCCACAGGAACTGGCCCGTGTGTGAAAATTGGTTACAAGAAATATGGCCATCAAGTTGAATTTTGGCAAGTGGGTTTAAACACCATCCTCCGAGTATCCTCCCTAGTCCATTGTTGAGAAGTGCAAACTCTCGGCAAGTGATGCGTTGCGCCCCTTCCGAGTAGCACTGTCAAAGCTACGGGTGGTACCAAAGCTGGACCATAACGGTGACAAGGTGGCAATCCTCACGTTGAATGAAATGGGTGCATCACCTTCGGTTGTGGAAAATGCTGAGGCTGGCGATGCCAACGACATGATGGGGGAGATGCGGATATTCTCGTTGAGTGGGACCAAGGGTGTGCCTGCGGGTGCTGTGGATACTCTTTTCGCTGCAGTATGCCCTTACATTTGTGTCACCGAAGGCTAAGAAGCCAAGTGCAAGCTCAAACCGGGGACAAGGGACCTGCCGCTGCACTGTGGGGAATTTGCTTGCTCCAAGCACCCTGACCAACCGTGCAAAGACCCACAAAAAGCAATGGTTGCTCACTCCGTGCGACCACATCACAACCGTTTGGATTTTGCAGAGTGCGCAGGTGATTCCCTTGAGTGTGCTTTCAGACTTCCCCAATCTGGCAATCCAGTCCCCAATCCCCAATCCAACAGCGCCTCCTCGAGCACCCGCCCCGCCGCGTCGTGCGGGAACCGGCGCTCCACCGCGACCAGCCGCCTTAGGTGGCACTGGTATGTCCCCAAAGATGAGTCCTCCCACCCAGCAAAACGAACGTTTGCCAGTTGTGCAGGGCATCTTGTTTCCGCAGTCGCTCGAACTTGCTGAGAGCGCACTCCCAGTGTGAGTGCTGTGCGTGCCAGCCGTGCCCCTCCCCGCCCCCAGACGACGGAGGCCTCCTTCCATTCAGTCGCTCTCGACCGGACACTGGAACCACCAGTGTTTGATGCGGCACACGTCGCAAGGATACCGCGGCGGCTTACCCGTCTTGAGCACTTTTCCTCCTTTGGACTCGTACGCTTCTTCCGGCGTCCCCATATTGGTGAACCTATCCTTCACTCGCTCGCGCCTCCGGTCCTGCAAATGTTGTGGGGCCACCTTCCCGCCCTTCGGCTTGTCCGCGATTTTTGTCTCCGAAGGCCCCGACTTGCTCGCATTTGGTGTCTCTTGCGCTCCATTCAGGTGCAGGTTTACCTCCTCCTTTTCGACCTTGAACAGCACGTGGGACCACACCTCCGACAGGGCCCTAATGGCCGCCTCGTATTTGGAGTCCAGCATGCTCTGTACATTTTCGGATGCCCAACTTGCCATTGCCCCCGCCAGCGCCCGGGCCCAGTCGGGCTTTCCCTCATTCGCCTCCAGCTCCTGGCCCGCTTTCCGTACAAACACCACCTTTTGTAGTTGCGGCCCCGTCTTGGCTGCCTGCAGCTCCTGTATTGCTTGGACTTGCCGTTCCATTGTGATTTTCATGGCTTCCGTTTCTTGCCTCATGCGCTTCAGGTCCGCAGCTGCCACGTTGTCCTTCGGCGAGTCGCCTGCGGTCGAGCTGCCCGTCAGCGACACCACGTCTGTACGCCCCTTTTCGGGGAATCCACTTCCCGCCACTGCCTGCGCGTGTTCGGCGGACATGTAGAAGGTGCAATCGTTCCAATTGAAAGCGTGTTTGTGCAGGGTCCCGAAGGCTACGGCTTGCTCGTATATGCCTTCCATGGACCCCTTTAGTCTGTACTTCTGCCGCATTCTGTCCGCCAGCTCCACGACGTCGATGTTCGCCTCCTTAGCTGCATTCACGAGTCCGTCCGGGTCCTGCTGCAGCGTTGCGGCGCTCAAAAGCTGTTTGGCCAGCTGATGTTGTCCCTGCTCCATGTAGTCCTCGAAGGTAATGGGTTGGTTTTCGTGGTCATGGTCAGGGCGACAGCACACCACAAAACAAACAAACACTAGGCGAGCGCGCACAAGGTGCCCTCCTCCCACCCCCTTGCCCAATTTAAACTGAAGTTTACTTCATAAACTTTTGATCAATGAAGAACTTCAGCGCCTTGCCCCGACCCACAATAGCTATGGGGACCTCCTTGCCAAGAACTATGTGCAAGAGTGGATGAACCTCCCCCATGTACTCAACCTCAAGCTCAATCCGAATCTAAAAGGGACAAGTACATCAAGAGGTCTTTGGAAGTCGATATGTGGCGACCCCGAGGGCAGGCATTGCGGGGGGGGGGGGGGGGCATTCAGACATCAAGTGAAGATACACATGAATGTAGTCAGAAAGGCCTCGTGCAAGAACCACAGGGCATTACAAAATGGTGTCAACCATCTTGCCTGAATCCTAGGTGCGCACCACTGTGCTTGGAGATCAGACCACGTCCTCCCTCTTTACCAACAGAAACGTAGCCCGTGTTGAACAAATACTTGTCCGGTACGCGGCGGCGGTGCCAAAGGACACCAAGGAACCGCCACGTGGGACCTGGGAGGGGCCATGCAAAGGGCTCATCACACACTGCACCTGCCACAAGGGTGCTACAGAGGACTTGGGCTGGTGCACTACATGGACGGATGCTTGCAGGACTCCTAGACTATCAACATGCTCAGCAAGTGCCGCAAGTGCCACAGTACCTTGGCTAGCCCTGGTTCCAGCACCGCCGGAGGACGATGATGCATGGCGAAATCCATGTCTGTTTGTAGGTGGGCAACAATCTCCTCACAAGCACGACATGCCTTAATAATGGCAGCAAAATGGGTTGCAAGATGGCTACGAGCATTGGCATAGGGCAAAACATTTCTCCATCATAGGGTGGCGGAGTGCGCACGCCACCTGCAGCAATGCCTAGCATCCAAAGGGTGCCCAAGGAGAGCGCGGAAGAGTGGATGAGGGTGCCCAAGAATCCATGACCAAACGATACGACATCATTGCTGCAATGCGCTTCGTATGGGACAGCACTACATAGTGAATCTACTCATCACAAAATATGCTGTCAATGGCGTGGTGGTCGCCTACCGCAACAGAGAGCATCATGATGTTCACCATATGAGCTATGGGTCAATCCCTTAGTGCCCTGGTCTCTTGTTGGGGATCCAGTGCATCATAAGAGCCTGCTTTTTGTTGGGAGCACTCAGAATTGAACACTTTGGGTCACCCCACCCCCCCCCAACAAAGCAAGCAGTGAATTCAAGGCAACATCCGGTACTGTTCTGAAGAGCAATGATGGTATACCTGTGCCCCAGGGGTTATACAGAAGCTAAGTATCCAGTGCTTCATCCCCCCCCCCCCCCAAAAAAAAACAAGAACCATCCAAGCCTCTAGGAACACCTGCCACAGTTTTTTTGAGAGTGGCCTGTTCACTGGGTAAAATCTCCGGAAATATCACGAACGTGCCGCACTGTGCACACACCATGCGACAACACCCCCTGATGGGGCAATCAAAAGCATCGAATTTGAGTTTCTATCAGCAAACCCCAGAACGATGAAACCATGGTGCACACACCAGAAGGGAACAAGCACCGTTCTCTCCAATGCAACTAGCCTCATCCAAGTGACTCAGCCCCTTTTTACATGGCTGGCTGCAAAGGTGTGCCCCAGAATGGTTGGATCAGGCCATGCTTGCACAAGAGGCCCAGATCACCAACTTGTATCCATCCCACTTGACACTGCTTCGTTGAGTCTTCGATGGCAGGTGATGCTGCGCTGCTGCCTGTGGGGATGAGGGGAAAGCAATAGAAGCAAATGTTGTGAAGGCCAAAAATCAAAAAACAGCAATGTTCATCGGCCTGGCACATCAGTGCAAGACATGTGCAGACGCTTTTCTGAGACCAAACCACGCGCAGAACCCCTCAAAAACTGCACTCTTCCTCCCCCACACTCAGTAGACGCAAATGATGTGGATCATAAAACGTAGTTGAGCACCTGCTTGCCCCGTGTTCCCCCGACACTGCTTCCTGCGTTCTGCCTCATGGTCCCCGTAGAGCGCATGAATGTGCGCCAAACACTGGCCATGGTGCTTGCAATTGCCATGGCCAGTGCCATGGCGTACATGCACCTGATGATGCACACCATCACTCGCCCCCACAGCAGCCCCTCACCCACAAGCACTCCTCCCAAGCCTGACCCCATGGTCAGCAGCCCAAAACCTGAGGGGCCTGTGCAAGATTGGCCTGTCAGCGTTGTGCATGAACCTAGCACACAGCATGATGACGACCCGGAGCCCTTTCTGGATTGCCAAGGCATTGCCTCTCAGGTCACGGTATCACACGAACTGGGGGCAGGGCGCGTGAATGTGGTCAAGAATGGGACTTGGAGAGGGCGGCTGGTCATCATTAAGCAGTACAACACGAAGGACAGGTACCTGCCAGAGAAGATGCGCCGGGAGTTCTTCATGAACCAGATCCATTTTGCAAAGCTGAGGTGTGCACCAGGAGTTGGTCCACTTATGATTATGTGTTGCGTGCTTTCACATGTTGTTTTCCTTGCCATGGTAGCAGGGAAACCCCCCCCCCCCCCGAAGGAATAGAGACTACACCCCTTTCCCTTCTCTTCACCTATCCACAGGCAAGCAACAACATGGTCAAATAACGAGACAATGGTGTGGACAGTAACAGCCTGCCTCAGGCAGGGCAGGTCATTTGTAGGGTCTTTTGTAGGGTTTGAGATAGGGCAGAGATGGAGAATTTGGATCAGGAGTGGGGAACCTGCAAGTTGTGTACAGGTCCTTGACTGCTGGCGGAATGGCCTCAGAGGTTTTGTACCGCAACACGAAAGTACTCAGTTGCAGAAGCTGATTATGAAAAGGGGGCTTTGCAACAAATATACAGTAATGCAATTTTACGGTTTTCGTGAACCTGAGCTATACCCCCATGTGTGGTGGCAGGACCTCAGTGGCCATATATTTCAGGGCTCCGAAGTACCCAGTTTGGGTACGTTTAGCGGAACACTATCCGGGAAATGGGCCAAAGTAGGAAAAATGGGGGAAAATGGGGGTAAATGAGGGAAATTCAGATTGCTTGGTGGAAAAATGGGAAATTTAGGGGCTGAAAAGGCCAAAAATCAAGGTTTAGGTTGGCAACAAGGCTGTGGGGGGGGCGCATTGGTGAAAGCCCCCGAGGAAAAATGGGGGAAAATGGGGAAAGCTCCCGAGGAAAAATGGGGGAAAATGGGGGAAAATGGGGGGAAATGGGGGGAAATGGGGAGGAAATGGGGAGGAAATGGGGGGAAAGGGGACCAGTTGCACCACCCAAGTTTCCTTATTTTCCCCCATTTTTCCCCATTTCCCCCCCATTTTCCCCCATTTTTCCCCATTTTCCCCCATTTTCCCCCATTTTTCCTTGCCATGGGTACATTGTGGGTACGTTTGTGGGTACAGTACCCGCCACCAGAGCCGGGTACTTCTGAGCCCTGATATTTGGCTACTTACAGTGTCGGTTACTGGCTGTTATTCACAGGCAAACAAAATTCTTGTGTCTGGGTTAGTTTGTTGCTACCATCACCTGGTGCTTTATTGTTGTGTTTCCATGGTTAGAAAATTGTTACAACAACACCACACACCAAAACGCTTGTGCAGCAAGATAAGCAGTCAACTGCAATTTTGCAATTTTCACCGATAACTGTTCTTGTTAGGCTGTTCAATTTTCCCACTTGCTGGTGACATTGCAGGCATTGTGTTTTCTGCGGTACCTTGGGGTGGCTGGAACAGGGGAGGGGTCATGGGATGAAAATGTGTGTTGGGATGGTTGAAATGGGCTCTCTGTGTCACCCCCGGGCATCAAAAGGCATCAAAAAGGCACCCCGTGGTGGTAGGCGCTGCCTCCGGCCAACGAGCCTGTAGCGTTTGACGACAAGGTAGAGGAGCTCAGTACAACAGACATCCTTGCAACGGCTAGGTAGGAACCCCATGAATTACCCGGGTACAAATTGAGTGATGGTGACACCACATTTGGTGCAATGGAGAATGACAAAACTGAAGCGGGTGCTGTAACACCCGTCTACAAGGACACTGCCAAGCAGGACAACCTTATGCAACCGGACCCTGTTGTTCCACAGCACTCAGGTTTTGATCATGCACCTACAACAAATGAGGACTTCGACTTTGATGTGACGTGGGATGTAACAACCAAGTGGGGGGGGGGGGGGCTCATTGTTTGCGCCTGTGACCACATCACATGCTATGAGAGGGGATGACTGGTAGCATAGCAGTGGTATAAATGGACTATGCAAGTTCCTCCCAATTTGTCCATCTCTGCCCTTCTCTGTTAGACTGAGAACATGTGTTTCAATTATTGTATGGGGTGCCAACCACCAGGCTAACAATTTTTTTGTGGTGTTGCTGCCGTAAATATTTTTGTACTGAGACGTGCGATTGAGGGTTGATCATTACACTGAAAATTAAAATAAATGGGAGCATCGAAGACTGTTTGGGGCACATCTGATCAATATTCCCCCTGCTACAATTGTCCAATTAGGGAGACATCTTCTAACTTCGCCAGAAAATGCAACCTACAACTATCTATCCTTTTGTGGATCTGTTTTACACATTTCCGCAGGGTGCCAATGACCTGTCGTAGCATTTCTAAACAAGGTCTGGGTCCTGCACTATGAGTTTAAGATGCCGCTAGAACTGTGTTTTTCAGATACAATCTGGTATAGAGAAAATGTGAAATTGGACCAAGTGTTCATCAATGTTTACGTCGCTGGCGCCGCAGATTTTTCATCGGTCATACATTTCCGTTCCACGGGGTTAAAGCCCTGTCGTGTGCACCTTGTAAAAAGAGTGCATTTTTTACGGCGCCATGGGTTTGTGGGTTTACGGCTCTACGTGTGCGCATAGTGCACCCAATATTTTAATGGTGGATAGTAGAGCCTCTCCCCCCCGTAAACCTCCTCCCCTTCAAACCCTACCCTTCCCCTTTGAACCGGACCACCCCCCCCCCCTTTAAACCGGACCCCTCCCCTTTAAACCGAACCCCTCCTTCAACAACTTGGATTAAGGCAAGGAGTCAGTCCCCCTTGTCGACTTTATCCTCTTTCCAGGAGCACTTTTCTGCATGTGTTTAACCCCTTTTTGTCCATGTATCACATGAAGTCACACCCCGTCCCCCCTGCCTTAGAGGTGGAATCATAGGGGACTACTTGCACATAGTGCGAAGTTTTTTATGCCGGGCACTAGTTTTGGGCCAACAAGGGCTCCCATGGCCTCAAAACAGGCCAAAAACAGTTGTTGTCTAGGATCATTTTTGGAAAAAGTCTTTTTTTTTTGGCCACCGGTAGACCCCGTTGACGCATTTCCACACCTGCTAGTTTTGGGCTTGAGTGTGCAGCTTGCTGCAGCCAATTGGGCATTGGTATAGGGGTCTTGGCGTCTGATTAATTGATTTTGAGGGGTGGAAACTTCAAAAAGTGGGGGTTTGCAGGTGGAAGGTGGACCAGGTGCCCTCGGAATTGCATTTTGAGCCACGTAGCCCAAGATACGGCTTGTTCTTGGTTGTAGGCTAGTTGCGGCCAATCGGATCAGATTATGGGCTTTTGGGGGCCTTATGGAGGCGTTTCTTGAATGTGTCATGGAGTTCGAGGGCACCAAAGGGTTCTTAAACACGAGAAAGTCAGGCCGCACGTGGAGTGTAGCAACTGTTTCCCTTCATTTGACCGTTTTGAACAGGTTCTACGTCTCTCTTGGGCAAAAACGGCTGTTCTTGGCTCAAAACTGCGCAGATTTGGGAGGGCACCTCACGATTTGGCGCCTCTGCCCCGGGGCACCATTGGCCAGTTTTTGGCTGAAGGATGGCTAGAGTGGAGTTGAGCCTGTTGGAATGGAGTAATGGCCAAAACGGAAAGGAGATGTGTTTGTTGCTTGCTGGCTTGTTCTTCTGAGCTAGATTTACGGGGAGGGGTGTTGTAATTTTTATGATCTACAGGGACACATGTGTAGGATGGAATGGCATGGGTGGGGCACCACTAGCACGAGTGGCTGCGAATTGACCCGGGGGCTGTATGCCATTAAACAAAAGTACCACCTACCATCGACGTGTGAAGTTGCTTCTTAAAAAAAGGGGGGGCGTAAAACTTAGTGAAAACTTTTTCAATCTCCTTTTGTGGCTAAGTTTAACTCATTTCTACTAAGTTTTACCACATTTCACTAAGTTTACCTCATTCGGTGCAAATTTTTACCAAATACCCGTTTTCAGTTGGAGGATTCCCTTAAAAAAAACCCAACAACTGCGTCACACTGGATGTATTAGGAGGCCTATGTTTCTCCTCCCCCCCCCCCCCCCCACCCGTGTAAGCACAGGGTAGGGGCCTAGGCCTGGTGGACAATCTTTGGAGCCTTGCCCTGATCCTTCTGCAGAATTGCACACCCCAACTTGATGAAGGTACATGGGGTCTGTGAGGGCCCCTCCGCTCACAAGCTGGCGTTAGTAGTGGAGGCATTACCTCAAAAGCTGAGTTCAGCCAACATCAATGCTGGCAAGAAAAAGCAGGAGGACGGAGTGCAAGGACATTTCTTAAGTCTCCCGCTTGAACGCAGGCTGCAGATGGTGTTGGGTGTGCTACTCTCTAATGTTGCTTCTCCTGTGCCGCCCAGGCTGTCCCTGTCCGACTGCTATCCCGTCTTTCATGCCCATGACAGCAGCATTACAGGCATGCAGCATGCAGCATGACGTATTGGCTTTGTGTCATGCCATATCATTTTTGTTCAACACTTCTCATGGCATTTTAGGAATTCAAAGCATTTCAAATCATGGCATCTACTGCAATTGTGTCATGATGTATGATTCCATGATTGTGTGATGATCCGTTATTGTGCCATGCAGGATTTGAAGCCTGTCTGATGCAATAGGGCGCGGTGCACCCATAGAATCCTACAGCATGATGCAATTTTGGAATGGCACAATTATGGAATCACAGCATGCCACAACCATAGGACCATATAGGGGAGCGTTAGCGCACCGGGCACGCGCCAGGCATCTTTTTTTGACCATCCCCCACCCGTGCCTGTTTTTGCCCCCACCTCACCAAACAATTTGGAGTACCTTCTCGCCGTGTCTAAGAATTTGGCCCATCCTTTGCACCCAGTTTACGACAATGGCAAGGGTGGTGGTTGGAAGTGGTGGGTGTGAAATTTTGTGTTGTTGAATTCTCATATTTCTGCTTATGCAAGGTGCCTTGCAGGGAAGGTTGCGGTCTAGTGCGTCTACTTGGGGGACTTCCCAAGGTGAGGATAAACCTGGGGCTAGAGATAAGATATTTAATACAAAGGTAGCGCGCCGGGCATGCACTGGGCAAACATTCCCCCATAGCTTGATGCTACTGTGGAACCATATCGCTTGACATAATCATGCAATCAGCAGTATGGCACAGCCATTTCAAACAACTGTGCCGTTTGAAGCCCGCTTGCAATTGTGAAGCGGTGTGACGCACCATGGCTCGCCATTGACACTTTTGAGGGAGGGGGAGAAGGGCAGCTATAGAAGCGGTCAATTTGGGGAAAAATTCGTTTTTCTGATTGTTGCCGAAATTTCTCCCAGTAGTTTTTTTTCCCACAATTTTGGCTATTTCTTCCGGCGTCTTCCATGAATTTTCCTGCACACCTTCTGTATCCTCTCTGGCGGTGGTAGGCAGGTGCGCTGTTGTCGGCAGTCGGTCTGTTCGTCACACCAGTTCTGCTTGTGAGTCAGAGAGGCTAGTTGTGGTCGAGAGTGTTTGTGGGCGTTGTATGAGGGAAACACAGCCGCTGATTTCGACAAGTTTTTTTTTCCCTCTCAGAATTGGACACGAGGAAACTGGCCCTCTTCACACCCTCTCCTCGAGCCAGTAAGCCCCCCTCTCAGTATGGGGACTCAACCTTCAGCCCCCTTTTGACTGCTGATTCGGCATCCTCCAACATTTGGGGCCCCAAAATTTCCCTTCACTGATTGTCCACTTTTGGGCCCGAAATTCACGCCACACAAAGTTACCCTTGACCCCCCACCCCCCACCCCGGTGTATTCCAGGCCCGTCGATATGCCATTTGGTGCCCAGTGAAGGATGCAGTGCCTGCAGGGTGAGGGGGGGTGGGTTGCTGGGTGGGGCAAAACCAAGCTTCTCTCCCTACAATCAGCCTCAAATAACCCCGAAGAGAGGTTGTTAGATCAAGCACAGGTGCCGGCGCCATATTAACTTTTTTTCTGGGTCATTCGTGTAGCATACCCCAAAGCATGGTATCACATGTCTAACACCTTGTAAAATCATCACTTTGAAAGATAGAATCATCCCCGATGAATTTTTCGATTTTGCCCCCCCCCCCCCACCACCCCACCCCACCCCATACATGAGTGCCATTTGGGGGGGTCAAAAGTTTCTTTGCATATTGTCCCTGTTGTGTGTCAATTTGGACATACATGAGAAAACGCCACATACCTCCCCCCCTTTTGGGCCTATCCACGTACCATACGCCAAGGGGTTGATTTGTTGGTGTAATCCCTCGTAAAATGGTTATTTTGTCCAACAAACACATCCCCCAACGAGTTTTTTGTTTGAGACCCCCCTGAGGCCCCCACTTGAAACTCATTTTTTTGAGGGGGGAGGTGGGGGTGGGGGGGATTGGTGTGGGGTCAAAAATGTCAAGAAAATGACCCCCACGCTTTTTTTGGGCTGGAAATTATGACTCTTTTGGTTTTTTTCTCTTCGATTTGGAGCCGAAAAAGTGTTTTCGGGTCCCGACTCCATGGGGTTTGTGTGGGCGGAGTGGGACAAGTGCTAATGCAGTTGATGTATTTTTCAGCCATTTTTGTTCCGTGGCACCGTGTCTCCATGGTGCCCATGTTGAGGGGTGCAACTTGGGATGTTGTGATAATATACGCATACTCGGAGACAAAAGGACATTTTTTGGAAGCCTCTAGGTTTGCCTAGAGCCATTCATGGCGCACCAAATGACCGTTTTCACTAAAAAAAAAAGGCCTTTATCCGTTGGGTGAAAAATGCACATTTTCTTGGTGACCCTTGGCGGTTCTTAAGGGCACATGGGTCAAGGTTTGAATTGACGCACAATGTTGGCTATAGGCCAACCAACCTTTGCCCCTTATAGCGCAACCAAGCCCCAACTGGTGCTTTTGAGGGCCAATTGGCCCCACTAAGAGGGCCTATTTGGTGCTATATGGCTCCCCATGGGTTTCTACGTACTCCCATTGTCACCACCAAATCATCACCCAACAACACACTTTTTTCTTCAATATGTACCCCCTAGCCATGAAGAGGGTCCCGGGTGCTTTTCCCAAGTTTCTTAGACTCAGCCGTTTTAAGGCCGCCGGGTTTTGAGAGATAGTGGGTTGGGGGCAAACGGCAACGGCACCCCCTTTTTTTTGCATGGCACCAACGGCGCCCCCCTTTTTTAGTGTATGCTTCCTTTTCATAAAACCATTAGTGCTTTTGAGCACCAGGTATCGCAAGACGAGGCACTATACATATGTCGCTTGTTGCGAGGTGCTTTCTAGCGGAGATTAGCAAGACGGGCCGCTATACAAATGTCGTTTGTTGTGAAGTGAAGATCCTGCATTCGGAGCAAAACCCCAGCCCGAGTGCAGCGCCAAATTCTTTCTGGGGCGAACACACTCCGTTCTTTCTTTCTTTCTTGTTTCTATTTTTTCCCACGCTTTATTGCATGGCCCCTTGCGTTGGGGTTAGGGACTCACAATCCACGCTTTGTTGCGTGGCCCCTTGAGTTGGGGACTTTCTTCTCAGCAATGACGAGCAAGCGCTATTATCGCATGCATACCTCCGTACCCCCAAACCCCCAGACACACATCCCCCATGGAGGTATGCATGTGGTAGTAGTGGGTCGCGCGCAAGCCCCCCCACCTTGGGAACCCCCCCCCCCCCCCGGCCCAAAATACCCCCACCCCCTACATCCTCCAGCAGACCCCCCCCCCAAACACCCACCCCGGTTTTGACAGATAACTGGGGGGTATGTTGCATCAGGACCGGTTGTAGTCGCCCCCCCCCCCCCGTGGTAACCTCCAAAAAATCCTTTGGGATCCTTGGGCTTTTGTAGGGTGCTGATGTGGTGACGCTGCCGGGCTATCTGCTTGGCCGGCACGCATATATGTACATAGGCTTATGGACAATAAACGGAGTTGCACCCGAATTTGTTCTTGTTTAGGTTGTTCAGTGGCACCTCAAAATTTGCAAAAGTTTCGACTTTTTCTGAAACCCTTTTGTTGCCCCTGGGATTGGTGATCATTTGGTGACAATACAGGTACTCGAGCACCCAAGGGGACCCACATAGTGGCTGCTAGGCTCTTCCCCCGTCTTTTGCCCTGCCGAAGGCAAAAGAATTTTGGCTCCGTTTGGAAAACTTCATTTTTCCTGTCCTGCTTATGTGTGAGGATGGGTGTACTGGGGGTCGGCCCGAGGAACCAGCTGCAAGTTTGACTGAGACTTGATGACAGGCGAGCATCGGAAACAACGTACCACCAAGCAGCAGTGGGCTACAGCCTGGAGGCATGCGTCCTTGCCGGAGGGGAGCGCACACCATCAGTACTATCAGTGCTTCTAGCAACTGGGAAAGCAGGAGGGCTTCCATAAAGGCTAAGAGGCTACCATGCACCCGCGATGTCTGGTGCCATGTCTTTTGAATGGCCTGCTTGTTGGTGGAGGTCAGTGCTGGGAGGAGGGAGCGTCGCAGAGGAATGGGGGGCTTCCAGTTTACTCTCCGGTGGTCTCTCCCCTCTGTGTGCAAAGCCCCCAAGCCCAAGGTGGGGGCGCGCTGTTTGAGCACAGGGCCCGAAACAGTGGCGCCAGGCGCTTTGCAGATGTCCCCCCTGGCACATCAACACACAAAGATGAAACTGGCAATTCATTAGCTCGCCAGCCCCATTCATGGTCACTATCAACCAGCAATACACACTGTCCACACGCAGGTGTTGCAGCGTTTGCAGTGTTTATGGCGCAACGAACCGATACACGGGCCGGATCACCGTACATCTTGTGCGATGTCAATTTATTGCAGTTTATGGCCACTCATGATGGTATGCCTCATGAATACGGGCATGCCCCCCACACAGCCCTGTGTTACCCAGTGCATATCAGGGGAGGGAATTTTGGAACGGCACAAGCAGGGCGCCATCGCCCAGCCGCGGCACGCGGCCTTTTTGCTCTGGGCTTCACCAGATCGGCTGCTGCGATGCTGCCGAGGAATGAGGGGAAGGGGAGAGCGTTTGCGCCCCCGAGAGGATCGAAGACCCCGGGCAAGGGGCACGGGAGGGCCCACAGCGAAGACACTGAAGCCCTTGGTGCGGGTCCTTCTCTCGCGCCATGTACACTAAGGGTGAGTGAGGCTTGGGGGGCGGCACGGTGGCACTGCCACATCCTGCTTCTGCACTGTCCCCTGTACGCACAGCGTGCAGGACCTAAATAGGCTGACCTGTTTCCGCAACTTTTGGAACCATGGAATTGGGCAGTTGCGTTTTCTGGTGGTGTATCAAGTTTTTTTGCTGTGATTCAGGGCTGGGTGGAGTTTGCGCCCATGGTCCATCAAAGGACCCACCCTTGGGCAATCGCCTTATTTTGATGAGAATTGTGCATTGAATTATCTTTGAGCCCGTCCTTAGGGGGAGCCTTAAGCGCAGTGCGCGTGCAGTGCGCGCGCAGTGCGCGCGCAGTGCAACTATTTGGGCGTCCGGCCGTACTAGAGACCCATACTTTGAGATACTAGGGGCCCCTAGTGGCATCATGGTGACCTCTAGCGGAGGTTTTGACTTCTGATTCTGTCCCCCTTTGTTTGGGTGTGCCAAAGGTGATTGAGCAGATCTTGCGGTTCGGCAAGGGTAACCACTTACCAAGGGATGAAGAAAGTGTAATCATCCAGGATGGGCTTGATGGCCAACCATTCTCTGAAGGCGGCAGTAAAGCGCCAACACTGCAGCCTGCGATTGACCGTTTGCGCCGTGAGAAAAGAGAGAGAGAGGCCAAGAAACAAGCAAAACATGCGCAGCAGTTCCTAGAAAAGCGGCAACGCACACTGGATGCTTTTTGTGTTGCTGCGCCCCCTCGGGCCGATGTGGCTTCGTCCAGCTCCAATCTCCCTCAACCCTCTCAGTCCTCGCAACCCCCCGTGGCTACACAATCTCAACCCCAATCCGATTCTAACCGCAAGGGAAAGGAGAGAGCCCCTTCCTCACAACTGAAACCACGCATGTGGCAGTGGGGCATCGTAAGGAACATGTGTGTGTTATGTTAAGGGAAGGTAGTTTGCAACTTTCTTGAGCTGGGGCAGTTTGGGTCACCTAATTCTAAGGGCGTTTCCAAGGGGTGTGCTTGGGGGCTCTTCGGGGGGAACATAGTCTAAAAGTAGCGCGCAGTGCGCGCGCAGTGCGCGCGCAGTGCAAAGATTCCCCCTTAGGCAAAGTGCTATCACCACCCGTGTCTTCTCAGGGTGCGTGTAAACAACACCCTTGTCAATACACCAGAAGGCGTTGTTTCCGTCATTTTCAGTGCCTTTGCCGTTGTTCTTGCAGGGGGGGGGGGGGGTTATCGAGCGCGTGATTGGCAACCCATACAAACAATCTGCCCTATGCGCGACCCAGTGGTCAGTTGCTCCCGGAGGCCTTGGGACCAAGGCCTTTTGGTGAGTGGCCTAATTAAACAAGGCTACCACTTCCAGAGGCTCCAATCACACATCCTAACGTTCGTGAGCCCCTGTGTTGCAGTGTGAGCTAGTGTTTATTAGGGACAAGTGAATCCCTTGTTTTGGTCACAATTTGTCACAATCCCCCCCCCCCCCGCCCGCCCCGTTTCTTCTTTGCAATTCTCCCTCATTTTCCCTGCTTCTGATTCGACCCCCCCCCCCTTCCAGGGCCGCATTGTAAGTAGTGCCTGATACTGGCACTTGGCACCACTCCCCCTTCTTTGTGGAGAGCAGGGATGGGGAGTGCCGGGGGAGAGGGGGGCGGGGATGGCCACACGGGTGCACAACAAACTAGGGCAATTAACCCTTGGCCCCTACACCGACCTCATCCCCAATATGACGCCTACCAGGGGATTGCTCAGTGGCCGGTTGATACTATACTGGGGAGGGGTGCCTGAGGGTGGGTGGATTTGTCCGTCCCCTAAATTAGGGAAATTGCAGCTATCCTCCCGGGGGGGGGGTGGGGGGGGGTCAGCTCTTTTGGGTGGGTGGGTGGGTGGGTTGCTGAGCTTGGTAGACCGCAAGCATTGTCCATGGGCTGAGGCACATTTTGAGGCATGAGGTGCTGCCACATTTTGCAGACCTGTTTTGCTTTACAATTTTGTCATGCCACAAAAGAATGTGAATGTTGGATGATCATCAAGCAGGGCTATGCGTTCGCCAAAACCTTGGCGAGCTTGCCGATTGGACTTGCTTTGGCTTTGGCGAGCAAATCACCTCGAAGAGAGGTTGTTAGATCAAGCGCAGTTTCCCATAATTCCGAAAGGGGTACTGGGAGTGGTTGTTGCCCAATGGCTTGTAGGGACTGTGGGGTGGAATTATGGGGAATGACGGGGAATGATGGGTCAATTATGGTTGAACCATGGGAAATTATGGGGAATTATGGGAATTGTGGGGATTTACGGGTCAATTATGGTTGAATTGTAGGGAAATATGGGGATTTATGGGGAATTCTGGGTTTTTATGGGCATTTATGTCAGGGTTGTTGCTGATGATAAGTACCTCGGATTGCTAGCCTATGCCAAATCAGCCAGGGTTTTTGACCCCCACCAACGTGGACATTGTAAATTATGTGGCTGTGGATATGGTCCAAAGGGTAGTTCCAGCAAATATGGCTGCCGCGTTGGGTGCTAAGTGGGACTTGTATTGGGGTGTACCCGCCGTTCCTGCTCAGCTCAACCTAATGGCATGGTGGAGAGGCATGAAAAGCCAACTATCCCAATTGGCAACACTTGCCATTCACACGCTATCCATGCCGCACACGGCTGCCGACGTTGAGCGGTGCAATAGCTATTACAAATTGACCCGCACGGACAAGTGACACTCCTTGAAAGATGCACATCATTTGGGACGCTTAAGTGAACGGTGTTGTTCCGCCACCCGTGGCCGTTTGGCATGAGGCTATGTGAATGAATGTCTTCGCAACTTGTGTTGCACAGGCATCCCCATAATCCCCATAATTCCCCGTAACTCCTCAAAAAACCCCATAATTCCTCATAATTACCCATAATTTCCCATAATTCATGTCCTTGGGCGAGCAATAGTCTTTTGGCGCTGGCAGGAGCATAGGCCTGATTCAAGGATCATCCAAATGCAATTCGAGAGCACAAGAGGTGCCAGAAGGCCAATGACCCCGCCCCCCCATCACTAAGCACTCCCTTGATGCCCAGCTGCAAGTGCCGCATGCATGTGCACTCCTGCAGAGACGGTGTTGAGACCTGAGATTTGGGGTCCCAGGTCCTGTAACTCTTGGTCCCGCTGTGCAACCGTTGTCGCTGTCTAACCCGCCCCCTCCTTGTGCCGGTTTGCCATAAAGGCCTTAGGGAGGGGGAGGGCGGGGGGCCGTGATTCACAGTGGAATGTCTGTGTGGCACCACTGCTCAGCACCACTGCCCCCAGGGCGTCCACTCCCCTGCCAGCGCCGACAGAGGCCTCACAGGCAGTCATTCCCAAGGGCCGTGAAGTTCGGATGGTGCTCTCCACCACAAATGACATGACGCGGGAAGTGTAGCACAGGGGCGGGGGGTTGCGGAGCACCGGGTGTTGCCCATCGTGCTGCTCTGCAGTCCCAGGTTTTTTGCCCGTGGTGCTGCTGGTGGAGCGTGCCCCGGGCGCCATACGCCAGGCGGTCCCTGTGCTCGGGCTGAGGGCAAGTGGGTTCTGGAGCACGAGTGCAGAGCCGGAGGTGGCACCCCTCCCCAGCACAAGCTCAATCACACAAAACACACAGCACTGGACACCGGTCGTGCTACATGCTACCCCACCCGCCGTTATGGAACGCCCCCTCTCCTCCTGCACCCACTATCCCCATCCCCTGCCCATACCCCAGGGGTGGTCAAGTTCACGGACTATGACATGATCGTGCCCATGCGACAGACGCCACAGTACCCGTTCAATCACGTCTTCCCCGACATCCTGTACGACGAGGCCCACAGGGGGCTGAACGTGTCGCGCCTGTACACGGGCCGCAAGTGTGACATGCGCAAGCGTCTCTGCGGGTACCCATGCTTCTTCAACGCCCTGGACTCGTTCCGGTGGAAGGCCAGTGAGTACCACTGCACCAGCGCAGACAACAAGTGCCTGGGTCTCGGGGTCAAGGCCAGTTCATATTGGTTAGCACGGCTCTTCATTAATGCAATGCTGCCCGAGGCCGAAACAATGGAGCCTTTGAAACAGCTGAAGGTGCGTGCTGATGATGGCGAGGCACCAGGATACCAATGTGTGTGTGTGGGGTGGGGGCAGGACTCCTTTTAACAACTCGGCACCAGGGGTGGGGGGTGGGGGGGTTGGGGGGGGGGGGGGCTCCCACACCACCCACCCACCCCCAAGACCCACCCCTAAAATATTGGGGCCCTTTTTTTCTTTTACGCCTTCGGCGCAGTTGGTGACTGTAGTAGCCTACCTTGTACCTGTGTTTGTCCGTTGTTTTTGCCTGTTGTACTGTGTGTCCATGTACTCCAGTTGTGGCTTCTTTGTTCACAAAGTGGAGGAAGGCGGATGCCTCTTTTCCATGGTCAGGGTTGATGTTTCTGATCGGAACCGTGTACTCAATGCTGTGAAGGAGTGACGTCGGGATTTACGGCTGGCTTTGGGGAGACGCCATTGCATACCATGATTAGAGCTGCGGCCTTTTTGCGTTGACAGAATTTCAAAAAGGCTTGGAACCCCCGTTGTGCAATTCAGTTTGGCGATTGTTGGTCGGTGGTGGTTTTTATCTGTGCCCAAAAAGCTTCTCCGGCACCTCTAAAACCTCAGCACCACTGGGGGGGGGTGGACCCCCCCCTGGACCCCCCCCCCCCTCTTAACGAGGCACTGGGTGGGGGGGGATTAGGACATCTCGTCCTCCTCACCAACAACAAGCGCATGGCGACGCCCTTTGGCGCAAGGGTAGGGCGTTAAGCAGTTCCTAGTGTGCTGCGCGTGGCTGTGTCTGGCTGCCAGTGGCTGTAAACGGCTCTGTGGCTGTGCAGCTGTACGTGGGTCGGTGTGGCTGTATCTGGCTGTTCAGGTGTGTGCCTGTGTGCCTGTGTGTGTGTGTGTGTGTGTGTGTGTGTGGTCTGCGCTGCAGTTTGCGCTGCGGGATCTGAAGATTGTCAAGATCTGGCAAATACTCCACGTGCACCCACTTTTTGTATTGTGCTGTATGGTATGCTACAAGAGAGAGAGAGAGAGAGAGAGAGAGAGAGAGAGAGAGAGAGAGAGAGAGAGAGAGAGAGTGTGTGTGTGTGTGTGTTGCATACACACTCCCGATCCGCCGTGTGCCGTCGGGAGAAGTTGAAGCTCCTCAGCCACTGCTACTGACCTGGCAGTGCAGACTGCTCTGTATCCTTCAGGTATCCTGTGGTTCTGTGCTGCAGCTGCACCTCCTTCCTACAGAAAGGCGCCTCCTGAAGTTCAACATGTTCTGTGTTTGACTTTCCATCTGACGAGATCTGGGCGTTCAGTCTGTGTCTGACTATTCGACTAGTGCTTGTTTGCTACGCCAACTGTGTGTGTGTGTGTGTGTGTGTGTGTGTGTGTGTGCGTGCGTGCGTGCGTGCGTGCGTGCGTGCGTGCGTGCGTGCGTGCGTGCGTGCGTGCGTGCGTGCGTGCGTGCGTGCGTGCGTGTGTGTGTGTGTGTGTGTGTGTGTGTGTGTGTGTGTGTGTGTGTGTGTATGTGTGTGTGTGTGTGTGTGTGTGCTGCCGCTCACGCGCACGCTCTGCAGCACGCGCCCCCATTTGATGAGTTGGAATTGTGGATGATCGGGTTTGGGTACGCGCCCTGGCCTGGTGCCCCGCTCCCCCCCCCCCCCCGCCCGAAAACGTTTTCATGTTGGTCAACAATTGGTGACAGGTTTTTTTAATTGGGCCCCTCCGCTTCGGCGCTGAGTCCGAAATGCCGTTTTCATTTGTTCTCATTTGTGGGGCCTGTGTCACCTCCGGAGCTCCGGGGCTGGTCCTGGTTGGAGTTGAGCTGCACGGTCAAAGGAGCCTCTTTGGGGGAAGGGGGGTGGGTGAGCATCTACTTTGTCTCCCATGGGACCTCACGTGATGGTCTCTCTCGGCCGCTGACGACTCTGCTCGCGGTCTTGCCCACCTCAGCGCCACCGCCCCACCTTCGCTGCCACTGTTCTAGCAGCGTTGCAGGTGCTCACCGTACCACTCCGTCCTCTGCTGATCCGCCGAAAACCCGCCACCATGGAATCCGGCTCCTGCCGCGTCCCTTCGGCCCTTCTCCCCCTCTGTGATATTTGGTCCTGTTGGCCGATCGTGGGCAGGGGTGCGCTTGAAGGGGTTGGGGGGTAACCCCCTGTCCCCTACAGAAATGTGCCAATGGAACAAGGACCACTGCCTTCACTTGCTGACGTACTCCCCTTTGCGTACCTCAGTTGCTGCATCCCCGTATTCCGGTTGGCAATGCCCTCCGCCCCAACGCCCCACCAACCAGTTTGCAACCGCTAGAGTCCCCCCACCATTCTGTGACCTCAAGTACATCCTTGATCGCTGCGCCCTGAAGGGTCGCGCGTTGCGCTCTTCGCCGTCCCGCACAATGTCTGGTCCACTCCGCTTCCCCATTGTGCACCTCGATCATCTGATCCGGCCGCCTCCCCTTTCATGAGCAGTGCCCTGTGCCCGTCGTCAATCCGCCAAAAAAGGCGCCCCCAGTGTGACCCCGCTGCTTTTGTTGACATACGGTCCCCCCCCCCCCCTTGTGTCGCTGTTGCTCTCCTGTGGTCTGTGGCTGACGGCCCCCAGTGTTTCTTCTGCTGAGTTCTTCACTCTACTGACACTCTGTGTGTCCGCAGGAGAGGGCGTTGAGTATGGAGGAGTCCCAGCGCCCCGACCCCGACGAGATGTTAAAGATATTGCAGGACGTGGCGTCCAGATTGCCGAAGGACAGTGGATAGCGTGTGGAGGTTGCGGCATTCCCTTCGTTGGCGACGCGTGGGGAGTGGGCAGGGCATTGCACACTGGACAATGTTTCCTCTTCCCGAAGGTCTGAACGCGTGTATTGGTGGTGGACCGTTGCCCGTCGATGGTGGATGGTGACCTGCCAGTGTCACAAAGCATTGGGCATACTCCATTTCATGACCTGCTCCATTGGGCGGTTCTCGGGCTGTTGCTCACACTGCCATTCAGCCGTGGGGAAGTGATGGGGGCCTCAAGAACATCAAGGTCTTTTTGGGGGGGGGGGATGCCATATGTCATGGGGTGAGGCAGTCCCATTTGTTGGGCCTCGTTTTAGCCTCTGTGTCAATGAGTGCAGACCTGTAGTACAGAACCAGTTGCCCGGGGGGAGGGGGAGGGCGGTTCGCACAGACTCTCGCGATGCTGAGGCACACATCCCTTCCTACGAGTGCAGTCAGTCACCCTCCCCCCACCCCTGCCCCTGCCCCCTTGGCACTGGAAGATCGGGCCCCCCACGCAAGGCGGATGCTGCTGCTCACTTCCCCCACTTCTGCTGCAAAGACCACCACTTGCAGCACAGCAATCAACACCACCTCTGCATACAGCACTGCACCTCAAGCACCGCACCACAGCCTTCTCCAGTGCTCAACCCTCAACATTCAAACAGCAAAGGCACTATCTGTGACGGGACTCCTGCGAAGTTGGGTTGTACTGTTTTGTCTGCGATGCGTGTCTGTCTGCCACAGGTCTGTGCCCTCCGTGCACGAGAACACTGTAGTAGCCGAGTGCAAGGATTCATTGAGTCAAACTTGCTTCTTCTTGGGTGTATCTTGGAAGGGATGGTATTTGGGAGTGTCGTCAGTAAGATTCGTGACTATCCCATGGTTACGTGTAGCGATTTGTCAATTTCCAGGCCACACGGATTGGCAAGTGGAGTAGGGAGAGTACACCAGGTGTCGGTCCACTTGACACTGGTCAAGTGCACAGTGAGCCTGCCACAAAATGTTCTGCGACCCCCCATTGCTCCGAAAGAGGGTTGCGTGCGACCCGCATTTTCACACGGGCAAAGCCGGACCCCATGAACAGGGCCGGCACGCTGTCTTGATAGTTGTGCCTCTATGTGTTTGCTCGCCAGGGGAGAGATCGCCGAAGATTGCCGGAGGGGGAGTGCGCACTATCGGAGTATGCGCGACGCAATTTCAGAGCCGGCCAACGTTCAATGATATGGGCGACGATTCTGGGCCCCATACACGCACATCAGGGCGCCCTGTCGTGCGGGGGAGTGGGTGCGGCGCGCGAAGTGGTTCAGCGCGCATTGCCAGTGAATTGCCGCCGATTGGATTGTGGTAGTGAGTGGGGCGGTGGGAGGTGGAGATGCCTACGCCATTGAGCTGTACGTCGCCCTGCCCAGCGCAGTGCTCCATCGGAGTGACCCCGCTCTCGGCCGGCTCGCAGTGCAGGGTCCCGGCTTGACACAGGCCGTGAGGACATGCCCCTGTGACCCGCGGGTCTGGATTGCTGCAAAACATTGCGCAGTGATACGGTGTGGGGACAGCAATGCTGTGCGTCCATGCGCCCACATGGACGATGGGCGGTTGCAGGCAAAGGAGCGCTGACCGCTAAAGGGTCCCTGCCTGCGCCCCTCATGTGCCCTTTGCTGCTGCCAGACCACTGGCTCCGCTGTCTGGCACAGGCACGGTCTGTTTGGAGCTGCCGCCATTCAGCCCGACAGCCGAAGTCAGGGACAAGGGAGGTCGCTGGAAAGTTTGTGCTTTCCAGAACCTGTGCACGCTGGGGCACAGGACCAATACCGCTGCCCCTCCTCCATGTGGACGGGAATAACAATCTGGATGCACTGGAAGAAACGGATAAACGGACATGGTTGGGGTGCGGACAGCGTCCTGGCGTTGGTCAGGGAGCCACCGTAGTAATCTCTCCCCGAAAATCAAAGTTCTGGTTCCTAAGACGGCCCTGAGCACACTCACCGCTGTACCACTGGATCCTTGTCATCAGGGGAAGGGCTTCAATCCTTCAGGTCACCAAGGCGTGCGCGTGGTCAAGATGGTAGCTGCCCATCGGGCACCAGGAAGAGAATTTTTTTCGACGGGGGATCGCCTACGGGGCTGCTGGTTACCAGCCAACGGGTGTTGTTGAATCACCAACCGCCCCACAGTTACCAGCCGCAGTGTCGCTTGGCTACCAGCTGTTTCTTGGTTGGTGCATCCTGAACTGCTGTTGGTTGACGAACCACCTGCCGGCCGTCACCGTCCGGTTGGCGAAGTGCCAAACCCTGTTTTCCCGTGAAAGGGCCGTGGTCAAAATCACCTCGAAGAGAGGTTGTTAGATCAAGCGCAGGCGTGGGCGCCATATTCGTCCCCCCCCCTTTTGGGGGGTCATTCACGCACCATACCCCAGAGCATGATATTGGACGTCTAACCCATTGTAAAATCATCAATTTCGGAATAAATCCCCCAATGAATTTTTCGATTTTGAACCCCCCCCCCCCCCGTACCTGGGTACCCCTGATTGTACCACCAACAACAGCCCAAGTGCCCTTGAGGACCGTCAAGGGTCACCGGAAAAAAGTGCATTTTTCACCAGACACATGTGGGCCAGTTTTAGTGGAAACGGTGATTTTTTGTGTCTTTCACACAGGCCATGACCGGCCCGAGGCGAGGCTAGAGGCTGCAAAAGAATTTCCTGGTATCATAGTCGACATATACTGTCACAGCATCCCCAGTTGCACCCCTCAGAGTAGGTACCACAGATTCACTAAGGTCGCCAAAAACGCCGACATTGCAAAAATGGCTGAAAACTGCATAACTTGCATCAGCACTCCCCCCCCTGCACCCACACAAACCCTATGGGGTTGGGGCCCGAAAACACTTTTTCGGCTCAAAATCGAAAAACAACGAAAAGTGATTCGTGATTTTCGACCCAAAAAGGCCTGTGTGCTGATTAAGACCTAGGTCTTGAAGAAGGTTTTTCTTGTATATGGACCCCGCTAACCAACAGCGGGGTCCCCAGGTCTGAACTCCGGCTACCCCCGGTCGGCCCCCCTCTATGGACCCTTGCCGGTGAGGACTTAGCCGGTTTCAGGCTTGCAGGCATCGGCTGAAAATCACCAGAGGTTATTAGATCAAAGCCATGCAGGCTTGCATGTCTTGGAAAACTCCACATACCCACCACCCCCTTTTTGGGCCTATTCACGTACCCTACCTTGGGGTTGAATTGTTGGTTTAACCCTTTGTCAAATCATTATTTTGGCCTCTGAACACATCACCCAATGAGTTTTTTTTGGTTGGGACCCCCCTAGCCCCCCCCCCCCCCCACACCCACACCCACACCCACACCCACACACTTGAAACCCACTTTTTGGGGGGGGGTTTGGGGGGGTTTGGGGGGGATAAAAAACAGACCCCCGGGTGATCATTTGGGCTTGTTTGCACGACAGTGTGCGAAAGTTGGTTGGCCCATAGCCGCCATTGTGCGTCGACTCAGACCCGAGTCCCCTTCCACTTTCTTCATCTATATGGACCCCCTAGCCAATGATACGGGCCGTGGGTGCTATCTCCAAATTTTCCTAGATTGACGCCCCTATAGGGCCCCATGGGTGAGGAATTAGCCCTTTTCATACTGGCATGGGTTGGCTGAAAAATGGCGATTCCTTGGCAGCCTGTGACCACCCCGAGGGCCCTTGGGCTATTGTTGGGTTATTATTTGGTGATAATGGGTGTGCATATAAAGCCATGGCGGGCCATGTAGCACCAGCTGGGCCCTCTTAGTGTGGTTTATTGGCCCTCGAAAGCGCCGTTTTGGGCTTGTTTCCACTACAAGGGCACAAGTTGGTTGGCGTTTAGCGCCCACTGTGCATCGATTCGGACCGAGGTCCCATTACACTTTTGCATTCTATGGACCCCCTAGCCAATGATAGGGGTCCGGGTGCTATCCAAGTTTTCCACATTGGCCCCCTTATAGGGCCTAACCCTAACCTGGGGCCCCATTGGTGAGTACTCAGCTGTTTTTAGGCTGACACGGGTTGGCTAAAAAATGGCAATTCTTTTGGGTGACCTCCAACAACCCCTGGGGGCCCTTGAGTTGTCGTTGGGTGATGATTTGGTAACCATGGGAGTACATATAAAGCCATGGGGAGCCACGATGCTGATGGATTTGATGGATGATGGCAAACCAGCCACCTGGAGGTTCATTGCTTAGGGGAGATTCTTTGCGACGTGGGCTTGCTAAAGGCAATAGAATTTTCGAAAATTCGACGTTTTCCAAAACCCTCCTGTTGCCTTTGGGATGGTTTGGGTGGTCATTTGGTGACAATGTGGGCACTCAAGCACCCATGGGAACCCACCTAGTGGCTGCTAGGCATGTGTAGCCCAAGCCATGGGCCCCCCAACAGCCCCGAAATTGCTATTGTTTGGACTGCTTTGTGGCATGTGAAATTTCGACTTTTTCTGAAACCCTTCTGCCGCCGCTAGGATGGGTTTGGGTGATCATTTGGTGACAATACGGGTACTCAAGCACCCTAGGGGACCCAGATAGACCGCTAGCGTCTCTTGGAGGTGCCTTGCCGAAGGCAATAGAATTTTGTGGGGCTCCCCATCAGGACTCGAGATGAGAGTAGCGGCAGGGATGGGGGGGAGTTTGGCACAAAACCCTCCAATCTTGCTGCTATCCTGGCAGTCGGTGGCGTCAATTGAATTCTCACTATTCACCAAGATCTTGACCAGACCTTCCTTCACCCAGGCCTACCTGGGTCACGGAGATCCACCAAGCCGCTGTTTTTGGCCCATAGTTTCTGTTTCTCCATGGTGGCGGGTGGTGGCATCAGGTGGGGGGGGGGCAGGTCCGGGCTGTCCATGCCGACCTCCGCCGTCCCCCAGAAAGTTGGCATTTGTATGCGTATGGCACACAGGCCACACGCACCGGACAGTGCTGAAAGTTTTTGCACTCCACTTGTGTCTGCTCAAAAGGCTGCATTTCAACTCTGCATGAAAATTGCATCCCTGCTTTTGATGGCTGTAGCGCCAATACAACAGGGGATGTGTGGCCATGAATCCACGCTTCGCAACGTACCTCAACTACACCATCGTCCCCATGCAACCATGATTTGGCCTTGGCAGAGGGTTTGGGAGTTGATCTGGGGCATTATGCCTTTGAACACCAATGCCATGGGTACCCGGTGGCCAGAAACCCTTCCCCCGTTGGCCGGTAACAAATTTTTCCATCCCAACACATATACCTCAACTCAATCCGCTCAATGTCATGATCATTTTGTAGGAAACCCCCTCCCCCAGGGGTAATCTCCCTGGACCTCCCCCCAAAACACACAGAAGGCCCAGCCCCCTGTAGGAAGAGTTGGTGTACAAGCTGTACAAGCTGTCCTGGCAGCTCCCTCTTGGATGCGTGCAATTCTCGTAGTGCTGGGGCAAAGCAGGTGAGAGCCACTTTCAAGGGGTCTCGGCTGCGCTGTGGAGGGCCTCGTTGCGCTGGATCGCGGTGGCGGCACTGGACGAGTGGCCAGTGTGCACCTGTCTAATATTGACGCCAACACAGTACTGCGAAGGCGTGCTCATGGGGAGGCAGCAGGGGACCACTTCATAAGCACTGTGCCACGGCCTGCGCGAGGATCTTGTCACGTGTGCTGCTGAGATTGAGCACAGGGATCGCTGGATTGGTTGAGGATGCGCTCCAAGGCAGGCATGTCCAGCATGGTCTTTGCATGACAGCAGACTGCGACGCCACCAGAGACACAGTGCAAGCTGACGTGCACCACTGCACATCCCCTGCGGTTGCATGAAGCAGTGTTGGCCGCCTCAGCACATGTTATCCAGCAAAGAGCTTGCCGGTGCCGTACAGGTACCCCAGCACGTTGATGACGGGGCAGCCCAGTGCCGGAAATCCAGAGAGGGTGCACCGGTGTTCAATGGTTCTGGGTTTTGCAATTGGGGTCGAGTCAGCCTTCTTCAACCGAATGGAACCGGCAATGTATGCCGACAAGTCGGCCTGTTGTCTGTGGGTGTTTGTTGGTGTCCTGTCCGGATTCATTTGCTGACTGCATTCCGCGAATGTGCGTCGGAGTCTCTTCTTTTGGTCTGGCTCCAAATTTGATTGTGGCTCTCACGGGGCCGCTGTGACAGACCCTGAGTACTGGCCTGAACCTCGAAAATTGTTCCGGGTGTGGCTGAGAACTTCGCGAAGCCATCGCCTTTCCAACAGCACCGACCTCAGACATCTAAGCATCCTGATCTGTCGGCACCACAATGATTGCTTGATGCTTGGTTCCCTTGTTTCTGAGGTGTTTGTTTTGGCTTGGTTGTGTATGAAAGTTGTTTCTGCTCATTACAGCACACTCAACATGCAACCCTTCTCTGCACAGGCTGCACTGCATTGGGCACGGTGAGTGGTGTACACTCAGCTTTGCTGGTGTGAAATATCTGCTCATGGCATGTGGGCACGGTGTTGTCCAACTGCGGTATCCGTGTCTCTGAGGAAGGCTGTATTTACACTAGGGGCGGGGAAGGGCAACTGTGCCCCTTAGTACCTGATTTCCTGCACAATGTGGTGCGCTTCTTGCATGCCCGGAATGGGTGAAATGTGGCCCTTGGTATAGCAACTTAGGTGGTGAAACTGGCGCACCCAAACAGAGGGAGTGCTGAAGAGGGTGTTTTGTTTGCTGTTTTGCACATTCATTTTTTGGAGGGTTGTTGTGTTCTCTTCATGCGTCCTTTCTTTTGGTGTCATGAGAGTAGGGCTTTGTTGTTGATTCTGACTGTCAAATTCCTGACAGCAGACCATGGCATTGGCAAAAATGGACACCCTAAAAGATGATCACCTGATTGTAGCCATGCAAAGAGCTGCAGTGCTGTGCGCTGTCACCCATATGTGCGTTATGTGCAACGTGGTGTGTGTGGGGAGTGCCAAACTACTGCAACTCTAGGGCTGTGTGGTGGGATTTGCTTAAAGGATGTGGCATTGGTGAACGGCTATCAGGTTTGTGCATTCAAAAATCTGACAGCAATTGACAGAAATCTGACAGAAATCTCACAGACTGCCATCAGAAAATCACCTGGAAGAGAGGTTGTTAGATCAAGCGCAGGCGCGGGCATCATGTACCCCCCCTTTGGGGGGTCATTTGCGTAGCATACCCCAAGGCATGATATTTGATGTCCAACCCCTTGTAAAATCATTATTTTGCTCCATAAGACAATCCCCCAATGGATTTTTTGATTCTGAGGCCTCTATCCCCTGAAACTAGATCTCACTTTGGGGGGGGGGGGTCAAAAGCAACCACGTGGTGATCGCTGGACTGGTCACCTGTTTTTGGTCAAAAAACACTGTTTTCTGTTTTTTTGTTTTTTTTTGTTTCTTGCCCGTGGTCCCGGGGGGGGGGGGGCGACTCCGCGGGTCCTAGGACGCCAACTACCCCCCCCCCCCCGGGCCTTCGGCCAACAGTTAGTTGCCAGAGGTGTTGCCCTCAGGCGTCCATGGGCGCCTAAGGCGCCCAATGCTCCATGAACACCAAAGGCGCCCTAAGGAAAATCACCCCGAAGAGAGGTTGTTAGATCAAGCGCAGGCGCGGGCGTCGTCTACCCCCCTTTTGGGGGTCATTTGCGTAGCATACCCCAAGGCATGATATTGGATGTCCAACCCCTTGTAAAATCATTATTTTGCCCAATAAGACCATCCCCCAATGGATTTTTTGATTCTGAGGCCTCTATCCCCTAAAACTGGATATCACTTTTTTTTGGGGGGGGGTCAAAAGTTTTCGCTCAGAAGGCTCCAGGCAGTGGGGAAGCGGATTGCTGTCACACAACCGCTGGTCGAATGGTAACGCAGCTGACGCAAAGTTTTCGGTCGGCGGTTCGAATCCTGGTCGGCCGACTGTTGGCGGCGGCGGCAGCGCCGTATTCCCCCAACCAGGGTTCGATTCGCCGACCAAAAAGGCTGCAGTCAACTGCATTACCATTCGGCCACCGCTTGGTCTGAGGTGAAGGGTCTCCCCACTACTTGGGACCGCGACTGCCAGTGACAAAAACCCAAACTGTGTGTTTCTTTCTGACTGACTGCTGGCCTGGCTAAGGGACTGATTGGCTGACTGTCAGCCTCTCTTCGAGGTGCACTGCCGAAGGCAATAGAATTTTGTCCAATTTGCACCCCAACACTATCCTTGAACCCAACCTTGACTCTAACGCCCACCCCCAACCCTCAGCCTACTCCTATCCCTACACCTAATCAAGACTGAATATTGGGACCGAGCTGGTGGGGGAGGGAACATCCGCTATGACTGGTGAGGGACATCAAGAATGATTCACACATTGATGGCTCTTGACAAAGTGAAATCAGCTTGCAAGTGAACCCCATCACCATGAGGCCCACTTTCAAGGCTTTTTGGACTTCTGAGGGGCCAAAATGCCCCAAAATGGGCCCAAAAATGGGCTCATTTCACCCGTTTGTGCAACCCAAATGGTCTAGGATGAGGTTTGGAAAAATGGGTTTTTGACCCATTTTTGACCCATTTTTGGTCCCAGAACAGCCCATTTTCAAGGCATTTTGGGATTTTCGGATGACCAAAATGGGGCACCACAAGCTCAAAACGGTCCAAAAACACTTTTTTTAGCGTCGCACATGGTCTAGGATCATTTTTGAGAAACGTCATCTTTTTGCCCCTACTGGACCCTGTTGACCCATTTGGGCACCCACCTGTTTGGGCTTGAGCTTGCAGCTTGCCGCAACCTAGTGGGCCTAGGTATTGGGGTCTAGGCGTCCGTTTGGGCAATTCTGAGGGGTGGAAACCACAAAAAGTGGGGGGTTGCGGATGGAGTAGGTGCCCTCAGAATCGCATTTTGAGCCATGTAGCCAAAGATATGGCCTATTCTTGGTTTGTGGCTGTCGGCATTTGGAGCTTCTGGGGGCCTTTTTGGGCTGTTTCCGGGACATATCATGGAGTTAGAGGGCCGCAAAGAGCTCGTTGACACGGGAAAGTCAAGCCGCACGTTGAGTGTACCCACCGTTTCCCTTCGTTTGGCCGTTTTGAATGTGTTCCAGGGCCTTTTTGGCCCAAAAATGGCTGTTTTTGGCCCTAAACTGCAGTTTTTGAAACTGAGGGCTGCCACTTGCGAATCCCGTTCCCGGCCGCCACCGTCGAGTTTCTTGCTCAAACTTTATGTGATTGTACTTCACACCCATAGGTATCATCCACCAAAATTTCACCCGAATCTGAAGCACCACGACGGAGTTGTGATTTTTACCCATTTCGCGCGTGCTGCTGCTTGCTGCTGCTTGCTGCTAAACCTGGTAGGTCCACCCTAGACACTAAAAAGGGTTATAAAACCAAGACTGGTTCCACCAGCTCAGTGACCCTCACTCTAGCCCTGGCTCTCACCCTAGGCTAGGGTCAGAATGAGTGCTGGGGTCCAAAATGGAGGGCAATGATGTGGCAAAAGCAGCCATGAACGAAATTTGGGGCATCTTGTTCAGCCCAATCAACATGGCTGGCATGGCCATACTATATGGCTGCTAAGGTTAGGGTTAGGTTTATGGTGATGGTATGGTTAGAGGGAGGGCAAGGGGAGGTAAGGGGAACCTGTCCCCCCCCCCCCCCCCCAACACCCCAAATCGCCCCACCTGGATCCCCCCCCCCCCACCACCACCCCAATTCGCCCCACCTGGACCCCCCGCCCCCCAACCGACCCTCCCGGAGCCCCCCCCCAAGCCCCTCCTAGACCCCCCCCTTCGCCCCTCCTTGAACCCCCCCCCCCAAGGGGCCTCCGGCCAACAGTTAGTTGGGGGGAGGGGTAGTGGCGTCCAGAACCGTTTTTTGGTTTTTTTTTAGTGTTTTTGTGCCTAGACAAAACATTCACACAGCTGGGGTGGTCCATGAGGTGGAGGTTTTTCAATTTTTTTTGGGCCCTTCTTGGTGAGTTTCTTTTTTCCATATATCATTGTTGTGAAAGACTGACGGTTTTCCTTGTATCACTCTGCTTGCCCCAGTTTGTTTCGCCCCCATGCCTGTGGTTTGGTTGAAAGAAGACGTCAAGGGTGCTTTTCATTTCAGCGGCATTTCAACGGCCACTCGGTTCTTGGCTGAGAAGGGCATCAAGCTACATGACACTCAGCTGCACAGGGAGGCCAAGCGCAGTGGCGGCCGCAATGGTTGGTGCTTCTCGTTTGACCCCAATCTTGCGGCGAACCTCGCGGCCAAGCCCTCTACACCACAATCACTAACTAGCTTGTTGGGTGCTGCCGGGAAAGTATGCGGCAACTCTGATGCTCAATCCGGTGGTCATCTGAAGAAGTGTGTTTGCTGCAATAAAAACAACCATGAACTTTGTGGCACAATGGTGGTGGGGTAGTTCCACTGCTTCACGTGTGTTTGTGTTGGCTGCCATATGGCGTTGAGCAGCTCGCAGCAACAGTGTGCAAATTGTAAGCGAGTCGTGCACGTGCACTGTACCACCACTATTTTGGGGCATTTGCATTCTATCGCATGTGCCTTCCCAGCAGCACCGGCACCCTAGAGGGGCAAGCGCAAGTTCATGTCCCACTGGAAAATGGTGGACCGTTGTTGCGGTACATTGATGACAAGATGCTCTGTACTTGCCGTGCGTACCCCCAACCCTGTAGTCCACCTGAATGGATCCAAGGTACCACAAACTTTCGAGTTTCTAGGGTGAAAGACCATGAAAAATCACCTCAAAGAGAGGTTGTTAGATCAAGCGCAGGCGCGGGCGTCATATACCCCCCTTTTTTGGGGTCATTCGCGTAGCATACCCCAAGGCATGATATTGGATGTCCAACCCCTTGTAAAATCATTATTTTGCCCAATAAGAGCATCCCCCAATGGATTTTTTGATTTTGAGGCCTCTACCCCCTAAAACTGGATATCACTTTTTGGGGGGGGGGTGGGAGGGGGGGGGTGGGTGGGGGGGGGGGGGTCAAAAGTTTTTGCTTAATAGCCTACAAGCAGTGGGGACGCACGGTGCTGTTAACACGGCCAGCGGTCCAATGGTAACGCAGCCGATTCCTGATATGCAGGTGTGGGTTCGAACCCCGGTTTGCCGAATTTTAGCGCCGCCGCCGGCGCCAAAGTGGGCAGACTGGGGTTCGAACCGCCGACCACACGAATGCCGGTGGGCTGCGTTACCACTCGGCCACTACCTGTTTTCCAGCGAAGGGCCTCCCTGCTGCTTGGGGCCGTATCTGCTACTGACAAAAAACCCAAACTGTGTGTATCTGTCTGACTGCCTGCTTGCTGGCTCAGGGACTGATTGGCTGACTGTCAACCTCTCTTCGAGGTGCACTGCCGAAGGCAATAGAATCTGGTCCACACAATATCGCACAAGCAATGTGGATGTCTAACGGACAGATATCATCTGCTTTGGGGACACTGCCTGACTTCATTCCGCGCAGTGTACAAGAGTGAGAAGCGGAATGGTGCACTACAAGATTTGCCTGGCGATTTCTCCTTGGTAGAGATTTCGGGCGGGTTTGTTATTCCCAGTCATCGCACCCGGGACTCCGCTTGGGAGATCCTGCGTGAAGTCGTTTCGAGCCGCACAGGGCACCATTATCAAAGGCAGCCAGCCGCTTTTTGGCCGTTGCTTGGGATTATGCTATAGATAGAGCTGCACAGAAAGCAGAACCGGTGTACTACTGCACCATGGTGGAGGGGAAGGCACGCACTGCATTTCTGTCTTGGGAACCGCACCACACATCTTCTCTGCATATAACTTGGGGTGCACTGTGCGCACGCGTAGCGCCGTAAACGTGGGGCGCACAAGTGCGAAATGTGCCGTAAACACCACGGATGTTTCCATTAAGTGTAGGGATTGCCAAAGGGGGGATAGTAGGCGGTTTGGCACATTTCTGACATGAGCGTTTACGGTGCTGACGCCATAAATAGTCAAGACTTTTGGAGGGGAAGCAGTCATGAAGCAGGGATATCCGAACCCCTAGAGACTACACCCCTCCTTGGCTTCCTGTCTGACGGAGAAGGGCAGAGATGGACAAATTGGGAGGAACCTACATAGTCCTCTTGTTGCATCATGCTGATATGGGGGTGAACTCAAACGCTTTCCACACAAGCCCTACGGGACACACCTGTGAACACAACCAATGGGCAGGGGGGGGGTCGTTCTGTAGTGGGTACACATTTACGGCGCTAGCGCCGTAAAATGAGAGGGGGTAATTTCTGATGATTGTCGCGATAATGGGGTTTTTGTGGCAGTGCCCTTCACCTGCACCAGCCAAAAAACTTCCGGGTGCACCTAAACACGGTGACAAATGTTAAAACTGCAAACTGCACAAGCTGCCATATGCAGGGGTCATGAAAGTATGGGGGTGATCTAAAAAGTTTCCACAGCCTAATAGGATCCAACAGCTGAAACTGTTAGGTTGTCTTTTCAGGGGTGGTTTGACATGGGTTGTGAGAGCCAGAAATTCTTCCTAGTGGGGAGCCCCCCAGTCTCACTGCAGTGCACCACCTTCTTGAATCTGTTGGTTCCGACGATGATTGTGAAAATGGGGGTTCTGTGGCACTGCCATTCAGCAGCACCAATGACAAATGTGGGGTAACCGTGTTGTCGTGTCGGGCAGAGTGTGTTGTGAGGCACTGCCACTTGTATCCCTTTTACTTTGGCGGGCCACTTTGAATTACTTTCTCTAGAATGGAACCTGACAGCACAACCATGTTCACCCCTGGGACGAGTGTGATGTACACCCCCTCCAGAGGGGCATGTGCACCGGGGCAGGTTGTTGGCTACTCAGAGCGTGGTGATGCGTGACGCCGCATCATTTTTGAGCGTGGTGGCAAGCCAGTTGTGCATGACTGTGCATCTGTCCAGCCGCATCATTGTTGAGCGTGGTGGCAAGCCAGTTGTGCATGACTTTGCATCTGTCCAGCGCCTCTCACTACCACGGGTTCGCTCTCCACCCCGCCTTGCCCACTCGGAGGCTTCATCCTCGACTCGGGCCGTGCAACGGGCGGCTGTCTACCCTCATCAGAAGCGGTCTCTCCAGAGCACGCTTCATGCCTTTTTGTAGCCCTGACAGCCACAGCCACAGGAGGACAATTGTATCCACCTCACGGGCTCTCTCCCACATCCTTTGTGATTTCGTTTTTGGCCGCAGTTTCTGTGCCCCGCAGTGTGCGTTTACATCAGTAATACAGTCCCCCAGGGGGGGTGGGGGACCGTCGCTTGGCGGCAGTCCCCTGGGTAGTGGCGGGGGACTGTCTTCCCTGGGATGGGGAAGGACAAGGGGGGGTGAGGGTACTGAATGTACTTCATGGCTGCAGAAGTGGGACCCCTGCCTTTGCGATGACTCCACGGTCTGCGTGAAAGTCTGGAAGAGCAGAACGAGGGCATGGGTCTTGCAAAACATCTTGACCTTGATTCCAAGCAGTGAGCATTGGGGAGTAGTAGGAGTTGCAAGGAGCACTCGAGGACGGAAGCTGAGGACTGCACAGTGTTTGCAAAGAAGGGTCACTGTGCAAGAGCCTCGTTGTATGGCATGAGGCACCCGCTCCTCAAAATGGCATGTTGCAGGTTTTCATCTGAAGACAAATGTGGAAGTTGAGCCTGACTGTACTTGGGCTGACCGCCCTGCTTGGGGTCAGAGCCATGGAAGCGCCGCCAGTGAATTGCAAGGTGTGGTACGATGGCTGCAACACGTGCACTGTGTCCAAAGATGGGCAGGTGCAGGAATGCACGGAGATGGCCTGTGAAGTTCAAGACACTCCAGAGTGCCGAGCATATTTCTCAAAGCCCGAGGTACAACAGTGATATCCTTAGCCTCGCCCACAGCCACACGCACGGCTTCACCCCTAGGCCCCAGGCGTATCCTTATGCACAACCTTTTCCACCACCTGGTGGCTTTTGGGGTGCCTTCAGAAGGCCAGTCACTCTCTCTCGGATTTTTCCAGGCAATCCATGCCATGTTTGACCAGAATTGCGAAGGGGGAGGGGAGTTGTCACACAAAGTGCACTGCACGTGCCTTCTTATTGACTTTTACTCTGTTTGGTACACCTCCTGGTCCACACAGAAGCAGGGGTCTGTCCAAGGATGGGCACCCCGGACCGTGCTCTCCCTGCACTCTGCCTGCCACTCCCCGCTGCAAATGGCGTTGAGCCACAAACCGGGGGTCACACAATGAAAGAGGCACTGGCCACCGGCTGTACTGCATGATATCCTCTCAGCTTGTATAGAACCCCCCCCCCCCCTACTGTCAACAAACCACCACCCCATGAGGCGACCGCCTCTTCAGGCGCGCCCAAGGAATTGGATCAGCGAGGGGGACGACCACCACAACACAACACCCCTGCACTCCTGCACAGCCCCGCAGGGTGCAAGTGCTGTATCAAGCTGGTTCAGTCTGGCCTGCCGGGTGGACGAGGGGCTAACGCAGAAAGCCTGAGCCCCCAGCTGCAACCACCTGACATGAGGTTTGAGTGACACCCACAGGCCCAGGAGATATGGCACGAGCCATCTGATACACAGTGAAGCAAGACCAGCCGCAGCATGCCGCACCACCATAGTGTTTGCATGGCATCATTTGGTATGCTGCACAGGTTTCTCTGTTCGCCCCTTTCATGAGCAACACAACAGCTGCAGAGACACCACTTTCCCAATCAAATGTTTCCATGCACAACCGCAACCGCGGATACCAATGACTGCTTGCAGTGGGGAGTTGTTGAGGGCACTGGTGAGCATCTCAGATGGAATGACCCCGTAGCGCGGTGCATGGCCTGAAAAGCTTTATTGTAGCATTTGTGCAACGCGGTTGATGTCAACGGGGGCTATTGTAAAGGACCATGTGCTTGGCAAGAAGACGAGGAGTACAGATGGAGCAGTTGCACGCAAACATGGGGCACAAGCCCACAAAGCTGCACTGCTGCCTCCGCCTGCTGTGCAGTCCACAGCTGTCATCCTTGTCAATGTGTTGTGCGTTTGAGAAACATGTCTGAAAACAAGAAAAAAGTTCCCTGTCCAGAGCCAGTGGACCCTGAGTGTATCCTTCCTGCTTTGGCAAGTCTGTGTTCAGCAACATGTGCGTGAGAGGCTGTTCAGAGGCAAAAGAGACAGTAGTGCGGCCAAAATAGTTGAACTGGTGGGCGTGCAACGGTCAAGTCCCTCCGTGCGAACAGGTTCCTCAAGCTGTTGGTGGACGGCTTTGGGAAACAAAGTCAGTCTTCCCGCCGCACATATCTTCCCAAACCTGAAAACGGGCTTGTCATTGCACCGGATGTACGCCCCCATGCACAAAGACAAGTGCGGAAAGCTTCGCTTTGACCCCAATACTGTGTGCATGCCACCCATGTGTTATCAGGGCCCCTCGATCCCTCAGAGCTGCACTCGATGGTACGACGGATGCAACAGCTGCACTGTGAAGAACGGGGTCATTCAGTTCTGCACGGAGATGTACTGTGCCGAGAAGAGCAAGCCCTTCTGCGCGGATTTTGTCAGTACTGCAATCGTAAACAAGGTCGTGCATGTCATAGGGCGTGTGTTCGGAGGCTATGACCCCGACGCTGATTCAATGAGTGGAGACTCGGAGTCGCTCGGCGTTGGATCTGCCGACATTGACAGCGGGGCGTCCGACGACAGCAGCACTGACTCGATGGTGGGGTCGATTGAGTTTGGCCTATTCGAGGGGTCCATGGAGTCATGGGACAGTGATGACAGCAGCAACATCGGGATTTCTGACGGTCCCCCTGTGGATTGGTTCGGTGGCTCCGAGGACGTCTACGGCAGCAGTAGCCCTGGACAACATGGAGGCTCAGCCCCCGAGTCCTACATCGCCGACGGTGACGCTATGGCCTGGTTCGGTGGCAGCGAGCACAAGTTCGGTGGCAGCGCCTCTGGTCGACCCGTTGCCCTGGGTCCAGAGCCAGGCTGCTTCAAATGGTACGATGGCTGCAACACATGCGAAGTATCGCCCGATGGCAGTGTGCTTGGCTGCACGACGCGGTGGTGTGACCGCCCCGGGCGGGCCCATTGCCTGGTGCATCGCCCCCGATCCGTAGCCCCGATCCCTCTGGACTGCACAAGTTGGTTTGACGGCTGCAATGTCTGCATTGTGGAGCACGGCCACCGTGTGGCGTGCACGGAGGCGTTCTGTCCGGCAGATGCGCAGTCATTGCCCCCCCGCTGCCTGCACCATCGGTCCTCGCTGGACACCATCATGGAGGGCTTTGCAATAAGCCCCAGCATTGTGGCAGTACTGGTGGGATGCGTCGTCGTGGCCCTGGCGCTTGTCTTCTGTTGTTGCCTCTGCTCACGAGACTCCACAGATGACCAAAAAGCTGTGGTACCAGGCGTCGTTCTGGTCTCAGCCTACGAGCCTTGCAAGGAGGTGCCTGTGGATGGCGTTGTGGTGTAGAGCTTCCGGAAGAAGCTGTGAGGGTGCAGAGTAGCCCCAGGAGACCCCAGGCCTGTGCCACACAAGCCGACCCCAGAGCCTCCCGGTTCTTAATCATTTGCTTCACGTGCTTTTATTCAAGTCAGAAAACGAAACGCCAGGTTTGAGCACAGGGCCCATTCATATGCAGACCCTGTCTCTGTCCACTGCTTCTGCGATCTATGAGCCTGTGTGTTGGGGCCATTGTACAATAGGCTTCATGTCATAGGTGTGGCCATCAGAATGGTGCCTGCCTATCTGCTGTAGGTCACCTCCATCTTTCACTGCACGGGCCCTTCGAGGGGCTCTGTCCGTTCTATGGCCCTTGCACAGCTCTGCTCCGCCTTGCAGGGGCGCAGTGTGCAATCTCGGTGCCACATGAGGTCGTTGCCAGACCCCAACGCAGCACTCCATTAAGGAGTGCCAAATCCTGTGGCTCTGTTGGCCTGTGGGTGTCAATGTACAAGACCTGTCAACAGCGAAGGCTTCTGGCCGTCTCTTTCTTCACCTCTGGCTCCATCCCTGACCACTGGCCTGTGGCCCTCACCGGCTGTGGTTCAATTGGTGTCCACTGGTAGTCAAGCTGGCGAATTCTATTTGGCAACCCCGTCTCTATTCCCCTTGCCCCACGAACACACACAGGTTTTTCAAGGTTTCACAGGGTTTGCAAAGGAGGGGGGGCTGCAGGGCTGCAGGGCTGTGCACTGTGCGGGCATACGGCTTCCCCTACCTGTTTGTGTGGCGACCCCTGCTCATTTATCGAGGGATAGCCAGTGCGGAGGTGTTGTGCACATCACGTACGGCGTTCCTCATTGGCAAAGCTGACCCTCGGTTGGAAGGAGTCCCTGCACGGCTCATGCACGGCACTTCTGTGACGAGTTCCCCTCTCGGTCCTATCATGGGGTGCCTTTTTGTATTGCTGGCACTGTCCATAGCCCACTTTTCGGGTTCTTGCCTTCACACTATGAAGTGTGCAATTGTTTGGGAAACAGAGTATGTACTTAAGTTTAAGTTATTTTGAAGTTATTTCACATTAGTCAGTGGGCCTTCCGATAGGGAATTCAGTGTGTTGATGCTTGTCGACTCAATTGGAGGTCTGTACTAGATTTCCCTGTGTTTGCTTGTGATGTGTCTGCCATGCGCCTGCTGTGCGCATTTGCTCACAGGGCCCCAATAGACATGGTGATGACGTGATGATGGGACACTTGCACCAATAAGTTAAAGTAGCATAGTCCCCTCCCTCTTCTTCTTCTTCGAGAGAAGAGTCAGATGATTCTACAGGGTCCAAATCACAGGTTGAGACTGATGGTGGTTCAAGCGGAAGAGACTGCGCAATCTGTGACAGAAACCGGCATGGCTCATGGAGGCAAGCCAGTGTTACATCCTAGGATCGTACACTAAAGCATACTGAAGCTGTCCATTGAATCTTCACAGCCCGTAACACGTCATGCGGCCAACAACTTTTGCGGCACGTGATTAAACTAGGGGGGTGCACCGTGCGCTGTGTGCGCCTGTGCAAAAAGACGGCTGTTTTCCACCACTGGTAGCCACGGGTCCCAGGGTCCTGAATTCTGGACCCTACAGCCCCTGCTGGTACACCAGGGCTTTTTTGTCTTAGTCTGATGCTTGCCACGGGTCCAGGGTCCTGAATTCTGCATCCCCGACGCTGTTTTGAATGGATCATGCACACTTCTGTAGGTGGGTGGTTTTCAGGGGTGTTCCCAGGATAAACAACGTAATAATTGGCGCTGTGCGTGCGCTGTGCAAAAACGCCCCCAAGTGCATGGATTGAGTCTCCCACTGCATAACCTTGTTTCAGACTCAGCCGATCCTCACTACGTGTTAAATCCGCTACAACGACCATTGTGGGATCATCGTAGCACTGGACAGCTCTGAACCTTGAACCCAAGAGGTTATCTCGGGTACTGTGAACTAAGCAGGCTACGCCAGCTCATCTTGTTCTGAACCCCCCAAAAAAAGATCAAACTGTTGCATGGATTGTCGAAGCATGATGTCATGGTATTTTCAGGCGCTAGAGGCGCCAACCACTGTGTGGATGGGTGCCAGTAAGTTGCAGGAGGAGGCACATAAGGAGGAGAAGTGGGGATCATACAGGGACATATTGGTGCGTGAATTAGAGTTGGTGCAGTTTGGTGGCTGGGTGGAAAATTGTACATGCAGATGGCTCAGCCAAGCGGATGCAGGCAGGGTATGGGCTGTGGGTGGAGGGTAATCCATCTCCAAATGTGCCCTAGTCCTGCTGCCAGAGAGGCAGAGAGCCAGTCGGGCAGAGCTAGGGGGGTGTTGTGGCTGTTGTCTGGGCGGCCAGGGAAACACTTGGTAGTAGTACTGGACCCAGTACGTCACGGGGCCGATCCTGGTCAGGACCCGACCCCCAAAGGGGGGTGGGGGTACCCCCCCCCCCCTCTACAGACCCCAAAATGGTTGTACAGAACAATGGGTTTTGTGGGCGCCAGAGGCGCCGGAGATTTTGTTTTAGGCATATGGCAGGGGGAAATTTTTTTGTTCGACCCTATGTGTCTGTATTTTGACCCCGACCGGCCTCCAGGTCGGACCTTGGCTGATGGGAGCCTGAGTTGATGGGCAATTTTTTTGAAAAAATTTTTACCCCACTTGTGCATATTCAAAATGATCAGTGTGTCATGGGGATCATTTTGAGGTATGTATGTTGGGGTACCCACCGACCCCCCCCCCCCTGGGGGGGGGGGGCGGTGGCTGACCGCCCGACCCGCCGACCCCCAAGGTTTGGGTCAACCAAGGGGGGGTGGGTCCCCTTCCCCCCCCTACAGCCCCCCAAACTGTCGCACACCCCTCGGGGTCACACATTGGCTGGCGGCGGCCCCCGTGCAGTACGTTTACAAGGGGATCATCGAGTGGTTCTTGGAAGTGACAACGTAATGGTTGGCACACACTATCAGGCGTTGCCCTCCGTCAGCGCGGCCTGCACCCGCACTTCCCACCCAAACAAGTGGACACTTGGCTTTCTGATCCATGGGACACTAGTGGCAAAGTGACTCCAGGGGGTTGGGAGGAAGGGTTGGGTGTTGAGGTAGGGAGCCGCCCCATCCAGGGTAGCCGGATCAAGTTTCTTCGCACTCTGATTGAAGCTGTGCAAAAATGTTTTAATGAATTTGTGTGGGGTGGTGGTGTTGCAGTGGAGAGTTGGGTTGAGGCAAGCTCATGTTCCTATGAGAGGGTGTGACTGCCACTGACGTTGGGCAAAGCACAGAGCGCATGTGTGAGACACTGTGGGTGAGGTGTAATGGGGAAGCTCCGGAGGACTGGGGGCCTTTTGAGGTTTTCAATGAGCTCCGCAAGACCCCTTTTCGTCCACGAAAGCGGAAGGAAGGGAATGTCGTTGAGGTGGAGGATGGTACTTTGCTAGGATTTGCAGCTTTCAAAAATTTGCAAGTTTCGGCGGAAGAAGGTGCAAAGGCAGAAGTTCCTCTGGAGGTTTCAGATTTGTGGGTTGTCCCCACGAGGGCAACCGGTGATGCCGACATCGGGGATGTGTATGGTGTTGCCTTGGAGGATGAGGACGAGGCCACTGATGAGGAGGATTTGGATAGGGCGGGCGAAGTTGCTAGTACAGGTCCTGCGCCCCCATTGGGCTCTCCCTCTGTGGAGAACTGCCTCACCCGCGTCCAACCCAATGGCTAAGCTGACTTTGCTGTACATACCTCTAGGCCACTGCTGCCTAAGCACACTATCTGCCTTGATGGCTGAACTCACCAGTGTCAGAACAAAAAAAAAAAAAGAAGTTGCTAGTAGCTCTTCTTCTGACCTTCCTAACCTGCCAGCCCTGTCCTCTACCTCCGCTCCCTCCGCTAACCCTTCCACGCAGTTGGTTTTCAAGTATGGTGTGGATGAGGCAGTGTTGAAGACCATGGAGAGGGGTAAGTTGTATGAGTGGACCAACGTTGAGTTCCGCGCTATTTGCAAGAAGCATGGTTTGAGCGTGAGAGGGGCAAAGGGTGACCTTATGGGGCGGGTTACGGCACATTTCCAACAGGTGTACCAAGTGTAGGGATTGTCAGCCGCCACTGGCGATGGAACATTCGGGTGGTCGAACGCTGTGGCATTTCATTTGATGCGAAAAAAGTGTGATCTTCTCCGTCTTGAATTGTGCAGGGTGTCAGGTAGGGTTCGGATGCCATCTTTGAACACATTTGGCGGCGGGAACAAATGCTTCAAAAATTGCACCCATGAGGGGATGGGAACCAATGGTTGAGCAACTGGGAACCCATGGTTAAAGACATATAGGGCTAGGAACAAATGGTGAAATGGAGTGCGCGCGGGCGTTTTTGGGAAACCTGAGTACATTAACACTTTTTTTTTTGTGTTAAAGACCGCCCTGCCTCACTTCCTGCAGTTGTCTTATGCCGTGGTAGACCCTGGTAGGCCCTGTGGGACTGCACTGAGTGGGGGCCGCGGGCCTGACAGTGGCACGCACGTGACAGGCCGCCATGGCGTCCAGAGCTTCATCCTCAAAGACACACTCCACCGATGACCTCCCCGTATCCCACTCCACGTCCTCGTTCTCTTCGGGGGTGTCGGGGTTCACGTCGGACTCCACCGACACGTCACTGGACAGCGACGACGACGACGTCGTGTCCTCCATCATGACCGGGTCACCCGGCCCCGGCTTCGGCTCAAGTCATCTCGTCCACAGCCGACGGCAGTCTACGGATGGGGAGCTTGAGATATGTGGTGAAGCCGGTGGTGCCGTGTCCGCCGAGGCTCCGCCGCGGCCCGTGGATGTGCCATCCCGGGCCGTCAGGTGCATCGTGGAGCACTGGCGGAGCTTTGCCAGAAGGATGGAGCAGCGCCGGCGATTATCAAGGAACTTGTTCGCGCGCTTCACTGCGGAACACGACCGGCTCCAGCGGGCCTTTGCAGGGGTGCTCCCGGCGACGGACGACGTCATGAAGCGGTCCATTGCAGCGGAGAAGGTGCAGGCGTGGTGGCGGGCGCATGCGCGACACCATCGCGTGCGGGCCAAGCAGCGGCTCGCGGTGCAGCGGCACTCCGCTGCCATGACGATCCAGAGCAGCTGGCGGTTGTACAAGCGCCGGCGGAGAATCCGACACAAGACGTTGTTGCATTCGGCGGCCCTCGACCTCCAGTGTGCCTGCCGCGCCTACGCCTCCACCGCCATCACCGCGGTGTTGTGGCGCCGGGAACAGCGCCGTGTCGGCGCCGTGCGGCTTGTGCAGGCCGTGTGCCGCATGCAACTTGCCATGCGCACTGCGCAACGAGTGTGGGCGCTGCGGCGGCAGCAGGAGGGCGCTGCCGTAGCGATTCAGTCTGTCGGCAGAAGCTGCCTGGCGACCCGAATGGTGGGTGTGCGGCGGGGGGAGCGTGCGGCAGCCCTGCGCATCCAAGCGGCGTGTCGGGCACTGGCATCGCTGCGGGTCGCCGCGCTGAGGGGGCACCGGCTCGCGGTGCTGACCGTCCAAGCGGCGTGCCGGGGGTACCTGACGGACCGCTTGGCCCAGCAGAAACGTTACCAACGACACGCCGCGGCCGCCTCGTGCGTTGAGCGCGCGTGGCGCGCGCACGCGGCGCGCGCCCGTGCCGCGCGGTACCGAATGAGCTGCGCGGTCATGATCCAGACGGAAGCGCGCGCGCAGCTCTCGGCGGTGCTCGTGAGTCGGCACAGGCACCGCGTCGCCCAGTGGCATGCAGCCGTCGCGATCCAGCGGCTGTGGCGAGGCCACTTTGGTCCCCGGCGGGCTGCGGCCATTGCCCTGCAGCGCCTTTGGCGCGGCTTCCGGAGCCGTGTGCGCCTCGGGGCCTACCTCCGGTTCATGGCGTTCCTCAACGAGCATGCGACCCGCATCCAGGCCCGGTGGCGAGGGCACCACCAGCGCCGCTGGGATCGGTTGGCGCGGCAGGCTGTGACGGCTCCCGGGCCGGATACAGAGCGGGGTGCCGCCGCAAACCAGGATGCAAGCGGCACTGGAGTGCCGGCCCGCACCACCAGGTCGCCCCGGACGCCTGTGGCCAATACTCTCCAGACATCCTCCCAGCCGTCGTATTTTGAGACGTCGCGGAAGCTGCCCGGCAGTGCTGTGCGGGGCACCACTGGAGCCAAAGGCCCATCAAAAGGGGAGCCGGTGGAGCTGCTGGGGGACCTCAGTGCCTCGTTTCCTGATTGGAGCCTGATCCAGCGCAAGAACGGCCTGCGGCGGTTTTTGAAGGAAGCGATCAGCAGCACCAACAAGGAGCTGCGTGGCGAGGTCCAGCAGGTGCCCCCTACCCTCTGCCATACTACTCTGATGTGATGCAGACCTGTATGCGCTGCTCGCTCCCTGGCACAAAAACTGGTTGTCTGCCAGCCAGGTCGTTTGTTCTATCATCGCCAAACCGCGCCCTTCCCCATGTTGCCCTGTCGTACGTGTGTGGGGGGGGGGTGCCCTCCACTGCCCATCCCCTCGTGCCCCTCTCCCATGCTCCTGCAGGCGGTCAAAAGGACCAAGCACTTGCCCTTCGCCCTGGGCCCCCATGGAGAGCCCCCTGCCGGGCCCAGCAACAAGCAACGCACCCCTTTGAAAGCGGACCTCAATGACCAGCACCGCCACATGTTCGCAACTTCGATTTACCAGCGGCAGTTGGATCGCGTTTGGGTGGCTGCACAGGAGGATCCCGGACACCTGCGCTTCGGCGACAGGCAGGTCCAGCAGCAGCTGCAGGACGCAGCTGCACGCCCCCGCTCGCGGCCCGCCTCTGCAGCCCTGAAGCCGCGGCCCTCCTCTGCTGTCCCAAAGACCCGGCCACTGTCGGGGGTGGCAGAGTGCAGGCGGCCCTCCACCGCGACGGGGCTGCGGAAGCTCGACGCACATCGCCTGCGGGTCGCGGCGCGGCTTGGTGTCTTGGTCCCGGTCGCACACGGCAAATCGCAAATGTACCGCAAATCGCCACGGAAGATCGCTGCTGCAGTCCGCGCAGACTCGGGACTGACGCCGGATCTCGAGGCTGACCACCGGTGGTTTGCCGTCGGTGCCACGCACTGGGCCCCCGATGCCTCGTCCTTTGCGCTGCCCACGCGTGCTGCCATGTCTCGCGCCTTGACAACGCATCCCCGACGCTCAGCCTTACCCGTCTCATGCGGTGCTGCATAGCACAATGGTGTGCTTTGGTGTCAACATCAACATGTATGCCTGCTCTTGGGGCAGTGGAATCAAAGTGGACGCGGTCCAGGTTGAGGATTGAGCGACAGGACGATAAGCCTCGGGAGGAGAAACAACCATGTCTTTATGCATGTTCTTTCAGGCATCAATCGCCGGGATGTGTTCACCCTTGAGGTTTGAGTCGCCCGTTCCCCACGCTTGACATTCTTGCCCAGCGAACCCCCACGGGTGGGTTGAACACGGCTCTGAAAAGGGAATAGGGGCGTTCTTGCAAAAAGGAGGGGGGCGGGGCTGGACTCTGCCGCTACCGCTCTGGCCGTTGCATATGCTGGCGATTAGGATTCAGATCGCTCTCAGCCAGGGCACTAAGCACGGCGCTCCAGTGCGCTAGTCTACAAAGCGCCCGGCAGCTGCCAGATGACGTGCAGCAGAGTCAGAGCAACTGTGCGTGCTTTGGTGTCAACATCAACATGGCAAAATGTTTAGCCCTGTGCCTCAGCGCTGCAGCTGCTGTCCATGGTCCGGCGAGTCGTCCACAATGTTCTCAAACCTCGGACACCATCCCCCCAAATCCCTGCCAACCGCATGTGTAACCGCCAACTGCCTCCCGAGTAACCGCCAAACTGTCTCCGGCCCCCTCAGCGCTCTGCAGTAAACACTGTTTGAACTGCTTTTGTACAGCCCCTTTGGAGCTCAAGCGATTCCCTGTCTTCGACCCTTCACTGCGACCCTCCCCTGGGGACCACACAGGGAAAGCAGGCTGATGATTGATTTGCCCCAAACGCGCATAAATAATCCCCCACAGGCAAGTATTGATTTGCCCCGGACGAGCAAAAAGTATGTCCCACAAGCAAATATCAATTTGCCCCATCAGCGCACAATTAATGTTCCACATGCAAACATTGATTTGCCCCAGACGCGCAAAAATGATGTCCCCAAAGGCAAATATTAATTTGCCGCGGACACGCAACAATAATGTCCCACAGGCAAATATTGATTTGCCCCGGATGCGCAAAAACAAGGCCCACAGGCAAATATTAGGGGAAGTTATTTTTGCGTGTCCAGGGCAAATTGATATTTGCCTGTGGGACATGATTTTTGCGCTTCTGAGGCAAATTCAAATTCGCATGTTGGAATTTTTCTTGTGCATCTTGGGCAAATGAAAACTTGTCTGTGGGACATTACTCTTGCATGTCCAGGGCATATTATTATTTGCCTTTGTCACATTATTTTTGTGTGTTGAGGGCAAATTAATATTTAATTGAATAAGCATTGTTTTTGCACATCTGGGGCAAATTAATATTAACCTGTGGGACCTTGTTTTTGCGCGCAGAGGCCAAATTGATATTTGCCTGATCATAACATTGATATTTGTCTGTATCACATTATTTTTGCGCATCCAGGGCTAATGTGTATTTGGTTGTGTCGCAATGTTTTCGGGTCCGGGGCAAATTAACATTTGCTTGAATCATAATCTTTTTGTGCGGCTGCATGATCTTTGCGTGTCTGGGGCAAGCTATTATTTGCACGCGGGACATAGTTTTTGCACGTCCAGAGCAAATTAATATTTGCCCGTGGTGAGATTGTTTTTGCAAGTTTGTTCAGGATGCGCCAAAATAGTGTCCCACAGGCAAGTATCAATTTGCCCCGGACGTGCAAAAACCATGTCCCACGCGCAAATATTCAATTGCCCTGGACACGTAAAAAATGTTGTGGGCACAGGCAGATATTGATGTGCTCCAGACGCGCAAAAACAAGGTCCGCAGGGGAACTGTGAATGTACAAAGGAAGCTCAAACAGTCACCTGCAGCGACCTGTGATGGGGGTTGGAGTTGCGTTTGCAGACGCAAAAAGGCAGACAGTTTGCTGCCCCCCTGTCCATTCCATATTCAGAAACCGTTTCCTGAACTTCCCCACACTGAGGGTCTATTGGATTTCCCCTTGACCGCCACTCTCACCCACAGGCTGCATTACTCCCCTCACTTTTTTGTTTGCTGGCAACCCCCCCAGATCAGCCATGATATGAGCGGAGTGCCCAGAACGCACCCCCGACCCATGCGGGGGGGCCCTCCCTAACTCAGTATCCCGCCGGGAGCTTCTTATGTAGATACACCCAAACAAAAGGATTGCCTGTCCTGTAAGACGGCGTGGCCAACAGACAAACTCACACAAAGTTGTGGGTAGTCCAGTCTGCACGTTTACCCAGCTCCCCATCGACCCTCTTCTGGGAGGTTGGGTAAGGGGCACCCCAGGCCTGAATCAGAAAATTGTTTTGGCGTTGCCCCCCCCCCCCCCCACCACCACCAAAATTCATAGAGTGGGAAAAGGTGAAATTTTACTGAAGAACAAATTTCTTTGGGCCATTTCTGGTACACAAGCTCCCCCACAACACCCCCTTCAAGCACCGGCCTGGGGTGCCCCATGGAAGTGCTGGATGGCGCAGTCCTCAACATTGTATGCGAGGGCACGGTGTATGGAGCCAGAGGCCGATGATGAACGGCTATTCATGCTGCGCCCCAACTCGCACGGTGGTGATCCCACACCCGTGACGCAATCCCTTGCAGTATTGAAGCACTTGTATGATTGATTTTGTGAAGTGTCAAGTGTTGAGTGTCAATCAGGCCCAAATCGGGACACCCTCTGTGAAATTCCAAGCGAAGGCAACCACTGCGCCTGTGATGCAGAGGCCAGCCTGCTCGTCAGCCTGCTCCTGTTCATGGGCATAAGCCCCACGATTGAGATGCAGCAGGAGCTGCTGCACATGCTGCAGAATTTTGTGGATGCATGCTCAAATTATGCCACGGACGCCATCCTGAGAGAAGTCTTCTTCTTGTCAGCACGTCTGACCCAGGAGAAAAGCCAGTCCGTTGGCAGGTTTGCTTGCTGGTGGCCTGGGTGGTGCAGTGTGGTGTCAACATCAACATGTATGCCAGCTGCACAAGGATGGGGCTGCAGTACAAAGCGCCCTGCAGCTGCCAGATGACGTGCAGCAGAGTCAGAGCAACTGTGCGTGCTTTGGTGTCAACATCAACATGGCAAAATGTTTAGCCCTGTGCCTCGGCGCTGTAGCTGCTGTCCATGGTCCGGCGAGTCGTCCACCCCCCCCCCCCCCAGAACGGGCCCCCAAATCCCTAAGGATCGCACGTGTAACTGCCAAAATGCCCCCCTCAGTGCTCTGCAGTAAACGCTGTTTGAATTGCTTTTGTACAGCCTGTTAGGAGCTCAAGCGATTCCCTGCAACCCTCCGACCGCACAGGGAAAGCAGGCCGATGAGGTTCTGTGAACGTACAAAGGAAAGCTCACACAGTCATCCGCAAGGACCTGTGGTGGGACTTGTTCTTGCTTTTACAGACAAGGGAGGGAGACAGAAGTGGTTTGCTGACCCCCTAACTATTCAATAATCCGAAATCTTTTCCCGAACTTCCCAGCCCTAAGGGTCTATTGGACTTCCCTTTGCCCGCAACTCTCACCCACAGACTGCATTACTCCCCTCATCCCCTTCCGTTTCCACACACAGGCACAGTCTGGCACGCCCCCACAAAAGACACACAAGTGCATGAAACCGGGACTACGGCCTTCAGTGATGCGGAAGCTGCTGGCCCTGTATTACCATTCCCACGTCACTTGTGTAGCCGTTACGGCACCCCACCCCTCCCCACGTGAGGAGATGTAGCCTTTGTATGGAGCTTCACCACTGCAGTCGAGTATTTCAAAGACATGGCACCGGTTGCATAAGCGACCAGTCTTTGTGGAACACCACCACCCAAGTGCTTTGCATTCCCCCTGTGACCCACACCATGTTACCAAAACTGAACCATTGACCAGAAAGTCACGCCCCATTCCCATTTTGTAAAGCTGATGTAAATACCATACATGTTCTTTTCATGCAGTAAGCAGCACCATGACATACACAACAGACAGCCATCCATCCACTGGTTGTTGGGGGGAGGTCCGCTTCAAGCACGTCAGCCCCCCCCCCCCTCTTCCCCATGCCCCCCATCCGGGTGTTGAGAGACAACGGTCCAAGGGCGAGGTGCCAAGGGCGCCTTGACTTTTTTGGGGGGGCTAGGGGCACGGTGGGGGCCTACAGTTGGACTACAGTCCGTAGCTGTGCATGCTGGAAATGCTGTTTATGAGCATTCAGAGATGAAAGGGAAACTGTGCAATGTGCAATGAATGTACTCTGGAACCTCCCCCCTCTCTCCAGCCAGGCTTGTGTTGCCAGAATCCATGTTCATTGGAGGGAGGGGTCAGTGGATGTCAGAAGAGCCCTCCAGGGGGCGGGGGGGGGGGGGCGGGGCTGGGCAGATCTGTGGATGGTGACTACATCTCCGCCGGCTCGATCCCTCAACCGCAGTAGCTGGCTTACAACCGCCAGCATGTGCCTCCAACTGGAGCTTCCAGGGCTGATACCACTGCGCTGTGTGTGGTAAGGCCCCACCAGTCTTTTGGAACAAAGAATGGTCCTGGTCTGGGGGTTATTTTCCCTGGATGCCCGTTAGCCCAAGCAACCCCCCCCCCCCCTCCCCTGGGTTTCACAGAGTGGGGGGGGGGGGGCGGGGGGTGCACAGGGACCGGTGACCGGGAGGGGCAGGGGCAGAGAGCATCAGGGAACAACCAACACCCGAATGGTACCCATGTTGGCCCTGTTGCCGGGTGCTCAGCAGCAGAGCTTTGGCGTTGAACGAAGTGTTCGCCAGGTTTGCAGGTCCGCTCTACTGGACATGCAGCCCAGGCCTCCCCTTTGTTTATACCACCTGTACCAACCCAAGGTATGGACTGGATTTGTATGCCCCAAGCTTGCTGGTTGTGCTTGGTAAAAACACAGCTAGCTCAGTTTGCAGTGGGGTTTTGTACACAGTTTGTTCAGCTTTGTGATGCATGCAACCTATTTTGACAATTACAGTGGCATGTATGAGTCAATGGCCCCTAACTGTATCTGCCAAGTTTCCCAATGAACTTGCTCATTGTGTTTTCTTGGTCATACAATGATGGTTGGCGAGCCCATATGTGCCTGTTTTTAGTCAAACTGAATCAAGAGATTGTGTTCGCATAAAAATCTCACAGCGTAAGAGAGTGTGGCCCAACTGGAGGAAAGCATGGGTGAAAAATGAAGAGAAACATTGGTTGCCCCTAGGTAACAAGCGTTGCAGTGGAGTGTCTATTTGGAGCAATATGATTGGCATATGTATATGCAATGTGCAACTGCCGTCCCGGAACAAAGCAGAACAACGAAATCCCAGAACTAGAAATGCTGCAAATATAACTGAAGCATGAAATGTGTCATCTACTACTCTGAAAGATGGAACACATGGAGGAGTAGACAAGAAAATCAGCACAGAAGTAGTGCAAAACTATGGCAGTAAAGATGATGCATGCATATGTTCCATAAAATCTGCATTTTTGTGGCATTAAGAATGCTACAGTTTCAACCAATTGCTGTTGTAAACCATTAACACTGCAACTGAATGACAATTGCACCATGCAGAATCACAGGAAATACCCAAGAGAGCAACAATCTAGGTGACGTTGCGCAGCAGAATGAATCTGCTGGCTGAATTCGCGCGGGGGGTCACCAAGCCCGGGTCTTTTACGCCGACTCCCCCCCCCACCCTGGAAATTAGCACCGAAGTGCCGGACCATCGGCGCCCTTAGGCAAATTTGCTTGAACCACTAGAGGGTCAAAAAACGGGTTTTCATCCTATGTGTCTATGCTCAAAATACTCAGTTTTTTCACGAGAACCCAATGATGGATGAAAACCAATTTTGGACCCAACATCAATACCACCCCTGTATGCATTCTCGTCAGCCCATTTTTTCTAGCCCCTGGCCTTGGGATGGGTGGGGATCGAGCCAGTTGTGGTAGCCGTAATCAGTCAGTTCCTGCAGACTTATCAAAAGCAGTTGCGCCACGCCAATGCCATGGTGCGACGCAGCACACAACATGGCCTGTATGAAGCCATGCAACGTTTTCACCCTTATATGCCTTGCGTGCGCCGCGGCCTCTGCAGCGATCCACGCTGCAAATTGGAAGGATCAATGGTTGATTTCTATGTTCAATTAATATTCTACAAAGTCGCAGCTTTTAACTCGCAAAGAATGCGGAGACATCGGCCCAACAAAAGTCCAAAAAAATCTCGGATGCGGCAAATCCGTTGCCGACACGACTTTCAGCAAATTCGCTAGCCTTGCTCAATTCCTAAAGATTATCATAAAGTAGCCTACAGGGGGTGGTAATAGTTCGTAAGCGTAAAGATTCGTTTTGTAGCAGTTCGTTTGGGTGGCGTTCCGAACCGCTGCATGTAGAAACCGCCAGGTGTTACGAACCGCTGCAGCAACGAACTAAAACCGCGCAAATGCGTACCAATTTTGGTCCAATTTGGGGAAGCAGAACAGAGGCTTTTGTATCGCGGTCTGTTGAGCTTCTGTGATTCATAATAGTAGTAATAATGATAATAGTAACAATAATGATCAATTACATTGATACTTTTTCAGTTTTGCCTTCTTTGTCTTCAGTCATGCAGCGCTTCTTCACAAAGGGAGGCCGGTCCATGAACAACGCCCTGGCCGCAGTCGTAGAGGCTCAGAGCAAGAAGGTGTCCTGCAGTTCTAAGGCCCGTCAATACAAGAGTTCAGCGCCGAGGACTTGGCTAGAGTGGACGCCGGCGCAAAAGTCCCTTTGCGTGCAACTATTCTTGGAAGGAAATTACAACCACATTGTGCTGCATTACGGGTGTCGAGCGCCGCCCCTTACCACGCTTCGCGCTTGGGCTGGCAAGGTACAGGAGGGTGAGCCACTGGAAGGGTACGGCACCAACTCAGTTCTCAGCCGCACAGAGGAGGAGACCATTATGAAGTTCATCAAAGAGCTGAAGTATGAGGCTGCCGTGATTGACCTGGACACCATAGCGGCGCTTGGAACAACAGTCGCTGAGAGGTCTCGTGGGCCTGGTCTTGCTCCTGTTTTGGACCGCCAATGGGCTGCAAACTTCCGTCGCATGCACAAGATGGGATGTCTCAAGAAGATCACGACGGAGCGACTGCCTTCTACAGTGTCTGACTTGGCGCTCGACAACAAATGGAGACGTGAATTCTTGGACCTCGTTGAGCAGCCTCAAAAGTATGGTGTGCGTATCCCTGAGGGTGACACCCAGTCGTTGCCGGCGTGGGCGCAGTTGGGCCTGGACGAGACGCCCCTTCAGTACGCGCCCAAGTTGCGCGCAGGGTATGTAGCCGGAGAAAAACAGGTCAGACACTACAGCAGCGCTGACAAGCGACAGGCCACGGCCATGCTTGTGGTCAACCGTGAAGGCACTGTAAAGGTACTACAAGTGTTGCACAAAGGAAAAACAAGTCGCTGCCATGCGCGTCTCGATCTGCCGCACGGCCTGCCATCCTACATGCACGAAGACCACGCGGAGAAGAAACGTCAGACCGGCGACACGTTCAAATACCTGATGATCAAGGTCGACACTGAAGTGGCGAAGGACAGATGCGACCATGGCGTCGCGCACAATTACCCGTGTGTCGTCATCATGGACTGGGTTGGAAGCCATCTCAACGACGACGAGTTAAAGCGCGTCGACGACGCTGAAATAAAGTTGGCTAACTTATACTATTTTGTGGCGCGGCCACACGTATATGTTTTCTTTGGCCGCGCTCGTCGTAGCCATGTCAGCAATGTTGGCGATCAGGTCATCAATCCAGGCATGAGAGCTTGGTTGTGCGACATACTTAAGCGTTGCCACATTGACCATTGCCTGAAGATCCGCTGCGAAAGCACTCCAAACTGGATAGCAGCGAGCGTACGATGAAGGCGCTCCTTGTAACTTGGCTTGCCGAATGGGTTGCATTCCCTTTGACAACCACACACGTCCTCAGCAGCTGGAACATGGTGTTTACAGAGGTGCCAGTGACAGAATCTGTGGATGATGTGGACCTCCCCTGCCCTTCAGCAGCCATCCCCATGCCTGCACCTTTGCTATCTATTGTTCATGGTCCTGTTTCAGATTCAGAGGAAGCCTCAGAGGCAGAGGCAGAGGCAGATTAAGCCTCAGAGGCAAAGATGGACAGCAACATTGACGTGCTGTCACTCCCAGGCAAGAGCGGCAAAGGACCCGGTTGGACAGACTTGCCAAAAGGTTTCGTGCTGCACCACGTGATGTAAATGCTCAGCGTGTAGCCAGGGAGAACAGACAAAGAGCAAGGGAGGCCCGGGAGGCGGTGCAAACTTCGGATGATGAAGGCGCTATGAGCGGTGCAGTGTTGCTTACCATCAGTGAGGAGAGTAGTACCTCTTGTTTCCTCTGGAATAACACCGAGTCGATGAAAGTGAATATCTGGTTCAGCCCTTGCAACAGCGACATGTCCCGCAAAGGGCAGTGAAGTCTGTAGGGTCGGACGATTTGCACACGAGAGCAATTTTTTTTTGGCATTTTTCCCAATTCACGCGAGTTGCGCACGGCAATGGAGGGGCATTAAAGGCCGAGGTGCAATCCAAGTTCCATTAAAAAACAGCAACTCTGGCCACTTCAGAGAAAAAAAAATATTTCAGGGGATAAAAAAGAACCAGGATTTTCAACATAGAAGTGAGTGACAAAAAAAAACAACAATATTTCAGTAGGTAAAAAAAAACAGCATTTTCAATGCAAAAGTGAGTGACAAAAAAAAACAATGTAGGATTTTCAACACAAAAAGGAGTGCAGGTTTAAAAAAAAAAGCAAGACAAACATTTTACACAAATAGCAAGAGTGCAGGGTGCAGAAAAAAAAAGTGTATTGTTTTGAAAAAACGGAGACACAAAAATATTACAAGTGTTATACAAATAAAAACACTAAGAGTTTTGAAAGAAGAAATAATGGTTCTACAATACAAGAATAATCCCTGTAGAAGAAAAACAAAAATTCAACCAAAAGACAACATTCCAGGAAAAAGAAAAATTCAACCAAAAGAAAACTTTCCGGTTTTTCAAACGGGACATCATAATGGATTCGAAATAGAAAAAACAAAGAAACATTGGGGTAAAAAAAAGAGAAGGATGTTGGTACCAACTTTTACATGGAAAAACAGCAGCCTGTTACCAACCGCTGCATGAAAATCACCTTTTACCAACCGCTGCATATGTGAACTATTACCACCCCCTGTATGAGTCGACCAGTAGTAACGAACATCATGTCACGTCATAGGCAAGCAGTGACACACATTTAAGAAGGAGGGCAGTAAGCAGTCAAAAGCAACTGGCCCATCGAAAGGAAAACGTATCGTATCGTAACAGTGGCTCATTATTAGCGGCCAAGAGTTCCAAACATTAAGGTAGCTAAAAATGGTAGACAACGGCCTTTGGCAACAAGAACCTCGGACCTATCCATGGACTGGTCATAAAAAGGAAAACCGTAGATTTACAAGACTAAAGTTTGCAAAATGGAGTACCAATTTGGCGATGCTCTTACCACAATTGACAGTATTCAGAGCACCGCAGAAGGTAACATGGGCCAGATGTAAGGCAATTTTTAAAATTTAGCAGACAAGTGCCAAAATTGCTGTAACCACCCTATTTCTCACAGATTCGTGTATTTTTTGACTTAAAATGACGGAAAATCCGTAAAATAGCAACAAATCTACTATGTTGACAATCTCCCCAAGTGGCAAGTTACTGTCCATGCGCCGCGCAGCCCTTGCCCACCAACCCATTAATTATGTGTGTTCGAATTCGAAAGTGACACCGATTTGCAGATGGAGCACACCAATGTGTATTCATAATCAGCTGGCTTCTTTACGACCCGTGTAATTCGCACAACTTCCAATGGGAATGATAATGCTCATTCTAAAAGGGTATTTGCAAACTGGAGTTTGAGCCTCCGAACATGGGTCTTTACCAGTCAATCCCAGAGAGCCCATGGGGGAAACCAAATCGAAGTGAATGATCACGTTACCAAAGAAGCACACTTGTATGCGTTATCAAACATTGATCCTTGAGGCCGCTGAAACAATGCAATTCAAACCGATGCAATGAGTGAGTACTTCCCAAAAGGAATATGCTTGTCATGACCACACGGGCCTGCGTTCTTCAATGCAGCGACGTGTTTTTTCAAAACACGGCTAGGGGCTCCTTGAGCCCACACTGGGTTACATGTAGGCACAAATGTAAGGCATAGAGGCGTCGTTACACGAAAGGCAAAGTGAGGGCAAGCCAACGGACCGGTTTGTGAAGCTATTGTTATGGTGAGACACATTGTGCACATGTTTTTTGTTGGCAACCTCTGATGCATCACTGAAGAGTTTGTTCTTGCGCCGCCGTGCATCGCTTATTACATTAATCAGATCTTACGTTTGAGTGCGGATTCTCCGACGCTTTGCTTGGTTTCGTGCATTCTTGTGCTCTCTTGTGTCGGGTTGCATGTTGTTCGCGCGGCGTTTGTGCATACGTGTCGTCCCGCGCACGTGGTGTCACGAAATGTCTTAACACCACAACCAAAACATATGATAGGCCAATGAAAAAGTATGGTCTTGCAAAAATTGGCCACAAGTCAAAAAACTTGTTTGTGTCGAGCGCACAAATCATTAACCTTCTTCTAGCCTACTAAACAGTCGCTTCCAGTGAGTTGATAACACACCCGGAAATTGTTCATGAAGGATTCGGAAGACCGCCGGGTTTTGTCCTCTTTCTTGTCCCACGCACTGATGCGAGGAGATGCGTTAATAAGCGTCGTACATACGCATGGGCAAGTTTTGTCTCGTTGCAATTCCTAGTGAAACTTGACACCATGTTGTGCATGATGTTCACCGGCACAAATGACTAGTTGGCCGTGCCGTGCCGGACGGAAGCAACTATGTGCTAAACCTGTCACATAATGATGTTTGCTTAAAACTCAACTACTCTCCGAGAGTATCGTGGGTGCTTGATGTGAATGACACTAGCAGACTTGTGCCTTGGGGGCTCGGCGAAAGGTCTCCACAATTGTGACGTGTCATCAAAAAAGTGACGATTGAGGAAGCTATTTTCGATCTCTTGATAGCCTTGTGCTTTGCACCCCACACGTTGGTTTTTAAAGTGGTTGCTAGAAAACATCGACCAAACGTTATCGAGGTTTTCCTTGGTGTTTTCCACGAGATGCTCAAAAAGAATGGAAAGTACTCGTCAACATTTAACAACAAGTTTCACATGTTGATCGGTGCAACTTGGGTACTTCGCAGTCTCGAGGATGTCGCACGAGGGTAAGTACATGCACCAACAATAAGCATTGGAACATGTTGCAGGTTGAAGGTTGCCGCACTCCGTGACAAAGCGAGGTCTTTAGGCCTACCAATCCATTGTTGCATTTCAATAGGGTGACCGCAGGGTGAATAGGCACTAGTTTATTATGGAGGATACGAAGCAGGCCGCTGCTTGCGGTGAATCCAAAGCTCATTGCCCCGCCGACCGAGATCCAGGTCCCCCACCTAATCAACAACGACCAACGGAGAGTAGGGGTTCGTCTCGAGGGGCTAGTGCCGCCGAGCGCGAGCAACGTCGGGTGAAGCGGCTCATGGAAACTCAAGCGGAGGTCGGGCCGCGTTACACTCTAGTCAAGACCATCGGGCATGGCGCGTATGGACTCGTTTGGTATGTGTTGTGTATTGGATATTTGCGCGTCTGGAAGTTGGCGTTCCCGTTGCATTCTCGTCCTTTCAAGTGCGTCTTCACGTGCACGACGAGCCGCATATGGTGTTGCATGGCGCTTCGGTGTCCAATAGTTAATTAGATCCCTGGCATTGAGCCACTTGACAACTTTGCCCAAGGTTGCACTGTTGCTATGCATGCACCAAGGTTTAAGCCTTCAGTGGGTTTCCATGCGTACCAAGCTTTGTCACATTTCCTTGGTGATTTGCATGTGTTTCGGTGCAATCCTATGTGACAGGATCACATTGAGAACTTATTTCCGGTCGCGGGAGTCGTGTTTGATCACGCACACCGACTCGGCGAACCCGGGTGCTTCTCCAACACGCTACTTGGTTGGACAACCGACCTAGTTAGCTAGACACAGGCGCACTCAAGTGCAAACAACACGCTACTTGGTTGCATGCACAGCTTCCGCGAAGTTGCGAATCTCTAGCCGAGAGAAAGCGCCAAGACTTTCCGTCTAGGTGGCACCATTTGACAAATCTCAAAACCTTCAAATGGACACCTTCCAACGGTGAATGTTCAATTGCCAATGTGATTGAATGGAAAGATGAAAATTCTTTCTGTGTCATATAGCAACACACGTGTTGCACTTTGTCGGTAATTTCCCACGCTCTCGTACGTCCGTTTGGTTGTTAGGTCCGCCCTCGACACGGCTTCCAACGGTGCTAGCGGGTTACCAGAGGAGACTCCTCGTGGAAACGTCGCGATCAAGAGGGTGACCAACGCCTTCGAACATACGACGGACACCAAGCGGCTATTGCGAGAGATCGTGTTGCTGCGGCACTTGGAGCATTCCAACGTATGCACCCGGCGCACTCGGTGCATATGCATTCGTGACTAGCTTCACTCCTCGCGCAATTACGAAGTGTAGGCCAAGGCAATAAGCCCTACGAAAGCTTGCATGGATTACACATCAAAGTGTTGCTTGCCCTTTGTACCAGAAATGCCGCACTATTCGAAACTACTTGCTTGGTATTCTCGCCAATCTTTCGTCACCGAGCCACCCTACCCGCAATCACATGGCCATGGCTTTGTCTTGTCGTTCGCGCGACGGAATGGACGAGGAGCTGTGGAGACAAGCCGCCGGCGTGGCTACATTTGGGCATTTTTTGAGTGTAGCGGATGCTGGTAGTGGATTAATGAAGACGCGGCAGAGTGAGATGGGGGGCAAAGTTTATTAGGTGCAACTAGCACGGTTCGGGGACAAAATTTTTGGCGTGGTCCAAATGGCGAAGTGCCATATTGGATGCCCAAAATTAAGACGTTGTTGGAAAAGATGAATTGATGATATCCTTACGAAGGAGAACAAGCACGGGTGGGGGTATTTGCACCTCCGTATAGGGGTTGTGTGAACACAGTACAAGAACGGGAGCGGGGGGTATTTTTCAACATCATTGTGGAGTGTACGTTGTGTTGAACAAACAACACAACACAACACAACACAACGCAACGCAACGCAACGCAACGCAAGGCAACACAAAGCAACACACCACACCACACCACACCACACCACACCACAACACAACAGTAGGGGGACGTGTTAACACAATGATTGCCAACGCTAGTCACCCACCATGCAAATACGTGATGGGTATGAATGTTGACGACGTACACAAACTGCGAAATGACAACCGCCTCTGCCTTAGCCGCTTGGGTTGCGAACAATACCACCACATGAAGTGCAACAATTGGGGACACGACAACGTTGAGCAGCGATGGGGGAGCATTTGACGGCGCGCGTGCGGGGAGATTTAGCCGTTTGGCCCGATCAGGCAGCTGTAGATTAACTAATAGGAGCTATAATTTCCCTCCACTATTAGGATAAAGGTAGGAAAAATCAACAATCCACCAGGGAGACCCCAAACTAGGGTGGTGGTTGCTCCCAAGGGGCCACCTGATGTATTTTCACCTTGGGCGGCGCTGGATAGGGCAAGACGGAGGGATGTTTACACAAATCTTGGACCCAAGGGTTTGCTCTCCTTAGGGTAAGTAGCGCGCGGCACCAATACTCCCCTGATGTCACAAGTGAAAAAGGTGTGTGTGGTGCCGGCGACCATGCCCCAGGGTCGCATTGTAGGCACTTTGTCTAGGCCTAATAGTGGTGTACAAAAGTGCATGCAGAAGCATAGCACACAAATACCCGCCATGCATGGGCCACAATGTGCAACCTACATCACCCCCCAAGGATGCACATCATGCAGAGATGGGGCCCACCACAATTGCCATGGGATTTGATAACATGCTTAAACCCATTGTCCAGTCTCACTGCATCATTGGGGCTACCTACGGTAATGGTGGAACGGTGAGAAAATATTGTGGCATGCAACCATGTTGGGACACCAGGAATCGATCGTGGTGCTTCAACAACATTGAAATACATGTTGACATTTTGTCAGGTGGGTTTTGGACCCTGTTTAAACTCTGAGGTTGGGTGTTGAACAAGAATATTCACCTGAGTGCCCAGCTCAGGTGCCTCTGGGCATTGATAAATGACATTGTCCTGGTTTGGCAAGCTGAACAGTTGCTGCAAAAGCGGCTTGCCACTTTGTCCCTCATCAAACTGGACGCAGGATTCATTGCCTTGGGTTCCCAATGACCCACAGGAAGAGGTAAATCACAGGCAGGACCTTGGTATATGCCCTAGGTTGTTATCACACCTGCACAAAATTGGGTTTCTGCCTGCTTCTTGGGACAAAGCACCCTTCGTACGGGCCACCCTGGATATACCCAAGTATTTGCTTGCACTGGATCTAAGTGTGCATTGTTATGATGGCCAACCCCCCCTACAACAACAACCCCCCCCTCTGCCAGCTCATTCATTCCCTCACATTGTGTCCAACCCTTCGGCATTTCTTCTGCAGATCCTGCGAATTTTGGACGTGCTGGCCCCCGCAGACGATCGCCGGCAGTTTGCGTCCCTGTACATCATCACTGAGCTTATGGACACCGATTTACACAAAATCATTCAGGTATGCAAACCCGTCGTGCACGAGAGGGCACGACTCGGAGGCAGCAGTACTGCAGATGAAGGGGCAGACAACACCAAGAGGCCGCGAAGAGCAAGAGGGGCTTGAGGCCGTACGTTTGTGCGTGAAAACATGCGTGTTTGCGTCGAGGTAGCAGTGCACCATCCTTCAACGGTGTGCACAACCTACCTTTTTTTTTTCTGAGCATCAATGGCCAAGAAGCAGCGGTTCTGTGACACGCACTAAGAAAAGCTGAGCCGGCAGATAGTTCGTTACCACCCGAACGATGATAAGTTTTGGGGCACCTGTTGGGGTCCCGGTGACAACACACGCACGGGGTGAATGCGGGATGCTGTTGGTGTGCTGTCGCATGCCGAAAGCACGCGGCCAATGGGTCCACCTTGAGGAGAACGGCATGGCAGCGGACACATCTTCATAAGACTGCCATTGCCTGTGAGGAAACGGAATGATATCCGAGAAGAAATTGAATGATTAGGTAAACCAACAGCAAGAAAGCTAAGCGCCAACTTCCTCCCTAATGCCCATGCACCCCAAAAATCAGCAAAATGACCAAACATGCAAAACTTACATTGAACCAGGTTTTCACAATGCAAGTTTCGGATTGCCTCAATGCCTGTGCATCATGCATATGGCCCTTGTTTTGCTTTGTTTTGCAGTCCCCACAGGCTCTCAGCGATCAGCATGTTCAATATTTTGTTTATCAAATTCTGCGGGGCCTGAAGTATCTACATTCGGCAGGGATTCTGCATCGAGACATGGTGTGTGTGCAAGAGCAAATGGAATGTGTATAATGTGTTTGTACCTGTGAGTGAGTGAGTGAGTGAGTGAGTTAGTGAATTAGTGAGGGACTGAGGGTGTTTCCCTCTGCATTGCTGGGTGGACAAGAATATTGTGTGTTGGTGTGAATACGTACATGCGTGTCTCTCGCTGCCTCAATCTCTCTCTCTCTCTCTCTCTCTCTCTCTCTCTCTGTGTGTGTGTGTGTGTGTGTGTGTAGCATGTAGCATGTTTTGACGAAAAAGATTGTGGCACAGACCAGCATCTGCCGCTTTGGTCGCACCCCTGACTATACAATTACACTATCAGAAGGCCCTGCCCACCCTGTACCGGTGAGATGTGTGAGGGTTGCCATACCTGTGAAGTATACAGCAAGCAGCATGCAGCCAATCAACTTTGTTCGACGGGGGTTGACGTGTAGGCCCGAACCCTCCGCACCCACACACCCTCCGGACCCCCAGCCTACCGTCCTTCATGAAGAATACACGGCCCTTCACGATCTTGACCACAAGCACTAAAGCGGCGAGGCTGTGCAGCCTCCTTTATTCCATTCAGCCACATGTTCTCTGCCCTTGAGCCCTTTGTGCACGCTTGCACACACAGGCATCCTCAGACACATGCAAACAAACACAAACACCCGTCGCCCTGAGTATATCTGTTGTGGTGAGGGTTTTTATGAGTGGGACGGTAGCAAGGTGTTTGAGTGCCTCACGTGAGTATGCACCCAATAAGCAGGGGATGTGGTTTGTGGTCCAACAGGCTGCACGTCGGCAACTGGAGCAGGTCACTATCTTTCAAGATAATATGCAACCGGTGTGGGGATCGCTGAATTTAAGGTCTAAACAGGGGCCTCCCCATTGGCGTGTATGCGGGTTGGAGGTGTCAGGGAGTCCAGATAACATGCAGTATTAGCCTAGACGCCTGGACGAAGGTGGCTCTGATGCCGTGGGTATGCGTGTTGCTGCACTAGAAACAAACCAGATGCGCAGGCTCTACCGTAAGAGAGAGGAGTCAAGCTGCGGCAAAGTGGTGTGTACGAAGTCTCCTGCAGGCTGGCCGTGTCTGACAGACCCATCCACCAGGCTGCCAAGCACTCACAGGCGCCCTATGGCTTATGTATGCATGTTTCACTGCAGCACATGCAGCAAAACAAAAACAGATCATTGCAGTAGCAAGAACCACTCAAGGCTGCACAGAGGTCCACGTATGTGGAGAAAGAAAAGAGGAATCTATGAAGGGAATTGCAGTGACAGTCACCGGGTGTGTAAAGGGGGCGCCAGAAGCACCTGCACAATGCCTCATGCCATTTGCAGAAGCCCAGCAATATTCTGTTGAATGAAAACTGTGAATTAAAGGTTTGCTATGCGTTGTTCCTGTTTTGATGTGTGTCCATAGGCTGGTTGTCAGACTGCCCATCTGTGCTCAGTGCCTGCCCTGCAAAGACAAGCAGAGACGCCCGTTCCCATATGCAGTGCACTATGTGCAGAGCCACTCTCAATGCGGCCCATCAGCACTCCAGTCCCGATAGAACCTAGAGCCGTCTTTGTGGCAGAGGGCTTTTCGGTGGCGGGGGGCGGGAGGCAGGGGGCGGTTTGCAAAGGAAAGGGGGGGGGGGGATGCTGAATATGAAATGCATTGCAATGCACCCGAAGTCTGGACTGGGTGCTCTTTTTTTTTCTCCGGTTGCGGACCTCGTCCAAACCCCCGTCCCAAACAAGAACATGCGTGCGTTCTCATGGTGCCTCCCTCGGAGACCCCCCCCCCCGTTGAGTTAGGCAACAAAAACGTCATGTTTTCAGAGACAGGAAACCCACTGGCCGTGTGGCATTGCAGAAGATTGCACAAAAAAGTGGCGTCTAATGGTGAGGCTCAAATTCGTACCAGAAAAAAATTGCTGCAGACAAAAAATTGCGTACCTTCGAGTAGTGTAGCAGGGACAGGGCGCACACATTGGGTTGCTTTGGACCACACATTCCCTCTAACAGTTGCAGTGCTACCCATTTTGCTCAAAGTGCCTGCAAATGAAGAGATTTTGCGGGCGCGTGCTTATGGTGACGCATGTTCTTGTTGGGGCGGGGGGTTAGTATTGACGGTCGAGTGCCGTGTCTTTTGTGTGACCTGCTTTGTTGATTGAGGTCAATTCTGGTGGAGAAGGGGTTGAAATACCCCAACCCCCCACCCCACCCCCAAACGCCCCGCTACAGATGACGGCGAAACAAAAGCCCGTCACACGAAAGACATGGCACTGGATACCGGTTGTATTACATGGTCATCAAGGGCACTCGTTTATCACTCCACTTTTCTTTGCTAAGGAGCACCCGCAGGAGCGCCCAAGATAACCGCTCAACCGCCGGCGGTTACCCTCCAACTGCCGTCGGGTACCGCCCGAATACAATTGTCTGGTCACCCATTTCCTTTTTTCTTTTCTGAGTGAGGGAGCGCCCTGGACAAGAGGCTCTGCATTGCCTGCGCTGACAGAGCCTGGGCACCTGCCACCCCTGAGCTGGGTGTTTTTGAATCCCAGCCCAGGCAGCAAAATACAGCCTGAGAGAGCTACCCCAACACATTCTTGGTTCAGTCCAGGTGATTCATTATGGATTAATATGGAGCATAATATTGGTCTCTGTATGTTGATTGCCAGACGAATACTCAATTTCAAAATACTCAGCGTTCCAACCCGACAGAGGGCTTTCTCCAACACAAGAAATGCCCCCCCCAGAATGGCCATTTTCAGCCCAGATTTCAGGATTTTCGTTCACGGCACACACAGTGCATGCAGCGGGTATACAGGGGGCACATAGGGAGCATGCAGAGGGCACACAGAGGATATCTCTCGGGGACGGTACCGAATGCGCCAACTCGGTGGGTTTTCGGGGGGTCGTCATCATTGTGCCTGATTTGTGCCCACTGTGTGTCCCGTGGGGGGGGGGGTATATGGGGTATATTCGAAAAGCCCTTGAAAAGGGCTATTTGGAACACCCCAGGTCTGCATGCTGTACTGACGACATGTTTGAGATTTTCGTCCGTTTTGGACGGTGCCTGCGTTCCTTGCTGCCTCTTTTTGTCAACAGGCAGCTACCATGTCCGCATACAAATTTACACCACGTGCTGTTGCTTCCCCCGATGCACTACAAAAGCGTTTGGTGCGCAAAAGAGCGCGCTCAGGGGGTGTGAGGTGGGTGCAGGTGCATGAGCCTGGCAGCTGGGCGCAACGTCCAGCTGACCAAACAGCGAAATGTGGACCTCACAACTGACGGCCTCTGGGCCATGCCTCTCAACACATGGTGGGTGCCTGTGAAGGCACGCAGGCTGCAGGATTGGGGGAAATTGAAGAAATATGTCCCCATTCACAAGCAGGGTGATGTGTGCCCCAATGGGGTCCCAGCCCTTGTGGAGAGGGACAACAATGATGACAATTCAGATTTGGAATAAGCGGTGGTCCCCTGTGCAGTGCTCCGTCCCATGCATCGTCCAAGTTTCAGCTCTGTGCTCAGAAATGTGACCACCTACCTACCCCCCCCCCCCACCCATACATTTCTGAAACGGCATTTTCTCACAGATTTCAAAAAGTATACACATACCCCCCCCCCCCCCACGGAACGAAAGTTTGGCGCAACAGACCAAAAGTTCACAAAACCCGCAAAAGTGCCAAAACCCGGCGCGTTGGCGCGTTCTGAATGTCCCCGAGAGATATGCGGAGGGCACACAGAGGGCAAAAACAGGGCCACTTCATGCCCCAGATAGCTGACCTGCACTTGGCATAGAATGGAAGAGTCTGTGCTCCCTGATCACCTTGCTCTGGCCCATCAGAAATGGTGTCTCCAATGAGCGTGGGCAGCACACCCAGAAAAATTGCCATCCAGGAACCCACCACGACCCAGCTTGGCCGCCCCCCCCCGTGTCCCCCCTGCATCCTCCCTGGTCCTTCCTGCCTCCAGTACCCCCAGCATCCTGGCCTCGCTGGTTCTTGCCACATCCTCCCGGAGCCTTCCTGCTTCTTTCCGGTCCTCTGACCCAGATAGTGTGCCAGGACATGCCTCATAACCGTGTAGTGTGGCCAGGAAATGTAGGCATCCGACAGCTTTGAACCCGGCATAGCCTATCGCACTTTCCCTGCAGATCTGTGATTTTGGGCTCGCCAGATGTCTGCCACCCGGCAACAAAGCAATAGCCGGAGATGATTATGATCCTGCCCAAGATGCAAACATGACAGAGTACGTGGGTATGTGCCACAGTCAGACAGGGTTTCAAAGGCCTGCAGCCCAGCGGCGGGGCAGGACTGGGCCCTAGCCTCAACCCTCAGCCCTCAGCCCTCAGCCTTCCGGCCTGGTCCAGAGCCTCCCAAAGCGAAGAGGCAGATTGACAAAAGTGGTGGGGCCTGTCTTTCGGTGGGGGACGAAGCTCTGAAAAGATGCTTGGATGCCCTTCACCCCCTCTGGTCAGCAGCTTCAAGGAAATGCCATGCCTTCCGTCAGCTGCAACAGATTGCCCGTGGTCCAACGGGGGGACTTCGGCCGGCCAACCGGCCGCTGGAGCCTGGCCACCCTCAGTGCCCCGTTGCAGTGCAGGAGTCGGATGGGGCTGACCATTGAGATTTTTGAGGCGACCAAACGATGAGCCCAACCCGAACCTACACTACCACCGTTCCGATACCCCTGCAAAGTAGGCAGCACACCCGCTCTATCGCTGAGCGAAGGACCTCCCCCTGCGAAAAGACAACCAAAGAAGCACTGCAGATTTTTTGGGCGGATCTTTTGGGCGGAAAGTTTGTCTGTATGGTTCACCCCTGCCGCCTTGGTAGGTGGTTGTGTCAAACAGGCCAAGTCCACCAAAGGTCCCACCTACACCTTCGCTTTTTACCCCACCATGCCCTGGGAACAATTGGAAAAGCCGCTGGCACTCACCTCGCAGCCTGAGCCTGCATATTTTGCAGCGGCTTTGCGCAAAATCAGTTAGACTCACTAAGCTTGAGAAGCGGTGAGTTGCCATTTCGCCCATTTTCCATCGGTGAATTTCGCTGTTCGCATCATTGGCACAAACCAGGCGGCTGCGCGGTAGGAGTCATTTTCCAGCAGGAATCAGTGTCCACAAAACTCGTTGTACTACACAGTAATTTACCAGCCTTTATGGAAACCCTAAACAGTGGCACCAGTGGCACGAAGATATCTGTCCTTAAACCCTTGTGAGCACAATCCCGGTATTGAGTTGGTGATCTTGGTAGCAGTGAGCTTACAGGTCTTGCATGGCCTCTGGTCTGCTGCGTCTGCTTTCATCTGCACCCTCTCGCACTGCACATGTCTATTTCCCACAGTGACTCGATGGTATCGAGCCCCAGAGCTTTTGCTGCAAGAAAAGCATTACACCAAAGCAAGTATGTAGTTGTGGTCGCTTGTTGAAGGTTACTTTTGAGGCACATTGCTCCAGGAGGAACCTAGGGGGCGCTGGTGTTTTGAAACAATTGCTCGTGTATCTGGTACTTTTTGTACATGTCTCTTTGTTATGTAGCATTCATTGGGATGGTAAAACAATTGGATCATGTGGGTGGCCGCGGGAATCGTCTTTTTACACCATTTCAACAGAGGAATTGATTGATGGTGTCATTTTCTCTTTGTTGTCAGAAAATGTAGTGAGTGAGTGTAGTGAGTCCATCTATGACAAAGAACAGGTGCCGTCCCCATGGGTGGCCCATGAAGCGCCAGAGCTGTAGAATTGCATTCCGTCATGTCCACTTGTCAAGAAGCTCAGAGACATGGGTCATTTTTCCACCTCAAAATCAGGCATTGTCTGGTGAACATCTTAGATTAGCATTGTACCTCCACAGCAATTTGATTGTTGCAACAAAATGAAGATCTGCATGTAGTGTGGACATTTTTTTGTCCTCTATGCTTGTCTTAGTGAGCAATTGGGTGATGCAATGGTGCTGTAGGATTGTTACTCCGAGTGTATTTCAATAATGTTGAGTGTGTATTGTGGCATTTGCATGCTGGAACGTGCTACAACGTCGGGTGTCAACGGGCAATGCATGGTTGCAAATTTGAGACAAGTCTTGTGTCCCAATGGGCACACTAGCACTGGGCCAAAACACGGAGTCTCTGCAGCACATCCAAAATAAGCTTCACATTAGCCATGAGTCCAATGGCTGCAACTTGAAGCACCTGCAACTTTGAAGCGCCTGCTGTCAATTATGTGGGATTGGGTTGTTTTGGTGAGGCGCCATTATGGGGAATGGCAAGAAAGGACTGTGGACTAGTGCATCTTGCATCCTGAATGAAGGGTGTTGGAAGGAGTTGGGGTGTCAGAGACCTTACAAGCCAAAAATATTGTGAGAGGGAGTCAAGGGGGAAAACGCTCCAAGAGTGGGGTAGGGGAGCGTCATAAGAGCCCCTTTCCCTGACCCCCTCCCTTGGAGTTGGACCTCCTAGGGGAGTATCAGCGCTTAGCACGCGCGGCGTGCTACTTCTACGGCGTGTTTGCCTGGAATGGGTTGGCTTTAACCCCCTCACAAGCTGCCGCCTAAGGAGAGCAAACCCTTGGGTACAAGACCTCTGTAAATATCTTGCCCTATCCGGCGCCTCCCAAGGTGAAAATACATAGGAAGGCCCCTTGGGAGCAACCACCACCCTAGTTTGGGGTCTCCCTGGTGGATTGTAGATTTTTCCAACCCCTATCTTGATAGTGGAGGGAAATTATAGCTCTTCTGGCGTAGCCACCAGTGAATCTACAGCTGCCTGGTCAGGCCAGGCAGCTAAATTTCCGCGCCGTGCGCGCGCCGCATCAGGTGCTGCCCCCGTGTTGGAGGCCAAGATTAGCCACGGTCATTATGGCAGTGGTATTTCTATTTAAGCTCACCACCTCACCTGGATAGTGAACCCAGGTTGTCTTGGCCACGTGTCACATATCACCTGTGCGATGACAGCAGAGCCATGTGGCCCCGTTTTGGTTCATGTGCATTGAGTTACACCCCTGCCACAGGTGAGATGTTACCAGTGCCTGCAGCCTGGCCTCAAGCTTATCACACAGCCTTGTGCTGCCCTTCCTGCTTGCTCGTGCATTTGTTTTTCATGTTGTGCATGTGTGTGCACGCATGTGTGGTGGTGATGGTGGTGCTGTTGGTGGTGGTGGTGGTGGTGGTGGTGGTGGTGCATTTCAAACGTATTTCGTTGCTGTTCCTAGGTGATGTGCTGCTGACATGATGTGCTTCTGTGGAGTGCGGATGCAGATGTGGATGTACATGTAGGCATGACAATGTGCAATCGTGCCATCTCCCTTTTTCTGCAGTTGATATCTGGTCTGTGGGGTGCATTTTCGCGGAGATGCTTGGCCGCAAGCCCATATTCCCTGGCCACGATTGTATGTTCATTCTGCCCTTTCTTTTCGCCATGAATCCCCTTTCTTCCACCCTGTAAACTGTCCGCTGTGCCTGTGGACACATCTGGAGAGGTTGCAAGCTGGTCTGTGTGTAAGCAGCCTGAGCGTTTTCAGATTATCCTTTGCGGCTCACAGGTGGTTGTATTTGGACCCCAGGGAACCAATCAAGGCTGTGTCTGTGGCGGGGACATGCATTACCAACCATGACTCTCTCGCAGGGCCAGGGATTTGCTTGACAATTGGGGTGTAGGAACGGGGTGGTCTGAAGGGACCACCCACACCACCCACCCGAAACCACAAAAATTGTCTCTCAAGCAAAATGAAACAACTGAGAGGCCCATTTTAGGTACACAACATTTTTTTCGCTCTTGGAACCCCCCCCCCCCCCGCCTCTCACGGGGCAGGCCAAGCGCTCAGCACATCCCTGCACAGGGCCCGCGGACAAAGTAGGAGGATGGTGTGTGAGCCCAACATTTCTCCCTCAGAATGACCAGCCCGACCAGCGCAGAGTGCGGATGAGTTTAACTATAACATTTTCTTGGAGTACAATTTTTGTGTCTGGGCACCTCGGGGCCCAATTTTCAAGCTGGCATTGTACCTCAGGCAGCCCTGTTCCGGTGCCACTGTCACTTGATCCCCCTTTTTTGCAGCCCCTTCTGCTGCGGGGTCCAAAGCCCTCCCATACACAAACCAATCACATCAAAGATGTTGCTTTGATCAAAATGTAGATGCGCTGTTGGACAATGTTGAGGGACCCCAGGTTCGGTGGTTTAAGCATTACGTTGGGTTGTAGTACCAGCACCATTGGATCCGGCTGCTGTGCAACAGGCATCCCCCAATTTTCACTCGAACCTCCCCTTTGGGGTTTGCTGTAGCGTGAGTGGCTCAAGGGGATGATCTGTGGGGTGGGGTTGGGAACGGGGAATGTGAGACCCCCGAGAAAGTAGCTGGGGATTTATGTCATTGAACACAACACCCTCACAGTAGGCACTCGTGAAATGGAGCCTGGATCTTTTGCAATACGCAAAGGTGACTTTTTTCGTTGGTACATGTGCATTTGCGGGTTGGGTCGCACGTTTGACAAAGGTTTCTTGCTGGGGCTATTGGGGTTGTGACTGCGCTGGTTTCTGGGGCTGGGTTGCGTCAAATAGACGCTGGCAGCAACACTGGCAACAATAGTAGCACAAATGACAGCAAGGGCATGCATGACACAAGCTTAGGCCCCACATCAGCACCATGTGCAACAGGCAGAATCGTTGACGCAGTTCTGCGGATGCGGGCAATACAATAAATTGCATGCAAGCTAGAAGCATGATGCAACCAAAGAGAAACCAAGATGGAATGCATGGGAAATCTGAAGACCATCTCTACTATTTGGGAATTTCCCACTCTGCCTGTTGAACAGAATGCCACATGCGACAATTAGTGCAAATTCCCACCCAGCCCAAAATCCCACCTGAGCGGTACCAAATTTAGATCTATGCATGGTTTATCTTGGGCAGTGGCTGAATGCTCTACCGCTGGCCAAGTGGTGGCAACGTAAAACAGTGGGGCATCACTCCTGAAAAATTGTGTATCAGGGGATTCATTGTGTATGCTCACCATGGTTGCACCCCCTCCGCCGCCAATTCCTTCAATAGGACGTCCTTAGCCTGTTACATTAGTTTATAGAGGTATTCTCGGGGCTAGGCTGGATCATGTTGGGTTGAATTGGGTTAGACTGGATTCTGGGGCCCTGACTCCCAGGACGGGCCATGACCTCATGGTCTGCCAGATTGTTGAGACAACACCCAGGGAAGGGGATGGGGGCAGAGTTTCATGGAGCTAGAGGCGCCCAGCAGTGTCCCTTCTGCATCCTACCATGTTTGTACTGTCACAATGTCATGAAACCAACCCCTATTGGAGCAGGAAGTCGGGGGGATCCCACGTGGCCCTGAGACCGTCAAAACTCACCTCCGCACTGTTGCACAGCCTGGAAGGACAATGGTGCGAACACAGCAGTCCACTCTTTGAGCTGGCCATTGGACTGCATCCCAATGCATGCCAGGCTGTGCTGTCACAATGTGTCAATATGTCTGAGGAATCAGACAATCCTTGCCACCACCACTTATGCTTCTGTGCTCAGGCTCAAGGCACAAACCTTCAGCTTGAGCAGAAAATCATGGGGCCCCGCCTAGCCTATGGCACATGGAGCACACTCCACTGGCGACACCACGGGCAAAATGCCGGGAAATCCAGTACACCACTAATGTGTAACAGGTCCAGAGCTGTGGAGGATGGGGAGCATGCCCCCCTACAACCAAGATGTGGCACTGGTCACTAATTCTACACGGCAACCTACCAGCTTTCATAGAACACTCGACCACCACCACCACCAAAAGCACACAGTAGGCGACACATTAACCCATTCTCCTGGCTTCACCTCATCTTCTCTTCCCATATATCCCTTTGTTTTGTGCATACGTATGTAGATATTGACCAGCTGATCTGCATCACAAATATTCTGGAGACGCCAACATATGAGGATTATGAAAATATTGGCAGCCAGCAAGTGTGTTTTTGCATTATGCATTTTTCATGCAGTGGTGGTGGTGGTGGTGGTGTGGCAGCGGCGCTGGCGGAGGAGGAGGAGGGTGTGGTGATGACGGTTTAACAGATGCAACACTGAGGTGCCCCCAGAGCACACAACTATGGCATCTAGTTCACTATTTGTTTGCGGTTTGTGGCCTGACAACGTTGGATACACCATCTTTTTGCCGTGTTTGTATCCCCACGCATTTTTGTGCTTGTTTTATGTGTTTGTGCTCACACTCATGCGTGATGTTGTGAGACATTTGTGCCAATTCTCTCAAGCTTACCCCTAGTATTGCACAGCTGTCCCCAGGAGCTCAGGGCCAACTTGGTTCATGCTGGCTGCCAGCACCTCTCCTGCACGGAAATGGACCACAAGGTCCAGGTTGACTTGCAGAATTTGATAGCAAAATAAAGGAAATGGGGGAGCCTAACGCGCAGTGTGCGCGGTGCGCTATTTTTTGGTTGTTGCCTTCTTCTCTTGTTCGGGTAGCACTCGTTTATTTACCCCTTGTGCTTTTTCTCAGCCCCTCACCGGCCATGAAACCCCTGGTGAGCCTGTTTGCCGTCGCTGCGGGATAGGGCGCCAAGCCTGGTTGCGATGGCTGTCGCGGTGGTGGACAACAGCCACGGGTGCCCCAACCCCTCCCCCTTTGGAAAGCAGTAACCCACAATCAGAGGCACAAACGGCCGTGCCAAAGAGTGCATCTCTCTCCTCTCATCACCAACCTACGGCCTCCCGTTCCAATACTGTTGCCTTGTGGGACTGGGCACCGCGCAGGGTAGCGATGCAAAATGCGAAAGGACCGAAACGGTACCTTGCAGGATTGGGCACCCCCATTAGGTTTTATTGGGTATTATTAGGTATTAGGTATGTGCCTCTTTGGTGTGATGGCCATTCCAAAGAGTGCATCTCTCTCCTCTCATCATCATCCTACGGCCTCCCTTGGCAGGGGTTGTGGGCGGCTACAACCACCATTGCATTGGTGAGGAGGTGGAGTGGAGGCCTCCGTTGTTGTATGCTTACCCCTTAGGCCACTGCATCCTTGCCAGCCTGAAAATTCCTGGAACATTTGAGAAACAGCACATGAAACACAGCATGCGGTGCAATGTGCGGTGCGCGCGGTGCACTAGGATCCCTCAATGCCGATGACAGCATCAGCTCAGCAGAGCCACACTACCTGGGAGGGGTGTACTGCTGCCAGTTGTCCGGTACGTGGGCAATGTGCAGATGGGGAAACACCATGTCAAAGGCATTGGATCCGAATTGCAAGCAAAGGACGAGGAGGGGCGGCTTATTGTCATTCCTCGTTTGCACCCATGGCAGCTAGGGTTGCCCCTTGACCATATGGTGCATCTGTGAGGCAAAGTGTTTCCGAATAGGCAGCATCATGTAAGGGAAGGCGCTGGTTTTTTTAGATCCTGGACGCGACTGTGAAAGAAAGGCGCTCTGGGCTGGAGCCAGTCAGAGACCAGCATCTGCGCCCCCGACCCCTCAGATCACGACGTGGTACTGCATTGGCTGCTGGGGCAGCCCACCGTCAGCAAGCTTGCTGGTTTGCCAGCAATCGAGTGGCGCAACCTTATGCTAGGCAGCTCACTGAGTGGAAGTGCTCCAAAGTACTAGTACAAGCTGCGTGGTTCCTGTCTGCTGGTCCATGGGTGATCAATGCAGTCCAAGGAGCTCGCTCTGAAGGGGAGCCACTGCTGCATGCTAGGACCAATGACGAGATGAGAGGCCACGCCTTTGATGCCTTTGGTACCACCTTGGCCGGCCTTGAGTCATGTCCTCTTGCATGACTGGAGCCCGTAGCTCTGGGGACGCCCCACATTCCACAACAACACTCCACAACAACACTCCACAACACCAAGGGCAGATGCCTCGAAATGCAGCAGCGCTGATGGCCAAAATTTGGTGATCTGGAACCCCGTGCTTCTGTGTTCATCAGGGGAGACCACCCTCCGGATCTAACGTTTATTGGAATGACTGCATGTGAAGCCCGTACCATCAGGGCAGTGAACGCTATGGGTGCAGCATACTGCACTGGTGAACAGTGGGATTAATGTTCTATTTTGACCAACAGGCTTGCACCTCTCATCCCCAAACAACCTTATTCAATTCATTGAGAGATCACATACACAATTTGCACTGCTCATGGAACGCCTCCCCGAACTCGCTTTTTCTCACAGTAGATGGATGGTTAAGATCTGACCGTTCAGGCATGTGCACGGTTGGCTTTTTCCGCACCTGTGTATCTACTGTGCAGGAATCACACATGCCTATGCACCAGCCACACAGCAATAAGGCTCAGACCAAGCCCTGAAGCGTAAGTGTGCAGACTGACACAAGGGGACAAGCATGCCACCCTTGTTGCAGCATCAAAGGAGGACCCCGGATGATACACCATCCGTGAAGTTCGGTGCAGGCCCTCCTTACAGCATGGGTAGCGTCCCGGGATATGCCACATGGTAGCAGAGGCTTGGGCTCTGTGCCTGAATCTGAAGCACCCGCCTGTCGACCTGAGTTTGTTGCGTTGGAGCTAGGAGAGCTCGCCGCTTCGACATGCGAGTGCCCCCTCCCCATTCAATCACCCCCCAACTCCATCCCTTCTCTTCTAACAGCATGATAACCTATTTCTTTTTTTTTGGGGGGGGGGTGCCAGGTGGGTGTCACAAACCGAGGAGGTGCTGCCCCGCAGTGTGGGGGGTATTGCCTGGGCGTCTCCAATGTCCATACCTCCTGCTGTATCAGGGCCCAGCTATCAGGGCCAAGTGCTTCGCTCTTGGGAGGGGGTTCTCCAGAAGAATGGCTGCATCAGTGTGCATGCGTGCATGCCTCAGTGCATATGGCCCCTGCTCCTTCAAAGCCCATACACAGAGCACATAGAGGGGGCATATGGGACCAACAGTTGTCCCTTTCAGGGTTTTCACTGACCCGTCTCTACAGATTGGCTACCCAGACAACAAACCCCCTGTAACTGCTACCCAGTGGAACGCTTTCTAGTGTTCCGTGTTCCCATGGATAAGCGGCAACCAAAGGAGTGCCTTCTGGAGCTGTCGAAGGCAACATATCAGCATGCGCTGGCACACCGGATTCAGCACTGCTGGTCGCCAACCCTAAGTGTTGTTGCAAGCTTCAAATCCTTCTTACGAAGCTGCCTCATTCTGGTGCAATGAAAAATCCACACAAATGCGTCACTTTCTACTCTCTCTCTCTCTCGGCCGCTGCATTCTTAGGCTCGTCAGTTCCTGTCAACTCTGGAGAACAAGGCCCCTGTGCCTTTCAGCAATTTGTACCCCAATGCCAACCCTCTGGGTATGTTCTGTCTGATTCTTGAATGCAATGGTCCCATGGTGCAGCATGTGATGTTCTGAACCCTGCGCTTTCAGAAGTGTTTGTACAATGCTCAATTGAGCAAGTCATTGATAAGTGTTGTGGAAGACAGGGCAACGAAGGGGTAGTTTTCTGGGCCTATTTCGGGAACTGGAGGAATGGAAAAAATGGCCTCCAGGGCCGCTTTTCCAAATGAACAATGTGGGGGAAACATTTTTTTTATGTTTTGGTGGGAGAGGGCTGGAACCACAGGGGGAACAGGGAACAACGGAGGGAAATGTGGGAATGACGTGGGAAACCAGGGGTGAGTCGCAAGTTTTGAAGAGACTTGTTGGGGAAATGATGGTGGATGTTGCTCCATCGCTATTGTACCACAATTGCTGAATGTCCTTTGCCCGTTAATCATAATCATCTAAGGCTTGTTGGGCCTGCAGCTTCTTGCTCCTAACGCGTATGCCAATATGTTCACCCTGATTTCCCTCCGCTTTCCCCGTTTTCCCCACATGCCTTCTCCTGGCCCTCGATTACACACTGACGTTGTTCTGCTGCGTTGGCAGGGAGAGTTGCTTGATCGGCGGGCGCAGAGGCTTGGAAGTGCCGGGGGGGGGGAGGGGATCAGGGCAAAACAAGTAAAGCCATGCAACATATTTTTTTACCCACCTCTAGGTGACGATATTTTCAGGTACTGTTGCCAAAAAGTTTGAAACTTGTTCATGGACAGAATAGATACCCCCTTTTCCCCGCAAAATCCATAACCATAAAGGGGGGTAACGGAGGGCAGGTATGTGGTGGGGTTCTTGCCGACTGTTGTCTGCAGAGTGCACTTAGAGTGTAGTTTGCATGTGTGTACTATTCATGGTGCATAATGTGCAATCAGCAACGTGCAAAGTGCATTGTGCATCACGCGCAGTGTACACTGTGCAGAGTGCACAAACCGCAGAGGCACGGCGTGCTAAGCGCACTATGTGTGGTCCGCACAGTGTATGGTGGTGCAGGGTGCAGGATACACAATGTGCATTGCTCAAATCCGTACAGTTTGTGGTGCAAAGTTTAAGCCCGTGTACCCGTCCTGTCCCCTTTCTCAGTTATCAGTCCTCAGCTACCGCTTATGTCTGCCCTCAACGGTCCATCAACCGTCTTGTAACCGTGAGATTTCATCCCTAAACTGCTTGTCCAACCACCAGTAACCACTTTGCAACCACTTTTGAAACCCCTTTCCAGCCTCCTTGCCCCCCAAGCAAATCCATGCCCATGATATATACCTCAGCGATATATAATCAGCGAGTTGCACAAACTCTTTAGGGTATGGTGCCCCGTCAACCTCCTCTGGCGCACATTCTGGGGTTCTCTCATGGGAGCCTAGGAGCCTGGCGGGGGGAGGGGGTTCCGGAGGTGCTGCCCCCCCCCCTCCCCAACCCACAGCAGGGTAGGGAGAAGCCTACACGTCCATTACTATGTGTGCAGCTCTTGTGCCATGTTTCTGCCTGTGTGATGGAGGCAAACCCTTGCCGTCTGCCTTTGCTGCAGCGCTGAGTTTGCTGCAAGACATGCTGAAGTTCAATTGCCACAAGCGAATTCCAGTGGAAGGGGCGTTGGAGCACCCATATTTGAAAGACCTGCATGACACAGAAGATGAGGTAGCGTGAGCGTGCTGTTGGGCCCAGAATGTGGCGCTTGAGGCTTCAGGGCAAGGTTGTGTTGACTGTGATATCTGATTAATGGTTTTGAGTAATGGCCATGTATGTGGCGTTGGATCACGTTTATGAACAGACTCATGTTCAGTTGTGTAATTCGTGCAATTTTTTTTTGCGGTAAATGCCTGTACCACAAAAATCCCTTGTAAGCCCGTCACAAGCATTACCGCAAAAAAAAAGATTACACGACTTGACGATTTTTTTGTACACGAGTTTACCGCAAAAAAAAATTACACGACGTGACAATTTTTTGTTACACGCATTTACCGCATAAAAAAAATTACACGACCTTACCGCAAAGAAAAAATTACCAATTTTACTCAAAATGCATGCTTGTAGGCGATGTGCCCACCTGTGAGCCACTTCTGATTTTGTCCCTGCGCTTGGCGTTGGGGACCCCCAAGAATGCAGGGGTGACATAGCACTTGTGCCCTCTTCTGGGCCCCGAGAAGGCAGGGTGAGGTAGCCCCTTCTGATTTTCTCCCCGCGTTTGGCGTTGGGGACCCCCGAGAATGCAGGGGTGACGTAGCATTTCCGCGCTCTTTTGGGCCCCCGAGAAGGCAGGGGTGAGGGGTGAGGCAGCCACTTCTGATTTTGTCCCCCTTTGTTTGGGGACCCCCGAGAATGTAGGGGTGACGTAGCATTTCTGCCCTCTTTTGGGCCCCCGAGAAGGTGAAGGGGAAGAAGGTCTTGCCAAGTGCACCCCCCATCGACCCTCCCACTCCCAGAAGGCGCACACAGAGAACCATCCTGTGCGAAACAACCCCCGTGGGGGTGGGAGATTGGCTGACGGACAAGGATATCTTGTGTTGGTTGGACCAAGAGCTCTGCCACGTGGATATCAATGAACCACGTGTGTGGACTCTAGCGGTTCATATATCAAGAGACTGACCAAGTGCATGCGGAAGGTTGAATCCGGCACAACATTGCACAACACGGCTTGGTGCTGTCGCCACATTTTTGTGGTTAACACCGATGACAAAGAAGGGGCGCATTGGTTTGTGTTTGCCTTCGATTGTCATGTCCGGTTGGAGCTCTTCATTATTTGGATTTCCATTGATTTGATGCGTCCTTTCTTGACGGCGATGAAGAAACTTTCGCTAACCACCAAGCACTGCGCCTTGGGACCCAAAAAGGACGGTTGGTCTTGTGGTTTTCAAAGCTTGAACATCACGAAGGTCGCGGTGGAGCACCAAGGCTCTTTTTCCAATGTGCCCCTCGTGCCAATGGGTCCCGGTTTTGTGGACTACGTACTCGGCATTGTCGTGCGGGTTGTTCAAGCGACCGGTGATGATGTGGAGGGCGTGACTGAGCCTCCTTGCCCTCCTGACCCCCCCCCCCCCCAGCACCCAAGTTGAAGTTGCCACCCCCACCCACTCGAAGGCAAGGAGGCCTCCGCCGAGCAAAGCGTGGAAAGCCCGGAGGCCACGACGCAACCTTCCATGGTCACCCCCACAGAGGAGGACACCTTTCCCAAGGTCCTCATCCGTGGAGAGTGGCGCAAGGTGCCGGATGGCTACCCGAGAGATCCATCCGGCCAGCTGGAGTGTGACCAGCTTTTCATCAATGACCCGGCCAAGCAGCATGTAGCGGAGTTGCGCGCCGCGTGTCACCTTAACCCCAATCCTAGTGCAAAGCCCAAGTCCAACGATACAAAAGCTGATTTGATCTACAAGCGTGCATTTTGCAACTACTTGTAGGGGGTGCATATTTTGTTGGCTGTATTTTCCTCCGCCCGTTTGGTGTACCAATGGTGGAGCGTATCAAGACTTACGACTAGGACTGAGCCGGGTCCTAGTCTTGCTTAACGCATTGGAAATCACCGTGGGCGAAAGACCGCTTGCTTCGCAGGTGTTCCTTCACGGTCAGGACGATTGTCCTAAATCATGGCTCAAAAACGGCTCATTTTCACTTGAAAATCGACCACCGCGTGGCACCACGGCATGGCGCATGTGTCATTGAACACCGATTTGCATCCGTTTGATAACCCAATCGTTTTGGAAGAAGAACGGCCCTCATTGAAAACGCCCACTTGACACACCGGCGATCGTCCTGAACTTTCAAGACTATCGTCCTGAAAACAGCCCCAAAACGGCCATTTTTTAGACACTAAATCGGCCTTAGAACGGGCTAGTCGGCTCAAAACGGCACGAAACTTGTTTGTGGTGATGCGCGTTTGCTCCCCGGTCGTTTTGAGCTACTTGGATGCCGGTTTTGAACCACGGTGTCGTAGCAAGGACGTTTTAACCGCATGTTGCTGCTTGCTGTGTGCTCTCGAACACTAACTCAAAAACGCCCATTTTTCACCCCAAATGGACCACGTGAAGACACTGCGGTGTGAAAGACACCTTCTTCATTACCCATTTGTAATCATTTGATTGTGTAATCGTTGCGGAAGAACAACGGCATTGACTGGAATCGCCTACTGGACAAACCAACGATCGTCCGGAATTTTCTGGACGATCGTCCTGAAAACAGCCCCAAAACGGCCATTTTTGGACACTAATTTGGCCATAGAACGTGCTAGACGGCTCAAAACGGCACAGAACCTATTTGTGGTGGTGCGCGTTTGCTCCCCGGTTGTTTTGAGCTACTTGGATGCTGGTTTTGAGCCACGGTGTCGTTGCAAGGACTTTTGGATCGCTAGCCGCTGCTTGCTAGTTGCTGCTGCTGCTGTTGCTACTTGCTGCTTGCTAAAATGTGTTGCTCATCCTTGGACCCTAAGAAGGGGTGTGGAACCTCAACAGGGTAAACCCAGCTCGGTAATCAACACTCAAACTAGGACCGAGCTGGGTCCTAGTCTTGCGTAACGCATTGGAAATCACCGTGGAGGAAAGACTGCTTGCTTTGGAGATGTGCTTCCACGGTGAGGACAATCATCCTGAAACACGGCTCAAAAACGGCTCATTTTTACCTCAAAATGGACCACCGCATGGCACCACGGCATGGCACAAGCCTTATTGAACACCCATTGGCCATCATTTGCTAGCCCAATCGCTATGAAAGAACAACAGCCCTCATTGGAAACACCTACTCGGCACACCGGCGATCGTCGTGAATTTTCACGACGATCGTCTTGAAAACAGCCCAAAAACGGCCATTTTTGGACACTAAATCGGCCGTAGAATGGGCCGGACGGCTCAAAACGGCACGGAACCTGTTTGTGGTGATGTGTGTTTGCTCTCCGGTCGGTTTGCGCTACTTGGATGCCGGTTTCGAGCCACAATGTCCTCGCAAGGACTTTTGGATTGCCTGTTGCTGCTTGCTGCTTGCTGCTGCTGCTTGCTGTTGCTAAAATGTGTTGCTCATCCTTGGACCCTAAAAAGTGTGTAAAACCTCGACAGGGTAAACTTAGCTCGGTAATCAGGACTTGAACTAGGACCGAGCTGGGTCCTAGTCTTGCGTAACGCATTGGAAGTCACGGTTGAAGAAAGACCGCTTGCTTTAGAGATGTGCCTCCACGGTCAGGACAATCGTCCTGAGACACGGCTCAAAAACGGCTCATTTTCACTTCAAAATGGACCAGTGTGGCACCACAGCATGGTACATGCCGTATTGAACACCCATTTGCCATCCTTTGATAGCCCAATCGCCATGAAAGAACAACGGCCCTCATTGCAAACGCCCAATTGACACACCGGCGGTGCTAAAACGTGTTACTCATCCTGGGACCCTAAACAGTGGTGTAAAACCTCGACAAGGTAAACCCAGCTCGGTAATCAAGACTAAAACTAGGACCGAGCTGGGTCCTAGTCTTGTGTAACGCATTGGAAATCACCGTGGAAGGAACATCGCTTGCTTTGGAGATGTGCTTCCACGGTCAGGACGATCGTCCTGAAACACGGCTGCAAAGCGGATCATATTCACCTCAAAATGGACCACCATGTAGCACCATGGCACGGTACATGCCTTGTTGAACACTCATTTGCATTCCTTTGAAAGCCCAATCGCTATGGAAGAAGAACGGCCCTCATTGAAAACGCCCACTTGACACACCGGCGATCGTCCTGAACTTTCAAGACTATCGTCCTGAAAACAGCCCCAAAACGGCCATTTTTGGACACTAAATCGGCCTTAGAACGGGCTAGTCGGCTCAAAACGGCACAAAACCTGTTCGTGGTGATGCGCGTTTGCTCCCCGGTCGTTTTGAGCTACTTGGATGCCGGTTTTGAGCCACGGTGTCGTTGCAAGGACTTTTTACTCGCCTGTTGCTGCTTGCTGCTTGCTGCTGCTTGCTAAAACGTGTAGCTCATCCTTGGACCCTAAGATGGGGTGTAAAACCTCGACAGGGTAAACCCAGCTCGGTAATCAAGACTCAAACTAGGACCGAGCTGGGTCCTAGTCTTGTGTAACGCGCATTTGAAATCACCGTCGAGGAAAGACTGCTTGCTTTGGAGATGTGCTTCCACGGTAAGGACAATCGTCTTGAAAAACGGCAAAAAAGGATTATTGTCACCTCCAAATGGACCACCGCGTGGCACCACGGCATGGTACATGCCTTATTGAACACTCGTTTGCCATCATTTGATAGCCCAATCGCTATGAAAGAACAACGGCCCCCATTGGAAACACCTACTTGGCACACCGGCGATCGTCCTGAACTTTCAGGACGATCGTCCTAAGAACAGCCCCATAACGGCCATTTTTGGACACTAAATTGGCTGTAGAACGGGCTAGATGCCTCGAAACGGCACGAAACTTGTTCGTGGTGATGCGCGTTTGCTCCCCGGTCGTTTTGAGCTACTTGGATGCAGTTTTTGAGCCACGGTGTCATTGCTAGGACTTTTTACTCGCCTGTTGCTGCTTGCTGCTGCTGCTGCTACTGCTGCTGCTTGCTACTTGCTATCAAGACTCGAACTAGGACCGAGCTGGGTCCTAGTCTTGCGTAACGCATTGGAAATCACCGTTGAAGAAAGACCGCTTGCTTTAGGGATGTACCTCCACGGTCAGGACGACTGTGCTGAAACACGGCTCAGAATCGGCTCATTTTCACCTCAAAATGGACCACCGCGTGGCACCACGGCATGGCACAAGCCTTATTGAACACCCATTGGCCATCATTTGATAGCCCAATCGCCATGAAAGAACAACGGCCCTCATCGGAAACACCTGCTGGGCGTAGCGGCGATCGTCCTGAAATTTCAGGACGATCGTCCTGAAAACACCCGAAAACAGCCGAAAAACGGCCATTCTTGGACACTAAATCGGCCGTAGAACAGGCTAGACGGCTCAAAATGCAACGAAACTTGTTTGTGGTGATGCGCCTTGGCTCCCCGGTCGTTTTGGGCTACTTGGATGCCGGTTTTCAGCCGCGGTGTGGTCGCAAGGACTTTTTAACCGCGTGCTTGTTGCTGCTTGCTGCTGCTGCTGTTGCTGCTAAAATGTGTTGCTCGGCCTTGGACCCTAAAAGGTGGTGTAAAACCTCGACAGGGTAAACTCAGCTCGGTAATCAAGACTCGAACTAGGACCGAGCTGGGTCCTAGTCTTGCGTAACGCATTGGAAATCACCGTTGAAGAAAGACCGCTTGCTTTTGAGATGTACCTCCACGGTCAGGACGATTGTGCTGAAACACGGCTCAGAAACAGCTCATTTTTACCTCAAAATGGACCACGGCGCGGCACCACGGCGTGGTACACGCCTTATTGAACACCCATTTGCCATCCTTTGATAGCCCAATCGCCATGAAAGAACAACGGCCCTCATCGGAAACACCTGCTTGGCGTAGCGGCGATCGTCCTGAACTTTCAGGACGATCATCCTGAAAACAGCCGAAAACAGCCCAAACACGGCCATTTTTGGACACTAAATCGGCCGTAGAACGGGCTAGACGGCTAGAAATGCAACGAAACTTGTTTGTGGTGATGCGCCTTGGCTCCCGGGTCGTTTTGAGCTACTTGGATGCCGGTTTTGAGCCACGGTGTGGTCACAAGGACTTTTTACTCGCCTGCTGCTTGCTGCTGCTGCTGAAACGTGTTGCTCACCCTTGGCCCCTAAAAGGTGGTGTAAAACCTCGACACGGTAAACCCAGCTCGGTACTCAAGACTCGAACTAGGACCGAGCTGGGTCCTAGTCTTGTGTAACGCATTGGAAATCACCGTTGAAGAAAGACCGCTTGCTTCAGAGATGTGCCTCCATGGTTACGGCGATCGTCCCCAAACACGACTCAATAACGGCTCATTTTTACCTCAAAATGAACCACCGCGTGGCACCATGGCGTGGTACATGCCTTATTGAACACCCATTTGCCATCCTTTGATAGCCCAATCGCCATGAAAGAACAACGGCCCTCATCGGAAACACCTGCTTGGCGTAGCGGCGATCGTCCTGAACTTTCAGGACGATCGTCCTGAAAACAGCCGAAAACAGCCTAAAAACGGCCATTTTTGCACACTAAATCGGCCATAGAACGGGCTAGACGGCTCGAAAAGCAACGAAACTTGTTTGTGGTGATGCGCCTTGGCTCCCCGGTCGTTTTGAGCTACTTGGATGCCGGTTTTGAGCCACGGTGTGGTCACAAGGATGTTTTAATCGCCTGCTGCTGCTTGCTGCTGCTGCTGCTTGCTGCTGCTTGCTAAAACGTGTTGCTCACCCTTGACACCTAAAAGGTGGTGTAAAACCTCGACAGGGTAAACCCAGCTCGGTAATCAAGACTCGAACTAGGACCGAGCTGGGTCCTAGTCTTGCGTAACGCATTGGAAATCACCGTTGAAGAAAGACCGCTTGCTTCAGAGATGTGCCTCCATGGTTACGGCGATTGTCCTGAAACACGGCTGGAAAACGGCTCATTTTCACCTCAAAATGGACCACCGCGTGGCACCACGGCGTGGTACATGCCTTATTGAACACCCATTTGCCATCCTTTGATAGCCCAATTGCCATGAAAGAACAACGGCCCTCATCGGAAACACCTGCTTGGCGTAGCGGCGATCGTCCTGAACTTTCAGGACGATCGTCCTGAAAACAGCCGAAAACAGCCCAAACACGGCCATTTTTGGACACTAAATCGGCCGTAGAACCGGCTAGACGGCTCGAAATGCAACAAAACTTGTTTGTGGCGATGCGCCTTTACTCCCCGGTCGTTTTGAGCTACTTGGATGCCGGTTTTGAGCCACAGTGTCGTCACAAGGACTTTTTAACCGCCTGCTTGCTGCTTGCTGCTTGCTGCTGCTTGCTGCTTGCTAAAACGTGTTGCTCATCCTTGGCCCCTAAAAGGTGGTGTAAAACCTCGACAGGGTAAACCCAGCTCGGTAATCAAGACTCGAACTAGGACCGAGCTGGGTCCTAGTCTTGCGTAACGCATTGGAAATCACCGTTGAAGAAAGACCGCTTGTTTTAGAGATGTGCCTCCATGGTTACGACGATCGTCCCCAAACACGGCTCAAAAATGCCTCATTTTTACCTCAAAATGGACCACCGCGTGGCACCACGGCGTGGTACACGCCTTATTGAACACCCATTCGCCATCCTTTGATAGCCCAATCGCCATGAAAGAAACACCTGCTTGGCGTAGCGGCGATCGTCCTGAACTTTCAGGACGATCGTCCTGAAAACAGCCGAAAACAGCCTAAAAACGGCCATTTTTGGACACTAAATCGGCCATAGAACGGGCTAGACGGCTCGAAACGGCACGAAACTTGTTTGTGGTGATGCGCCTTTGCTCCCCGGTCGTTTTGAGCTACTTGGATGCCGGTTTTGAGCCGCGGTGTGGTCGCAAGGACTTTTTAACCGCCTGACGCTTGCTGCTGCTGCTGCTGCTGTTGCTGCTAAAACGTGTAGCTCACCCTTGGACCCTAAAAGGTGGTGTAAAACCTCGACAGGGTAAACCCAGTTCGGTAAATGCTATTATATTGGCCCCATACCAGTGCCTTGGTGGCCTATAATGGTGGCACTAGCGTTGGCCATGGCCCCGTCAGGACGCTTTTTCTTGGGCCTGATTTTGTTCCCAGTGCTGGCACATTGGATGTTGGCCATGGCCCTGTCACGACTCCTTTTTGGGGTGTGATTTTGTGTCTAGTGCCAATGACACCATGTGAAACTATGTTATATTGGCCGAGTCCCAACTAATTGGTGGCCACACAGAGTACTATGTGCGTTGTGGACTCGGCGTCCCATCGTTAAGGTCGCTATGGGGTGCCGCACGGAACCGGCAGCTGTACATATTGCGCATGTATTGCAAAAGTTGCATTTCTTTCAATTTTTCAATTTTTTTTATAATTTACATGACTTGCTGCAAAAAAAAAAATTAGACGCATTTACCGCAAAAAAAAAACACGACTGGACGATTTTTTTGTACGCGACTTACATTTTTCACTGTTCAAAGGGAGGGTCACAATGAGTGCACGACAACAAACCCGATGATACGGTAATGCAGGGCAATCTCCAGGGATTCTGACAGTCATCAATTGCTGCTTGGCCCTTGACAATCAGAGGCATGAGCACGCACGAGCAGCCTGCCCAGCCCTGCCGTGCCCTGCCGTGTCCTGTCCTATACCTATTGGTGTTGCAGACACAACACCAAGCGCAGTACCAGATCTAGTGCCAGATGCAGATGCAGTACCATGATGCCATGCCCAACTTTTAGGCTTCCAACCCCTTACTAGGCCCCAAAACCCACCCCTGCCCATCTACATACCTTCCAAAACATGCTTTTTGAGTTCCCCACCCTTCAAAAAATGCCTTTTCCACACATGAAAGCAAAACCTGCAAAATTTTCCAAAAAGTGCCAAAACGCTCCATGTTGGGATCCCGAGAGATATGCAGTGCCACGTGCAGTAATCCGATGTTATACCAGATGGTGCAAGGTGCAGTTGCAGACGCAACGCCAAATGCAGTACCAGATGCAGTGCCAGATGCAGTAATCCAATGTCATACCAGGTGCAGTACCAGATACCAGAGGCAGCACCAGATACAACACCAGCTGCAGTACCAGCAGCAGTACAGATGCGGTACCAGATGCAGTACCCGATTTATTACTCGATGTGGTGCCAGATGCAATACCAGATGCAGTATTGTGAGCGGGTGCAGTATCAGATGCAGTAAGAGATGCAGAACCAGATGCAGTAGCAGTTGCTGGTGCAGTACCCCATGCAGCACCAGGTGCACTACTGCCAGATGCAGTGCCGGGTGCTCTACCAGGTGCAGTCTTAGATGAAGCGCTAGGTGCACTACAAGATGCAACATGAGATGTAGTACCAAATGCAGTATCAGATGCAGTACCAGATGCAGTATCGACCGCAGTCCTAGCTGAACCAAATGCAATACTGGATGCATCACTAGAGGCAGTACCTGAGCTAGAGTGGAGCCTGCCATTGTTGTATGCTAACTCCTCAGGCCACCACGTCTATGCCAGACTTGAAAATAGGCAAACACCTCTGGAGAAGGGCTGGGGAAAACAGACATAACAGAACTGAGTGACCCTGTTATCCTTTCTTTGAGTTTATCTTGAGTGCCTCAACACCAAAGGTCTTCCCTGGTGCATGTAGGACTGAGAAAGGCTGGGGAAAACATGCTCGCAGTGCAGTGTGCACGCAGTGCATGTGTTGCCCCATGCCCCACAACCAAAGTACAAATCACAGCCACCTTTCCTCAGTTTTGTAGCGCTTGCCTCCTATTCTTGTGTGTGCTCATTTCTATGGGGTAGCTGTTTCAAATTGTTTCAATCACAACCAGCTCATTTGAGATCGCTGTCAATGTCCTGAAGCATACCATGAAACACTGGCTGCATCTCATTACTTAATTTGTTGTATTTCTTGTAGTTCTTCTGTTGCTAGCTTGCAAGAAGAACCTCTCCACTGCACCATTTAGTTACCTGCCCAGCTAGTTGGGATAGTGATCAAGAATGCCCCTTTTCAAGAAGAGGGACTGCGGCTCGCCCACCCACTACATGCACTAACGCACCTGAGCAATAAGCCCCAAGGTCATTTGTGTTCGCATTCAACAGATGGCTGGGGAATTGTTCTTTATGCTTCCAAAGGCTGGTCATACAATTTTTTGCACCGGCGCCACTTTCCCCCCTCCAAGCTAAATTACACAGGGTGGGGTTGATTGCATGTCATCAGAAGTTGGCCCCCAAGAAGAACACAATTTCATAGTCGCTGGTATTTTGTTGAAGAAAAAAATTAGAAGCAACGTGTTGGCATGAAAGTGGTAGTGTTGGACACATTGGCAAAGTGGGATTGCAGTTTAGTTATGGTGTGAAGCTGAGGCGAAGGTGTGTTTCTTGTTTACCTTCTCAATAAGACACCAGGCCAAAAATGCTTAAAAAAAGGTGCGGGGCAGAAAATGTGTGTAAGTGTGGACCCCCCCCCCCCCCCCACACGCTGTACTTTGCACTTTAGCATTGGAGTTTTGTGATTTTTGGAGTATTCCCTCAATTTCAGCCATAAATGTGTACTGTGTGGTGGCTATTGTTGGCTCCTGCACACTGTGCACACACTATGCAGCCAAATTTCAGCTCATTTGACATAAGGCTCCTCTTCTTGCACACAATTGTTCGAGGACAGCCACTACCGCTTCTGGTACTGCATCTGATGTTGCATACGGTGCTACCCCTGCCCCCCCCCCCCCCCCTTGAATAGTAACTGCCCTTGAATAGTATCCACAGAGGGCGAGGGAACCATCACTTCCCATTCTCCAAATTTACTTTAGAGGGTTGGATATTGAGCTTCCCCCGTGTGTTTGCTGGTTGGACAAGGTAGTATTATTGGTGCATCCCTGTGTGCTTCAGATTTCTTGCATCCAAGGCACTCCACTGCACCCTGTACCATGCAGAACACTTAGTTTTTCGCAATTTCAGTCGTGGATGTTGATCATATTGCCACGTACTGGTGCTGGTGTATTCCACACCCTATGTTCCTGAGGCAAACTGGTGCCTCCTGCCAGACCTGCTGCCAACCCTGCTGCTAAAGCAGCCAAACCTCGTGCCAAGCCCTCAACCAAGAGTGCAGCCCAACCTGCAGCTGGACAGCCCATTCCTGTGGCCCCTGTTGAGCATTTGCAGCTCTTTAAGGTCAAATACTCATGCCAGAAAAAGAGCACACAGAGCCTATCTCTTCCCAGCAGGCAGTTTCTGGGTTATTTTGTGGTTCATATGCCCTCGTGTTTGCATGTCTTGTTTTGTGTCGTGCGTCTCTTGCATAGTAATGGGGGGGAGGGGGGCTTCACTTGGGGTATGTTCCCTCGGGGGTGCGGGGACACCATTGCGCACAGGTGGTTACTGTCCAAGCGGGGGGGGGATATGTTACTGTACATGTTGCTGCATTTGATATGGCACCATGGTGCTGCATCTGGTTCTGTGCTGATCTGGCACTGCATTGCTACTACATCAATTACCCAAATGAGTTGCCAGATGCAGTACCAAAAATAATACCATCAGCTAGTGCTGTGTGCAATCTGAGCTGTTGCTGCAGATGTCATACCACGTGCACTACTAGGTGCAATACCTGTTGCAGTTCTACATGCCGTACTATGTAAAGTGCCAGGTACCAGATGCAGCACCATGGTGCAGTATCAAATGCGCTCTTTTGCAGTCACCAGTTGTGACTTCTCGGAGCCATTTGCTCCACAGCATATCTCCCCTTTCCAGTCCCCCATCTTCGCGGGTCAACCCAATGCGTTTTCTTTTGTGTTGCACGGCGCTGGTGCCTGCATAGTGCGAGTCCCAACAAGGCACACCCGTTGACGCTTCCCCCTTTTGTTTGCAGCCTGTGGCGGCCAAGTTCTTTGAGTACCACTACGGCGACGAAAAGATGACAAAATATCAAATGAAAGGTATATCCTGCACTGCAGAGTAGCAGCGCATGCTGTGGGATGCAGGAAGTGGGATTGCATGTGTTGAAATGCAGACGTTGACGTTGTGTGCTTGCGATGCAGACAGTTGAATTGTGTGCTGTAGGATGCGTGGCATTGTGTTCATTGAAGTGCAGGAAAAGGTGTTGTGTACCCTCGGAGCAGACACTGATGCTGGGATGCTGCTGGTGGTGTTTTTCTGCTCCTCGGAATGCAGGAAATGGTGCTGTGTGGAAATTGAGGTTGCGTACCCTGGGATGCGGGCAGTGGCGTTGCGTGCCCACCCAACTGTAGGAATGCAATATCTGCCATGCAACACCTAGGGTAGGGGTTGGGTGCGTTGGCACAGGCAGGAGGTGTATGGGGAGGTGTAGGCGTGCATGGGCCTGGAACATCAGAAGCAGGCATCTCACGGGCAGGTGGACCAGCCCAACCCCAGACACCACTTTCAGTGGTATTTGGTGCGACATTGGCTTGCAATTGCCTGTGAAACAGAGATCATTTATGGGGAAGTTGTGGACATGCACCCGGAGCTTGCACCGAATTTGGAGATTATCAAGCAGCAGCATCAGCAGATGTACGAACGTCTAGCGAAGAAGGAACAGGAAAAGAAGGAGCTTGCTGCTGCCGCAGCTGCTGCAACAGCTGCTGCTCCTGCTGCAGCTCCTGATGGCGGCGCAACAGAAGAACAGTTAAGTATGTTGCACTGTTGGAGGTAGCAGGCATGTGTAATTCACTTCCAGAGAATGTTCAAGTTACAGTCCGGAATGTGGCACAACGTGCCACATTGTTAGGCAAGGTGGTGCAGTATGTTGCCTTTGACACAACTCCAAACTAGGGCGCGTGCAAAACTGCAACACAGGAGGACAGGTTGATATCCCCGTAGGCGGCCTATTTGGGGGTGCCCGGAAACACCCCTTTAGCCCTGTTTTTTTGGGGGGGGCGTTTGCAGAAACCGCTTTCTGTAGCAATATTGCACCCACTGTAATTGGGGTGAGTCGCAGACACCATGTTCCGGAGGTGTTTGACTCGGGCATTGTCAGAATTCTGACACTGCCTTTGCTTTTTACATGGGACACCTCATGGAAGGGTGATTGGTCACATGGCTGCAAAGTGGCTGAACGATGCAAAATGTGGTGGTTTACGTTGTCCAGTGTTGCGTGCCTGCCTTGGACACTATGGCATACGCAAGGCACGCATCACTGGACAGCGTAAACCACTACATTTTGCACCGTTCAGCCCGAGTCATCTGACCCATCACCCTTCCATGCCTTAAGGCCTGTGAACAAGACTCCAACACTGACAAGTTCTGGCAGCGCATCGCACTGAAAAGGGAGACCAGGTAAACAAGTGCAAATTAGAATCCAGACCAGGTCACCAGGCACTTCGAAGTTCTCCCCGTCAGGCTACTTAGGGGAGAGTCCAAAACACTTTGGCAAAAGATGGAGCAGGCCAACCGTTGTTGGCAACTTCACGGCACCCTGATCAACATTCAAGTAATTAGGCATCTTCACGAGCTTTTCCGTAAACCCGACAACAGCTTGAATTTCTTTCCATTTATAGTAAGCATGCGTACTGCTAGAGTCATACAGGCTGATCGTCAGCCACTTCCAACCATCACAGGACTCAGGACTCAGATCCACTCAGCTCTGTCTGAGCTGCCTTACTTTCGACCACAGGACCCACAATACGAATAGGACTCTCAGCCCAAAGCCGCCAGTGAAGCAGTGGGTGCAGGTAAAACTCCTCGTCTTGCTATAACTCAACAAAGATCTGCAGGACAACAATAGGCCTTTTCAAGCACTAACCAGGCAGGTTCAGCTCCCGGAATGAGCCAAAGCTCATTAATTTTGCAGACGATCGAAACATGCACTAGGGAAACAGCACCGTGACCCATTACAAAGCACACCATTTGAAAGCGACGGTTCGCGAAGGCCCCCGCCAGTGCCCGCTTCACCATGTGGACAAACATCACTTGTGGTCCCTCGATTGATTCCCTATCACGCGAAATCTATCCTTCAACGTGCATCGTGTGTACGGCCTCGTCACAGGTCTCCAACTCAGGCTCCAGCACAGGTCTTGCCAGGATGCTCTGGAGGCTCTGGAAGCTACTCCATTCCGCTCCTTCCGAAATCGGCGCTTTCTTGATTGATTCCAAGGGTGGGTAGTCGTCCTCATGTTGTGCTGTCCATCTTCCCACATGACACTTCACCGCTGCCGCTCCCACCAGGCGTCGCACCTTCACCATTTCCTCATGCGTTCCTAGTATCACAAGAGGGGCTGGGGGGGGGTAATGACTGCACCAGATGTCTTCAAGATTGTCAGGGGAGTTATGCACATACTTCTACTGGGATGCGGCAATGGGTTCTCAAGATGCATGAAAAGCAGCTTCCATTGCCTATCACGCTTCAGGCCTCTCACGAGCTTTGCCAGGCCTGCCGCCGATGCACTGTCACATCCCTGATAGATGCAAATATCCTCTGCCTGATCCCGGTATAGTCCCAAGGTGCACTTTAGGCCTGTGATGGTCACGTCTAAGAAACGCCGTCAACAAGAATGAGCCATGGCTCATTTAAATTCGAAACGGTCGAAGCAAGGTCCAAAAGTACCTTCTTTTTCTTTTCGGTGTACAACCTTAACGCTACGGATATTCGGTTGTCAGTATGGTTGACCAGATGATACAGCGGCTTCCAGGTCCTCCACACACTATCCTGTTAGGCACATGAGCCACAGAGCATAAGCCACAGAGCCGCACAGACCACTGGGCTCTGCTCTTTGGGGGGGGCATACCATGGTGACTTTCGCTTTGATGAGGCCTGCCTTCCGAACTGCCATGTACACTGCCTCATGCGGGTCCGTAGTAGTGGGATCATCTAGTTGTCGTTGGATCTTGCAGAGTACAGGAGGAAAACATTAACCAATTAACAGACGCAGAACTGACATGGTGCACCTCCGATTGCCAGCTGACAGACCTGTCAATGACTTGGTACAGGCGGAATGTGCTGATGCTGTGCTGAATGGCATTGTCCTCCCCTGCTATGATCTCCCGGATATGCAGCGGACACTCCGCTTTTACCACTTCGCAACTCACTATTGCCATCCATGAGGGTAGTGTCTCCTTCTTCTTCAATTTATCAGCTGCCCACAGTCGCATAGCCCCGGTTAGGTGCGGAGGCACTGTCAGAATTTTGACAGTGCCCGACTCGACCACCTCGGGTACATGGTATCTGCGACTCACCCCTAGTACAGTTGGTGCAATAGCGACACATCTTTGTATGTTGTTTTTTCCATGCTGCATGTTATGTATTGCATGTTGTGTTTTCCATGACATGTATTGCGTGTTGTGTGTGGCACATTGTGTGTTCCATGTGGTGTATTGCATATCGTGTGTTACATGTTGTGTGTTGTGTGTTGTGTGGTGCATATAGTGTATTCCGGTTGTGTGTGGCATGCTGTTTATGAAATGCTCTCTGACGCATGGTGTGTGTTGCAGAACCATTTGGGGGTAACTCGAAAACCCTGTCAAAATTCTGACAGCAATAATGGAGTGGTGGAAACCCATGTTTGTGGGCAGCGCGTCTTTGGGATGCAACGCAAACCCCCTCACGGGTCACATTTTGGCATCTTTTGGCCCATTTATTGTCCGGCAAAAAACACACAAAAACGGCAGTTTGAGACGATTTTGCAAATTGCACAGAACAGCCAGTTGCAGGCATGCTAAAAAAGGGGTTGCACAGGCCAGGTCTGTGTAGCAGTGTTTGCAGAAGGGCAGCAAAGAAGGGGGAAGGGGGCAGTCATGTAACTAGGGTCCCAGGGACGATTTTAAACAGAGTGGGGAAAAATAATGTCAAACAGCAAAATTCTGACAGATGCAAACCCTGCAAACCCTTGTTTCATGACCTAACCGTCACGTGGTAAAAAGACTGCTGGTAGAGGAGGCATTTTGGACACCATGCATGCAAGGCACGGACCCGAGAAACACATTTACGGCAGTAATTGTCGTATACAGATTCTCATAGGCTTGGACGGCAGTGCTACAAACAGTTTGCGTAGAAGCAACACAAGGCCTCACTGTCAGAAATCTGACAGCGTTCCTTGCAAATAGCACGGGTACGGAATGGACGTTGTCAATTGTGCTTTCCGCAATTGTATTCGCTGTCAGAATTCTGACAGTGACACCTTGTGTTGCGTCTACCCGAACTGTAGTAATGTGCACTGTTGTCCATGCCTGTGAGAATCTGCATACGACAATGAATGCCACAAATGCGTTGCTCCGGCCGGTGCCTTTCATGCATAGTGTCCAAAGTGCCTCCTCTACCCGCACCATTTTTACTCGGTGGCGGTTAGGTCATGAAACAAGGGTTTGCAGAAAAGCATCTGTCAAAATTTTGCTTTTTGACGGTGTTTTTTCATATCCTACCCCATCCCAAAAAAATCTTCCCTGGGACCGTAGCTACATGACTCCCCCCTTTGCCTTTGCCACCCTTCTGCAAACACTGGTGCACAGACCTTGGCCCGTGCAACCCCTTTTTCAGCGTTCCGTGCAATTTGGGTGTCAAAATCGCCTCAAACTGCCGTTTTTGCGTGTTTTTTGCGCGACAATAAAATGGTTCAAAAGATGCCAAAATGTGACCCTCAAGGGGGTTTGCATGCATCCCAAAGACGCTCTGCCCACAGACACAGGTTTCCATCACTCTTTTTTCACTGTCAGAATTCTGACAGTGTGGTTTTTGGGGGCACCCCCCGATGGGCCGCCTAAGATCCCGGTGCCCCATTCTGCTCCTTGTTTTCTTCTCACAGGATGATGCATCCATTGTAATGGTAAAAGTGTATGTTGGTTGGTGGGGGGTTGTGCTAGGTCTCTACTACCTTGCGGGGGACCCTGTCAGGCAGATACAGGCAAATCAACCCTGTAACCTGTGGCATTACCAGAGCCGATTGCGGATTGCCGCCAACAGTAGGAACAACATGGACCTTCCCACCAATCACCTGCCATTGTTCCACCAGTGCAGTGCTCTCATAGCATTGGGTGGCCAGATTTCGGGCTTCGGTCACACGGTTGCTCTCCTGCCTGCAATCTCTATTCACGTTGATCTGTTTGCATTATCTCTTTCAGGACCGAAAGCTGCGGAAGCTGAGCCAACACCAGTGCAACCAGCAGCAGAGCTCTTGCCGGTGCAACCAGCAGCAGAGCTTTTGCCAGTGGAACCAGAAGCACCGGAGCCTGTGGATGAAAGCGTGCAGTAAAGAGGCAGTCGGCCAACAAGAGATATACATACAGGAACATGATGAGACTTTACTTCAAACTGCAGAATTTTTTCTTGTCAGATATATCCTGCGGCATTTGATCACCCAGACTTTGTTTTCTCTCTGGGCTGTATTGTCACCGCGCTTTACCATCCTAACGCTCACCACACCGTCCCATTCCATGTAACAAGTTGCAGCCTCTTTTGTATCTCTGTGGTGCTGCCGAGGCCATTGCAGGGTTTCTTGAGCTGTCTACGGAGAACAGCCTAGATCCCACCAACGTCTGACTGAGAATTCTGCACTTGACAGGATGTGCCCCCATGTCCCACCCTGCTCATCGTCTGGCCCTGCCCAGTCCCTCGTTTAGCCAGACCAGGCCACATCAGGACCGACATCTGATGCCGATTCAGTAGGACCCACTCACATCTTATATGTGACTCAGTAGGGCCCAGGACCCCATCCAATCATGTCTGAGTGTCTGGATGTAAGTGGTCCGCAGTTTCGGTCCTTTTAGCTTCATCCTCAGGCTTAAGGGCTTAAGATTCCCGATTGCTCTGCTTGCATCTTACAGCCCCAGTCTGGTACAACTGGAGGTTCACCGCAGTGTACAATTACACACATCTGCTGATTGATGTGTGTTTAAGGGGTAAGCATACCTGAACCACACACACACACACACACACACACACACACACACACACACACAGACAAGTGCACACTCATGCGTGTGCGACTCCCTGCCCGCACACCTGTACCCAGTCATACAAGCAGAGAGGTCCTGAAGGATGGGCGTTTTTTTAGCGCAGGGATCACTTATGCTTCTCCACGATTGCATTGGATGGTCATTTAACCGCTAACCACCGTCAGGTGCCCCCCAGTCGCTGGCACACGGCATTTAAAGCTGTGAGTGCCGTTTGTGATACTCTGCGCGGTGCCAGTGTCCGGCAGCCTATTGGCATTCTGCCTTCTGTCGCCCTTGTTTGTTTTTTTGTTTTTGTTTTTTTCTGATTGTACCCTCACCGTCTAGCCTTGTTTGCAAGGAATCCAAACATAAGGGGGGACTGGAGGATGGTGCCGATTGGGCGATCTGCATGTATCAAAGGAATTATCAGGTTGTGGTTGGAAGAGCGGCACATCCAGCCACCGAACACCCTGAGGCAGTGGAGTTCAAGGTACAGGGAGCACTACATGCATGTGACGAAAAGTGGGCGTAGCCACGTTTCATCAATGTTTCTGTGGCTTTTTAGCTTCAGGCCATTACAATTTTGTCCACCTTTTTGCAGCGTAATACGTCTGTAGCGTTCCACAGAAGCTGTGCCGGCATGGCCACTGTTCAATTACAACAATGTCTCTTCAAATGTTGGGTTTGAGCACACATGCAAAGTTTTCATTAAACATCCAGTGTATCTAGGCAAACCAGTGAGGTACACTCATCGTCCTGGTGCGGTGTGCTGTTCTTAAATGCAAAGAAAACAATGAAAAACACTCAGGCGCGTGATGGTTCGAAGGCTCACTGCGGTGTGTCTTGGGGCGTCTGAATCTTTCGGGTGGTGTGAAGGGCGGGTGATAGTGATTTTGATTGATCGTCTCTCGGGATGTTCCTATAAAGTGCTCTTCCTCCCTCTTATAAATAAGGTGAGCCAGACAGCTTTAACGCAGCATGTGGCTTTCCCTTTGAGTGCCCAAGCACAGACAGGCTGCACCCACCATGGAGGTGTGCACACAGAAGCATGCCCAGGCATGCTTGTGTGTGCCTGTGTGTGTGCACAGTCGTTTACTCACATCACAACATGGCGTGCAATGCTTTCATATGTTTGCATGCACGTCGCTGGAAAATGAAAGATAGTTGAAAGGACACACAGTTTCAAAGTCAAGAACAAACCAATTTCGAGTGGTAATGCAGGATTACAGCATCAGAAGTGTTGGCAGGCAGGTATATAAGTTGCATGGGAGTCCCCACTCAGCCTTGACACAGGGCAGTGTTCCAGAGTAACGGTAAGTTCTGCGTGCCCTGTTCAGTTGGCACAGAGGTATTATTTGCTTGTGGATGCCCTGGACTTGGTACAGTTTTTCTTCCCATCCCTGGATATCGCTTCGGGAAGGCCAGACAATCAGGTGTTTAAATAAACACCAAGAATAAGGGAGCTCTGTTCTAATGCAAGACAGTCTCAGGATTGGTATCAGGAATTATTACAGGGTTGTCAGGAAGTGTTACAAGTTTGTTATTCCAGTGTTGCCAAAGAATTGTTTCCAGGCTGTCACGAGTTATTCCAGGACTGCAGAATTGTAGGATGTTGGAAACAGAAACAGAAAAGGTGATAACCTTGTTGTGAATGATTGCCGGCCCTCAAGAACGATTGCCAGGGTGCCAGGGAAGGTTCCAAGAACCCCAGGTGCTTTGCCAGCTCGTTCCTATCCACAAGCAAGAGACTCCTTGAGGACAGCCGAGCTTTTTCCGACTCCTTTCCATTCAAGAGTGTCTATGCTGGTTGGGGCAATCCATTCTTGCCATAGCACTGCGATATGCATGGGGTAGTGTCCAGCGGTTAGCAGTGGGAGAGCTTTCCAATACCCTTGGATAGCCCAACTCACAGTAGTTAATGCCCAAGTGCTGCTGTCAGCTTTACTGTGTAGGAAATCGATTTTCACTCTTGAGATGACGCGCCAGCACACGCCTTTCCGCTTCTTTTCAAGTGCTGTGCTGGGCAGAGGGGGGCTTTGTTCCAGGAAGATGGAGTGTAATTTGCACATTGGCACTGCGTGTACTCGCAGAGTTGTTGCTCCTGGTTACTCGTGTGCATGTGGGGGCGTCTTGCGCGCTATGCGCGCACTATGCACAAATTTTGTACAGGACCATACCCAAGCTGCATGGTCGTGCCTAGTACCAGTGACAATGAGCCTTGTTATGCATTTGTATTAGTTCCAACGAGGGACGGTGGCTCAATTATCCTTGAGGGGATTAAACAAAAAGGTGTGTTTACTCAAGGTGTGAATTCCCTCCTTGGGGGCAAGCGATCCCTTGTTTAGGACCTCTAACTGGCCCATACCCAAGGGTTTCTAACCCTCTATACCGGTGCCAACGAAGAGGTACACTGCCTGAAGAGCTCTGGGCTCGGCATTCGGTTCAGAAGAACGTACTAGCTCCCTGCGGCCACTGCTACAAGCGGTTCCCCCTTCCGGATACCATTTCTGAACTTTACCCACTAAATGTGTGTGTGAGTGTGCTAAGCGTGTGTGTATACTGTATTTGCACAAACGGTATCCGGATTATCCCCGAGTGTGCAAAATACTACATACCACCTCCCCGACTCAATTAATAGTGAACCGGCAATTTTTCAGCCTGAAACATGAGGCTGTCCAACACTGTGGGAGTGTAGTATGGTCTGTATAGGCAAGACTATTGCCAATTGTAGCAAAACCCCCCAATTTCTCCCTGTAATATGCGCGCTGTGCACGCGCTGTGCACGCGCTGTGCCAGGACGCCCCCTGTATGTGCACACCTGCACGTGTGTGTGGGGGTGCTGGGGGGGGGTTGCGTTTTGCACCACACAGAGCTTCTGCTTTACTGCCATCATCGTCATGGGACCCACATGTATTTCCGCAATTTTCGATGTTGATGCCACCCAATATTGGGGGCAGATAGGGTGCGCAAAGGGAGGTCAGGGATAGGGTGTGTATGCTGCGTTCTGGTTTCCGTTTCGGACCCTGGGGCTTCCATCACATCCTGTGCAGGCAAGCACGAACTGGTTGCAGGTAGAGCCACAGCACACCAGGCACTGTAGGAGACAGCACTGACACATTTATGTCATGCACGCAGTGCAGACCCTCATGGGCTGCAAGCAGGGCATGGCCAGGCCAACTCAGAACAAATCCGACCCAACCAGGGGCCTCTTGCTCCACAGGTGAAGTGGGGACCTCATTCAGTCACCGCTCATGTAGTCCGGCGAATGGGGGCCTGTCAACCCATGAGCGAAGCCCAATAATATGCATTCCTCTCATCGGACCCTGTGCAGGACCTCTGGCGCACTAACAGATCTAACTTGGCCAAGATAAGTCAGTCCGTGGTATTTTAGCTTTACCTCGGGTTCAGATTGGAAACACCCGGATGCACAGACAGAAATGCGACGCTTTGCCAATTCCTGCCATGATTCAATCAGTGGCCTCTCAGTGCAGATCATATTGGGTGAATTCCCTCCAGGAGCTTTCGGCTGTCCCATCTAATATCATACCACTACAATATGCTACACCCCACCTGCAAAAATAAAACACTGTACATACTGGCAGCAAGCTGTACACCTCAGTAAGCCTTGCCTCCCAAACGCACAGTGTCTTTCATTTTTCAATCTTGCATTACACTCCATCGTCCAAGTTCCACCGGATCATATTGACACACTATGTCTTTTAACCCCCCCCCCCCCCCCACGCATACACATAAACTGAGGAGCTGGCTGAACAATCTGGTTGAGCATCATCCATATGCAACCTCTGCAGCAGTATGCGTGAAGGGGGTGCTGTAACCGGTGAGGGCAAGTGGCCTCACTTTTCCTGCTGGTTCACCCAGACACAGTGAACATGCCCTGCCTTCTGCGATGGGCAAACCACTTGGCCTGAAGCTTTGATGTGTGCCTGTGTTGCCTCTGAGTGTGGAAAGTTTTCAAGAGGCGCATTATTGCCTTCGTCCATATCTACCCCCCCCCCCCCCCGCATTGGCCAAGCACGGCCTTGTCTAAGCACGGGGTGGTCCTGCCGGTGGGATACCGGGGGTGACGGCCATGGTCGGATTATGGGTAAGCACAGGGTGGGCGTTGAACCGCTGGTTTTAGGATTTTTTGGGACTGCTGTTTTTTGTCGTCCTGAATGGAGGATTGGGTTTGACGCGCTTGTAGAGGGAAAGAGGGGCTCAGTCATGTCTGTGATTGTGCATTCTGTTCATAACAACATTGTACCACATATTGCAACTCCAAGCTGTTTGTTTTGATGTGAATTTCAGCCATGACTACCATTGTCATTCCCTCCACCTGCCGCGAAACCTGCTCAAAAACCAGCTCTGAAGGGCAAGCATGTGAAATTGTACAAGATGCGGCGGAAGGTTGGAAAGGGCTTCTATTCCACAGCACCTGATGCACCCAACAGTGAATAAGGACAGGCAATATTTGGAAAGTTGCTTGTGGGTTGTACCATGCTGTGTAAGGTTTGAGACCCGCACGTGCTTTGCGGTTATGTGTGTCAAGCGCATGCACAGCTTTAAGCTCTAAGCACGGGGTGGGCGTTGAATCATTGTTTTGCCTGGACTTTTGGGACCGTGACCGTGCTTGCACAAGGGGGGGGGGGTACTGCTAGCTGAAAGTTCTGTGCGACAGCCTGTGCATCATGCCATTTCCTGTGTGTTTTGTATCAGCTTGTGCTCTATGCCAATGCTTGTTCATTTCGTGTCTCGTGTGTGTGTGTGTGTGTGTGTGTGTGTGTGTGTGTGTGTGTGTGTGTGTGTGTGTGTGTGTGTGTGTGTGTGTGTGTGTGTGTGTGTGTGTGCACGGGGCGGGGGTACAGAAGGGACCGTGCACAGGGCCTGTTTCGTGCTGTTTCCTGCCTGCAGGGGTGGACACGATTCGTGGACCGCCCCACTAGCCGGTGCCTCTGGTGATGAATCTGTTGTACTACAGAAAGGCGCCTAGCCGACATGTTTTTCAACTCCTTCTTCTACTGATCTATTCGGCCTGACGAGATTCGTTAGCGACCAGTGCAGTGCTTTGTTTGTCACGCATGTTCGTCTCGCTTCAATCGTGTGTGTGTGTGTGTGTGTGTGTGTGTGTGTGTGTGTGTGCTCGCGATGCGCCTTACTGATGGCTCCAGGGCATGGGTGTGTGTTGGTGCCATCACATGTGTGTGTGTGTGTGTGCGCGCGCGCGTCTTTGTGTGTTTGTGTGGGCGGGCGTGTGTGTACGGTGCACCTTTGCCAACTCTGACCCCACTCTCTGCTTGTTCACAATTGTGGTTGAAGGGGTGGGAACAGGCCGCCATTGCTCCTGCAACCTTCTCCATGAGTGAACCAGTGCTCAGCCTCATTGTTTCTTTCTCAAATTTCATGTGACTGGCCTGAAATTATGTGTTGGTGCCCACCGAGCCCTGCCATCTCCAGGGGTAGGGGTTGAGATCACTCACATTGTTTGTGTGGATTCGTGTGTGCCTTAGTCCTCTCTCTCTCTCTCTTTCTCTCTCTCTCTCTGTGTGTGTGTGTGGTGTTAACCCAGACAGTGCTGGAATACAGTCTTCTACCCATCTTATGGGCTTCGCCACAGCTGAGAAAGCCAAGCCCAATTTAATTGCATTCCCCAGCTCCGCACGCCCAGAACACAGGTGGAGCCTTTGTGCCTTTGTCACGCCGTCTGACAGAGAGATATTTTTGCATTGCATCGAGTGCTTTTGCTTGTGTGTTTGTGTATGTGTGTGTGTGTGTCTGTTGTGTGTGCCAGGGTAACCTTGGTGCCAGGATAGCTCTGACTGGCTGCTCAAGGGCTGTCGTTGGAGGAATAAGACATGTTTCTCCGACAAAGATAGTGTTGGTCAATGAGGTTGGTAGCTGACCTGCAGAGATCGGCATCTAAGTGTCAGGTGTAAGTCAAATTTTTTTTTTTGCTGTAATTCGCATGCCTTTTTTTTTTGCGTAAGTTGTGCGTGGAAAAAAGACTGAAAATGCTGCGGGTACACAACCCCCCCCCCCCCCATATGCGAGTCGCGCTTTTGTTTTACGCAACCTACATCCAAAAAAAAAAGCACGCAACCAACAGCCAGAAAAATGCGCGCTTGATTTTGCTTTTTTCACACGTCCCACATAAAGAAAAAATAGTACACACGACATGCATCCAAAAAAAGGGCATGCGACCTACAGCAAAAAGCAAAAATGAATGCCCCAACCAATATCTGTTGGGAGAGCGCTATGCAGCCACTTTGAATCCTCCCTTTTCTAGGGATGCTGAGATGGCACAGGTTTCGCAGCCACTTGATTTTTTCACCCACATTCGGGCTCCCACAACGGTAGGGGTTATGTCCACCTAAAGTAAAAATTACCAAAAGTCGAAATTAGCCAACGGAGTGGTTAGCATAGCAAAACAATGCAACACAATGTGGGTTGCACCATTCATGGTTTAGTTAAACGGTGGGACAAATTGTTGTAGTGTGATCCAGCCACCATCACAAACATACTCAGTGCAAGAGAGACATGTTCGAGCACTCAAAGAGCCACGTGCACAAGGGCACTGTTTCTCTTCAAGATGAAGCTTCTTGAGAGTGTCGAACATGGGCTCAATAGACGGCACATCTTGCGTTTGAAAATACTCACATTTTTTGGGAAATACTGCAACCACCCATAAACTGCGCAAATTGTGTAGTACACCAATTTGTGCTCCCTCTCATCGGGGGTGCCTCAAGCGCAGTGTGCGCGCTGTGCAACTATTTGGGCGTCTGGCCGTACTAGAGACCCATACTTTGAGATACTAGGGGCCCCTAGGGGCAGGTTTTGACTTCTGATTTTGTCCCCCTTTGTTTGGGGATCCCCGAGAATGCAGGGGTGACGTAGCATTTCCGCCCTCTTTACTACACGCAATGCCGTTTGCGGCTCTCTTGCCTTGATTGTGTTTATGCTTTACATTATATCTCCGCAGAGTGGCGAAGATCCATTTCCACTCAGGGGGACAAGCACGCATGGGACGGCCAAAGATTCCATTGGGAAGTGGAAGTATTGAAGCAAGTCCGATTATCCGATACAAAGACGCTTTTCCAGTTGTGCATGATGAGTGTTATGTGAAGGGAAGGTAGTTTGCAACTTTCTTGAGCTGCAGCAGTTTGGGTCACCTAATTCTAAGGGCGTTTCCAAGGGGTGTGCTTGGGGGCTCTTCGGGGGGAACATAGTCTAAAAGTAGCGCGCAGTGCGCGCGACGTGCGCGCGCAGTGCGCTCGCAGTGCAAAGACTCCCCCATCACCCCTCTGATGTCATTGTATAGCACCAGCAATTCCATGTTGCCTTGCCTAGTTGGTAAATATTTTGATGTACTCATCACTCCAATTGTGCCGGGGAGCTAACAAACTAGGTTCCGTCCAGTACATATCCACTACAACAGGTGGAACAACATGCCCATTTAGAACAAAAGAAGAGCGTGCAAGAAACAGGGGCCTGCAATGGAATACATGATCAAGAGCTTAGGACCCACAAGGTGGGAAAAACCACAATTGCCAGAACAAGCTTAATTTTTGGTCAATGTTTTTTTTGTGTAACATTTGCCTTGGGTAAATTTCCCTCCAAATTGTAGCCATTTTGGCCATGTGTGGGCTCCCAAGACGGCAAGGATTTTGCTGCCTCTTTGATTTACTCCACACGTTGGGGACCTTGGAGAAGGCAAATAGCCATTCTGCCCAGATGTGGGCCGCTAGGACGGCAAGGGTTATGTAGCCAATTGGACCATGTCCTCACGTTGGGGACCCCCAAGACAACATAGGGGTGCTTTTTTTTTTTTTAATTCAGGACCGCCCTAAGGTACCTTTAGCCCAATTTTCCAGAAGCCAATGTTGACCATTTTTGGGGCAAGTTGGGGCCCCGGTCTGGTTGGTTGCGCATCTGGTGGGTCACTTTTTGGGGGACCGCCAGGTAGGCCAGGGTTGTGCAGCCTTTCCGCCCACATGTGGCCCCCCAAGACGGCAAGGTTATGTAGCCATTTCTGATTTTGTTCCCTTGTTGGGGACCCTTGGGAAGCCAAGGGTTATGTAGCCTTTTTAGCACACACCTGGCCCCCAGACGGCAAGGGTTGCGTCGCCATTTTGCCCACATTTGGCCTCTAGGCCCCAGCCCCATCTACTTCGACCCCTATTGTTGAAGGTGAGGATCCTGTTTCGGAGCCCAAGAAGAAAATTGCACCCCCCCCCCCTTTCTTGGGGCCGAAAGTTGAAGAGTCTCCTCCCTCCTAGGCCTTCAAGTTTTAAGGATCCACCCCCATTTGGGCAGTCATTGAAGGACGCCCCACCAACGCTGCACTCAGCAAGGTTGCTTCCTTTGATCCCACCACAGATGATGACACCCGTTAGTGCGTGTCCATCCGTGGGCAACGTGTACAGGTCCCCAAGGGGTACCCAAAGGAGGCACAAGTTTAGTTGGAGCATAACCAAATTTTTATTGATGACCCGACCAATAACCTCAACCAGAATCTCTATTAGGTATGTGCGTGGAGCACCAATCCATGTGCAAAACTTAAGTCATGAGACTCGAAGTGTGTTTTGATCTACAAATGTGTATTTGCCATGGTGGGCCCACCCACCCTCCCGGCTTTGCTGTATCTTTGACTTTGGGTTGACCAGAGGGACGTGCTGCCAGTGTTTAAGTGACGTTGGGCCGGGCAGGAGAGGCATTGTGGATGGACTGCGGCTGTCTTGTGTTGCCTGTGTGTTGGGAAAGAGGGATACGGAGCCGAACAAGCAATGTGAAACAGTGAAGGCACGACCCCTTTGGGCGCCCAGCCTGTGCTGTACCATGCAAACACACCAGTGTTGACAAAACATGCCAAAGGTGGATATCTCGGTAATTGGAACTCAAGAGTGTATTTCATAATGCTCAATGAACTGCCGAACATTGCTGCATATGCATATCAGGACGTGCATGGAGCACTTTGTGACCTGCTTGCGTCCCGGGAGACCATCCTTTCCTGACTTTCTAGTTAACATGTAATGCACTAGTTTGTGTTGCCCATCTGCCTTACACATGGGGGGCGTACCGTGCGCTGTGCGCGCGCTGTGCGAAAAGTAGGCCATTCTCCACCACCGGTAGGCAGTTTTTTGGGTGTAGGATTGCCGCAGGGTACTATTGCCGTTGTGTGTCCTTGTAGCATCAACCCTCCCCCTTCTTGCATGTATGTACCCTTGCAAACGGGCACCCTGAGGCCGGTATATGGTGATACATTCTCAGGGTGTTTGCTGCGGGGCATCATCTTTTGCTCTCATTTCTCAGACCCTCTATTGCATTCACCATGGACTTTAATGTTGGAGATAGGGTGTTCTACACTCGCTCCAATGGGATGCGAGTTCCTGCCACAGTGGTGGGGTTTGCGCCCGACGGCTTACTCCACTTGGAGTACTTCCAAGACGCGGTGAAGGTGGTGAATCGGCAGTGCAAAGTTGAGTCTATCTCCTTTGCCATCCCGAGTGCCGACTCACCGCCCCCCTCCACACGCAGCCCTTCGCCCCCACCCGACGATCGGGGAAGGAGTCCATCAAATTCGGCTGTTACCGGGGTAAACACCGTAATAAATGGCGCTGTGCGCGCGCCGTGCGAAAACGCCCCCATGGCCTTGCATTGCTTTCCCATTACTCCAAATCAATCACATGTGTGTGCAAGAGCAAAGGCTAAAAATCGCGATGTACCATCAGGGGTTGCAAGTTGCAGAATAAGGATGCCCCCAAAGAAGTCGGTGGCTGCCCCCAAGGCAAGAACAAAGCCAGCCGGAACGGACTAGTGCACCTACGCAAGCCGGTGCTAAAGCGGCTACCAAACCAGCCTCGCACGCCATTACCTCCTCCTCACCAGCCATTGCAACACACCCCGTGCTTGTCATGCAAATTGAACATGTGCAACACTTCAAAGTGTGTTGTTCTCATACCCAGAAGTTCTGTACCATTCCTTTGGATCCCCAATAACGTTTGTGCCGGATGAATCACATTGGCACCGCACCAACGCAAAAGTCGCTTCACGTGTGTTCTCTTTGCTTGCATTAGTGAAGGGTACCACAATTTCCCTCGAAATGCATGCATCATGCGATACTGGTGCCATGCCACGCGGTAGCGGAGCTCGTGCAACCATTCCTTGGGTACCCTCTGCCCCCCCTTGCAATCTCCCCCGCTAGCACACGACAGTCTCCCGGCTGGAGGGGGGGGAGACGGTTGCCAAGTGATGGTCTCCCAGGGGGCAGGGGGGGGGGGGATTGCAAGGGCCACCGCCCTTTTGTGCCCGTCCCTGCCCATGCCTCCATGTGCTGAAGGTAATAGGTGCAATGTCAACAGCCACGGCACACTTACATGGTACACCAAGCTCCGCTGTCGGGTTCTCCCGCCGAACCCCAGCGACACTACATTGTGCGCACAGGTGCATTGCAATCCGCGGGGCGTTGGCCGAGGCAAAAAGGGACCCAAGCCGCCGCGGGCATCCCCCGGCAAGAGTGTTCAACCCACAAACACACTTCATGAAAAAAAATTTCCTAGGTGCACATTTTTGCGTGGGTGGGGACACGGGAAACACACTGGGCCGGGGAGCTGATGGGTTTGACACGTAGCAATGTACGTGTGCCTCGATAGGCGGACTTAGGGAAGGTAGAAGACACAGCTACATACAGGCTGTGTTGCTAGCATATGTTCTACTAAACATGCGGCGTGATTCATGGGCACATCACACAACCTATACACTCATGGCCCTCCTATCGTGTAAAACCATCGCTTGGTTGCGCGCGATGGCTACGGCATGGAAGACCCCCTTGTTGTCGGCCCGCTACCTGTTCCGTGTGTCATGCATCGGGGAGTGATGCACTGGTTGTGGCGCGTGCTTTACTAACTTACCACACGTTCACTCTTCCGTATGCTCCCAAGCTCGCGCTCATTAAGACTCTTTTGGGTGTATACTAGCGCCAGGTAAGCACCATAGGAGGCGCCACACTGCACCATGCAATCATCTCCCATCAAAAATACATGACTTGGGCCTCGATGGTTGTGTACCACATGAGGGCACATGGTTGAACACGTCCATGACAGAGGCTGAGCGGTTGTAAATGGTCTCTTTCCTTAGCACATCCTAGTACATCGGGCTAGTCGGCTCAAAACGGCACAAAACCTGTTTGTGGTGATGCGCGTTTGCTCCCCGGTCGTTTTGAGCTACTTGGATGCCGGTTTTGAGCCACGGTGTCGTTGCAAGGACTTTTTACTCGCCTGTTGCTGCTTGCTGCTTGCTACTGCTTGCTGCTTGCTGCTTGCTACTGCTTGCTGCTTGCTACTGCTTGCTGCTTGCTGCTGCTTGCTAAAACGTGTTGCTCATCCTTGGACCCTAAGATGGGGTGTAAAACCTCGACAGGGTAAACCCAGCTCGGTAATCAAGACTCAAACCTTAGTTTATGGATATAAACTATAGTTTAGGACCCCGACTGTGTTGCTTAGTGTGTTCTTTGCACTGATGGTTGGGTCCGATGCAAATGGGGGTACGGGACAAGGGGGGGCCAGTCCAGCAACAAGCGCGTCATCAGTAGAAGTGGTTCAGGACCAGAGAGCCGCAGACATGATCACTGAGGCGGTGGACCAGGTGCGGTCTGACTGGAAGAAGTGGGCAGCAGGGCCGTACAAGGTATTACTCCAGAGCGAAGCCTACAAGATGAACGTGGCGGAATGGGAAATCGGCATGCACGAGTGGCTGGCGGTGGAGGACGTGTCGGACGAGATGCTGCAGCAGTTCATGGATACGGTCGGAGGAGATTTCACCGACAAGGCGGATTTGATCAGGGCAATGGGAGTGTATCACGGCCGGAAGCACATGCGACCCGATTTCGACGCGGGAATCTTCGTCAAAGATGCATACGCCATCGTGGAAGCAGATCAAACGCCCGCCAAACAACGGATAGTGGAACTGGAGGCGAAGCTGGCCAGGGCCACCCTCGAGATGGAGAAGGCAAAAGCGCGGGCAGCCCCGGCGCTCACCGACGAGGAGATAGCGAAAATGCTGGGCAGGGCGTTGCCATACCAGTGGATGACCACGCTGGCATCCGCGGTGGCAGAGCTGCAGACGAGACCTTTGAATGCGGAAAACTGGTGGGAGGACAAGTTCGTGTTGGCGGTATGGAACGTGCTACACCAGAAAATCCTGGCGAAGCAAAATGGTAGGGCGACAGTCCAGCACCACAACGCGCAGACCCCGCAGACACCCAAGCAACAGACGGGAGCTAATGGCGAAGGACGGCCTGCCAAGCCGGGCAGGTGCTTCCGGTGTGGCGAAGACGGGCACTGGGCCGCGGACTGCGGCAAGAAGGGGTCCACTGGAGGTTTCCAGCAGATCGGCGACACCAGGCTCTGGGTGTCGGCGAAAGGAGTGGCGTACGACACCAGCAAGCCGCCCCCCACGCCGTGCATAAAATGTGGCCATATGCACTGGTCCAAGGACCCCTGCCCGGCAGGGGAGGGCCAGTGAAGGGGCGGGGGGGGCCCGGAGGTCCCCACTGGGGCCCCCACAGTCCGCGATGCATGGGAGGCATTACAGCATGTCCGGAGGCTCACGCACACCGACTCAGGGTCGAGCACGGGAGCGACAGCCATCCGGGTCATGGAACCCGGGTCGGTGGACACGTACACCAGCGCGCTGCGACAAGCACTGCTGGCCAGCACACCAGACGAGCTCCTGGTGGACGCCGTGGAGAGGAGGCTCAATGCCTTGGCAGCCAAGCGAAAGAGCGGGTCAAGCGCGACAGCACTCATCTCAGGGGTGCGACTACTGGAAAAGCTACGCATCATCCAAGCGGTGGTTGCCGAGGTCCACTGGATGCAAGCCAGGGCGATTGGTAAAGGATGGGCGCGCAGGGCACAGCCTAAGCCGGTCGCCACATGGGACCACGTCGAGACGATCACCACCAGCTGGGGCCACTGGGCCTGGGGCCGGCTGGTGTTCCTGGCCATATGCAGCATCGTGTACCGCTGGAGGGTGGGCGACGCGGCCAGCGTCACGTGGGAGTGGATATCAGTGCCGGGGTTCGTTACATTCTGGGACGAAAAGCGCAACAAGAAAGCGTATTCATCGGGTAGGGGCATGGACCTGAACCCCGAGTTGTTGTCAGCAATTGACAGGCTGTGTGTTGGACTTGTGGTGCAGTGCATGTTTCAGTGCAGGGTGCATAACCTAAACTAGGACCGAGCTGGGTCCTAGTCTTGTGTAACGCGCATTTGAAATCACCGTCGAGGAAAGACTGCTTGCTTTGGAGATGTGCTTCCACGGTAAGGACAATTGTCTTGAAAAACGGCAAAAAAGGCTTATTGTCACCTCCAAATGGACCACCGCGTGGCACCACGGCATGGTACATGCCTTATTGAACACTCGTTTGCCATCATTTGATAGCCCAATCGCTATGAAAGAACAACGGCCCCCATTGGGAACACCTACTTGGCACACCGGCGATCGTCCTGAACTTTCAGGACGATCGTCCTAAGAACAGCCCCATAACGGCCATTTTTGGACACTAAATTGGCTGTAGAACGGGCTAGATGCCTCGAAACGGCACGAAACTTGTTCGTGGTGATGCGCGTTTGCTGCCCGGTCGTTTTGAGCTACTTGGATGCAGTTTTTGAGCCACGGTGTCATTGCTAGGACTTTTTACTCGCCTGTTGCTGCTTGTTGCTGCTGCTGCTACTGCTGCTGCTTGCTACTTGCTATCAAGACTCGAACTAGGACCGAGCTGGGTCCTAGTCTTGCGTAACGCATTGGAAATCACCGTTGAAGAAAGACCGCTTGCTTTGCAGATGTACCTCCACGGTCACGACGATTGTGCTGAAACACGGCTCAGAAACGGCTCATTTTTACCTCAAAATGGACCACGGCGCGGCACCACGGCGTGGTACACGCCTTATTGAACACCCATGTGCCATCCTTTGATAGCCCAATCGCCATGAAAGAACAACGGCCCTCATCGGAAACACCTGCTTGGCGTAGCGGCGATCGTCCTGAAATTTCAGGACGATCGTCCTGAAAACAGCCGAAAACAGCCCCAAAACGGCCATTTTTGGACACTAAATCGGCCGTAGAACGGGCTAGACGGCTCGAAATGCAACGAAACTTGTTTGTGCTGATGCGCCTTGGCTCCTGGGTCGTTTTGAGCTACTTGGATGCCGGTTTTGAGCCACGGTGTGGTCGCAAGGACTTTTTACTCGCCTGCTTGCTAGTTGTTGCTGTTGCTGCTGCTGCTGCTGCTAAAAGTTGTTGCTCACCCTTGGACCCTAAAAGGTGGTGTAAAACCTCGACAGGGTAAACCGAGCTCGGTAATCAAGACTCGAATTAGGACCGAGCTGGGTCCTAGTCTTGCGTCACGCATCGGAGATCACCTTTCAAGAAAGACCGCTTGCTTTGCACATGTGCCTCCACGGTCAGGACGATCGTCTTGAAACATGGCTCAAAAACGGCTCATTTTCACCACGGCGTGGTACACGCCTTATTGAACTCCCATTTGCCATCATTTCATAGCCCAATCGCCATGGAAGAACAACGGCCCTCATTGCAAACGCCCACTTGACACACCGGCGATCGTCGTGAGTTTTCAGGACGATCGTCCCGAAAACAGCCGAAAACAGCCCAAAAACGGCCATTGTTGGACACTAAATCGGCCGTAGAACGGGCTAGACGGCTAGAAATGTAACGAAACTTGATTGTGGTGATGCGCCTTGGCTCCCCAGTCGTTTTGAGCTACTTGGATGCCGGTTTTCACCCACGGTGTCGTCGCAAGGACTTTTTACTCGCCTGATGCTTGCTGCTGCTGCTGAAACGTGTTGCTCACCCTTGGCCCCTAAAAGGTGGTGTAAAACCTCGACACGGTAAACCCAGCTCGGTACTCAAGACTCGAACTAGGACCGAGCTGGGTCCTAGTCTTGTGTAACGCATTGGAAATCACCTCGGAGGAAAAACTGCTTGCTTTTGAGATGTGCCTCCACGGTGAGGACAATTGTCCCAAAACACGGCTCAAAAACGGCTCATTTTTACCACAAAATGGACCCCCGTGTGGCACCACGGCATGGTACATGCCTTGTTCAACACCCATTTGCCATCATTTGATTGCCCAATCGCCATGGAAGAACAACGGCCCTTATTGCAAATGCGCACTTGACACACCGGCGATCGTCCTGAGTTTTTAGGACGATCGTCCTAAAAACTGCCCAAAAACGGCCATTTTTGGACACCAAATGGGCCATAGAGTGGGCTAGACGGCTCAAAATGCAACGAAACTTGGTTGTGCTGATGCGCCTTGGCTCTCCGGTCGTTTTGAGCTACTTGGATGCCGGTTTTGAGCCACGGTGTGGTCACAAGGACTTTTGGACCTTCTGCTTGCTGCTTGCTGCTGCTGCTGCTTGCTGCTGCTAAAACGTGCTGCTCACCCTTGGACCCTAAAAGGTGGTGTAAAACCTCGACAGGGTAAACCCAGCTCGGTAATCAAGACTCGAACTAGGACCGAGCTGGGTCCTAGTCTTGCGTAACGCATTGGAAATCACCGTTGAAGAAAGACCGCTTGCTTTAGGGATGTACCTCCACGGTCACGACGATTGTGCTAAAACACGGCTCAAAAACGGCTCATTTTCACTTCAAAATGGACCACCGCGTGGCACCACGGCGTGGTACACGCCTTATTGAACACCCATTCGTCATCCTTTGATAGCCCAATCGCCATGAAAGAACAACGGCCCTCATCGGAAACACTTGCTTGGCGTAGCGGCGATCGTCCTGAAATTTCAGGACGATCGTCCTGAAAACAGCCGAAAACAGCCCCAAAACGGCCATTTTTGGACACTAAATCGGCCGTAGAACGGGCTAGACGGCTCGAAACGGCACGAAACTTGTTTGTGGTGATGCGCCTTTGCTCCCCGGTCGTTTTGAGCTACTTGGATGCCGGTTTTGAGCCACGGTGTCGTCGCAAGGACTTTTTACTCGCCTGACGCTTGCTGCTGCTGCTGCTGTTGCTGCTGCTGCTAAAACGTGTTGCTCACCCTTGGACCCTAAAAGGTGGTGTAAAACCTTGACAGGGTAAACCCAGCTCGGTAATCAAGACTCGAACTAGGACCGAGCTGGGTCCTAGTCTTGCGTAACGCCTTGGAAATCACTGCAGATGAAAGACCGCTTGCTTTGCAGATTTGCCTCCACAGTCAGGATGATCGTCCTGAAACATGGCTCAAAAACGGCTCATTTTCACCTCAAAATGGACCACGGTGTGGCACCACGGCATGGTACATGCCTTGTTGAACACCCATTTGCCATCATTTGATAGCCCAATCGCTGTGAAAGAACAACGGCCCTCATTGGAAACACCTACTTGACACACCGGCGATCGTCCTGAGTTTTCAGGACGATCGTCCTAAAAACAGCCCCAAAACGGCCATTTTTGGACACTAAATCGGCCGTAGAACGGCCTAGACGGCTCAAAATGCAACGAAACTTGTTTGCGGTGATGCGCATTTGCTCCCCGGTCGTTTTGAGCTACTTGGATGCCGGTTTTGAGCCACAGTGTCGTCACAAGGACTTTTTACTCGCCTGTTGCTGCTTGCTGCTGCTGCTTGCTTGCTGCTGCTGCTAAAACGTGCTGCTCAGCCTTGGCCCCTAAAAGGTGGTGTAAAACCTCGACAGGGTAAACCCAGCTCGCTAAAAATGTGTAGCTCATCCTTGGCCCCTAAAAGGTGGTGTAAAACCTCGACAGGGTAAACCCAGCTCGGTAATCAAGACTCGAACTAGGACCGAGCTGGGTCCTAGTCTTGCGTAACGCATTGGAAATCACCGTTGAAGAAAGACCGCTTGCATCAGAGATGTGCCTCCATGGTTACGACGATTGTCCTGAAACACGACTCAATAACGGCTCATTTTTACCTCAAAATGGACCACGGCGTGGCACCACGGCGTGGTACATGCCTTATTGAACACCCATTTGCCATCCTTTGATAGCCCAATCGCCATGAAAGAACAACGGCCCTCATCGGAAACACCTGCTTGGCGTAGCGGCGATCGTCCTGAACTTTCAGGACGATCGTCCTGAAAACAGCCGAAAACAGCCTAAAAACGGCCATTGTTGCACACTAAATCGGCCATAGAACGGGCTAGACGGCTCGAAATGCAACAAAACTTGTTTGTGGTGATGCGCCTTGGCTCCCCGGTCGTTTTGAGCTACTTGGATGCCGGTTTTGAGCCACGGTGTGGTCACAAGGACTTTTTAATCGCCTGCTTGCTGCTTGCTGCTTGCTGCTTGCTGCTGCTTGCTGCTTGCTAAAACGTGTAGCTCATCCTTGGCCCCTAAAAGGTGGTGTAAAACCTCGACAGGGTAAACCCAGCTCGGTAATCAAGACTCGAACTAGGACCGAGCTGGGTCCTAGTCTTGCGTAACGCATTGGAGATCACCGTTGAAGAAAGACCGCTTGCTTTGCAGATGTACCTCCACGGTCAGGATGATTGTCCTGAAACACGGCTCAGAAACGGCTCATTTTTACCTCAAAATGGACCACCGCGCGGCACCACGGCGTGGTACACGCCTTATTGAACACCCATTTGCCATCCTTTGATAGCCCAATCGCCATGAAAGAACAACGGCCCTCATCGGAAACACCTGCTTGGCGTAGCGGCGATCGTCCTGAAATTTCAGGACGATCGTCCTGAAAACAGCCGAAAACAGCCCCAAAACGGCCATTTTTGGACACTAAATCGGCCATAGAACGGGCTAGACGGCTCGAAACGGCACGAAACTTGTTTGTGGTGATGCGCCTTTGCTCCCCGGTCGTTTTGAGCTACTTGGATGCCGGTTTTGAGCCGCGGTGTGGTCGCAAGGACTTTTTAACCGCCTGACGCTTGCTGCTGCTGCTGCTGTTGCTGCTAAAACGTGTAGCTCACCCTTGGACCCTAAAAGGTGGTGTAAAACCTTGACAGGGTAAACCCAGTTCGGTAAATGCTATTATATTGGCCCCATACCAGTGCCTTGGTGGCCTATAATGGTGGCACTAGCGTTGGCCATGGCCCCGTCAGGACGCTTTTTCCTGGGCCTGATTTTGTTCCCAGTGCTGGCACATTGGATGTTGGCCATGGCCCTGTCACGACTCCTTTTTTGGGTGTGATTTTGTGTCTAGTGCCAATGACACCATGTGAAACTATGTTATATTGGCCGAGTCCCAACTAATTGGTGGCCACACAGAGTACTATGTGCGTTGTGGACTCGGCGTCCCATCGTTAAGGTCGCTATGGGGTGCCGCACGGAACCGGCAGCTGTACATATTGCGCATGTATTGCAAAAGTTGCATTTCTTTCAATTTTTCAATTTTTTTTATAATTTACATGACTTGCTGCAAAAAAAAAAATTAGACGCATTTACCGCAAAAAAAAAACACGACTGGACGATTTTTTTGTACGCGACTTACATTTTTCACTGTTCAAAGGGAGGGTCACAACGAGTGCACGACAACAAACCCGATGATACGGTAATGCAGGGCAATCTCCAGGGATTCTGACAGTCATCAATTGCTGCTTGGCCCTTGACAATCAGAGGCATGAGCACGCACGAGCAGCCTGTCCAGCCCTGCCGTGCCCTGCCGTGTCCTGTCCTATACCTATTGGTGTTGCAGACACAACACCAAGCGCAGTACCAGATCTAGTGCCAGATGCAGATGCAGTACCATGATGCCATGCCCAACTTTTAGGCTTCCAACCCCTTACTAGGCCCCAAAACCCACCCCTGCCCATCTACATACCTTCCAAAACATGCTTTTTGAGTTCCCCACCCTTCAAAAAATGCCTTTTCCACACATGAAAGCAAAACCTGCAAAATTTTCCAAAAAGTGCCAAAACGCTCCGTGTTGGGATCCCGAGAGATATGCAGTGCCACGTGCAGTAATCCGATGTTATACCAGATGGTGCAAGGTGCAGTTGCAGACGCAACGCCAAATGCAGTACCAGATGCAGTGCCAGATGCAGTAATCCAATGTCATACCAGGTGCAGTACCAGATACCAGAGGCAGCACCAGATACAACACCAGCTGCAGTACCAGCAGCAGTACAGATGCGGTACCAGATGCAGTACCCGATTTATTACTCGATGTGGTGCCAGATGCAATACCAGATGCAGTATTGTGAGCGGGTGCAGTATCAGATGCAGTAAGAGATGCAGAACCAGATGCAGTAGCAGTTGCTGGTGCAGTACCCCATGCAGCACCAGGTGCACTACTGCCAGATGCAGTGCCGGGTGCTCTACCAGGTGCAGTCTTAGATGAAGCGCTAGGTGCACTACAAGATGCAACATGAGATGTAGTACCAAATGCAGTATCAGATGCAGTACCAGATGCAGTATCGACCGCAGTCCTAGCTGAACCAAATGCAATACTGGATGCATCACTAGAGGCAGTACCTGAGCTAGAGTGGAGCCTGCCATTGTTGTATGCTAACTCCTCAGGCCACCACGTCTATGCCAGACTTGAAAGGCGTGTCGCGCTCCTTGGCGGGGTTTTTGTATAATCCCGGTGCACCCACTTGGCGGGTTTTAACCAACATCAAAGCTTCTGGCATCAAGGATATCAAGAAGCCGCTGATCTATAATCTGCTTGTCTCGTTGAGCTTCATAGGTATGACCCTCCGCCCCAGAAAAAGCGTGAAGAGGGCAGTCGCTTGTTTGCCCCCATTGCGGCCATTGTGACGCTGCATTGGGGAGGGTAAGTGGATGAAGATGCTGAATCCCAGTTGTGTTGATCTGAACCTGAAGGTCTGGAAAAGGGTGGTGGGTGCCAGATTGGGTTTATGGGAGCGACCCTGACCCCCCGCCCCCCCCTTCTGCTTTTATGCCCCCCCCTTTCTGTGTCCTGTCCCCTGCAGTGGTTTTCTGCCTTTTGGGGGGGCAATTGAGGGATGCATTCACATCTTTGTGGTTCCCCATTCCATTCATGTTGTGCGTCATGTGGTGAGGCTGTGACCATTTCCTTGGAGGAAGCGATTCGCTTTGTTGGTGTAGGGCGGCAACAAAAACTCACTCAAAGCTGCCTGGGCAGGAAGTCATTGCCCTTGCCAGGGCACACTTTGTTGGGGAGGTCTTCCGCAGCGGTGTGCAAAGCGCAGCAGAGATACGCCAGCTCCTCTGCAGGGGTGGAGTGCGGTTGTCGGTGTGGGTGTTTCGGATCCCCTCAAAGCTGAGCCCTGCTGACTCTCCCTCGCAGTTGCGAGTGCCTGCCAGTGAGAGGGTTGCAGCAGCCTGCCATGCTATTGCTTTCCTGACCAGACTTGCCACTAGCATCTGCCCGCTCAGAGGTGACCGGATGGAGCAGGGTCCTACTGAGCCACACGCTGGACGCAGCACGTTCTTACTGAGTTCTGGTGGTGCAGGGGGGCGGGTATTACTGAGCGGCCTGTGGTGAGGGGCCCATTGTTACTGAGAACCAGTTCCCCTGCCGGACGCTGGTGGTTCCTGACTCCCTTCGTTTTCCCGGGGCGTGTTGTTACAGGTGCGCCCCTTCAATACATTCCACGGGGGTGCCTGTCATTTGCAGCTTTCAGCCCCCATGTCTGAGCCTCTTCCTTCAACCAACCGTGGGGGGCAGCTCGGCCTTTCTAGGCCGTCGACCGAGGGAGTGGCCCCCTCCCATGCTTCTGCCATCCGCTTGCTCAGGGCCATCCCCTAGTGGCCACAGGGGGGGCTTTCAGGCCATGGGTGGGGGGCAACACACATTTGTGCGCCGGTCTTTTGCGGTGTCAGTCTATGCCCCTGGGTATCCAGCATGGACGGATGGCACAGTTCCTCTTCAGGGCAGAGAGTTGTTGTACACTTGTGTGCAGGGCCGTGGGGATGCGTGAGGAAACGAAGGTCTTGCAAAGGGTGGATCTTAACCCTCGCCCTCCATGTATGATGGTCGACACTCGCCTGCCCCATCCTGTTTTTTGCTCTTCATGGTTCACCCTTGCCCCTGTTTGGACCTACTCGTGCATACCCGGCTTGAGGGAGAAAGCCTAACACCCACGCACGCCTGGTGCCATACCAATCTGTCCCATATCAGCTCTACAGGTGTGCCTGTATGAGCTGGATGGTGGTACGAATTCACAGACTCTGCAAGACTTCCAACAAGTGGCAGACGCCGCATTTCGATATTATCGATTGCTGTTTCCATTCGTCTCCATCGTCGGTGGTTTCTTCATCCACACAGCATTTGTGAGGTGCCTCCTGCCTGCATGTTGTCCTTGGCATCCTTCCCCCCCTCTCCTGGTAGAAGGGCGGGAGGGGGCAGTGGCTGGCTGCAGGCTTCAGCCCTATCCCCCAGTCCCTGCGGTCAAATAATTTGAAACTGTTACCCTGCACCCCCTGTGTCAAAACAACTCCTTGTCTAAACAACACCTGCAGTTGTTTCCACAACTTTTGGCTGGGGGGGTCCATCGACTGCCGGGCCCGCAAGGCGTGTGCCGCTCCTGGGTCCGGTCGCCCAGTGGCCGGTATGCCTCTCCAGGACCTGCCTCCTCCCTGCTTGGGTATCTGAAAGTGTCGATGATGAGGTCATTGACGAGTCCGTGTACTGCCTATTTGGACTCGGGCTGGCAGTGATGTCTGCACGCATGCAGTGTGAACGCGAGTCTGCCGCTGGCGCCGGCTGCCAAGCCGGGTTGCTATTTCCAGACCTGCCCAGACCGGCAAGGGGACACTCCTACCCCTAGGAGGAGCTCTGCGGCCTGCTGCCCCCACCCACCCCAGCAGCCGGCGCTGCGCTTGGTGTCAGGGTTGCCACGAGGATGGAAGTGGGATCGACAGCCGGCGCAATCTGATGCGATGGGCGTCAGGGCTCTTGTGGGTGGAGGGGGCTGTCACGTATGCTGTGCTTGCCCTAGATTTTGAGCTCACCGCCAGCAAGGCACTTCCTGCTAGGCCTGAGCACATCCTGCGCATCACTTGTGCTCCGGCTGCAAGAAAGAGGTTGTGTGCTGCGTCAAGCGGTCAAGGTGATGCAGCTGCACCTACTGTCAGGACGCCTGCTGCAAGGGGACGAGACTTCCCACTGTCGTACCCTTATTCCTCGTGAGCATGTTTGGGTGTCACAAAGCGACTGTACTTTGTTGTTTTGACACTTGCTTTTGCCAATAAAACCAATCCTTGCAATTTTGGGGATCAAAAAACTGTTTGTTTTCGATGATACCCTTGCAGCTGGACTCAAGCACCACAATCACAATGCAATCCCGATAAATGTACTAGGTTCGACCCGGCTTAGGTCCTCATCAGCTGATAAAGCAGAAACACATGAACACAAGTTAATGCATTGCATTCAGCATGACCGGCATGTACAATTGCATTTCCTACAACGACTTAAATACATTCTCATGCTCACACATTCACAGAATTTTCTGGCTGCAAATCATCAGATTTTCAAATCCTCAGATTTTAAAATCCTGTGTGCGTGCGCGCGGAAGATCCAGCACAGATTTTTGGCTGGCTTGAGAATGGCAAACAGTGTGATCTAGTGTGATGTGTGGAACAAATTTCAGTCTTGTCTGTAGGACATGTGTAGCCCTGGCCCATGCCATCTGGATGCCCCCATGGTGCAGTGTGCGTAGCACATGTACAGTGCGTTGTAGCTCCCTCCCACCTCCCACTGCTCCCAAGGCACCATTCCCTACATTCACTTGTGATTCCACTTGTGATTCCACTTGTGACAGTGTTGCTACTACAGAATCCTGTGTGTGTGCATGTGCTGCATCCAGTTCCCTCAGTCTCTGTGCTCTGGTCATCATATACTTGTCCCTGTGGGACCAATCGATGCATCTTTCAGAAACTTGTGCTCCGGCTGCAAGAAAGAGGTTGTGTGCTGTGTCAAGCCGTCAAGGTGATGCAGCTGCACCTGCTGTCGGGACGCCTGCTGCAAGGGGACGAGACTTCCCATTGTCGTACCCTAATTCCTCGCGAGCATGTTTGGGTGTCACAAAGCGACTGTACTTTGTGAGGAGACCTCATGGTGCGCCAGCTCAAGCACTAGGTGGCGCATTGCACAACGATCTGCACAACGATCTGGCAACGAAGCCTGCGTCGACTATTGGCTGCGACGCCTATGCAAGACTTTCTGGGGGGTTCTACCCGCCGTCGCCGGCTGGAGGACCCACACTCAAGCCATACTAGCGAGCGACGCATGTGCCCCGGCCCCCTCCTACGCAACCAGTGGCAAGCCCGGTACCCGCCAAGGATGGGGTGCCACGGCGGGTGGAAGGAGCGCCCCCAGCACGCTGCGGTCTCGGGAGCGGCAAAGGGTCTACGGGGGGCTTGTGCCCGCTGCACAGGGCGCCATCATGCGGGTGATGCTGCGCGTTTGGACACCAATTGCTGCATGTACGCCCATGAGGGCCACCCACGCCCGGATCGGGCGCCTACCGGGCGTGGGCAGTACATTTCACGACCACGGATGCGCTGCTAGTGCAACGAGAGAGGGTCGTTGCCGCGCGCGGCATGCAAGGATGGGTGCAGCGACCACGCCCGCCGACAGAGGAGGGCTCAAAGTTCATGGAGCCGCCTTGAAAGGCAACCAAGACCGAGCCATCATTGGGAGGACACGTGCCTGGTGCAGGGGTGGGGGGCGAGTAGGATGGAGGCCCAACCACAGGTAACAGAGGAGTACCCCCACACACAGCAGGGAGGGAGCAGTTTATTGGGCGGCAAGGCGCAAGTAGCCAGGGGGGGGGGGGTTCCAACCCTTGACCCCCCCCCCCCGCCCCCGGGCATCGTGGCTTTTGCCATCCCCTTCAAAAAGCGTTCATAAAAGGTCGTTTCATATTCGACCATATGTGGGATGCCAGAGGGGCCTGGGAGGCGATGGACCAGGGGTTATTTGTCTCGGTCGATTTCTCCAAAGCCTATGATAGCGTGTTTCATAACTGCCTGGTCGCCTTCTTCATGTACATTGCACTCCCCCCACCCCGTGATCTCACTGCTCATGTCGATGTTTCGGGCGCCCCTACTGTTCACAATGGGGCGCGGAGTGGTCCCAGATGGCAGTGCAAGTGGCAAACGCCAGAGACATGGAAGGAGTGGAAAAGACTCCGGCTACCAGATGAGGATCTCACTTTCATGCAGCAAGCCCTGTGGTGCAAACATCCGTTGTTGTGCTAATGGTGGTTTCCTCATGAATTATATGTAATTTGATCCGATTTACTCCACAAATTTCTTATTGTTTTTGCTGTTGGGTAGAGCCTAAAGGCCCCCCCAACTGCTTTCTATTTCTGCCTGTCGAGATAGTTCTCATACCTACGATTTTGTGGCAAAGAGGCCACGGAATTTGCTTTCCCTTAGGGAAGATTCAAGACTTGAAGTACATACTTAAGTTTGAACGGGCACGAAATGTCGTAGCGGTGGTATGGTAATTGCCTTTGCAATTTCTGCGGGCTAGCCAAAGCCCCGGGCCTGTGTGTGTTATTCTAAGAGCTAGATCCAATCCCAATGCCACACTTTTAGGAATTTGCAAACTGCAACTTCTAGAATCACGGATGATGCTATGTTTCAAGCTTTCACCAAAGCACAATTCTCACAAGACGTGAAATTGCGCCAACTATCAGATGTGGTATTTTTTGATGTGAACCACCTAATGTCCACTGATTTTGAAGCCAATTTGGGGTCCGACCCGGATTTTGATCCGAGAATGGATACCAATTGTGATCAAACCAGCTCTAATCGGGGCTCTTCGGATTCAGATTTATCAGATTCTAATGACCCAAGTTGTTATCTTTCTTCTAATGACAGTAATGAGCCCATGTCTTCTACGAGTGAGCGGCATGTGGATGTAGTGAGGGCAAAGGCTGAGTGGGAGTTTGCAGACTGGCACATGCATTTTGGAACAAGTCGTATTAAGTTGGAATTTGGTTGATGAGTCCTGTGCCCCTCATCTCTAGCTGTGCCAGAGCCAGTCCCTGCCCCCAAGCCTACCCCTACAGTGGCCCCAAGCCTGTACCCAAGCATGTGCAGAAGTTTCACATGAGGTACATTTTTGGAAAAGATTTTACTGCTCAGCATTTGTGGTGCTTGTGTGGTTTTTTTTGTCAAATGTTCAGCACCACCCCATCACCAGATTGTGAACCCTCAGGCCTGCCCCACAAGCAGATTTCGATGCTTTGGACCTCAATGATGCTTTTTCTTGCTTGCAGTGCTTGTGTTTTCTCATAGCATACACAAACAACGCCCATGTCTCAACAACACCTGCTGTTGTTTGTGCAATTTTTGGAACTACTAGCATCGCCCGGACATGGTGGGGTGCAGGGCACTTATCCCTTTAACTATCTTTCATGTTCCAGTGACATGCATACAAACAGACACAAACATAACACGCCATGTTGTGGTGTCAGTATACAACTGCGCACACAAATGCATGTCTGGGCATGCTTCTGTGTGCACACCTCCATGGGGTTGGTGAGGACTGTGCGCACAACAAAAGCACCTCCAGGACAAATTAAAGCTTAATTTGGGCAGGGGGTGGGATGAGAGAACACCTGCTGCCAATGGTTGTTTTGTGCGATTGACGGTGGTGCAAGTGGCACGGCTGGTTACTCCACATTGCCCTTGGTGTGTTGTGAATGCGCTATTTTGCCTGCCCTTGGGGATGACAGTGTAGTGCTGCAGGAGCTACAGGAGTGCAGACCAAATTAGACAAGGTTTTGTTTTTCTCCTACAGTTGCGAGGTGTTTCCCATCGCTGTGTCATTATGCGTCTGGTGGATTATCGGGTCCCACTTGCCTTCGCAGATGGTGGAAAATGCGGGACGATACGCGGGTCGTCTTCGGGGGTGGCATGGATGCTTCAATGTTGATTTCTGCAGTCGTGCCTGAGATGAGAGTGAAAGAGGAGTTGGTCAGGTGCTGACCCAAGTGCCGCTTAGACAATCTCTCCATCGCCACCACGCATCATGTTGCAAAACATGTGTGTGTGTGTGTGTGTGTGTGTGTGAGGCGGAGGCTATGTGTGCCTCATCATGCCGTCTGCCCCAAGACGAGCGGCGCGTCTGCTCCTGTGCCTTTTGGGGAGGGTTTCTTTTTCTTTTGGTATCCCTGGCTGGGAGGTCAACCACCAAACGCTGTCAGTTGACCAGCCACCAATCACTGTGTGGGCCGAGGAGGAGGGGCGAAGCTGCTCTCTATCGCACACGCCGCTAGCAGGACTGAGCAGGGCTGCCCCAGACCACGTCAGCATTGCTCTGCGGTGTGGAGGGGGGCGTGGCCTGTCTCTGCTTGGGCACTCAAAGGGAAAGCCAAGTTACTTGTTACAGCTGTCTGGGTTCTTTCAATTGTGAGAGGGAGGAAGAACATCCAGAGAGCTGTTCAGGGCCCACCCACAGATCTTCAATCCGTTGTGTGTGTCTCGTACATCGGACTTTTTCATGGCTGGCTGCTGCACAGGGCTGGTGTGATGCAAGCTTTCTTAGCCTTTCTGGCAACCCCTTTCAATGGTTTGGCTTGCATTTGTGTGCACAGAAGGAAAGTTGGCTTGGCGTTATATTACATCACATGAAAGCCAGTCCAATCATGTGCGAAGAGCTTTTTGTAGAATGTATTGCATTCCACATTTGTTCAAGCCACCATTGTGTGAAGCCACGTACCCTGAGGAACTGTGTTTTGTTTGAAGCCAATCGGGGTGATGCTGTGAAAGTGAGTGCTCTGTGACAGACCTTTGCCTGCCCTGTTTACACGCCAAGGCGCAAAAGCCACAGGCGAAGGACCCTGTCGTCAAGACTTCATGAAGCCAAATTCGCCCTGCTTGAATCTGCACCCCAACCCCAACCATAGCCGCAACTGAGAGTCTTGTGCATGAGCAAAACGACGAATTTGACGTTTTAAATGCATCCAGCAGGTTTGGGGCCCTGTCAAAAACCAATTACCAGACGACGTGTGGTACAGAAGGGGGCACTAAGAATCATAATCAGATGAATCCACTACACACTGGTACGTGCTATTGGCGAAGTGTGCATGCATAGGCGGATGGACGAGGTTTGGGAATCTGGCAAGACTGGCTGAAAAACATGTAAAGAGGGGGTGAAACATACATCAGAAGTGTTCTTTGATTCTTCTTGGCGGTCGCGATATCAAAAATTTCAGTCTTCAAATTTTCGATTTTCGAGCTGTGGAGGCAGTTTCTGCACCAGCCCTTCTTCATAGCCCCCCATGACCAAATTGGACTGCCCACGATGATAAGAAAAACACATATCAAGCATGTTTTATCCCCCCAAAAATGAGAAGTGGTTCCCAACAAAGGGGAACAAAATCAGAAGTGACTACCTCACCCCTGCCTTCTCGGGGGCCCAAAAGAGGGCGGAAATGCCACGTCACCCCTACATTCTCGGGGATCCCCAACATAGAGGAACAAAATGAGAAGTGGTCCCCAACAAAGGAGAACAAAATCAGAAGTGGCTGCCTCACCCCGCCTTCAATGCACCCTGTTTGACCACTTGTACAGGAGACTTGGCCTGCAAGAAAACCTATTTCAAGATTTCACTGCTTTTGCACCCCCTGGAGAGGTGGTCGCCTGAACATATTGTGGAGGCAATTAATCAAGTATAGATATTCAGCCAGTCACAGTGCCACGCATGTCTGATCTCCAACATGTGCCCATGGTTGCATCCTCCTGCACTTTCCATACCTGTAATCAGCCCGCTCCCTCCCGCAGTTTGCCATCCAGACATCCCCCTGTGCTTTGGTCCTGCACTTGAAGCCTTTTTCTTTGTGAGGATCGGGCACTGCTGCTAAAATTATGCAGGTACATATCCGCAGCTCAAGCCCTTCTGCTGTGGCAACTTCGGACCTTCATAGCAGACAAGGATGGGGATGGGGATCAAGATGAAGAAGATATTGGTATCCGTGATGAGGGCACGGGGAAACTCATCACAACGCATACTCAGTTCCTGGATAATCTGCAGGAGCGTGGGACTCTGACCCCAGCGGAGAGGCAGGTACATGGTGCATCAGGAAATGCAACCTGCGCTTTCTGCTAGGGGTCTGCCCCAAGTAGCTGGCACATGCGGCTGACCTTCACCCCACTCGCCCACTTATTGTTTCAGAAAGGTGCCTGTTCATGGTGTTTATACTGATTGGTGCCTGTGTAGTGGCCTGACAAGATCCACTCTGCAACCACTGCCCGCCTGTCTGTCTGTCTGCCTGTCTGTCTGTCTGTCTGTCTGTCTGTCTGTCTGTCTGTCTGTCTGTCTGTCTGTCTGTCTGTGTGTTTGGCTGTTGGCTGTTTGTGCTGTAAGGTCGCAGTCATCTGTGTGTTTGTGTGTGTGCACGCAGGGGGGACACAGATGGGACACAACAAGTTCCGACAAGCAGTCCGAAAATGTATGCGGATGATCTCTGTGTTTTAGTCTCTGGCAAGCACAGGCAGAAACACAAGTTGAGGGGTGGGGGGCAAGGGCTTGGACTGGGACGCACAAACATGGGCACAAAGACGGGGATGCACGGGCAGGGACTAAAAAGGAACAGGGACGTGTGGACAGTGACCTGTGGGCAGGGGGACACATGGGCGGACATGGACAGGGACACACTGCAAGCGATGCACAGACGGGACACACAGACAAGGACAGGATGGACAGGGACACACGGGCAAGAGCTCACAAGCAGGGACCCACGGAAGGGCACACACCGGCAGGGGCCACACGGGCAGGGACACACAGTGGGTTGGGGGGGGCGTCAGGGCAGGGAGGGGCAGGTGCGCGGGAGCGGATGCAACGAGCAAACGTAGGCATAATTAGGAGGGGAGCTAGCCCCCCCCCACCCCACCCTGCCTGTGCACTTACCCTGGAGAGGTGGGGGGCCGCATTGACTGTCAGCCACCCTGGGCAGCACGGCCCCCATCTCCGGCTGGATACAACAGACCGTAATCTGCCTGTGCAACATCTGAACTGGAAGGGGATACACACTACGGCTAACTCCACTCAGCCCGCAGCAGTCCCCAAGACGGAACTCCGTGCAGGTGGTGGCTGGAACCTGGCCGAAGGTCCGTGGAGCACTACCCGAAAGTCGTTTATGCCGCGGCGCCCCTCTCTCCCTCTCCCTGTACTGGGCGGCCAACCCAGCCCCCCTCTTTGGTGATGTTGCACCATGAGACCCAAGTCCTCCCCTCCTTGAGGACAGGGAGGCCCACATAGGTGGTTGGAGGTTGGGGTTGCAGAGGTAACCTCACCCTGCTCTTGCATCGGGCAGCGGCCTATGGGACCTGGCACCAGGCTGTGGTCTCTTCTAGTGTAGGAGACTATTGGGAGAGAGGCGCTGTCATGATGCCCAGATGGGGAAGGCGCTTGGGGCCACCGCACCGGCACGTACTATTCCACTGGTGTGGGCCGTGGGGCACCATGGGGATGTCGAGTGGTGACAATGATAGGCCGCATCTCCTCCTCCTCCTCCTCCTCCTCCTCCTCCCCCTGTGCGTGTGTGTGTGTGTGTGTGTGTGAACCACAGGCCCACCCCATCCCCACAAGCCCATGGGACTCCAAGGGGGACCACAAATGCACCACCCCTGTGGGTAGGCAATTGCAGAAAAAAGGTGTCAGGTGGATCTGAGACACTGGGAATGGGTCGCAGGCCTTCAAAGTTGCCAAAAATGGGGTAATCTTACGGAGTGACATCATTCCAAAAATAGCACCACAATCCTCAAAATAGCCCTTTCTTGCACACTTGAGACGCCAAAAAGCCACCCCATCCCCTGAGCTCAATTCACCACATCCCCTGGTCCTCTTTTGGCCAATGGTGGCAACACTGCATTGCATGACCACCCCAATTCACTTTTCATTTGGCTGTTTATAACCCCCCCCCAAAAAATATTCAGATCGGTTGAATATTCAGCCCCCATTTAACATTTATACACCCATTGAAAATTCACGGCAAAATTACAAAATTCACAGGTGTACAAAAGCTTAGTCTATGACTGCAAGCAGAAGCGCAAAGCACACGTAGCACAATGCAGGGCTGGTCATGGTGTATCTCCATATCTTGGAGTATCTCCATACCAACCAATACATTACTAGGTAGCAGGAGGTGCGGTCCCTTCTTTTTTGAAGAAGTTTGTAGTTGGTTGACATGAAACCTTGCTTTTTTCTATGCCACACGGGCTGTAGGCTTAATGCTTTGGCTTTAGCAACTTTACAACTTCTTGCTGAATTCTATGTACCTTGCTTGTTCTTACTATATATTTCTCAAAACAGTCTGCAGTTGCAGCATCTCCTTCATCTGAAACATCCTCCCGCACCCAGCATCAGCATTTATGATTGTGGCCATCAGTATCAGTGTCTGATGTTTGGATATCTGATAGGAGTTTCACTGATGATGATTCTGCTACATTGATAGACCACCCATCATCATCCATCATCACCCATGCTGTAGCCAAAGGCAAAATGCATGACAGTGTCCATGTGCCCTGTCAAGTACCCAGCCTGCGGATATTTAATCAACCCCCATCAAATATTCACATGTGGATGCAATTTTTTTGGGGGGTTAGAATTTTTGGAATGATGTCACTTAGTAAGAATCCCCCATTTTCAGTAAATTACCTCAAAGAGAGGTTGTTAGATCAATCGTAGGAGCAAGCACCATATATCCCCTTTGGGGGGGGGTCATTCATGTAGTATACTCCAATGGGTGATATCAGATGTCTAACCCCTTGTAAAATCATCATTTTGTGAGACAAAATGATCCCCCAATGATTTTTTCGATTTCCCCTCCAGCCCCCCCCCCCCCTGCACCCAGTGCCACTTTTTTGGTCGGGGAGAGGGGTCAAACCTTTTTTGCGTATTGAGGCCGCTGTGTGTTGATTTAGACCCATGTCCTGAATAACGTTTTTCTAAGACATGGATCCTCTATCCAATGGCGCGAGTCTCGTGTCCAAACTCCGGGTACCCTTGGTCAACCCCCCTATGCGCCCTTGTGGACGAGGACTTAGCGATTTTCAGGTTGGCATGTGTCGGCTGAAAGTCACCTCGCAAAGGTTGTTAGATCAAAGCCACGCAGGCCCGCATATATGAGTAAAAGGCCACATACACCCCCCTCCCCCTTTTGGGCTATTTGTGTACCCTACCCCAAGGGGTTGAATTGTTGGTCTAACCCCTTGTATGAAATCATTACTTTTGTCCAATCCAATCAGTTTTTGCATCCCCAATCAGTTTTTGCAGTTTATGTGGGCTTTCGTCATCTTTGATATGTCAGGGTTTTTGGCGGCCTTGGTGATTCCGTGTTACCCCTTCTGAGGGGTGCAACTGGGGATGTTGTGACACTTTACTCATACCATGCTACAAAAGGAAGTTTTCTGCAGCCTCTAGCCTTGCCTAGGGCCGGTCATAGCCCATATGAAAGACACCAAATGACCGTTTGCAGTAAAAACTGGCCTACATGTGTTGGGTGAAAAATACACATCCAGCAACCCTTGACGGTCCTCAGGGACACTTCGGTCCTTGATAGTTGATCATTTGGTGACAATGAGAGTACATTTTCATCCATGGGACCCATGTAGCACCAATTAGGCCCCCTTGGTGCGGCTTATTGGCACCCCCTTTTGTGAGTACCCCCTCCCAGAAGGCCCTCCGGGCCCCAAGATAGTGCAGACCAGCCAGGTATAGACCTACTGAGCCGGGATTCCCCGCTATCTCAAATTTTCAATTTTTTGCAGCTTGCAGGACAGCTACATTTTTCAGCTCATGCTGCGGTGAAAGAGTTGGGACACTGGGCAGAAGACCCTTCACCAGATTGCTTGCTGCCTGCAGAAAATCAGGAGTTTGTACTTTGTTGGTTCAATGCCTCTTTTAATCATGGCCACAACCCCATGGGCAGTCTGACTCTATCAACCTGTCTGTTTGGAAGTGGTTTGGGAGCCACTCAAAATGCTTACCCAGCCCTTAAGCACTGTTGGTGTTTGCCGCATGGGGAGGCAAAAGAATGGGAGGCATGTTGCTGAATGCATTGCATTTAAGAGCAGAGTATTCTCCAGTTACCACCTGCTCAAATGCTCCTTCAACATCACCACAGGTGATCCAGAATGCCAAAGCACCATTCCATATGCCGTTCCAATGGTTTCTCTCAGCAGTGGCGGATGCTGCAGAAAGAGGAGACCTTGACGAGCCTATCTCGTCGCATTTCCTGCTCAGTCACAAGGTCTTTGTGCTGCTCCTGGACCACCTTATGCCGCAAACCTTGGGGGGTGGGGGCAGGTCAACACAGTCCCATAAGTACGCTGCCTTACAGCTTGGATCTCGCCAAAAAGAGAGACAGCTGTCCCGCTCTCACCTGCAATTAGTTGACGGTGGGTTACAGGGCTGTGCGCCCGCCAGCGCCAGAAGACAGCTCCCTTCCGGACGACTGGAATTATGGGGAATTATGGCCAAATTATGGGAATTTATGGGGAATTATGGGGAACTATGGGGGAACGATGGGTAAGTATGGAGACATATGGGGGAACTATGGGGAACTATGAGGAATTATGGCTTGCTGTTGATTCCTGGTGGTTTGCTGTTGATTTCTGGTGGCTTGCTGTTCATTCTTGGTGGCTTGCCGTTAATTCCTGGTCGGTGAGTCAGAGGCAAGCACAAGGCACAGGCACGTGAAGCCGCGGAACGGAAATGTTGCTGCCTCACCATGTACTGGAAATCGGAGAAGTATTAGAAGTGGGGCTGCCACTCAGCACTCTCCTTTGCACCAGTGTGGGGCCCATCACGGGCCTGCCCCAATAGCCGCTGCACCTCCTCCTCCTCCTCCTCATCCTCGTCCTCCTCCTCCTCCTCCTCCTCCTCCTCCAGCATCAGGCGTGCCAACACCTTGCATAGCTGTGCCAATACCTTGCAGACCAGCAGCAGTCACAGCCTCAGCAAAAGCGGACGCAAAGGTAGCACGCTGTCCGGGTGGCACGACATCTAATGCAGCAGCACATGACATCCATGCACCACCACTATGGCCCCCAGCACCTTGATGTTCAGCTTCTTCATTTGCTTCGCCACCTGCCCCTGAGAAATGTATTCTCTGGGTGCCTTGTAAAGGTCAGAGACGAGCACATAAAGAGAAATGTTGTGAGGACGAAAATCTGACATGTCTGCACAATCAAAGCGCCATGCGACTACGGCAAACAACAACCAGCAGCACAGGACATGACATCCATATTTCCCCCATAATTCCCCAATTGCCCATAATTCCCCATAATTCCACCAAAAAGGCTGGGGTTGCCAGCAGCAGACAAGCCCACATAGACAAGCCCACAATAGCCCTTGAGGAATTATGGGAAAGTTCCCTGCCACCACCAGACGAATTTTCCCTGCTAGAGCCACCTGGAATTTGGCAGGCGCCGCAGGCGAACTTTCCCTGCCAACGGCACCAAGAATTGGGCAGGCGCACAGCCTGATGGACGACCCTGATGGCAGTGAAACATTTTTGAAAATTGTCTCCCACTGTCAGTTCAAAAACGTTTCCTAGCCGTCAGGGGTTGACCAGTGTGGAATGTCCTCCCTAACACCCGGAAGTACCCACCGGCACAGTTACTCAGTCTTGGTGGCAAATGCCCCCTGTGCTTAGCCGAACTCGCCAAGGGGATGGTGGGGGTGATTCCAACTCCCATACTGCAGGCAGGGGCACCAAAATCATATGGTGCTTTTTTCATGGGACCCCCCCCCCCCCCCCCCGGGGTCTGGGGTAAAATTCGGTAAAGAAATTTCTCAGAAAAACTTTTTTGCTAAGTTTGAAAAAACAGAAAAACATATTTGGGTACTAAGTTTTTCCTTTGCGGGCGGGTTTTCTACTAAATTCCAAAATTTAGTAGGGAAAACATTGTTTTTGATAAGTAAAAAAATTAGTAGAGCAAAATTTTTTTACTAAGTAAAAAACTTAGTAGAAAAAGGAATTTTTTCCCTACCAATTAAAAAACTTCATAGTAAAAATTATTCATTTCTCCTTATTGTCTGCCACGGATTTGATAGTTTTCCGCTGCTATTGAGGATAACCGGTTCACAGACTCCTTCTCCACGTTGGAGGCCCCCCAAGTGGCTTCCCAACCCCAAAGCGTTGGAGGCCCTGTGATGGACTCCCATGCTTTGGGCTGGCCCCTGGGGTTGGGGTTAAGAACTCCCACGCTTTGGTGTGGCCCCTCGAGTTGCGGTGATGGACTCCCACGCTTCGGCATGGCCCATTGAGTTGGGGTGATGGGCTCTCACACTCCGGCGTGGCTTTTTTTTTCTTTTGCCCTCTGTGCTTCCAACAGTGTCCTCCACCAAAGCTCTGTGGATGGTAGCAAGGTATACACGAAGAAATTGGTTACAATGAGTCCTGTGGGCACGGATGATACCCTTGGAATACACATGTAGTGTACTATTGCTTGGCTGTTTGTGAACCTTCACCCTTGAGCTGATTACATGAGCTGATTACGAAGCTTACTCATCATTTATGGGTAAAGAGTCACATACACATGATGAGGTGCATTGCATTTTGGGGATGGACAATCGAATTGCATTACATCATCTGACACATTATCAACAACAAATTACATTCATGCTTGCAACGCTCATTGGACATATTGGGGGTTACAGTAAACATTTGGCCTGGCTTTTTTTCCTCCACTAAATGTTTTATGTTGTGTTTTCTCTTTGTGGCTGTGCATGGCCACAATGGGGAGCTCAGCTTAAGGTCCCCCCCCCCTCCCCCCAACATACTTGCACCTCTTGATTCGGTTTCTATTTTTTCTTGCTATGTGTGTTCCTCGGACCCCAGCCCACAAGGAGCACCCATGAACACCACCATAGAATGTGGGGACCAAGAAATGGGAGTTGAAGGGGGAAGCGCATGCAGTCCTGGTGCGAGCCACACATTCTTGGGGCAAGTAAGGAGGAGTTGGTGGTTGTGGATTTGATTGCTGAACGGGAAGGTATTCAGCCATAGCAGAGGAAGAAGTGGGCAAAGTTTTTGAATTCTTGCGGTGCCCTTGCATTTGCAATTGCACCCCTATATTCCACCTTCATTAGGCAAGATGATGGTGTTAATTGCCATCCAGCATGTCTCTTGATGTTGCATTGTGCCCTGTCTAGATGTGTTGTCAATGGCAAATTGCAAGTGCCATGGGATAGATTGTGGTTGTTGCGTGAAATGGCACAAGCAACATTGTACTACAGCCGTTCCAAGTTGGCCCCTACACCCGGAACCCTAGTAATGCACTGGGAGGTGTCTCGGATGTACACCGAGCCCAAATCTGCAAACCACCCTCACACATGCTCTTTTAGTGATGGCGCACCCAGCATAACGTGGTGCAAATGTAAGGTTCTTCATTGTACTTTCCATGCCTCTATCTTGTGCCAATCGGGGATATGTGTAGGATTGCGCCAATTTTGGGTGGCCAACCTTGTTGCTGCTGCTAATGCTACTGCTTCTGCTTTTGCTACTGTTGTTGTTGCTCGTGATACCACTGATAACACGCATCCCGGTATGTGTGGATCTGTCGCAAGTGGTATGCGATGCCTCCTCAATACCCCCAAAATGCTGATGGTCGATTGAAAAATGATCAAGAATTTTCCACAAAGGTGCAAGGGGATGTGAAAATGACCTTTGGGTTCTTGGGGATCTTTGGGATGTGCACAACGAATCCCACAGCACCAGGCACCCCGAGACATACAGATACTAAGGCCGACTTGATCTTAAAGCACCTTTTTTGTAACTACTTGCAAGTAGTTGGCACTACCATTGGTTGTTGCGTTGCCAGGTCCTTTTTTTTGTTACACCCGGTCTTGTTCCCACAGTGCCACTGCACTGATGTTGGCCATGGCCTTGTCGGGACTCTTTTCTTGAGCCTGTTTTTGTTGCTAGTACCCAATCCCAACTATATTATGTTATGCTATGTTATATTGGCTAAGGGCCAACGAATTGGTGTGCGTGATGGTTTGGCCCGGTAGGGGCGCCACTAACACAAGTGGCTGGCAATCGACTCAGGGGCTTTATGCCCTTAAACAAAAGTACCACCTACCATCGAAATGTGGAGTTCCTTAGTGAAAATGGGGGGGGGCAACATAGTAAAAATTTGTTTACTTATTAAAAATATTTTTTAAAAGAACTTGTGAAAAAATTTGTGTTTACCAAGTTTTTCCTCGCTTCCACTAAGTTTTACCACGTTTACTAAGTTTTACCTCGACTGGTACTAAGGTTCACAAAATGCCCGTCCCCAGCCCCGCCCCAAGTGTCTGTCTGCAGCAGACACTGAGTGGGCCTTGGCAAATGCTGCTGACCAACGATAATTCTTTGTATCGGATCGGGAACTGAGGCCTCTCCTTTCAATTGTGAGCAAATAGTCCAAACACTAGATTTTTGGACAAGACCGTTCAGAGGTTGTGTTCATGGTGGGGGAATTCAATGCAGACCTCTTGGGGCAGTGGCGGCACACTGTTGGTCAAAGCTAAATTTCTGGGAAATCCACTGCTGCTCAAGCATTTTTAGCATCTTGATGTACTGGGGGGGCCCAGAGGAATTCAAAAGTAGAATGGTACTGCCACGTACAAGGGGACAGCATTTTGCGGGTGAAGGTCTGTGGCCCGAGGCCCTTGCTTAATAACTGCTTTTTGGGCCTGAAATTGATCCATCGTGGACAATTTTTTGCAGCAGCTCAGAAGGTGGAGAACCTGCTCGTGCAAGCGTGGCAGCAACGCCCTACACACTACCCAACCTGTCACGACCCTGTTCAGCTCTGTACACGCTGTCATCCACCTGCATCCCCTAATGGACACCCCCACCATGCCATTGGGCCGTGCCGTTCTTACGAGGGCACACAAATGACTCAAGTCTGCAGACACACCTACCAAATCAAGAATATTGTACACTTCTGTGCCGCAGTTGACCATCTCCCAGTCTGTCAACGCAGCCCAAGGCAGTCAATGTGTGGAATCAGGGGCTGTACAGTTGAGGGCCTCCTTCGCCTGGATACAGGAGTGCAGTCACCCCAACATCTCTTGGGAGGGACACTGTTCGGTGGGTCATACAACACACCCGCCAACTGGCCCCAGCGGGTTTCTTCCCTTACGTTTCCCTTACGTTTCGTTCACAAATGTCCATTCCAACTGCGGTCGGTTGGCCCACAACCCCGGTTAGTGCATAACCGCAAATCGCCGTCATACAGCCGACAACTGCCACCTCTCCTTTAGCTGCCGACAGGTGGTCAAAATGGCTGTCATTATCCTCCAATTAGGCTACCAGAAATGAGAAATGAGTGACCTCTCTTCACATCTAAAATCGAACTTTCTACTGGACAGCCCCCGTTTTTCCTGTGAAATAAGAAACGTGCTCCCCTTGAGATTTCGATTGTGTGATTGCTTGCACCCCTCCACAACCCAAAACCTCTTCTTTACCCCCCACCCAATGTTGCCCCCCCCCCCCCCCATGATTGCCCATCCCATGTTTCCACAGATCAGCAAAATGCGTGGGCAAGCCACCCATCTCCTGATGCATTTGAGCACCCCGATCCCATTCTCATACTTTTACATGATGCGCTGTGTCACATTCGCTACTGTCGTACTCACTCCACTGGCTATGGTAGCTCTTGGCTCGACGTACCGGGTCTGTCTACTTTGCCATCCATTTCTTCAATGCCTTGTTTGTAATACTCTGGGACTGGGCGAGCCTCCCACCCCAGCCTATGCATTTTTCCAAAGGGCAAAAGTTTGCCATCTTCTTGGAGGCGAATTTTTCCATGGAGTCCCGGGTCTGAATAAGAGTGGCATTTGGTGGGGAAGGAGGGTTCAGCTTTTGGGGGGGGTTCAAACAGGAGCCACTTGGAAAGAAAGAAGCAGGCTGCAGCAGTGGTGGTAGTTGAGAACCAATGCACCGTGGACACAATGGCTGCACGTGATCATTGGAGTTCAGTACTTGATGAAGGTTCTGGTGTGGTGAAGGTGATGACATGCGAAGAAAGAATGAATGAATGGATTGATGAATGTCTGACAATGACGAATGAATCAGACAAGACTGCATTGTGACAGTGCTCTACACCCAGGATCGTCCTTCACTAACCCTCAACTCTATGCACCAGATGCAAAGATCGATGCAAAGAGGAGGACAGAGATGTGCGAGAGGCCTTACTCATCAGTGCCCTCGGCTCTTCATGCCATTGCTGGTGCCTTAGTAGTTTGGTGCCCCCCTTGGCCCTGTGTCATATTGTTCTGATGAAATATTGACAAACAATGTCCCAATGACGAAGTTTGTGATTTTGCATATGTACATCCAGTAGATAGCACCCGCCACTGTACACATACCGAGACCCTCGCTGGTGCATTGGAGGCAACCTTCTGCAGGCATCCCTGGAGAGCCATGGTATTATCTTGTGTGATTTGGAACGGGAATGCACTGGCAAAGCCATGTAACCCCAGCAGAGCAAGATAGTGGCCCTGTCGAAATTGGCAATTGATGTTTGGTCCCAAAGGGCTCCTCAGCGTCAGGCGTCCATTCCTGTTGCATGCTGAGACACCCTTCCTGAGGACAAGGGTCGGGGGAGGGGTGGGGGTTGTCCATCGAGGAACAAGGAGGTGGACATGGAATGTTTGCCGTTTGGATGTTTGTTTGGATGTATGTTCTGGTTTGGCAGGCTGCCTCATGGGGCACTTGACTCAAACATAGCGCAATCCCTTAAGAAACAATGGCACACAGTCATTGGGGGGGGATCATGAAGGTCAATGAAAACAGACCAGTTGATACTTCTTACCCCCCGCTACTTGTCCAAGCTACATAACCTATGACGACCAGATGTTTGTGGTGCCCATTGTAGTGTCACCGTTTCTGGAATCGTCCCAATTGGCTGCATGTAGACCGTCACTTTGAGTTCATCTGCAGGTTTGTGCCACCCGTCCCAAGCCATAGTACTACAAGGCTCAAGCAGCATGACAACCAAAGGACTGCCATCAACAGATATTGCTGTTTCTGTGTAGTGCGCAAGTTGCACTTTGTCAAAGCTACCTCCCCCGAAGGGATTGTGGGCATCTTTTTGTGACTGAGAGAAGGGGGTGGGGGTTGTTGAAGCGCAGCATGGTACCAGCTACACCATAGCAAAATGGATATGGTCAATGAGCCCTCCTGCATATTGAGGCCCTAGGGTCCAGACAGTCCCTGCCGAATTGCGCATCTCCGATCCAAGTGCAACCATTTGTAGTCATCCTGTTAAGTTTGTTTGTGGTGGAAGGGGTGCTGCACGCTGTGTAAGCCTGCGCAAATCCATCTGTGGTGCACTGCATGACAGACTAAACGGTACAAGGCTTTTGGCCGCAGTGAGCAAACCAATTTTGGGCCTTCGACTCAATGGTCCGTCACCAGGAGAATCAAAAGATTGCGCTCCGCCTACCTCTCCGGTGCTTTCCTGTCGTTTTGGAAGGAAAAAGTGCTTGTTTTTTCGGGGCCAACAAATTCATGGCGACACGGAAGCCCCTGGGGCTGGCACCACAAACCAGTCGCGGAGAGCATTATGTTCCCCGAGGAGCTGACCCTCCCCCACCCCACCACACAAAGGAGCCTCCCCCCCCTGGGTGACAAGCAGGCATACAGTTGACTGTCAGGCAACGGTCCGTTGACGGGAGCTGGTGGCCGAGTTACGGCGGTTGGATCCGCCTGCCGCCTGGTGACCAAAAAAGCGACTCACCAACTGTCATGTCATGGATTTTGTGCATCAGGCCCCGTCTTACGTCATCGAGGCTGTCGGCACCCTATTGGCCACATATTTCATGGAAATCATGTGGGTGGTGGCCATCAGTATGGCCGACCCATTCGGCTTTGACAGCTGTGATTTCCCCATTGACAAGGATTGGAACACTTCTGAACAGGTTATGATGCAACAGGTGTGCCCTGTGTTGTGTTGTGTTTTCCTGTGCGATGCAGTCATGTCATGTCATGTCATGTCATGTCATGTTGCATTGTGTTGCATGGCACCGTGTCATGTGTGCTGTGCTGTGCTGCTCCGTGGCTGTGACATCAAAAGCGTCACGTGGTTCAACTGCCCTCGTTCTCAGAGTGCGACACCACACTGCAGGATGCTGCGGGGGGTTTTCTTGGTAGCATGCGCCACAATTAATTGTCCTCACCACAAGGTGCAGGAAAAGCGTTGTGCATGGGGTTCTCGACGAGCATGGGAAAGTATTTGGCACCACCTGTTTCGGCGGCAGGTCTTTTTTTGCCTCACCTTTTCCGGATGTCAAAAAGTATTTAGCGCTGTTTTTTCAGGAATAGGAAGTATTCTGCATGAGAACATGAGCAGATACTGTGGCATTGGAAATGCGCAAAATGCTTTCTGGCAGAAGAAAAGGTGGCCCAAGTTCCATCTGGATTGAAAAAGTTTGTGTAACCATCACCCCCCCCCCCCCCCCGCCGCAAAAAAGGTGGTTCAAATACCTTCCACGTCTCAAAAAGGTAGCGCAAAACACTGCCTGTGTCCAAAAAGGTGGTGCGAAATACTTTCAGCGTCGGAAAGTAGTGTTTTGTCCCGCTTTGTTTGGACTGTGCAAAAAGATTTTAATGCCTCCTTTTGCATATGGGAAGTAGTTGGCATGGGGACATGAGCATAATCCTTGTGGGCATTGGAAAGTGTGAGCAAAATGTTTGCCGGTAGAAGAAAAGGTGGCCCAAAATTCCATCTAAGCAACAACCCCCCCCCCCCCCCTTTCCCCAAATTGGCGGCCGAATTCAGCCGACCTCGCCAATTTGTTCCGCCGATTTGTTGGGTTTCTGAATTTCGCCAATTTGTTTTGCCGATTCTTTGGGTTTCTGTGATTTTGCCCATTCGTTCTGCCGACTTGTTGGGGCTTCTGGGATTGTAGGACACCTGATTTGGAGATGTCAACCTAAGATGTGCATCATTTACTTCGGGACACTGGATAATACTCTTTCTTTCTATACTGGTTCTTCAGATTGGCACCATGAAGTGTTTTTACTGCCCAGAGAAAGACGCATCTCTGGTCCCCTGGGATTCATTGTCCCCCAGTGATCAAACTTTTCTGCGGGATAAGCAACAACAATTTTCCCATCAGATTGACTACTGTAGGACAGCTTTGGTTGCAGATCAGAGCTGCACACCCACCCAGCACACAGTGAGATGCAAATGGGAAGCCTGTATGCATTCATCTTCTTCTGGCAAGCTTTGTTTGTGCATGGAAAACCAATTTTCTCAGCAAGACAAGTGATAAAAATGCCAAAAAATCGGACCTGCATTTGCACCCACGCCAGTGAATCAGCAGCACAGGGTGCAAACCACTGGACCACTGCCTTGTACTACTATACTCCTTCTCAGGAACCATGTACAGACCGAGAGACTATTGCAAATCAGTGCTGCACACCCACCCAGCACACAGTGAGATGCAAATGGGAAGCCTGTGTGCATCTATCTTCTTCCAGCAGGCTTTGTTTGTGCATGGAAAATCAAGTTTCTCAGTACGACAAGTGAAAAAAAAAAGTAAAAAAATTCCAGTCCGTAAACAGTGGGAACTGAACCCACTCCAGCAAAAATGAGGCTCAAGGCATATACCACTGGACCATCACTGCGCACTGCCACACCATTGCTCAGGGACCATGTAAAGACTGAGAGACGAAAAAAAAATTTTCGAAAATTGAGAGATATTTTGGGTTTCCACATGACTCCAACTGTTGAGCAACCATAAGGAAGGTGTCTTTGGGGCCTGGGACTGAGATCCAGGGCAGTGGGAGCCTGTTTTGCCGAAAAATCGGTCCCCCGATTTTTTCGCCGATTTGTTGGGATTTCTTCGCCGATTTTGGGGGGTTGAAGCAATAAAAGGTGTTGCAAAGTGTTTTCCGGCGTAGGAAGTATTTTGTGCCGCCTTTTTTGAACGTCAGAAAGTCATGCCACCTGTCTGGAATATGCAAAGTGATTGGCACAGAAACGGTGGCCCAAAGTTCTATCCGGACCAGAAAGGTGGTCCAAAACATTTTCCGACATGGAAGGTTCTTTTTTTTGGCACCAGGGTTCTTTGACTCAGAATGGGCTTGGCTCACAACAACACCTAGCCCTCAGTAGAATGAGTTTAGATCATGATACTACTGGTCTGAATTGCATCACACTTTGTGTTGACCACAATAGCAGCGGTCTAAACCGCAGTCAAGGGGGGTGGCCTGTTCGAGATCCAGTATTTTGAGTATAGACACATAGGGCAAAAAAAACCCCCCCAGGAGGCCAAAACAAAAGTTTCGGCGCTTTTGGTGCCAGGATTTCCCCCCAAAATCTCAAATTGGAGAAAGACGGGTTTGAAAACTTAGGGGGGTCTGGGAGGGGGGTGGGGAGGATGAAAAATACAAACAAAAAAATTGACCCCCGACCTGACCTCCAGGTTGGACCTTGGCTGATGGGGAGCCTGAGCTGATGGGCAATTTTTTCTGAAAATTCTTTTCCCCCACTTGTATATTTTTTAAAACGATCAGCGCGTCATGGGGATCATTTTGAGGTATGTATGTTTGTGTACCCACCGACCCCCTCCTCCCCCGGGGACTCGGCAGCTGATCGGCCGACCCACCTACCCCCCTCCAGACCCCCAAAAGTTTACGCCCGGTTGGGGGTCATTCGAAGAGGCCATCCCCCTTGACCACAGTAGAACGGGTGTGGACCATAATGATACTGGTCCAGGATGCCCCTCTATGTGTGGCATAGGCCCAGGCCAACAGCATTGGGAGGGGTTTGATGTTTCATCCCGTCTTCAACCCAAGTCCCATATTTTGCGTGTTTCGCACAGATTACTGCACCCCACAAGACACCGGATATCCCAAGCCTCAGCAAAGGCCATGTTGAACAAAATGCAGCAGGTCTGGGATTGATTCCCCGTTGTAGCGGATGGGCCCCAGATTTCTTTGAGGCTTATACCTTGCGGAATGCTTTCTTCACACCGCACACTTCTCCGGTGTATTCCTCAACTCCCAATGCCAGCATGCTTGGCGATAGCCATTATTGGAATGATACTCCCATCATATCTTCATACCTGTGACCCCTGAGCAACTCTCACATGAGGAAGGGTGTGTCTGAACACAAACATTAGTTTCTGGCAAGTTACACATGTCTACTATCCCCCCCCTTCGCCCGAGGGGGCCCCACTATACAGCTTCCAACAAGATCCCCTGGCCCGCCACTGCTTTTACTGAAGATAGCCGTGCTTGCAGTGTTGATCTAGCTCAGCCTTAAATGCAAGTATTCGCCACATGGTAGCTCTGCAGCCAATGGTCGGCCAGTAAAGATTCAGTCGTGCACAGTCATTCCTCTTTCTCGGCATAGTGGTTTCGTACCCTCCTGCGTTGTTTGCCTCACATTCATGTTAGCACCCTCCCTTCGTCTAGACAGCAGGCCGCCCCCTTGAATAGTTCCCGCTCCCGCATAGCCCCCACTGTTACCTGCACATTTCCTCCCAACAGCACCCAGGAAAAAAGCCTCTGCAGCACATTCCCCTCAGCAACAACCACCGCAGCAAAGCCCCCCCCCCCCCCACCACCACCGTGCGGTTGTTCTTGTCTTGACCAATGACCAGATTCTTGATACGCCACGGGGCCACACAGTGCCACCCTATTGCTGTAATCCTCTCCAGGGTACTGATTCTCAGCACTATATAGGCTGTATACAGGCTGTGGAAGTTGGCAAGCCAAATGGTTGGAATTCCTGATACAACACCCTGCAAAGCTCCATCCGCCCAAAGGGTGTGTGATTTCGGGATGTTGGCAACCCAGAACCAACAGCAGCAACCATTTGAGACAGCCTAGAGGCTGATTTCCAGAGCTACAGGCAGCGGATGCCATGTCTGTAGTGTGCTATCTGGAGCGAAGTAGCACCTAGCCTCCAGCATCTCGTGATTCTTGGACCACCATCAAACAGTAAGCCACCACCATAACAGCCACCTTATGCCCTACCCATTTACTATTCATTCATCCCACCTGGCCTGAAGCCCCATCCACGACCCCACGCTCAATGCTGTCTGAACGCAACAAACCCAGCAATTTCTGTGCCCACAGCAATCTGAAGCAATTCCTGCCTGACCCAAGCAGGGGTTCAGAATGCACACAATGACTGAAGGAATGAATGTAAATGAGTGACTGACTCATTTTCCTTTTTTGTTGACTTACTGACTGGCCAAGGAGTGAGTCAGTGAGTGAATGCGTAGGCCATATGAAAGAATGGCTGTAGCTGTATTACTGAATCTGTTGGCGTGCAATTTTTCTTTACTGGGCTGTGCAATTCTGACAGTAGGGGTACCTGCACTGTGCACCTACGCCCTCAGTGATGGAGAATTTTGCACATATGGGGCTGCTGGCAGGAGGTTTCTGCAGGCATGCACCCTGGTATTTCAGTTTCATGATTTCGAGCAATAACTTTGTGAATCACCTCGAAGAGAGGTTGTTAGATCAAGCGCAGGCGCGGGCGTCATATACCCCCCTTTTTTGGGGTCATTCGCGTAGCATACCCCAAGGCATGATATTGGATGTCCAACCCCTTGTAAAATCATTATTTTGCCCAATAAGAGCATCCCCCAATGGATTTTTTGATTTTGAGGCCTCTACCCCCTAAAACTGGATATCACTTTTTTGAGGGGGGGTGGGGGGGGGTGGGGGTGGGGGTGGGGGTGGGGGGGGGGGTCAAAAGTTTTTGCTTAATAGGCTACAAGCAGTGGGGACGCATGGTGCTGGTAGCACGGCCAGCGGTCCAATGGCAACGCAGCCGACAGCAGGCGTGCAGGCGTCGGTTCCAATCCTGATATGCTGACTTTTGGCGCCGCCGCTGGCGGCGGCGCCAAAGTGGGCAAAGTGGGGTTCGAACCGCCGACCACACGGATGCGGCTGCGCTACCACTCGGTCACTACTTGGATTCCGGCGAAGGGCCTCCCTGCTGCTTGGGGCCGCATCTGCCACTGACAAAAAACCCAAACTGTGTGAATCTGTCTGACTGCCTGCTTGCTGGCTCAGGGACTGATTGGCTGACTGTCAACCTCTCTTCGAGGTGCACTGCCGAAGGCAATAGAATTTGGAGTGGGTGGGTGGGTGGGTGGCTGTGTGAATCAGTCAACGGATGAGTGAGTGAGTGAGGGAGTGAGGGAGTGAGTCACTTCCTGGATGCATTGAAGTGTGTTCATTCAAATAGAAATTCAGAACATGTGTTTCCTTCCAAATACCGCCAGCGCCGCACACATTGCAGTTGGCTCTGACCTGCATGACTAGGCAGTATTATGGTACTATGTACTGTGGCATTGTGTAATTCCCATGTGTCTTGGGCATGTCTCTGATCTTCTTTTGCATCCGTTCCCTTCGTGATGATGGAATACAGGTTTTTCCAATCATTTCGTTCGATCAGGGTGCTCTGAGTTGAGGCCCAAGCAATCCCCCCCCCCCCCACGATCGATGCAGGCTTGTTCATGATTTTATGTTTTGCACCAACGATCCCCCCCCCCCCCTGCACACACTGTGGATACAGGGGGAGTGGGTGGAGGGAAATATGAGGCGCTCGCCAAATGGAGGATTGAGCACGGGAAAGGGCAGCTCTAAGGTTGTTATGTGCCCCCATGGGGTGAGTAACCCTGCAAGTGGACATCCCAGGGCCCAACAGCCACCGTTGGAGAGTGTTCCTGCACCACCGGCATGAGGTTTGCGCCTGGATGTGCCTGGCCAAGGGCGAGGGCCTTGCCCTCCTCTGTGTGGACCCGACACACAGCAGTGAAACAGGGACAGTCCGGACACTCTGGTGGCGCAACCTGCCAAAGGGAAAGGAACGGAGTGCAGGTTTGGAAGGACAGGCAAGACTAGTAGATCAAGGGAACTAGGTGGTGAGAGGCCAATGGGCACTGCCACCTACAGAGGGAAAGGCTTCAAGGAAAGGACAAGGGTAAGTGGTAAGAGGCCAATAGCCGCCACTAGTTTAAGACAATATTCCACTCAGGGGTGCCAACCCTCCCCCCTCCCCTCTGCAGAATACACACGCCTGAGCACTCTGTTGATTCGCAACCTCATTGTTGAGGGCACGGCTTTGTGGATTGCTCTGCCAGATGGCATGCAGCAGCCCTTTGCACCTGATTTGCACCTCATTACTGATTGTTTTCTCTGAGAACATATTGGCATGGTTTGGCATGAGTTTGTGGACAGGGTTGGGGACCAGGTTTGCGAACTCAATGTGGTCATGGACCTGATATTTGCTTCACTCTGAATTTTGTCCATTGCTTTACAATGAGCTTGCTTTGGTAGTCAAAACGTGTTGGTTGTGGCATTATTGTGGGCCAGCCATTCATCCTACGCATGCTGTAGAGGGAGCTGTAGGCCATTTGGGAGGAGACATGATTTCACTAGACCCACGGCACTCACGGAAGAGGGAATGCCCATGGACTACTTTGCACACCAAAGACTGTGCATTGCGTACTACACATAGCATTTTGCCCTAGTTTGCATTTTGCATGCTGGCATTGCATACTTCACTTCGCACTCTGCACAAGTACACTGCAGGGATCATGCATAGTTGCCACTCAAGGGGAGCCATGCCCCATGAACACTCTTAAGCCATGCAAGGAGATCATGCAGGCAGACAAGACATAGAAAATAATTCGAAATGGAGAGGAAAAACAGCAAATGAGTTTGGAGTGATTTTTTGCATGGTGTCATGGTGTGAACACCCTGTTTTGTGGAGGGGCTGATACCCACAGGGTTGGTTAGCCCAGGCCATAGCCCAAATGGAATATAAACATGTTCATTCACTTATTTTCAAAAATGTCAGTTTTTGGGCAAACGCTGGTGTTTGTTGGTGTTTATTGATAGTTGCACGTTACTTGATCATGGTTTTGGGCCTCTTGGTAGTGTAATTTGTGTGCTTTTCGTCATTTTGTTTACATTTCAGACAGTCGTTCGCCTGCTCATTCTTGGGACGGGGTGTGGATGCTCAACGAAAGGGTGGATCCAAAAAAGAAACAACAGTTGTGCAATGCAATTTTTTTTCCCATATTTTCTCCGCCAACGACAAAAAAAATGAAAAGAATAATACAACAAGAATGATAATAAGCCCCCAAATAACAATCTAAAGGCCACCGGCCAAATGTCTTCTTACCTGCGTTTATTTGCGGATTGTGCCTGGCACCATAAGTTTTCAAGGAGTCAAAGGCAAGGGATCTGCTTAGTTCCATTTCATTGTGTTTGTTGGCATCCGCATTTGGTGCTTGTGTCATTGGTGTTTATGACATTATTGATTTTGCATGCATTGTGTTGCTCCGTTTGTTTGAGCCTCCTGTATGACAGTCTCCAATGTGTAGAAGCACCATGGGGAGGGTCAAAAGTTTGTGCTCAGAAGGAGCCAAGCAGTGGGGATACTTGGGGCTGCTAGTGTAAGCGACAACACAATGGTAATACAGCTGACCACACATGTGGAGGTCGGCGGTTCGATTCCCGGCAAGCTGACTTTCCGCGCCGGCGCCACCACCGTGGTTGGTGGACTAGGGTCCGAACCGCCGACCCACAAACATGCGATCGACTGCCTTGCACTCGACCGCTGCGCGTTCTGCAGAACCTGTTCTCCCAACTGTTTGAAGCCGAGTCTATCACTGGAAAAAAACCCAAACTGTGTGTTTCTGACTGCCTGCCTACTTGCTCGACTGACTGTTTGACTGACTGCTGGCGTGACTAGCTGATTGATTCGCCGACTGTCAGTCTCTCTTCGAGGTGCACAGCCGAAGGCAATAGGATTTTGTATATCGGCAAATACTCAAACCCTTTTGAAACCTCTCTCAAACCATATTTAAACATCACCCATTTTTACCCATTTTCAACCATTTTTGCCCTTTCTCCATCCCCCTTTTCTCGCCATCTTGGGGATGCAAAACAACACATACCAATGCACTAGAAATGAGAGCAAAGTGTGCATGCAACTCATATAAATGCATAACAAGGCTCATTGTTACAGGTACTAGGCACTCCTTTGCAAATTGGGCATGGCCCTGTACAAACTTTGTGCACAGCACAGGCATAGTGCGCAAAATGCCCCCTCGGGTCTCCTTTTCTATAGGCTGGTGGTATCTTTTTCGAGATTCGCCCAATACAAATCTAGTGGCTCTACTGTAAGTGCAGACAATTCTGATTCGTCCTCCTCATCAGCCACCGGCAAAGAAATCACATCGCGAAGCAAGAAGTATCGCCGTGTGGCTGTACATAGCCGAAAGGAGGTTGTGGATGTGGACACCATGTCCAGTGATGCCATGTCCTGTAGGTATGCTAAGCGAAGGGGGGTATGGCGTTCACACTTCAAGTTAAGGACAATTTTTATTCTTGCCTTTTTTTTGCATGTGTCTTTGCTGTGGCTGGGTACAATGGCATCTCTTGTGCTAGGGGTGGGGTGAAACATTAGGCTGTCCAACATTGTGGGGGTGTAGTATGGTTTGTATAGGCAAGAATATTGCCAATTGTAGCAAAAACCCCCAATTTCTTCCTATCAATGTGCGCGATGTGTCCGCGCTTGCGCGCGCTATGCACACACTCCCCCCGAGAAGCCAATGGTTATGTGGCCATATTGATTTCTCCCCAACATGGGGACCTTGAAAAGGCAGGGGTTGTGTAGCCATATTTATCTCTCCCCACCATGGGGACCTCGAGAAGACATGGGTGATGTAGGCATATTGAATGATGTAGCCATTCCACCCAATTTCGGGGCCCCAAGAAGACAAGGGTTTAGTAGCCACTTCTGATCTTTCTCCCCTATGGGGACCCTCGAGGAGGTAGGAGATATGGGGGGGGGGGGGCTTCTCCGGAAAACGATAGCATGGGGGGTTTTACATAACCCTCCCCCCTTTTTCCGTTGGCCAAAATTTGTGCAAAAGTAATGTTTTCATATAACCGAAGCCTCCCCTTTTTCGGGGTGAACCATTTGCTTATTCCACCTTAAAGTACCCCTTAAGTTGGACAAATGTTGCCCATTGTGTTGATATGGACTTTGGTAGCCAATGTGCCACTTGGGACTCTCAATCCACGGGGGCCTCTTTTTGTGCCACCGTTGGTTGAGATAGTTGCCGACCCCAACCCTATAGACTCCGATGCTTCCTTCCAAGCGGAGGTGGCTGATGCGCCTTCCCGTGTTCAGCCTCCGTGGGCAGCCAAGCTCAGGCGCGTGGCGATTGTTGAGGCATCGGACTCTGGGCAGGCGTCCAGCAGCAGTACCGGTAGCAGCAGCAACATTGGCAGTAGTAGCAGCAGCGACAGTGGTAGTGGTGGTGTAAGTGACGGCCGTGTGGCATCAAGGGACGGCAGTGCTTGCACGAGTAGTGCTGTCGAGGTAAGTAGTGTTGATAGCACCCGCAGTACCGAAGTTGAGGCAGCCCCTGCTCCTCCACCTCCCAAGAAAAAGTTTCGCCGATCGGCCGTGCGTGGCACTTAGCCAGCCGTCTCTGCAGCCATTGATGTGGATGCAGAATCCCATTTTGGCCCACCACCCCACTTGTTGAGTGAGGGTGATTTCTTTCCCATGGCCCGTCCAAAGGCGCTGTATGGGTGTGTGTTGTGTTGCTATTTCAGACCCAAAATGTTTTCTCCCGGTCTACGCACGTAAATTCTTGGGCCTACAGGTCACATGGCATGCAAAGGCTAATATGTAGATAATCGTGGTGTACCAGCAGGGGCTGCAAGTTTGAGAATAAGGATTGGTGCCCCCAAAGAAGTCGGTGGCTGACGTTGAGGAGTACTCCACTGGGGATGATTGGGACAGTGATGTTGACAATGCTGCCGCTACTGAAGTTCCCGACCCTTAAGTTACTCATCCTGAAGTACCTAGGCCTCCCTTAAATGCAGGGAGGAGGGTGCATTACACGCAATATGATGCTGCTTCACATGTAGCCTGGACGCCTAGCATAGAATGTCATTATCCTCCGGATAAGTGCAAAGCTCCCCGCCCCCAATTTTTTTCCAGGGGTTGCGTTTCCCTCACGGATTCAGGGACCGACACAGACTGCCAGCTTTTCGGTCTAGGGTCCAAAGCCGGCCCACACATCCGACCCGACATCGGGGGCTCCTTTGGGACGCAAGAAGCGGGCTATTTTTTCCGGGCTCCCGCTAGGGGGCCGGCTACTTTCTTCCGAGCAACTATTTTTCGACGCGAAATTTCACAAAAACCAAAAAAACCAAAAACTTCTATTATAATGGACCCTCCTGAGTAATATGTACAGTGCTCCGCCACTCCCCAAAGGGAAGCTGCCCCGGCTACCAAGGCCACGCGTGGCCAATCACATGTCCCCGATCGTGGGACAGACTCGCGGAGCACCCCCCCCCCCCCCCCCGGTTAGCCCGGTTAGCAGGTTAGCCCTCCATCGCGAATGTCGCTGGTCAGCCGCGGTCACGGTCACGGTCACAGTCACTTTTGGTTAGCCTAATCAGGGTTGTGGTGAGGGTCAATGGCACGGCCATGGTTAGTTCACGATTCCTTCTTTATTTGCAGTGCCACCTCTGTGTCCACGTTAGGCGCGGTTCTAGACTTTGTTCCTTGCTCACAACCAGATTCCGATGAGGGGATGTGTCATCATGACCATTCTACTCTCAAAAATCTGGAAGATGAATCCGTAAATCGTAGTGGTCGACCGGTGCGGGCTGCCTCACTTGGGGTGGCTCAATACTTGGTTGCAGCCAAGGAGGCTGCCTCTTCCCGGGCTTGTGTTGAGGCCGGCCCAAGGGGTTTGCGGACCAAGAGTCAAAAGAGGGTTTAGTCACCCCAACGTTGCCACAAAAGGGGGTTAGGGGAACCATGGACACCGTTGAGGTGACAAAAAGGCCTAGTGAGAGCATGAGCAATGCCCCAATGTGCAGAAGGTATATCCTCCCTCCTTCAGTGTAGCAGACCCCATTTGTGGCAGCATGCAGATTTATCTACGTGCGCGCCTCATAGTTTGGGGTAGATGTGTCCATTTCATGAAAAATTGGTGTATATGAGTAGGGTGGATCGTCCTCTACAAGATGACCAACTTGGTTTTTGTATAGTCAGCCAATGAATCCTCTCCCAAAGTGCGACCATGACTGGTACTGAACAGAATTCAGCAAAAAACTGCATCTGGGCAGTGAACTCTTTAGCAAAACCCTCTCCCTCCATGGGGTAAATCGTGTCAAAACAAACCAACAAAGGCATTTCTGAGTAGCCCTGGGTCAAGCCCTACGCGTGGATGTGTTTAGATTTTGCTAACTCACCGGTGACATCGCTCACTAAGCTTGACCGTGACCCGCGTAGTTCTGGACACGTCATTTGGCAACAGCTGGCTTATCGGCAAATCACCCTATCGGCCTGAAAACTTGGCCCGTCTTCATCAATCATGGCCTCAAAGACATGTTCGACAACAAGTTCATCATACTGCCGCGCCTCAATCACATCAGCAAGAAAGGGAATGTCAGCAGAATCAGTCATTACAAGAAAAAAGACCTGCAGCAGGGGGGCAAGGGGGGGGTCAAAATAATATCACGCACGAAATAATATCACGCACCGAAATAATATCACGCGTGTGATATTAATACGGGGGGTGCCCCCCCCCCCCTCCTCCTCCGGGGGTACCCGCCGAAAGAAAACTCGCACCCCCTGTAGGAATTTTGTTTCGCAACGAGGATTTGCATGTAACCTTCACTTTGCTACATTGTGCGCCATAAGGAGGATTTGCTTCATGTGGCACAGGGTGAAAAATTGGGTTTTCACCCCATGTGTCTATACTCAAAATACTCAGATTTTTCTGGAGAACTCAATAATGGATGAAAACCATATTGGACCAAATATCAATACCATCTTTGTGCAGATATCTGTCAGAGATGGCCTGTACCCTAGTGGGTAAACCGTGCCTTTGTGATGGGAAGGTCTCTGGTTCAATACTTGGGGCTAGCAATCTCCATGTTTGCAGGTAGGATGTGGGACACAATGGAAATTTTTCTTTTTGCTTTTTGTTGCTTTTTTTGTGCTTTGATCTTGTCCCCTTTGTTGGGGACCCCCGAGAATGCAGGGGTTATGTAGCATTTCCGCCCACTTTTGGGCCTACCGATAAGAGGCCAGGGTGGGCGCTGCACTGCAGCCGGAACAGATTGGGGTTCTTTGTGCCCTGAAACACAAATACCACCCGTATCGGCTGAAACATCAATGGTTACCTTGAAAATATCCTCCTTGCACCTTCCAAACCCAAAGAGGTGGGGTGGAGTTGAGGAAATTTCAGGTTTTGGGGTCTGGAAAATTTTTTCGGTGAAATTTTTTTCGTATCCCCCCCCCCCCTCCCTCCTCCGGGGGTATCCCCCGGAAAAGAAAAATCTGTACGCTGGTACCAGGATTTTTTTTTCTACCCCCCCCCCCCCTGACCGGACTGCTTTTGGGGATATTTCAGGGGCTCAGGCAGGGAAGATGCATGGGAGTTGTGCTGAGGGTACTGAGAGCATTGGGAGCAGGCACATGTGGCACAGCTGATTGATTGGCCACGGCATTGGATATGTGCTAACCAATCTGGCATGACCTGCAAAAAAAGCAATCTAATTTTTTTTTGAACGAGTTCTCGACCACAGCAATGTGATGAACGTACGGCCGCAAAAAGAACCTGCATTGTATGTGCACCTGCCGCAACACAATGTTGTGCATGGCAGCACGCCAGCACCAAAAAATCCTCCTCGACTGCTTCAGCACATCTCTGAATCTCCGCAAGCAGCGGCAGTATATCTCAATTCATGTCAGGCGTACCCACATGCGTAAGCCCGCCCAAACCCGATCCCTCCTCTTTTAGTCGCACCACTTGTGCGCCGCTCAGCAGCGACGAGGCTTGTGTGAGGCTCAGCAGTTGCAGCGACGATGACACCCAGAGTCCGAGGAGTGGTAGCTTGAGCACAGAAGGCAGGAGCACGCAAAGTCCGACTCTGTGCTCTCCTATTCACCGGCACGCGTTGGGCCCCAGACCGGCGTTTGCCGACGAGTCGCTCGACACCTCGTCCCGATGTGCCAGCCTCTCGGACGCCCACAGCGTGAGCAGTAGGATGGCCTCCTTGAACCAGCCCTCAAGCCCTGAAGAAGTGCCACATTTCGGGTCATTTGGTGGATTGGGTGGGAGTGCCACAGTCATTGTCAAAGCCAAGCGCACCGCAGCAGCAAATGGACTGTCCAACAGTCCAACCCTGAGCCCTGCGATCCCCGATGGCGAGGAATTGAGTCCGTTGTTGATGGGTCTCAGTGAGATGTCGTTACTGGACTGCCCAAAGAGGACGTCCTCGAGCACCTGCGCAACGGATGGCGGCCAAAGCAGCGCAGCGGCCGCTGCCGCTCTGACCGTGGCTGCCGCGGCCGCTGTGGCTGCGTGCACCGCCGGACTGACGTCCGGAGGGTCCGCACTGAAGCGGCACACGGCCAATCGGGTTGCCACCCTGAGCCATGCCATCGAGGCCATGGCCGGGGACATGCCCGGGGCCGTCGGCGAAGACCCGTTTGTGGAAGAGGCCATGGGGCCCTTGCGCGGCAGCGGCGGCATGGCGGGTAGCCCCGCCCGGGTCCGGTATGCGCGGGGCCGGCGTCCCGGAGTCGCGTGGCGGCCCGACCGCGCCGCGTCTGGCACCGAACCGTGGCACGCGGACAGACCCGGCCCCCAGCAGAGCCTGAGCGGTGATGGTCTGGAGGGCTCCGTGACTTCCATGAGTGGCAGGCCGACCGTCAGTGGTAGGACCTCTGGCGTTGGCAGTCCCTCTACCGTCCGGCGGGGCACGGGTGCAAGCCCCGAGGCCAGGCCCACGGTTGGTATTCCGGAAAGCCTGGAGCCCAGGCACATGACGGGGAAATCCGACAGCCCCGAGGGCCGATGGAGAAGCAACGGGGAGGTGGTGTCGGAGGCCCGCACCGGAGGGGCGTCTGCCGCAGGCACTCCTGATGGCGTCGAGGCGCCGCCAGCGAGCGATGGCGCCCGCGCCGATCTGCGCGGCCGGAGGAGCCTTGTGTTCGTCACCACCGAGCCCCCCGCCAGTGTGGCCACGCAAGTGGCCTCGTCTATGCCGCGGCCAAGTGCTCGGTCGGGCAGCCCCTCCTCCGCGGCCACAGACAGTGTCCCGCGGGCCGCGACGAGCCACAGAGCGACCCGGGCCTCCGTGTTTGCCGCCCTGCAGCCGAAGGGGGACGATGCCCCTCCGCAGAAGCAGAGCGGGGGTTGTGCGGACGACCGCAAACTGTCCCTCGCCTCGACCTCCTCTGGCCGCCTCACGTTTGCCGTCAAAGCCACGCGCCGCGGGAGCCTCGTCTCCGCCTCCCCTGAGAAGCCGCTGCTGAACAGGTACGGAAGCTTCGTCATCAAGAGGCGTCTCGAGGCGGCGTGTGAGATCCTGCAAGGCCCCGGCCTCGCCCAGAGCCCCCCCGTTGAGTGTGTGGAGGGGCCGGGGGGTGGTCCCGGGGCTTCCGGTCAGAGCAGTCCCACCAAAGCGGAGGCCAAGGCCGTGGCCGGCACAACCGATAGTCCCGGGGTGCACAGCCACCAGGCGCCAGGGCCGGAGGGGCTGGGGACCCCCTGCACGCCGCACGAGGGGCCCAGCAGCAGCACAACGTCCGTCTCGGTCAGCCCCGTTCTAGGCCGTCTGTCGAGCGGCTATGCGGAGAGTCCAGGGGTCCCCTTCCAGAGCCCCGCCCTCAAGCCCCTCGGCGGCAGCGCGGACAGTCTGGACTGCGGGGACGACCCCGTTGCCTCCGAGGGCCCGGGCTTCCACCGCCTGGAGAGCCCGGCCCGTGTAAGCCCCTGCCTCAGCTCCCCCGGCCCGTGCCTCCTCCCGGCCACCTCCCCGTGCTTCAGCCCCACCGGCCCCTTCAGCCCCACAGACCCCTTCACCCCCTCCAACCCGTTCACGAGCCTGGGTCTCCACTCTGATCTGGAGGGGGCGGTGTCGGGGCTGCTGGGCGCCGGGGCCGGCGGACGGAGGACTGCCATCGTGCGGCCGAGCACGCGGTCTGGCAGCCCATCCTCCGACGGTCAGAGGCGGTACGGGAGCCCGGGCTATGCACTGAGTCCCGCCCCCGACCGCCAGGACAGCGGCTACGCTGGGCCGTATTTGAACGCCAAGGCCCGCGAGCGCTTCAACTCAGACGGGGGCCGACCCAAAAAGCCGGTGCGCGTGCGGCGGCTGCAGGACCCGCCAGCCCCCGGCGGCCGGCGCAGTGCCGGCCGATTCGCGAAGGCAGTCCGGACCCCGCACCCCACCCCTCGTGGCCCCGGCGAAGAGGAGGGCCCCTGCAGGCGACCGGGCGCCGACACGGAGGAGGCCAGGCCGATGCACCGCAGCCCCAGCGGGGCCCGCCTCACGTTCACCGTCAGGACGCACCGCCGCCGCAGCGCCTCCGTCTGCGAACAGAACAGCGCCGCAGGGCCGCAGCCCGTCCGGTGGGCGGACCCGGTGCCGATGGGGCGCAGCGCTTAGCGCCCCCGCCGCAGTCCCCCACCGCGCAGCCCCTGCCGCTGCACGGCCCACGGGCCCCTCCCATCGCACAGCCCTGCGCCCCACACCCTCCCACATGGATCCGCAGTGGTGTAGCGGCAGTGCGCGGCGGTCGTGCCAAACCCGGGCTGGGGGGCGCTTTACCGCAGACAGGGCCATATGGGCAGGCGGGAGGTAGTAACGCCAAAGGCGGCCCGAGCCGCTGCCATATTTGGGCTTGGCTGGGGCACGGGACGGGACGCCCAGTTCCGCACCCGCCACGCTCCAGCAGCCCCCTCCCGCCCGACATCGCAGTCTCTCTGTGTCGTGCCTCTCTCCCTCCGCGCCCCTCGCAGGGCACTGCCGTACTGCCGCGCCGGGGGCACACTGGGCCTGCTGCCTGTCTGCGTGACAGGGGTCCATCTCCGGTCCCCAGGGCCCACGGCCCACGTTCCCGTGAAGTCTGAACAGCAACTTTCGGTGTGTCCCCCCTTCTGGGCAGGCCCAGTGACCCATTCGTCACGGGATTTGCCCCCCCCCCCCCACAACAGTACTTTCAGCCATTAGTCCAGAGGTTCTCTCACAGATGCATGTGTCCCCTTCTTGGTTGGGGTGCTCCACTATTCAATGGACTAATGGCTGAAAGTGTCTATGGCGGGGACATTCAGTCGATCAGCACCGACCATTGATCCCCCACAACAGAACGTCTGCCCCTTGGGTCTGGGGGCCTCGTGCCCCCCGCTTTCACCGTCCTACGTTTCACTGTTCTTGAGCACCATCTCAATGGAACATGGTAACGACTAAACCGACGCTGAGAGTAGAGCCAAAGGCCCTGAACACCCCCGAAGGCCATGATGTAGGGGCTTTGCACCGAAGTTTTGGCATTGGCAGGGCCACTGCCTGCGGTGTATACCACAGAGGGGCAGGCACCAGGACTCCAACGTGGACGTCTGTTGCCCAGACACACAGAAGCACCGCCCCATAGTCGCAGGGGTTATGGACATCGAAACTTCCACACGACCCCTGCCCCCCCCCCCCCCCCCCGGTGGCCCGACCTCGAGTAACCCGCTTTCGGCGCCATCAGTTCGAGATTCGCCCCAACTCGCGACGTTCGGGGCTTGGGACGTATTTGTTTCAGGGTATGTTTTGCCCACGGCACCTCAAAATTCTCAATGTTTCGGCCGCCAGCGTGCAGCGTGCGCTCTGTGTGGCCCCCCGCTACGCTGTACAGGCGATGATGCGATACGCCCTTACCGACTTACTGACATCACGAGCTTCGAACGGCCTGCGCCCGTCCCCGCGTTGTGGCAGCAGCTTAGAAGTCGTTGTACATCTTGTCCCGGCCACCCCCGGCCATCCCCTGCCCAACCCTGTGTCCCAATGTCCTCTGCACCCACTCGCCCAAATTGGGGTCTGGGTGGTCTACTGGGGGCCTCTGGAGCTTGTGAACCCCCCGTCCCAGAGCCTCTTCCTGAGGACAGCTCTTTGACGATGGGCCAGAGCGCCATGACGAAGGATTAGAGGTAGGGCCGGTATGGCCCGCTGCTTGAGCTCAGGGCCCTTTCTCAAAGTCGTCTCTGTTACACCAATTCCAGCCGGTGAATATTCCAACATGAAGTACTTGGAATTGCCCCATGTATGTCACTGGCACATGCATGTTGTTGTCGCATGCACATCATACTGCCGCATGCATATCACCGCCATACACATGCCATGGAGGGTGCAGCTCGCGCGGTGCGGGTGCGCAGCGCGGTTTAAGCCCAACTGGCGTCAAACGATGGTCACAATGAATGTTGCACAAAAGCGATCATAGGGCACTGGACAACAGGGGTGGCCAATTGCTGTGTTTGGGGAGAAATACCAACATTTTTGTCCAGAGGCAAATGTGTATGGTGTGTTTGTGGGCTGCAAGGGACATTTTACATTCGGAAATATTGATTTTCCTATGTTTTGCCTCCTTTGTATTCCACAGAGCACATGGCAATGAATGCTGACATCTTGAAGCCAGGAGGTGATTTTTTTCATCTAAGAGGCATGGAGCGCGTGCCTCCACTGTTGTGGGCTTCTCGTCCTTCCTCGAGTGCATTGCTATTAGATATGAGCGCTCTAGCCATACTAGGATTGCCCAGTGTAGCATCTCACATTCCCTATTGCGGATTCTCCTGCCTTAGAGCCCTGTGCCTCCCCACCATATGGCACCTCCACCGAGTCTGTGGTAGTTGCAGCCGATGCGCAGCAGGGATGACGTCCTTGGAGTGGAGTCGACTGTTGTTGCTAACCCTCACCGCATCCCCGGGGGGGGGGCAGCCGGGCTGGGTCCTTGTATGCGACCCCCCCCAAGCCCCCCCCCCCCCCCCCCCCGGATTTTGAAAGCTAGTGGTGCCAGGTCGGCCCTCAACAAGTGTCCCTAGAGAAAACTGTCCGGCGCCGAAGGCACCAATTTTTTTTTCCATACTATGTGTTTATACTCAAAATACTCAAAATTTTGTAGAGAAATCATATTTGTGTTAAAACAACAAGAAAAATTTTTGACCTGAAGGAGGGCTACAGGAGGGCTGCAGGCCCTAACAACAACCCTAGCCCTAACCCTAGCCCTAGCCCTAATCAAGACTGAATATTGGGACCGAGCTGGTGGGGGAGGGAACATCAGCTATGACTAGTGAGGGACATCAAGAATGATTCACACATTGATGGCTCTTGACAAAGTGAAATCAGTTTGCAAGTGAACCCCATCACCACGAGGCCCACTTTCAAGGCTTTTTGGACTTCTGAGGGGCCAAAATGCCCCAAAATGGGTTCAAAATGGGCTCATTCCACCCGTTTGTGCAACCCAAATGGTCTAGGATGAGGTTTGGAAAAATTCGTTTTTGACCCATTTTTGACCCATTTTTGGTCCCAAAACAGCCCATTTTCAAGGCATTCTGGGATTTTCGGAGGACCAAAATGGGCCACCACAAGCTCAAAACGGTCCAAAAACACTTGTTTTAGCGTCGCACATGGTCTAGGATATTTTTGAGAAACGTCATCTTTTTGCCCCTACTGGACCCTGTTGACCCATTTGGGCACCCACCTGTTTGGGCTTGAGCTTGCAGCTTGCCGCAACCTAGTGGGCCTAGGTATTGGGGTCTAGGCGTCCGTTTGGGCAATTCTGAGGGGTGGAAACCACAAAAAGTGGGGGGTTGCGGGTGGAGTAGGTGCCCTCGGAATCGCATTTTGAGCCATGTAGCCAAAGATATGGCCTATTCTTGGTTTGTGGCTGTCGGCATTTGGAGCTTCTGGGGGCCTTTTTGGGCTGTTTCCGGGACATATCATGGAGTTAGAGGGCCGCAAAGAGCTCGTTGACACGGGGAAGTCAAGCCGCACGTTGAGTGTACCCACCGTTTCCCTTTGTTTGGCCGTTTTGAATGTGTTCCAGGGCTTTTTTTGGCCCAAAAATGGCTATTTTTGGCCCTAAACTGCAGTTTTTGAAACTGAGGTCTGCCACTTGCGAATCCCATTCCCGGCCGCCACCGTTGAGGTTCTTGCTCAAACTTTATGTGATTGTACTTCACACCCATAGGTATCATCCACCAAAATTTCACCTGAATCTGAAGCACCACGACGGAGTTCTGATTTTTACCCATTTCGCGCGTGCTGCTTGCTGCTGCTGCTAAACCTGATAGGTCCACCCTAGACACTAAAAAGGGTTATAAAACCAAGACTGGTTCCACCAGCTCGGTAACCTTAACCCTAACCTTAACCCCCCCCCCCTCACCCCTGGCTGGACGCCCCCCTGACCCCCGGCCAGACGCCCCCCCCCCGACCCCTGGCAGGAACACCCCCTTCCCGACCCCCGGCAGGAACACCCGCCCCCCGACCCTCGGCTGGACCCCCCCCCCCCCCCCCACTGCCCCCCCGAGTTTTGGCAGATAGCTGGGGGGGTGGTCGCATCAGGACCGTTGGTAGTTGCCCCCCGGGACCGCATCCGTGTGTGGGAAACGGGTGTACATTGGTAAATGACGCGTCTACTAAAGCACGTGGTGCGGCGCACGGTGCGATTGAAACACCCTCATGGGCGCATGCATGGAACGGCCGCAAACTTGTTAATGCCGCATGCACATCACTGCTGCGTAGATGTCACACTGAACCACACCCATGGGATGCAGCACGCGAGTGCTGCTGAGATGAGAAACTGCCCTGTGGGGAGCCTCCTGTTACCCAAGCAAGTCAGGCTTTCCGGCTAAGGCTGCATTGCAATAGCACGGCCAGAAACGGCTGTGATATATATGGCTTCTTATTACAAAATAAAGAGTTGAAAGTTCAGACTGTTACTTTCCACCCAATGCCATCGGCCCCAAAGACCAACAGAACCCATGCACTTTGAAGCATGTATTTCTTTGACATGCCAATGATGACACAAAGCGTGTTGATGGCCCCCCTCCTCCCGTATCCAGCTTGTGGCTGTCCCCAATCCCTGGCCACACACTGTCTGTACCCCCTGTATACTTTATACTATGTGTTGTTTCATTCGCAATAAATCAGGTATCTTATGTAGCTGTACATGTCATACCTACTATGGCCAGGGATCGTTTGCGGTTGGTGACCATGCAGGCCAGTGGGCATCGGAAACAGCTAGGGATTGTGTACCCTGCCACGGATCTCATGCCACACCCGGGCTTTATCCACCAGCATGCGTATATATGGACACACACATACACACACACACAGCCCAGTGCCACATATAGGTCTCAATCGTTCATAGCACAGAGCATACACACACACACACACACACACACACAACTGGGTAGGCAGGCAGAGAAGCTGTGAATCAGCGACAAACATTACAGAGCGGTAGAGAGGTGCTGTATGTTAGCGAACGCTATGATGTGGTTTCAAATGTTTTGCCCCCCCTCCCCAACACACACACACATACATACATACGGCATTATACACCCAGTGATCATAAGATTGGATCTGCTTACCTGCCGCTGGTCATACTCTGCCAGGAATCTGATGGGCCCTGGCGGGGATGGTGTGCAGTGGCAGGGGTCATGACCAATGAAAAGGGGTCAATTGTTGGTTGGTGTTGGTTGGTGTACCAGTGTGTGTTGACAAGAAAACTCTCGTGAGCAGTCAGGTAACAGCCGCACATGCAGGAACGCGCATGCGCATACACAGACGTGTTTCGCTTGTTATCTCGCAGTTTCGGCATGTGTGAGTGTGAGTGTGCGTGTGTGCATGCACGTGTGTGTGTATGTGTGTGTGTGTGTGTGTGCAGGGAGGGCTGGTCGCGCAGTCTTGGATAAGCTGGCTACGAGGCGGGTCTGAAGAAACTGGGATGAGCATGTTGCAGCGCCGACCCTCGCATTCCTGTTTGCGACCCACATCCTTTCGGGTGCTCTTCCTTGCACGTTGACTCCGTTTTTTTGCTGCGCAGCCCGAAACTGTGGTTGATGCTCTCGTTGCCTCAGACGAAGGTCATGGCCAATTTGGGGCACATGCTCTAGTTCTGTACCAGGGCAACCGCAGAGCTGATCAACTCCGATTACCCTGTGCTTAGTGATCACCTGATCCAATCGATCCATATATTGCTGTTGTTTTCTCTCGCTCACCCTCCTGCATGTTTTCCTGTCTGCCAGTCGTTCTATGTGTACTGTCTCTTTGTGTCGTGATTCTGCACTTTTTTGAATGTTTTTGATCCTGCATGCAGTCCTTTTGTATGCTTCCATGCTTCTGCGCGACATTCTCTCACCTCCATGCCCCACTCCTTCCATTCATGATGCACTCCTCGTGTACAATATTGTTCGCATGTGTTCAGTGGTCAGCATGCATTTTTGTTCTGTTCCAAGACTCTTTTCTCCCCGGGAGTGTCTCGGCCTTGGGTGACGGGTATTACTACTCTCGTCTCAGGCCTGTAAGAAATATGGGACACATACGGTGACCACGTACGGACCCTGGTCCGGCAAAGGGGCGCATGCATTTCAAGGGCAAGGCCACATCTGCAGACATCAGACATGGTAGAACGGCCAACTACAAGCTGGTCACTGCCAAGACCAGGTGGTGGCTGCTCTTGGCACACGTGCACTTGTGCACTTTCGTCCCTGATGGACGCTGCCAAGAGCACACTCTAACGTAGCGCACCCACGGTTTCTCAATAAACACCCGTGAACTGAGATATTCGCGAAGGCTTGCACAGACCTGTTTGAGGCACTGCACTCTCCGACCCCCCCAATGTTGTATTCTGGGACATTGCTTTTGAGACACCTCTTTATGGATGTCAAACATTTATTGTCGCCCCTGGGTCCCAGTGTCTGATTGGTCCAGTGGAGAGAGCAGAACAGACTGGACGGGTGCACAAAGATTTGGGAGAAGTTAGTTACTGCGCCCCAATTCCATTGTGCCACTGTCCTTCTGCCCAACCGTGCCCGTAGGTCATCCTGCACTCAGTTATGCCAGTTCAGTGATGCACTTTTGACGCACGAAGTTGTGGTCTCCATGCAAACCTGCCATTGTGATTCCCCTTGGTGTTGTCTTGCATCTATGGGAGTGGCCTTTGACAGGCCTTGCATGCATGGTAGCATGGCATCCACTCTTGTCGTGTGAGGACAAAGACAGACTACCATGCCTCATGGGGAATGTTGTTCATGCATTGTGCGCGCAATGCGTCCATGCAATGCACATGGTGCGAAGTTTTTTATGTTGACAACCACCCAAACCCCAGTTTTGGGCTTTTCCAAAAGTTATTGGACTTCTTGGGTGGGTGTGGGTGGGGTTTGTAGAAAGGGTTTTTGGTAGTTGTTGAGGGGTTTAGCTGAATCAGCGGCCACACACTTGTTATGCAACCTTGGCACACGTCATGCTATGCTACACACTCTTTTTTACCCCTTTTCACCACCTTTGCACCATTTTTAACCACTTCGTGTCTTTCTAGGTGGAGGTCAGATTATGATGATGGCGAATCATGCGACAAATAGTATATTCATGACGCAACGGCTGTGTAGAGCCAGCTCATTCATGCATGACAAGCCTGATTGGTGGGTTGAATACAATAGTGAGGCAAGTGAGCCTCAAGGATGTGCAACTGGATATCTATCAAGAGATCATGGAAGGATGGGGAGCCTCATTGCACAACTGGAGGCAGCAAATTTTATAATTCAGCCATCCTATGGAGGAGCACCTCGTGCATTGCGAGATTTAGCCGTCTGGCTGACCAAGCAGCCGTAGATTAGCTGTTGGCTAGGCCAAAAGAGCTATAGGTCCCTCTTCTGTTGCAACAAGGGTGAAAAAACCCATGAGGTAGGAAAAATACACAAAGCTAGGACAAAATCCAAAGGGTATAAAAACCCCACGACAGGAGGGAAAGTCCATAGGGTATAAAAACCACAGGGGTAAGACGGTGGGGCCATATATGCATTTGCTGCATGAAGAAAGCCATTCTCTCTGAGTGCAATGTTTATAGTTTGAATTATTGCTCAAATTGATTCAACATGCACACTTGTGGGGATGACTTGCTTGCACAAGCCACATAGTAGTTTGTGCCTTATATCTTGTAGGGGAGCTTTCAAGACCCACACATGTGGTGATGGATTGGTGGTACCCCCCCCCCCCCCTATAAGTATAAAAAGAAACAACAGTTCTGCAATGCAAATTTTTTTGTTTTTTTCATATTTTCTCTACAAACGACAAAAAACAAAAAGAATAATGTAACAAGAATAATAATAAGCCCCCAAATAAACAATCTACAGGCCACCGGCCAAATGTCTTCTTACCTGCGTTTATTTGCGGATTGTGCCTGGCACCATAAATTTTCAAGGAGTCAAAGGCAAGGAATCTACTTAGTTCCATTTCATTGCGTTTGTTGGCATCCGCATTTGGTGCTTGTGTCATTGGGGTTTATGACATTGGGGGAACGTTAGCGCGCCGGGCATCTTTTTGGACCCGTGCCCCACCGGTGACCTTTTAGGGGGTGCGCTAAGGGGGCGCACTTAGCAGAGTGCAGCTATTTGACGCATTTCACAGACTCCATGCCCATCAGTTCCATTGGCGGGATATGGAGTGCAGACCTGTGGAATCCTTGGTATGCGTCGCATGTTTACAAGGTGACTGTTGCCGTTGATATGTTGGGCAACATTATATGGATTTGCCCCTTGGCCCCCGGGACATCAGCAGATGTTTTGATTTGGGATGGGTATGGACCTTCTCGTACCCGAGGTGATTTCTTTGATTTTGAAGTTGGGGGCCATGATGGTGCTTATAAAGGCCGGATTCATGTCATTGTGCCATTCATTGGAAGAAAGAATGGCACTTTGACAGCCTGCCAACAAGGTTACAATGATGTCCATGGGTGGTATAGGGCAGCTGTTTGCTCGGTTGTGGCATTGGGGTTTGGTTAGGAACATCTGGCGTGGCGGCCCCAATGAGTTGCACCAGTCAGTCCGCATTTTGTTGCATTTCACTCAGTTTTGCATCCGGAGGCAAGTCCGTCACCCCCCCTACGGACCATGGGAGCATGTCCCGCCTCACGTTTGGACTGACCAAAGCAACTCGGCCGCCACGCAAGATGAGGCAGAGGATGAGGCGGAAGTGTGTGTTTTGTGTTGCCAAAGGCGCTCCACCGTCGCAGTTTGTGATGAGTATAAGGAGCACTATTGTAATGAATGTATTGACACCCACACTTGTGGGACCAATGTTGTTTGTTAATTACACTACAAATGACAGTTGGAGTGGTTGACATCACAGATATTGCTTTATTTTGCAACGTGCTTTGTAGGGAAGGTGTGCAGTGCAATGTGGTCTACTTGGGGGGCTTCTCCATGGGAGGGTAAATCTGGGGCTGAAGTCGGGATAGTTAATAGAAAAGTAGCGCGCCGGGTGCGCGCCGGGCAAACATTCCCCCATTATTGATTTTGCATGCATTGTGTTGCTCCGTTTGTTTGAGCCTCGTGTATGAGAGTCTCCAATGTGTAGAAGCACCATGGAATGCAAAATGGACACATTTGTTGTGAGTGTTTGCCCACTTGAACCCACCCCACATCTGAGTCCTCTTCTTCAAGTGATGATTCTAGTGACTCCGATGATGCTCCTACTGAATTTGTTTGGGATGAGGCTGCCCGAGGTGGGTGGGAAATGGCCCATGCCTTTGATGGGAAGTTGTATTTTACAAGAGACCACATGCAAGGCAATTCAGTCCCAAGAACTTGAAGTTGCCTCAGCCCAGACCATCCCCTAAACCTTAGGCAAAGGCATCTGCAAAGGCATCTTTAAGTGGTGAGAATGTACAGTTGTTCATGTTCGGCTTGGAAACCCTTCTTGCAATCATACACCATGGGGGAACGTTAGCGCGCCGGGCGCGCGCCGGGCATCTTTTTGGACCCGCGCCCCACCAGTGGCATTTTAGGGGGTGCACTAAGGGGGCGCACTTAGCAGAGTGCAGCTATTTGGGCGTCTGGCTGTACTAGAGACCCATACTTTGAGATACTAGGAGCATCATGGTGACCCCATTTTACACAGTTTTGCATCCGCAGGCAAGTCCATCACCCCCCCTACGGACCATGGGAGCATGTCCCGCCTCATGTTTGGACTGACCAAAGCAACTCGGCCGCCACGCCAGATGAGGCAGAAGAGGATGAGGCAGAAGTGTGTGTGTTGTGTTGCCAGAGGCACTCCACCGTCGCAGTTTGTGATGAGTGTAAGGAGCACTATTGTACTGAATATATTGACACCCACACTTGTGGGACCAATGTTTGATAAGTACAATACAAATGACAGTTGGAGTTGCTGAATTCACAGATATTGCCTTATCATGCCACGTGCTTTGTAGGGAAGGTGTGCAGTGCAATATGGTCTACTTGGGGGGCTTCTCCATGAGAGGGTAAATCTGGGGCTGAAGTTGGGATAGTTTATAGAAAAGTAGCGCGCCGGTAGGCTTCTCATGCTTCATTGCTTGTGAGAACATGGGTGTGAGCCTGAATTTCCATGTTTCAAACACTTTCTTGTGTTTGCATGCTTTTGGGAACATGGGTGAAGGTTGAGGTGCACTCATACTATGCGCTCACTTAGGTGTGTGTTGGTAGTTGCATGTGTCGCGCGCAAGCTACGCCCGTGTCCAAGCTACAATAGGTGTAGGGACCGTATTAATTTGGGACTTAAGTCCCAAATAAATACGGTCCCTAATTGGCGTAGCTTATACAATGGGGGGGGGCTACAACAATCAAAGTCTATTTTGGGAGGGGGTAAAACTCTGGCTGTTCCGGGTAAATTTGCCATAAAAGTAGCTCCTAGTACGCGCGCCGTGCAGATGCTCCCTCTATGGTGGGGGGGGGGCGGGTCCAAGGGCCCGCTTCATAACGAGGGCCTTAGGGCCTTAGTGAGGACCCCATGTATGACATTTTCTCTTGTGTGAGGCACTTTACGCCACCCGTTGCTCCCTCCGCCATCCTCCACCGCGATGGGTGCTTGCATGCTGTTGCTACCTTTCCTTGCTACACAGAAGTGCTCTTTTTTAAGAGGGATTCGTATCCAGTGGGTTTTGCTATGCACGCAGTGCACACACAGTCCCTACGCAGTGCACACACAGTCCCTACGCAGTGCGCGTACAGTGCACGAACATTGCTATGGTCCGGTCCCACAGTTGGACATTGTATCTTGTCATTGCCAACTTGGACCAGACAAGGTATAACCTTTCTTTTGCCCTCATGCCAGTCCAGTTGCCAAGTGTGCGACTGACAGAACTGCAGGCACACATGGTGTCAAGATGGCCATGGTTAACCTTGGAAAGGTAACAATATTAACACAAGGATGTCAAAAGTATGGGTGTATGCAATGCGACTGATACTCCTGCAATACCCTGTGACAGCAGCCAAGACATTAAGATCCTCCACATGCAATTTCTGCTGACTTTGGATAGCTCAACACTCCTGTTTTATATTATTCAATCATGCTGCATCTTTTCTGGCATCCTTTCCTGGCACAGCGACCGTGCACCAGCGCAGGAAACGTAAGACTGAGAACACAAAACACACAGAAAGGGATGCCTCAGAGGACTCACCTTTAAGTTTTCACTATTCTTCATAGGCTTTTTGCAATTTGATGTCAGAGCCGTGTCAGAGCCATCAGAGCCAGCTCACATAAGTATTCAGGTGTGCGCACAGGGGATGCCACTGTGCATGCCACGTGTAGAATGCAGTTTTCTCAAGAGTAACTCGGGGCTCACTGGGTACCCAACAGACACACAAATACAAAGAAATCCGTGATGCAAAGTATGATTCAAGTCCCGTCATGGATGCCGCGATTTTACCTGCTTCTTGATGCTCAGTGGGTCACAGACTGCTCGCCATCACTCTACCAGAGCCATGTTCCAGTTGCGTGTCCCAGGGGACGCACGGGGGGGGGTCACAGGATCTTCGGCCGTTTTGATTCTTAATGCTTGTGTGCCATGACTCACAATGGGCGCATGGGAGCAAGCAACGGTTTGAAGTGCGCCCTGTATATACTGCTCTGTCTATATATATATGTATATTCGGGTATTCGGGTATTTGGGCCAAAGCCTTCATTGCAGCATTTTGCTCTTTCATCTCTCTTTGCACCCTTTTATCAAATAGTACCAACGGATCTATTGCACCCCCTGTCTGCTCTTGTAAATATGCTGTGTCTTATGTGATGCTTGTTTACAATAACCCTTCAAGCGCGCACTGTACACTGTGCACACACTGGGCAAATTCAACTCTTTGCCCCCCCCCCCCCCCAACCAGAAGTAGAGATGTGGCATCTGCACACATGGTGTGTGCAGGCTGCATGTCAATTTATGGCCCCTCAGGTTGTCTATTTTGATCATTTCTATTCCTATTCCTATTTCTAGGTTGTGCTTGAGCTGTGCACAATTTTCTTTTCATGACTCAGGGCTCCTGTAGCTGGGGCACAGCTCACCATTGGGCCCAGGGGCTGGGGCAGGGGCTGGGTTCCTGAGCCCGCCCCCACACACTCCACCATGCTGTATTCTATGATGCAGGTCGACAGGTCTCCAGCAGCCCAGGTAGTTCATGGCAGAGCGTCCACAGAGCAAACATAATTTGCACTACAGATGGAGCCTCTTGTCATACAGGTTCCAGCCAATCTAACTGCCTTAATGGCCTGTCGCCGATGTCAGGTTTGGTGTAGATATGGCGATGGACCCATGGACTATAGCTCCTTAAAATGAATTCCTTCCACCATTGAGCCCCCCCATCATGGCTTTGTGCAAGCTACAGTAGGTCACTATGCAATATCTGTCAACTCAGAGTATGAGCAACTGAGGGGGCCTTGGGGGCACAGATGTGATGTGCATCTGGGACAAAGGCCCAGAATGCAGTGTTGATAAGTGCGCAGGGCAGACGGGAGTGCTGGGGAAATTGTCAAATCCATAGGTGCCTCCATGCACCAGATGCATGGGCACCAGACCACACCTTGGACGCACCGTAACTTGGCAAATTGCGTGGGCTCTTTGCGCCTCGATTACTGTTATTTATGTCGCTCTTTTGCGGCTTTTTATATTGAATGTACTGAGATGCAGTTGCGAGAACGACGACCACCGCTGTATTTATTGCTATGCTGCAGTGGGTGTTGATGCCATATGCCATATTCATTTGGAATTTGGCATAGCATGGACAGGGGAGGAACACGTTTCTGTATGATTCCCCCTGTCTTCTGACCCTGTGTCCTGTTTCAATCATTCGCTTCTTTTGCATGATGATTGCCTTGGGTTTGTTGCTGCAATGCTGTGTCGTGCTTCAATATTGTTCGTGCACCATCTTGCAAAGGTTTTGCATTTCAGTTTACATGGGCATGCCCCATTTCAAGCCAAATAGCACAGCTGGATAATAATAATAACATTGGCTGGAATTGCCTGGGCAGGGGCATCCAGTATCTGTTACCGACCGTGATTGAGCCCAAATAGCACGGTGTGGTGGTAAAGTGTGCGGTGGTGGGATGCCTCCCTCTTACGGTTTCTTGCCTATTTTTGCACACCACATGCAGCTTACTGGGTAGCATAGATTTTTTGGTACCGACCGACGTGTTGAGGGTAACGCACCCCGAAGGTTGTCATTTCATGGAACTACGGGTGACGACACAACTCCAAAGCAGTCTTTTCATTGAACTGCCAATGGAAACACATTGCCAAAGCACTGTTTTTATTGAAGTGCGGATGGTCACAAACTTTAAAGTTTGTCGTTACATGGAATTGCGGATGGTAATAAGCCTCTAAAGTAGCCCATTCTTTGAATATCGGATGGTAACACCCCCCCCCCCCCCCTCCTCACTCCGCTTTGTGGGTGGTTGCTTGGCTTGGGCCCAACGGGCCCAACAACACCCAACAGGGGAGCGTTAGCGCGCTAGGCGCGCGCCGCGCATCTTTTTTGACCCATGCCCCACCTTTTAGGTAAGTGCACTGCGCGCGCAGTGCAACTATTTGGACATCTAGGCAGGGGTGATGTAGCCATATTCATTTCTCCCCACCATGGGGACCCTGCGTCAGACCCCCTATGGACCATGGGGGCATGTCCCGCCTCATGTCTGGACTAACAAAAGCAACTCAGCCACCATGCGAGATGAGGCAGAGGATGAGGCAAAAGTGTGTGTGTTGTATTGTCGGAAGCATTCCACCATCAGAATTTGCTGGTGAGTGTGAAGAGCACTATTGTGCCGAATGTATTGACACCCACACTTGTGGGACCAATGTTATTTGTTAAGTACAATACAATTGACACTTGGAGTTGTTGAATTCACAGCTATTGCCTTATTACGCAAAGTGCTTTGTAGGGAAGGTGTACAGTCCAACGTGGTCTACTTGGGGGGCTTCTCCATGAGAGGGTTAATCTGCGGCTGAAGTTGGGATAGTTAATAGAAAAGTAGCGCGCCGGGCGCGCGCCGGGCAAACGTTCCCCCAACGAAGTGTGTGTGTGCAAGCATCCGCGGTTCTCTTTGCCTACATGAATACGCATTCCTATCTTAGACACATTCTGCCTAAATGTCCGCCACACCTGGTCCCATGAAATCGTTGTCGAAGGTTCGGTGTTTTATGTCTTAGGCTGTGTGACCAAGTTCGAAGCATTCTCCCTCATTAAACCTAGTCTTGCGACCAAGATTGGGGTTCAACCATTATTCCTCATTCCTTTGATTGTTGCCCTGTCTTTAAAGGAGCTGGATGCCACTGAACAGGCGTATGTCAAGGGGACAATAGTTCGTCGCCGCTTGCCTCCACTAACCAGGCCACAAACCCACCAAGCACGACCCTTTGCTCCATGGGAATATGGCTGCATTTGTTCTCCGACACAAGGGGATCACCTCACAAGCTCTATTTCGGAAGCTGCGGTGCACTGCTCGGGAACGGCAATGGTCGTGGACCATGGGGGCTGCTACCGGCCAAGACCCGACCCCAAGGGGGCGGGGGGGGGGGGGGGGGGCTCCACAAACCTACTGTACAACCACGACAGCGCCACTAACGTCAGTGGACCCCTCACATAATCAGAATCAGTCCATCTTTTTCCAATCACATCAACTATAACGCAAAGGAACTCCGTTTGTTTGGAGTAAGAAACATGGCCTACTCAAACGGACAGTGACATAGACTCACATTGTCACAACCGGGGTTGGAATCCTCGTCTCGTCCACACGGTCAAGGGCCCGTTGGTGTGGTCCCCACCACCGCCCCCGGCAATTGTGCGCTCCTCCACCGATAGCGTCGGGGGAGGGGTGGTGTGTCTCCGGTTTTTTGAAGCGCATCAATACAATAGCTATGGAACAGATGTTTGTGCCCCCTAGTTTTTGTACCTCCACGTGATTGCAAGCGGAGGCCACAGGTTACATGCAAAAAATGAGGCAGCCTGGAGCCAGCCGCCTACAGCTTTGCGCCCTGCTACCAACTATGTCGGCGGCGGGGAGGCGCGCCTCCTCCTCATAATCTTCTTGTGCCTGCTGGCAGAAGAGGAGTGCCTTCGGTTGGGCTCGAACCGGCGCCATTTGTTTTCGGCGCCGGCTGCGCATCCGCCAGACCGAGATACTATAGGCAGTCTAAGTCTTCAATGAACATGTTCCCTTTTCTATGGGGGCGCCTCAAGCGCAGTGCGCGCGCAGTGCAACTATTTGGGCGTCTGGCCGTACTAGAGACCCATACTTTGAGATACTAGGGACATCAGGGTGACCCCTAGCGGAGGTTTTGACTTCTGATTTTGTCCCCCTTTGTTTGGGGACCCCCCCGAGAATGCAAGGGTGACGTAGCATTTCCGCCCTCTTTTGGGCCCTAACCTTCCGGTGCTATTGAGGAAAGTGAAGGGACATTGTATGGATTATGAGATTGGCTCCATGGATGGTGCATACAAGGGGCGCCTCCATGTGGCATGGCCATTTATCGGTCGAAAGACGTTGACCGAGCGGCAAAAGGAGTACAATGATGTTCATGGTTTCTATAGGGCACGCATTGAGCACTTGTTTGCACGCATGTGGCACCGGGGCATCGTAAGGAACATATGGAGGGGATCCGGTACGGAGTTGCATGAGTAAGTGCGTGTACTCTTGCATTTGCAGCAATTTTTGATTCAAAGACAGGTGGAACAGAGAGACAGTTCTGTGTTCTTGAGGGTGGCGACCAATGCGCTGTTCATGGCTTTTCCAGTTGTGCATGATGTGTGTTATGTGAAGGGAAGGTAGTTTGCAGCTTTCTTGAGCTAGGGCAGTTTGGGTCACCTAATTCTAAGGGCGTTTCCAAGGGGTTTGCTTGGGGGCTCTTCGGGGGGAACATAGTCTAAAAGTAGCGCGCAGTGCGCGCGCAGTGCAAAGACTCCCCCTATCATCCCACTTTTTGTTACTCGACACAGCAACGCATTTTGCACACTTTGCCTCTTCCCAGCACAGAGATTTGAGCTTGTTCACTCTCCCCCCACCACGACCCCTAAGGTGCCAGCTTAGTATGGCCGAATGAGTGCCTTGAATCCCTCAAACTGAGACGGCTCCACCCTTGTGGTAGCATGCAGGCAGAGAGTATCTGGCGACGGCTGCGGCTATATCTTCATACCCAACTGCCGTCTCAAGGCCTATGACCCTCAGCGAAATGTACATATCAACATCACTACGCTGTACATAGCCGAAGCACACCAATACTGTTGCAGTGGAAATGAACCTGAAAATGGTTGTATGGGTTTGTATGGGTCAATGGATTTTGTGGGCGGCGGACACGCTGGAGGTTTTGTTTTAGGCATACGGCAGTTGGTGAATTTCTGTTTTCACCACATTTGTTGAGATTCAGAATACTCAGAATTTGGGGAGAATTCAAAAATCAGTGAAAAACACACAGTAAATTTTATGACCCCCGGCCCATGGTTTCTGTGGCCCGTGGTGAAGCCATGCGTGTAGCGGAAGCAAATGCACAGCGCCAGCCAGCACACATCACAACCCTACACCAAAAACAATCGTCCATTGAGGGAAACACATGCAACACGCAATTCGGCTGAAATGTATCCAGAGCAGAGTCAGTGCTGGCATCATGCACTAAGCGCAGTAAGGTGGATGCTAAGCCTAGAAAGGTGGCCTGTTGGGTGGTTCCTGGGTGTCACAAACGGCATCAACTCCTTTTGCTGCTGCCAACCCCCCAAATGGTTGATGGATCACCCCCCGCCCCCACCATCACCCCCAAAAGTGAGTGTGGCATGAGGTCAGGATACTGCTGGTTATTTCAAAACCTGATGTCATGGCCCACCCCCAAAATACAGATCCTTTACCTTCATGCAAGAGAAATCACCCCTGTTCGGGCCAACAGCCTAGTGACCCACCCATACTTGCTCCACTCCTGCTCACAGTGGCCGGTGTGTTCCCTCTAAATCACCTTGCAGCAGGGCTGTCATTCAGGAATGCGGGTTTTTTTTGTTGTTTTTTTCTTTTATTGGGGACAGCCAAAGGTTTTGGTGGCATTCGATGTTGCAATTCTGAGCGTATTTGCATGTTGCCATAATCTTGGATGCTGGCACAGATGGAGATGTCTATGTGTCAATGCAGCATTTGAAACATATAGCAGCCGTGCCGTGGTCCAACCCTTGCAACACGACCTGCTCCTGGAGTATGACACCACCGACTGGGTGCCACCCGACCACCCATCGGACGTGCGCCATGACAGGATCACATCCGTTACCCCAGACGTGGTCTACCCACAACACACCCAATGGGTGCCGGATGCCACGCAGGATGGTGATGTGGAACCAAACCCAGGCCCGGATAGCAACGCCCCGCCCCATGGCATGGTGCGCACCCTGGCAGAAAACTACGAAAGACACACGTCCGGACTGCACACTGGTGTGCAAGACCAAGGGGACGAAATGGAAAACCCGGACATCGTGGAGTCAACCCCAAACCCCCCACCAGAGGATACCACTGAGCGGGAACCCCCCCAGAATGGGGAACCTAGCACACCACCTGACCAACACACCGAAGGGCTTAGTTACGTCCCCCCTCCACCCCAAGAGGATACACAGGCATACACATTCCACGAAGACGGCAACAACCCACTGGACAAACTACCCATACACACACCTACGGAATACCAGCTCATAGAAGAACTCGTAAAGCTCAACACAGGCGCGTCACAACAACCAATGACTACAGCAGAGCAAGACACATTGAAAGCATCAGTTGTGTACGACGCACAAACCAGACTAAAAACTTACTTAACAAAGCACCCAAACCGTGCAGTGACCACAGAGCACATCAGGAGGCAAACACAGGAAGGGGTATGGTATGACAGGAACACCTACCAACTCCCTCTGTTTGCGCAACACAAACTGCGCGACGTCATGACGGTGAGGCATGAGGCAGACTCTGACGGTATACACACGGTATCCGAGATGGCCGAAGCACACCAATACACAGTACACACGGAAGCCGACCATCAAGGGGAACCCAGACATCCGGAACAAGACATACTTACTACTGCCACAGGCAACCGGGACCCGCCGCAACCATGAACGACGCATGCAGCGCGCCGCCATACAAACGGAATGGGGCGGAAGCGAGGACGAACGGGTTGACCAAGTCCTACGGGCACTCGGCGACCCGGGGGCCAAGGAACTGATCCTGGCTTACGAGGCGGACCGCCAAGACATTACAGCACTACAAACCTACCGCATGGACTGCCTCCACCGCGCCCCCCTGCGCAAACTGGCCCGCTATGTAAGGGGCGTATACCAATTCGACAAATTCCCCGTGCGCAAGTGGTCCCCGGAACACGAAACTATGGTCGACCACCTACAACCCAAACCCATCATGGTCCTCCACCTGGACAACACCATAAAGATGGGACACGAGCCCACGCACAAAACATACGCACTCACGAAGGGCACACCCATACAAGTGGGACTGGAAGACCGCACAGACACACTACAACCAGAACCGGCCAAGACTACAATCGTAGTGGAGTGCCCACCAGAAACGGGCATTAGGACGCGAGACGCATTTATGAAACGGATCAACGGCCACCAGTCTGACGTCGCATCCACCATAGCAAGCAAAGACCCCCACAACACTTTTCGGTGGAAGTGCGCATCCGAACACACCGCGGGGCAAAGTGGGTCGCACGCCTGGAGACTACACCTGCCCATGCAATTGCTGCCTCGCTTGACACAAGCACTGCAGACCATAAAACAAGAGGAGGAAAACGCCGGCAACCCTGGACCCTACTGGCTCACCGAAACGGACTATGAGAGCCTGTATATACTGAGACAACAATACACGGAACACAAAGAAGACAGAATAACGTCCGTACAGGAGATACTGGACGACCTGGACAGGGAACAGCTCGAGCTAGGAAGGAGCATTGCATCCTTCCTCAAGGGGTTCCGACCAGTGGACTCATACCGTCTACTGGTACAATTCCACCCAGACGCAGACCGACGCTTGATTGCCCAACTACTAAAGGGCATGAAAAGCTACGAACTGGTCCACGTGATGACCAACGTCATCCTCAACCGCAACAACTGGACACAGTCCACGAGCCGCTCTAGGGACATCAAGCGACCGCCAAAACCGACTAGGCACGACACCACGACGGTGTTCGTAGGGTGGACACAGGGTGCAGGAGACGACACGGCGAAAGTCGTGGCATCATTCTTTGGATGCTGGACCAGCTGGAAGCCGGAACCCAACATGTGGAGCGACGCGGGCTGCACCTACGCCTCCCTCCAATACCAGCACGCCACGGCAGTGGCCCTCAGTGCCGGACAATACATCGGAGTGGCACCCGGTGAATACGTCCACATCACGCTAGGAGATGACAACACGGACACACAGGCGGCAGAGCGCATCGACCAGATGCTCGCGCACAAAATGCCGCAGGAAACGGGCGACGACGCGGCCTTCAGGAGACAAATGAAGGCAGGGAAACAACTGGGCTCAGACATGATGACTGAACGCGTCATCAAGGAAATCAACAGGGAAAAGCAGCTGTTCGCAGAGCCGGAACCCATCAACGTGGCAGACTGGGACGAGGCCATCCTGAACGAACTCGGCCATACCACTAACGACGACACCCCATCAGACACCCACCCAAATGTGGCCACCATGGACACGGATGAAACCCCCGTCCAGCAACCAGACAACCCGGCAAAATTAACCACAACACACGCACGGCAGTCACACCCAGCACAGAAAACCAAGGCCCACAACAAGACACCACAGAAAACGCCCACAAAAACAACGCCACCACCAAAAAAGAAGAAGGCAGCACCTGCATCGCCGCAATCCACACAACAAGCAGACAGTACGGCTGCCTTCACCGTGGACAACAGACACAAGGGGAAAGGAAAGGGGCCGCCAAAAAACCCGCAGGGCAAAGGGAAAAAGTGAGGTGCCTGTTCCTCATGCCCTGCATCGCCATTATGGCCCTCCTCCTACTCCTGGCCCCCACGCATACTGAGGGGCCGGTATATCTACTCCCCGTGAACCGGAGAGTCCGCAGACGATATACCCCGCCGTTACGGCACCGGCACGGTTACGCACGGGGCCCCAACCCCCATAGTTACCGTATATGGCAGCCAGGCCTACTCCTCCTCTATATCGTCTGTTTCTTCCACACCCCGACCGCCCCAATCACGGCAGCGCCATGCCGCTACCATGCACCTGTCACGATCACCACGGTAACCAGCCCATATAACACGCCATATAACACCAACTGGGTCCTCCAATGCGGAGATGTGCACCCCAACCCCGGGCACCGTAGGATATATCAGCTCCGGCGGGGATGCCGGGATGTGCGGGGACCCCCCATACCGTTGCTTGACATTGAGGAGTATGCTCAACACCTGGTGGTCAACACCAATCGACGGTATGACAGTCTAGACGACGCAACCACCGCGAAGGACCACGACATGAAATTGGCCTCCTGGAACATACAAGGAGCACAGGGATCCGTCAGCCTACAACGATGGGCCAATACCCTCCACCTAATCAGCCAGTGCCGTATCGACCTATGCGGCATCCAGGAGTATCACCCAAGTTTCCCTAAACCAGAGGCAGCCACAACAGCACTCAACAACGACTACAAGTGCTACGCTGCGCCTGGGACCGAACCACGGATAGCTTTCATTGTCCGCAACGCTGTGGTCCCCCACATACTCGAAACGTTATACTCACCCAACGGTTTGGCAGGGGCCATCAGGATACAGCTCCCAAACAGCCCCCGCCGCACCATTGCGTGTGTGTACTCCAAATTCAACCAACAGGACAAACAAGAGGTAGACCTATTTATGCAGTCCCTGAGACCATACGACATCATTATGGGGGACTACAACGATGACATTTGGTCACCCAACCCGACACGCCCGTGGCAGGAAGACCTGGCCAGCGGAGTGTTCCTGGACCCTTTGCACGCTAGCAGCCAACCCCCGGACCCCCGGCAATACTATACCCGCATCCCTAGGCATGGACGCCCACGTCGACTAGACGCCATCTTGATTAGGCAACAAATACCGAACATACCCTGGACCTACTATGACACCATACAAATGCCCATATCGGATCATGCTTTGGTCCTGCTTGGGGTCCGATGGAGGATAGGGGTCCCCGACCCACCACGCAGAAAACCACAGCCCACAGTCGCGAAGTGGTATACAAAACAATTTCAACGGTTTACTAACACCATATCCACACTACCCATAACAAACAACGACCCACCCCTACACACGGCACGACGGATCCTGTCAGCTATAGCGCACGCGGCACGGCCACGACGACCCACGCGCGCAAAGACAGCGACCACCGCAAGCTGGTCGGAAACCACGGACCCCAAAACACGGTTACGAGAGTACGGGGAAATACAAGAGCAACACATACGGAGACAAATCGGCAAACTGCGCCGAGCGGCAGTGCACAAATCGGGCTATTTTTATAAAATGTTCAAGAGATGGCGCACTGGACTCATAGCCCAGGACACACCGCAGCCCCCAATAGGAGGAACACAGTACGTACTCAACCACTTTGCGGGCGACCCAACATACGACGAAGACGCGTGCCGGCAACTCATACGGAAACATGTACGGCACCGCACGTGGAACACAACGACCCCCACATACGAGGAGTACTTGCGGTGCCTTCGGGCACCAAAGAACAAATCTGCCGGACCTGACGGTGTCCCCCCACACCTGCTCCGGCACCTACCGGACCACGTGCAGCGGCAACTATACCAGGCAATCGTTGCAGTCTGGAACGGACAGCACATCCCAGTGGCTTGGCTGCAGTCCAGGGTAGTGCTCATCTATAAAAAGAAGGATCCCCAGGACCCACGAAACTACCGGCCAATCTACGTATCCACGGCCATATATAGTATACTCACACGCCTCCTCCTGACGCGTATATCGGGAGCCTTGACCCCGGGACTATTGGACATACAACACGGCGCCACACAGGGCCGAAACACCACAACGTTAGCCACGAAACTATTAAACGACCTGCACGTTGAGGACGGGTACGTGGCCCTACTTGATGTGGCCAAAGCTTTTCCTTCAGTCCCCCGACCCATGCTGACTGGGATCGTCAAGGAGGCAGGGGCACCAGAAAACATCATACGGATGTTGGGGGAAATATACCAGCATACACCGGCCGTACTAACCCTACACGGAAAGGACCTACCCATACGACTCACCAGGGGTATGAAGGAGGGGTGCCCCCTCTCCCCAACACTATTTCTCCTGTACTACGACATACTATTACGTGAAACCATGGAACGATGCCCGGGAGCCCGACTGTACGTGTTCGTTGACGACATAGCTGTGCGTGCGCCCACGAAGGAAGCATTGCTGCACACCCTGGATACCCTCCACGACGTGGCCCACACAATGGGGTTACGCTTCAACAAGGACAAAACTGAAGTGTGCCACTGGGCTAAGGACTACGACCTAACGCCCATCACGTGGCGGCATCAGCTCATCCCCGTGCGGCCACCTATAATGACTTACCTGGGGCATGTGCTTGCCCACCCCACACAAGAAGACACAGCATGGGACATGGTCACTACACAGCTACACCACGACGTAGCGGCATACAGGACCCTGCCGCTCAACGCCTACGAAAAGGTGGCTATCATCAACGCCGTCGCTATCCCCCGTTGGACGTACAGGGGACTGTTCCTCGGAAATAGGACACGAATGGCGCACTGGGACGACATACTGCTGCAGTTCATCAGGGATACACCCGGGGTAGAACAGCAAATGAACAAACACCGGCTGACTACCAACCTCAGTCACGGGGGACTTGGCCTACGCCAGCTGTGGTGGTCCTACATCACCCGGTGGGTCACAATTGGCCAACAGGAACTGCAGCGCACCGGCCCTACACAACAACTCACCGCAACCCAATATAAATACATAGACGCCGTCCGAGCCCTAGGGGGCACGGTGGGTCAGCGTATATCCCAACCCCGACAACACCGACCCTTGTCCGCGGGACTCTACGACTCGGAGAGCTCAGAGGAGGACCAGGAGACGCATGCAGGGAAGACACGGCCAGCTACCAACCGCTTAGACTACAGCTGGATGAACCCTCCAGAGGAGCCAACCCCTGAGGAAACCCATGAGGTTTGTCAGGCACTCCCCCACCAGCAAAAACTCCACGGAATCACCATACACTACACAAGAGAACCCACCACCACCCGGTGGTACACAGACGGGTCGAAACGACACGGACGAGCGGGAGGGGGCATCTACAACGGAACATACCGTGCGGCCTTCCGGGTGCACGGGCCACAACAGGTTTATCGGGCCGAAACGATCGCTTGCGCCTTAGCTTCAGAGCTGGCCAAGCCAGGAGACGACATTATACTAGACAACCAGAGTGTGGTGAAGGCCACACCTATAAAACGCAAAGGAGTGGTCAAGGACCAGGACTACCGCGACATAGGGTACCTCAACTCCACCACGAAACGACTGACGATCCGATGGACACCAGGGCACCGCAATCTAGAACAAGCCACCACGTATAAAGACTACCAGGACATACAGGGGAACAACCACTCTGACGTCCTCGCCAATATGGGCGACAACCTGCCCATGGATTCCCAACAACCACAACCCCATGATATTGTCATCACAGGACAGATCATGCCCACGCCTGCCAAGGCATGGATCATGCAAGTGCGTAGACAAAAACAAACACCAGACGTACACTGGGTGAGCTAGCTCCCCATGAAGCACTACAGACGGAACGCGTGGACACCCTGGCTGTGGGGGCAAGTGCGGTGGTGGGGAATGGGCGCCCCCTGGGAACGGACACCCCGCCTCTGCTCCCAGTGTGGCCACCAACACGGAGCATCGGTGCAGTCAAAACTGGCTTACTGTCGTGCCTGGAGCGACTTCTGGGACCTGTGGCGCAAGAGCTGGACTGATTGGGCCCCATACAAGCACCAATGGCTGCAAGCGGCCGACAACCAAGAACTATGGCTCTGTGTCAGGCTGCTCATACCACTATCCCTCGTCGACGCCATACCCACTGCAGAACGACACAAACTGCGAACGGAGGTGGGCCTGTTCCAGTTTCGCATGATACAGTCCGTCCAAACACTAAGACGGAAGTACGCCGACCCAACACCACAACAACCACCGTCGCCCCTGTGGCTCACCAAATATATGGCACAGGCACTTCCGCCGCGAGAAACGCCCCGAAACCTACGGAACCAAGTCGGGGCGCCCACGTGGTGCGGCGCGAAACGCAAACGTAAGGCCGAGGTCGCAACGGCTGACCCAATCGATCCCGGCCAATGGTTACAAGATGCACGCACCGCGGGCGATAGTGAGGCAGTGGCATGGTTCGTCGCACGAGCCACTAACACAGGGGCAGACGACCACATAAAGAAACGTCAGCGCCTCAACGTTGACACACAGCGGTGGGAACAGTACAAGACGACCACAGACAGGCTGGCAAATGAACACGCTCAGCAAGCACGGGACATATACCACAAAGCACACATGGAGGCGATGGCGAGACAACACCTGCACACCCTACACATGGGCTACACCAACGCACTGACGGCTAAAACAGACTACCACAGGCTTGTCATAACACCAGTCGACCAACAGAGACAAACACAACGACTGCACGACACACATGCACACCTATACCAAATACCACCGTCGCCCCTGTGGCTCACCAAATACATGGCACAGGCACTTCCGCCGTGAGAAACGCCCCGAAACCTACGGAACCAAGTCGGGGCGCCCACGTGGTGCGGCGCGAAACGCAAACGTAAGGCCGAGGTCGCAACGGCTGACCCAATCGATCCCGGCCAATGGTTACAAGATGCACGCACCGCGGGCGATAGTGAGGCAGTGGCATGGTTCGTCGCACGAGCCACTAACACAGGGGCAGACGACCACATAAAGAAACGTCAGCGCCTCAACGTTGACACACAGCGGTGGGAACAGTACAAGACGACCACAGACAGGCTGGCAAATGAACACGCTCAGCAAGCACGGGACATATACCACAAAGCACACATGGAGGCGATGGCGAGACAACACCTGCACACCCTACACATGGGCTACACCAACGCACTGACGGCTAAAACAGACTACCACAAGCTTGTCATAACACTAGTCGACCAACAGAGACAAACACAACGACTGCACGACACACATGCACACCTATACCAAATACCACCGTCGCCCCTGTGGCTCACCAAATACATGGCACAGGCACTTCCGCCGTGAGAAACGCCCCGAAACCTACGGAACCAAGTCGGGGCGCCCACGTGGTGCGGCGCGAAACGCAAACGTAAGGCCGAGGTCGCAACGGCTGACCCAATCGATCCCGGCCAATGGTTACAAGATGCACGCACCGCGGGCGATAGTGAGGCAGTGGCATGGTTCGTCGCACGAGCCACTAACACAGGGGCAGACGACCACATAAAGAAACGTCAGCGCCTCAACGTTGACACACAGCGGTGGGAACAGTACAAGACGACCACAGACAGGCTGGCAAATGAACACGCTCAGCAAGCACGGGACATATACCACAAAGCACACATGGAGGCGATGGCGAGACAACACCTGCACACCCTACACATGGGCTACACCAACGCACTGACGGCTAAAACAGACTACCACAGGCTTGTCATAACACTAGTCGACCAACAGAGACAAACACAACGACTGCACGACACACATGCACACCTATACCAAATACCACCGTCGCCCCTGTGGCTCACCAAATACATGGCACAGGCACTTCCGCCGTGAGAAACGCCCCGAAACCTACGGAACCAAGTCGGGGCGCCCACGTGGTGCGGCGCGAAACGCAAACGTAAGGCCGAGGTCGCAACGGCTGACCCAATCGATCCCGGCCAATGGTTACAAGATGCACGCACCGCGGGCGATAGTGAGGCAGTGGCATGGTTCGTCGCACGAGCCACTAACACAGGGGCAGACGACCACATAAAGAAACGTCAGCGCCTCAACGTTGACACACAGCGGTGGGAACAGTACAAGACGACCACAGACAGGCTGGCAAATGAACACGCTCAGCAAGCACGGGACATATACCACAAAGCACACATGGAGGCGATGGCGAGACAACACCTGCACACCCTACACATGGGCTACACCAACGCACTGACGGCTAAAACAGACTACCACAGGCTTGTCATAACACCAGTCGACCAACAGAGACAAACACAACGACTGCACGACACACATGCACACCTATACCAAATACGTAGGCAATGGTACGAACAAGCGAAGGACGACACAAGGATGTGGTACACTGACGCAAAACTGCTACTGATGGTCAACGACCGATACTGGAGGCTGAGCGCAGGCACTGCCAAGCTACTTGACCTGCACCATCAACAAGCGACCTACATGTGGCAGCAGCAGACACACCTGACTGCCATGGCACAGTACTACCAAGATGCCTGCAAACACAAGACAACACAATACTGGCAAACAACCCGACCAGCCCGACAGACGATATACCTGATACGGAAGCGGCCGCGGGAGCACTGGGACCCCACCTTGTGGGAAGTCCTGTTACAACCGCTACCGAAACGCCACAAAACGCACTGGGACCCAAATGAGTGGGAAGTACCACTGACATGACTACACCAACCTCAATGGGAAACCATGGGGGCACAGTCACGAGCTGCAGCCCGTATGCATACCCTGGCTTCGCCGAAATCTGTATCTTACTTCGAACTTGGTCCACTGTGGCCCCTGGCACTTATGAACTGGCCTTTTTGATCAAAAAAAAAAAAAAAAAAAAAGCCGTGCCTACTTAGGCACCTAAGCACTGTGTCCTTTTACGTTGCACCTACTGCTTGACATGTTGCCACTGCTTGTCTACATTCCTGTGTTTATTACCATTATTATTTCCTAAAGCTATGCAAATAACTTTTGCCTCAGCAATGACGGAGTCGGGACTCGACACCAGTGTGGAGAAGTGACGGAGGGACGGAACCCCCTCAAGTGTGTGCGTGTGGGGGGGATGGGGGTACAGCATCCTGCATCCCCCAGTCATGTGCCTGTCCTCAGTTGTCCCCATTTAGTGTTTGGGCTTTATCATGAGTGCAGTGCTGTTCATTGCAGGTCGGGGGGTACGGAGCGTTGGAACTTGTATGTGTCGAGAACTGCCACAGGACCGGGATTGTTGGGGGGGTGAACACAAGCAAAACATTATTATAGTACTGTATTACCATGACTGCAATGCCGCTGAAGGCTACATTTTGCTTGACAGTTGGCTCATGATATGGTCACGTCGAATGTGCAGTAGGCATTCTTAACGCATTAGTTGATTCTCAGGGCATACCTTAGATGAGCCTGCCCTGATTCCTGATTCTGAGAACTCTCTCGAGTACCGTTTGGTCAGAAGGCTTTGCCAGCTTACCCAGGTCTGAACCATAAAAGAATACCTTAGATGAGCCTGCCTTCAAGGGGGTATGTCCGTATGTCTGTACAGGCTTCTTGCCAATGCACCCACCCACATTCTCACCTGCTGCTTTCCCAGTCAATGCATCAGCGACAGATGAATGGGGGAGGCCCATCCTCCAAGGCCCTGCTCTTGTGGGTGCCTGCCAGCACTTGACGCGGCCCAATCCATTGCTCTCCCGCAACCTTCTTGGTCCTCACGGTCGCAGTGGTTGCAGGGTTCGACGAGATTTCGGTCTCGGGCCACTCGGCGCCAGCGGCCGTCTTCGCACATCTCGGCCCTGGGGTTGTGCCCTGGCAATGTGCATGGGGTCAGGCATGATCCGTGTGTTCGCACTCCAATTAGTGTGTGTCCTCTGGAGCTCGTCCGTGCCCGTGGCCATGGCGGACACAAACTGTGCCATGGGTCTTGTGTCTACAAAAGCTTCGCCGACCGTAGGCACATGCCCACTTCCAGGGCAAAGCGCCACGGCTGCAGAAGCCTCCTTATCGCTCACCACGCATGCAGACAACGGATCTAACCCAAACCCAAGCACTGAACCCCTCCCTCACCCTGTTCCCTCATCCCACAACGTCTGCACGACCATCGATGCACTGGCCTACGGAAGCTGGAGCCACGAGCCAAGCAATGACGGTACACCTAACCTGGCCCCTACATCTTCCCGTTGCTCTGTCCATTCGTAGCCACTAACCGCCCCGAACACCCGACTGCCTTCCTAATTGCTCCTGACACCTCACTGTGGGACCCCTTCCCCCTGCACCACCCCCTGTACCTTTCATCCAAGCTACCGTGGAAGAAGGGAAGCCCAGTTACTAGAGTTTTGGTACACACCAGGCACATGGAGGTGTCATGTAGGTTTTAGGGATTGTTCAAAGATCTGCCAGACACGCCTCCTTGTTTACGGCAGCAGTGCACACCTGTCGTCCCGTTGTGGTTTGAGGTCCGGATGGCACTGTGGATGGAGGGTGGAACTGCAACGGTGGAATGCAGGAGCACTCAAAGGAGGTGCAAAGCAGCAGTGGCCCATGAGTGTACACCGTCACCTCCCTTGTGGCTTCGCCCGACACAGACGGTCAAGGAGTGTTGTTTGACCTTTCCACTATGACCCCTCGCCGCCAATCTGCAGGAACTGCAATTGTTTCAGGGAGCACTTTCTTCCCACTCTCCCACAACTGTCCGGAATTGTGGTGTGGGCAAATGGTTTACATGCGCACGGCCTGGGGTGGGGGGAGCAGTGCTGGAGGGAATGCCATGCACGCAGTGCGAAGTTTTGGATGTCGCCATCTACTAAGGGCTCTATTAAGCAGAGAATGGTGCAAAATGCATTCGGTCCTGTGCACAAGAGTCTCCACACTACATGTCTCAAAATCACCCACAGAGTGCTTATTTTGGCCACTGGACGGTCAAGAGGTCACAGCAAAGATTGGATTGTAACTTTGGAAAACGGACCCTCCCCATCTCAGCCTCTGCGTGTGCAGTATGCACGCAGTGCACACGCAGTGCAAGAACTTCCCCGGAGGAGGTGGGCGGTGGGGGCTCAGTGCTGCGCAATCCCTTACGCATTTGACTGACTCCAGACCTCAGCTCGACGGTGGATACGCAAAGCTCTTGAACTGGTAAATGGTTGATTCGGAGGCAAACACTGTGTCTCTGATGTGTGTGGGCACGTGGAAATTACTGCTGAACCTTTCAGCCGGGTTTGTGTAAGTGGTTTCTTTGGGGACTTGTTTCTTCCGGCTCGTTGGATGCAGGATTCACACAGCGGGCCAGGTTAGTGATATGAGCGACTGTCACTCATTCAGTGGGCCCAGATTCAAACCAGGCTATTGCTTCGTTTGGCGGACCCCCCCCCCCCCGGGAGGGGGATCAAAGGCCAAGTAACAGCTTGTGTACCTAATACCTCAAATTTCGTGCCTCTTTAATAAATTTGAAGTTTTTCCTGAGGAAAAGTTTTCCGATGTGGATTGGTGCGTGGGTCGGCCCAGGCTGGTCACCCCCCCCCCCCTCACGTGGGTCACGAAGCAATAGCCCGATTCAAACCCAAGATGCATCACAACCTCCCAGCTCCCAATCCCTGATCCTGTGCCTGCCCCTCCGTGAGACCCTGCCGCCCTGATTGTAGGACCCTGGTCTCAGATTGGGTGTCCCGCCCACTACCGCTGGTGCAACTTCGAGAACATCACATCTTGGGTATGGCGCCCCGAGACCTGCAACCTCCCACAGACCAACTTGCCACGCTGCATGAGTGGTCGGAACATCCTGATCGTGGTATTCCCCATCTTGTGTCTGACCTGTGTATTAGGGGCAAAGAGGGCCTGAGCCATGACTGTCACCTAGGGTAATCCCTGGAATGTGCCAAGTTGCTGGGTGCACAGGTGCCTCAACCGCGACACCCACCCCCCACCCCCTGCACATGCACACATCCCTCATATGCTCGGCCTCGCCCCGCCTGCACACACTCAGCACGTTGGACGGCGGGGCTGTCTGAAATGGAAAATGCCCACACTTTCGCACAAAGCTGAAACCAAGCCAGCCGTTGGACCCATCCACTGACCCCAGTCCTCTCTCTTGCCCCAGGATATGGGGCTGGGGTTGTGGGAGGTTGTGGGATGCAGCACCCGACACCCCAACGACGCCCAGGATATTTGCGTCCTGTGCTCCGTGAAACCCTTGGACCCTCAAAATCTGTGTTCTTGGTTTGCCCCCGAACAGTCGACGGTGCTGCATGGCGCAAGCCCCAAAATACCCACTACCCACAAAATTCCACCGTGGGCACAAGTGAGCCCAAGACGGGATCTCAAATGCATCTTTTCCGCTCCGCCACCGCATTGCTGACCAACATTCCCGATGCTCTCACCTCAGTTGCCAAGGACAGCGGGGACACAGACACACACACACACACAGCCTGTGCAACTGACTGGTCAGTCGAAGTGCTCTGCACATTCTGCCTCAGCATGTATGACATGCAAGCGGCTGCGGAGGACAGCCGAAGAGTGCTGTAAGCTGGGCCACCATACAGATGATCACGTAGCCCACAGGCCCCAACTGCAGCTGTGCCTGTTACACAGTTTACCTCCCTTACACAGTTTACCTCCCTGTCCGAGATGCACCCTCAAACAGAGAGGAGTGCGCCATTGCTGCCAAAGGGGGCACCACAAAGTGTGCACCCCAGTGCCAACACACCGGAAACGTGCTCTTCCTACGCAACCGCTTCTGCCCAACAAAAAACCATGCCTGCAAAGGCCCACACGGCATTCACCAGGTCTGCTGAGGTCCCCACACCAACCAATCACCCCTCCAGCCCCCAAACGCAGGAGGCCAAAAACACCACCGCCCCGGTCCCCCCAGTGCGTGTCCCACAGGGGCTGGAGGAGAGGCTGCAGCCGAGGACACCGTAGCCCGCCCGCTTTTTCTGATGAGGCACGGGAGAGCCAACACTCTGGTTACTTAACCAACAAACCACTGAGGTTCTGATTCCGCAGAAGGGAGGGGACCAACGTCACACAGAGGCCTCAGCAGACACTGTGCTTCCAAAAAGCAATGAGGCATGTGGAGGTCAATATTCTACATATGCAAGGCATTGGAAAACAACGGTCGTAGAAGCCCAAGCATGGACCTAGAACACCGAACAACCACAAGCCTCTCAAGCGGCTAAGCGACTGTCAATTTGGTTCTCGCAACATAAGCAAGGGTTACCGGGTAAGCACCCACGGTGGATATGGCAAAGTTGCGGTCCATGAGGCAAACCGCGTCACTACTTGGATAGACAGAAAGCCAAGAGAGACGGTCCAAGTGCCAACGCAAAGAAAATGTCAAGGCGTGGGCGCAGGCAGCGGAGCAGCCGGAGCAATGTTCAAAGTAACTCGCGGCAACAATGATGCAGCCCTCACCAAAGCCCACACCCATGGAAATTAGTGAAGTAGTGCTAGCGCGCTAGAACACTAGTGATGCAGGCTATCCAGACAGGCCATGGTCGCCGGCATGCACTCATGGGGCCGCGAGTGGAGTGGAATTGAGTTGTGCTTTGCACGTGGAGGGTTGCCACAAGGAAAGGGACTGAAAACTCGGACTAGTCACCAGCTTGTTTGTGTATGGGGGGGGACATGCCAATGCATCCCGGAGTGGGAGGGGATGAATTCCTGAGTGGCCTATCAGACATGGAGAGCCTACTAGAGTTCTCCAATGAGTATAGCATAAAATCGTGTGCATACGTGGGTGGACGGATGTGCCGACGAAGGGCAAGCAAAATTTGGGGTGTTCTTCCCGTTTGGGGAGTACGCCAATGTAAGCCAGCCAATGTCAGGGGCTGAGACGAACAAACGAACGTCAGTAGTGCACAAGCACTGCAAATTGTGCATGGTGACAAGGATATCAGGCTTTACAACGACTCCAAGTGGTGTGTGAATGTCCTAAAGAACATTTAGCAGTATAAGTGTAGGAAACGGTTCACAAAGGGCAAACACCCGATCGGACACCATGACATCTGGGAAGGTATGTGTGCCATGGTCACCATAGGTGAGGGTCATTCCAAGTGATGCATGTATATGGGCACAACTCAGTGCCACATAATCAAGAGGCTGACAAGTTGGCCAAATGTCACCAGCACCAAAACTCATTTTGGCCAAATTTGACCGGCTGCAAAACTCATTTTGGCCAAATTTGCCTCGCCGCCAAAACTCATTTTGGCCAAATTTGACCAGCCGCCAAAACTCATTTGGCCAAGGCAAGAGCGCAAATGTCAGTAGTCCCTAAAGTGAGTTGGCATTGTCGGTCACCGGAGGAACGAGAGGGGGAAAGTGGGCGTAAAGCAGTGAGGGGTGCGGGGTCCAAAGACAAGTGGCAGTGCAAGTAATGGAGTCCAACAGCGAGGACAGTGTGCTGTCAATCAAAGAAACCATTGTACTTGCACTCATAGGAGAATTGCCTTGCCTAAAACAGAGGGTCTACATGGTGGCATGGTTCCATTCATCTATTCATCTGAGAGTGGGATGGAAATGTACAAGAGACTCCGGGTCTTGGATCCACGTAACATCCAGGATATTCAAACCCCTTGGTCAGAATTTGTTGACCTTTTTGGCTACGAAGTGGACCCACATGATGCAAATATGGAACAACGTGCCATGGAGGCCAACCAGTGCGTTTAGGCCAAGTGGAAGCGCTATTCGAGGCTTGAAAGATGTACATGGACACCCACAGTGATTTTGCGTCCTTTTGGAAGGCACAAGGTGCATTAATCTATGATCTTGTTGCGCCATATTTATCTTTTCCCACCTCTGTTGCTGTGGTAGAGCGCTCGTTCAATTTGGCTTCATTTGTGGACACCAAGAGTAGGAAAAAAAATGAGCCCTTGCTTCTAGAAAACTCTATGATGTACTGCAATGGGGATGTTGAGGGGCAGTTTAGTAAAAGTGTTTTGTAGCCATGCACACCATATCCTTTGAATTGTGCTTTGGTGAACACTTGCTTGAAAGATCACGCTCCTGAGTTGATTTTGTTGTTTTTGTGGTTGACACCCATATATTGCGGGCCATTTGCCAAGGAGCACATTATCAAATACTGTGCCTCCCTGCTGGCGACTCTGGGTGGCGGTCCAAGATCCCCATGTCCATTTTTTTTGTTTCCATATCACCGTTTGGTGAGCAATGAGCCGTGGCTACATATGCTTATTTGCCTTCAAACCAAGATAATTTTGGCCTACTACATGTTCAATAGTGTCCATTTGTGAACTAAAACAAAAGACGAACAACGTCGAACAGCGATGAACAATTGCAAACAACAACAGACAACAACAAACCAACATTTAGATGCCCAACGATGAACCAGAAGTAAACCCTGCTTGTAGTGAAATCAGTGTTCTTAGAATCACTGCTGCAGCCCGAACCCTCTTCCTACCCTGGGCGCGGTTTGCATCCATGATACCCATCCCCAGGGAGATTCCATTGCGAGCCAAGTCTGGGTATCCCTCCGTTGTCTGCTGCCCAAGGATGTAGCTATAACATATATCAAGACCGAGTTCTTGTGCAGGTGCGCTCCATCCCTGTCGTCAATCCCACATTGAAATTAACATGTCGAGGTCGCGCAGAATGGCTGTGAAGGGTGTTACTGGGGGTGGGTATTTCTCTTGGCATTGGGGGGTTGGGGGTATTGGCAGGTTTTGTGTGATTGGCAGTGTAGAATGCGGATTGATGGTGTGCTTGTGTGCCTTAGGGGGGGGGGGGGGCTGGGCAAGTGGGCTCCCCCTCCAAACCCCCCCGCCTACACACACAAACGTAGGTCCGCCCACCGTCTTGCTAAATGAGAAAACAGCTGCCAAAGGTTGTATTTACCACCAAGTTCAAATGTGGGTCTAACAGTACCAACACTGGCTCTCATTTGCGCAACCGAATACAACCATGTGGCCGATGGGATCGTGGAAGTGCTTGCTTAGCCCTCATCTTTCCCATTTTCTCCGTGATTCCTGACCAGGTGGGTTGAGCTGGACAAGAAGTTTGCGAAGAAGCTGAATGGGACGCTCCGATACCCTGTGCTTCTGCACACACAGCAGCCGGTGCCAGAGCTGTTGAAGGTGCTTTCCTGTCCATTGTGAATTCCACAGGGAGACTGTGGTCGGGGTTTCCCACAGGGGGGGGGGGGGCTTGCTCAACGGGGGTGGCACCATTCGTCCGTAACCAGACCCCAACTTTTCAGGTGCAAAAGAGCGCTCGGAACCATACAATGCTGCTGCTGCTGCTGCTGAATATGAGGGCTCTGTAGCTTCCGCCCAGGGGGTTGCCCTCTGGGACTAGTTCTTGCAGGTCGAAAAAGCCTACCGATTTTGGCCTGGCAACCAAGGCATGCTGGGGCAGTCACCATGTAGCAACACGGGGCTTGCACCGAAGGCAGATTCGTGGCTGCTGCACAGCCTCGGAGGAGCGCCTGTGATTGCGCAGCCCCCAGGGCCCGGTCAGTGGCAGGGCTGTGCCGGCGCTGCAGTCCTGGCTGCACCAGCCCCTGCCACGTGCCTAGCCCTAGCTAGGAGGCCGTCTGAGGCCATGGTACCGGGGGAGGTGGCGGCCACATTTGCCATGAAGGCCTCTAGATACTTTTAAGAGGGCCCCTGCACGCTTGCAGTCAATGGGGGCCTCCCGAGCAGCTCATCTGCCTCTTGGGCGTTGGCCGTGGGGGGATGTGTCTGGTTCGGCCAGGTACACCACCGGCGGGGGACAAGGACAGAATCCTGTTGCGCGGGGCATGCGGGCCACATGGGGCATCCTTTGGGCCTTTTACAGGGTCAGTTGCTGTGTTGCTACCCCTCCCCCCCTTGTCCAAGCAACACCTGTGACGGCGCCTTGCTGGACACGTCAAACAATGGGTGCTGCGGCTTCGCCGCGTTGATACATGATGAATGTGTGGGCGTAGGTCTGTCAGTGGGGACCTATCTCTGGACTTTCCACTGTTCTATGGTCAAGCAACACCTATGTCCCCGCACCACCAGGTGTCGGTTCCATCAATTTTTGCACCGTTGATTTTGGCAGTGCATTTTTCAATTCATTCTACTGTATGCCATGTGTGCTTCCTGATGCCTTGGTTTTGAAATGCACCATGTTCACATTTGGTGTCAAGGCAGCTCTGTTGGCCAAACGGGCATTTGGAGTGTGTTTTGCCTCTTGGTTTTCAGAATAGTGCACCATGTCTTGGATAAAGCCCGGTTGGCCGTTGTACTACACACGGTCCACTCGACCAGAGATTTGGTGGATGATGCTTGCATCCCTTCGCATATTGCTGTCCCAAAACCAGTCCCAAAACCAGCCCCAAAACCTGCACCCAACCCTCCAGCAAAGGGTGATGCACAGGGCAAGAAGAAGAAGCACATCCAACAGTTCACAATGTGTTATAGCTTGGCCAAGAAGGGCTTCATTTCTGAGCCTGTGGACCCATAATGTTCAATGTTTTCAAACTGTATGTGCCAGTTTTTGGTCCCCAATGATCGCTGGTCATGAGTGTTTTGTTGCATATGCCAACCCTTTACTTGTGTAACACCATCTCCGCTTCAAACCCCCTGAGGACGGTCTACACATGTATCATGCAAGTTGCGGCGCGCAAGCAACCCCCTTGTCCAAGCAACACCAGGCATTGGTTCCGTCAATTTCTGGTCATTTACCATTGCTTGAACAAAGGGGGGGGGGTAAGAGGGACAACAGGGAACCACATTCTGCTGCAATTGACTTCACAGTTTGTGTACTGCCTAATCCAGTGCACTGAAGCTTTCTCCAAATACACTTGTGCAATGCATGTTAACCATGACAAGGCCCCAGGTTTATGACCGGGTCTTGCAGGGTACATGCCTAGGGCAAGGTGTCCCTTTGTGGGCCTTTTGTTCTGTACAGTGGGAGCATTGTATGGGGGCCGGTTCTGGGGATACTCACCCGCGCGCAGCCCATGGGGTGGCGCAGGGGGCACAGGGTGTGCGTGCGGCATTGATATTACATCAAGTCGTCCTCCTGCAGCCAGCGGAATCCTACTACCAGGTTGGACCCCTTACATATGGGGGCCGCCGCTCTTTCTTCGTGGCCGCGCTGCCCAATGCTCTCCTGCCTGCAGTGCTCGGCTGCCATGCATTGCAGTTTCTGAAGCCCACATCACAAAGGGATGGGACCGGGGGTGGGGGCATATTGAGTAGGGGAGGCGTATTCAACTGCCGGAGGTTGAATTATTGAGAAGGGGAGAAATTTGATATGGACAAATTTGGAAGCCCTCCCTCATACCAAATATTTCCCTCAATTTTACGGATGCTATTTGCCAAAATGTGTCGATTTGCCAAAATGTGTGCACCAGACACAGGCTGCCTATGTAATGAACTTTGTGCCTGCTGCATGCAGTGTAGATGTGAACCATAGAGATGAAACGCGGTGTCAACTGACACTGTGTTCTCTGTGGGCACTCAAGACTGACAAATGTGCACAGCAGAGGGCCATACAATTGATGGATGTACCATGCTCTGTGTCTGATCAGTTGCTCCAGCTATGCACAACATGCTATGCATGATCACTCCGAGCCCATCCAGAAATAGTTGTGATCATGCAGAACCTATCAGGAAATAGCAACCCCCATCCAGAAGTAGCATTAACCATCCAGAGCCCATCAGGAAATAACACCAAACATCTAGAGCCCATCCAGAAATAACACCAAACATCTACAGCCCATCCGGAAATAGTGATCAACCAGAGCCCATCAGGAAATAACAGAAACTATCCAGAACCCACCACGGAATGTCAGCGACCATCCAGAGCGCATTTGGAAATAGAAAGCCCATCCAGAGCCCAACAGGAAATGAGAGCAAACATCCACTAGGAAACCATCCACTAGGCAACAACAAGGGACCTTATACCAAAATTTCCCTTCATTTCTAAGGTGTAGCACCAAAATTTTCCCCTTCTAATTTTGGCCCTCCCAAAAGAAAAACCCTCAAATTATTCGACCCCTGGTACAGACTGCCAATGCAAGGCTGAACCATGGGACAGCAGGTTACCCTCCGCAGCCGAAGAGACTGCCAAGCAGTGGCCAAATGTGATGTGTTGGGCCCTGCCAGAGAAGGGGCCCTAGTGGCGTGTCCGGCTCCCCCATCCCATTCTGCTGCCGTGGGCAGAGCTTGCATTACCTTCAGCAGCTGCCGCATTCCTCATTGACGCTTCCCCCACAGGCCCTCCGCACGAAGACCTACGATCTGGTGATACTGGGAAGTGGGGAGCAGCACTGGCTCGGCAGTTACAATCAGGGCCTCTTCAGACGGCCCCGATTTCCTAAGGATAAAAAAGGTGCGCCTCATCGTCGCGTGCTTCCGTATCTGCGCGGTTTACCACCTCTGTGTCAAGACCAAAGGCCGCTGACTGTCAGGCAACAGATCATTGGCGGCGGTCCATCTGGGGGCATGCTGGGCCCATTGCCCCCCTCTGCACCCCTGTAGGAAGGGCCGCAGGACAAGCGGCCCTGGGGGCGGTGGGTCTCGTCTGTCGGGTGCCTCAGAATGGTCACGCCTGGGAAGGGTACCAGATCCAAGACGGCTTCCCCCACAAAGCCGCAGGCAAAGGGCTGCCACCACTAGAGAGCTGCGTTTGTATTCTGCAGTTCATAGTGTGACCCTCTTGGCCACGATGTGTCCACGCACAGCGTCCACAGTAAAACTGGGTAAATGAAGTTGTTTGTTTTTGCAAAGTTCCCAAACCCAAAATTGTTTTATGATACCTCTCCGCTCTGGGGACCCCGAGATGGCAGGGGATATGTAGCCTGTTTGATTCCTTCCCAATTGGTGGACCCAGAGTTGGCAGGGGTTATATAAGTTTGTTGATTCCTCCTTGTAGCCTTTTTGATTCCTCCCATTCTGGGGAACCCGCGATGGCATGGATTATGTAGCTTTTTTGATTCCTTCCCACTTTGAGGACCCGAGGATGGCAGGGGTTGTTTAGCCTATTTGATTCCTCCCCTCTGTGGGGACCGCCAGACATTATGGGTTATGTAGCCATTTTGATCCCTCCCCAATTGGGAGACCCTGAGGCGGCATGGGTTATGTCATGTCGCCTTTTTGATTCCTATGCGCTTTGGGGACCCCAAGATGACAGGGGTTACGTAGCCTTTCTGATGCCTCCCCGAATTTGGGGGCTTGGAGGGTGCAGGGATTATGTCGTCTGGTTGATTCCTCCTCGCTCTGGGGACCCTGAGATGGCCTAGGGGAGAGGGGGCAAGCGGGCCCGAACCCCCCCCCACCCCCACCCTGCGCGCAAACCTTTTTCCCACCTCCCCAATAGTGCAGCAGTCATGGTTGGGCTCAAAAAGGCTATAGACCCCTTGCTACCACAAGGTGCCCCGAGCGGGGATGCAGCAAAAATGCCACATAACCCTTTCCATCTCGGGTTCCCCAAAGCAAGGAGGAATCAAAAAGGCAACATTACCGATGCCGTCTCGGGGTACCAAGGGTGGGGAGGAATCAAACAGGCCACATAACCCTGATGCGCCGGTGTCCCAAAAGTGGAGAGGAATCAAAAGTGCTACATAGCCTGCCCCAGCTCGGGGCCCCTAAACAGAGAGCAATCAAAAAGGCTACATGGTCCCCAACTGTCTTGGGGTCCCACTGTGGGGAGGAATCAAAACGGCTGCATAACCCATGCCGTCTTGGGGTCCCCAAAGCGTGGAGGAATCAAAAGGGCCACATAGCCCAGGCCAGCTTGGGGCCCCAAAACGGAGAGGAATCAAAAAGGCTACATGGTCCCCAACTGTCTTGGGGTCCCCAAAGCAGGGAGGAATTCTAAATATTACATACCCCCTGCCATTTCGAGGTCACAAAAGCGGGGAGGAAGGGAACGTGGGGCATCTCCACGGCTGCAGGCTCCAAGTCATGCAAGAGGGCATGACTCAAGCCCGGCCAAGGTGATATCAAAGGCATCAAAGGCATGACCTCTCATCTTGTTATTGGTTTTCTCGTGCAGCACCAGCTCCCCTTTAGAACGAGCTGCTTGGATTGTCGTGATCACCCATGGAGTCCCCAGAGCAGGGAGGAATCCAAAAGGCTACATAACCCCTGGGGGTTTGGGAAAGGGGCTTCCGTGACAGTCCTATTGTCAAAGCAAAGTTGCTGTTGACAATTGCGGGAATTACATCCCGCCGGTCCCTATGGGGTATAACAGAGGCATGGGCAGTACTGTCAATGGCAATATGCAACTGCCACACCATAGATTGTGGTCACACGTGAAATGGCACAGGCTATTTGCACCACAGCAGTCCCACTTTGCGCCACAGCGGTTCCAAGTGTGTCTCCACACAACAGCAGTGCAGTGAGATGTGGTTCGATTTTATTGCGGCCATATGCAGTACCAGATGCAGTGCCAGATGCAGTAATCCAACGTCATACCAGGTGCAGTACCAGAGGCAGCACCAGATACAACACCAGCTGCAGTACCAGCGGCAGTACCACATGCGGTACCAGATGCAGTACCTGATTTATTAGTTGATGTGGTGCCAGATGCAATACCAGATGCAGTGTTGTGAGCGGGTGCAGTATCAGATGCAGTAAGCTGCAACTGCACCTGGCACCACATCTGGTATAACATCGTATTACTGCATGTGGCACTGCATATCTCTCGGGATCATTTGGGAAATGCCAACACGGAGCGTTTTGGCACTTTTTGGGAAATTTCGGAAGTTTCGCTTTGATGTGTGGAAAAGACATCCACCCTATTTTGAGGGTGGGGAACTCAAAAAGCATGTTTTGGCATGCACACCGTACCGCACACCCCAATGTCCAAACTCCTTCCATCTTGCAATTTTTGTGATGGTACACCCCACATACCATGTCCTGAGTGTGTTTTTTTCTTTGTGCCCCGTATGCTCCCAATTTTATGAATTGGAGGTATGTGCAGGATTGTGCCAATATGGTACCAATATGTACAATGGCAGCAATTGTATTGACTACATTGGCATGGGCAATTGCCAAGCCCTCATCAACATATGAGGTCCGTCCAAAGGTGTTGATTCGTGGGAAGGAATTTACTGTTCCTACGGTTTATCCCAAAGAGTTGCGTGGGAGATTGTGCAGAGGCAAAGAGGTGGTTGAACACTAGGATAGCAAGTCCAACAGTGTTCTTGAGAATGTATGTAAGCCAATCCAAAGATTGCACAACCCCACCCAAAGATAGAAAGGTAGACCTCATCTACGAGCGTGTGATTGGTGCTTTTCCATCAAAAACATATGTGCCCTGTAGCGCATGGGGCTGGGGTTAGGGAATGCAGAAAGAGAACCCTGCCATGATGCAACTCCCTTGACCGCAGGACATGCCGTGCACCACTTTGAGATGTTGTTGGACATGTTCCGGAGCTCAATCCAAGCATTGCTCCCGCAGCTGCAGAACGTCTGTTTCCTGTGCCTTTACCTGTGCCTGTGCCACTGCCTCTGCCGGTTCCTGTGCCTTCATTTGTGCTTCTGCTCCTTCCGTCTCATTTGGATCACTGAGTGGGTATGCCAGCTGTGGGGCTGGGAGACTGATCTTTTGTGCCTCTGAACAACACAGCTCAACACAGCCGCAGGCCCCAGCCTGTTGCACGATAAAATGCACTATCTCCCTTGTGCCCACGCTGGCTCCTTTGGGCGTCTGCTTGACACGTCTGCATTGTACCGCCTAATTTCATAGGCCGTGGTCCCAAGTGCGACCCGAGTGCTATGGCTGACCCCAAGTCCAGGGCACTTCACAAAGCTATGGAACCAGGCCGTCCCAGGTACATACCTGCGCGAGTGCCCAGTGGAGCCCCATTGCTGCATTGCTGCAGGCCTGTGCATGGCCGCCACCCACGTACGCTGAGGCGCAGAAAGGGGGGCGGCAGGGATATGGCCCAGAAGTGATGTGATGATGGTCAGATGGGGATGTCGAACGAGTCCCTTCACACGCCGTTCCCTCTCACACACAGCACACGGGCTGTGTGTAGGGTCCCATCTATGCCGCCCATTCTGCGAGCACCATGGGATGCTCCTGCTCCCTTCCAGGAGCCAGAGGTGCGTGGGTAAATATTGCTGCCACAGTGCGGTGGGCAGTATTGCTGCTAGATAGGGTAGTTTTGCTGCTGAGTGGATAATATTCCTGTGAGAGCAGGTAATGTTCTGCTACAGTGAGTAGTATTGCTGCTAGAGTGGGTAGTTGTGTTGCAAGAGTAGGTCATATTGCTGCAAGAGTGGGTTCCATTGCTGCTAGAGTGCGTAATATAGCTGCTCAAGTGGGTTATATTGTTGTTAAACTGGGTAACATTGCTGCAAGAGTGGGTAACGTTGCTGCCAGAGTGGGTGATATTGCTGCTAGAGTTGCTCAGGTTGCTGTTAGAGTTCTGGGTGCCCCAAGGATTTATTTGCCGCTGTTGTTGCTTCTGTGGCCGCTGCTATTGCTGCCGCTGCTAACTACAACGACCGCTTGCCGCCAGCAGTTTCTGCTGCCTATTTATTGCCAGCTGTCGTTGCTGCTACTGCTGCGCCCCCCCTCCGGGTTCAGCGTGCCGTTGTTGTTGCCGCCTCCCACTCCAACTCCAGATTTGTGGTATGGAGGGGTGCAAGCACAGCAAAAGCGCAGAAGCACCGCAAAAGCACATGTCCGGTGTCGAGGTTCTATGCAGACCTGTGGTTATAGCTGTGCATACTAATCAGGTGCAAGCGTGCGGAGGTTAGGATTGCAACTGTGCGTAGCCGTGCAGCCAGATGTGCGCAACCGTGCGTAACTGTGCGCAACCTTGTAACAGCACTTTTTTGACCGGAGAGCCCCTTAGGTGCCGGCCGCATCTGATGATGGTGTTTACTGGTACAACACCGGAGGGGTGTGGTTTTTTTTATTGGGGTCCACTTCTTGGCCAACAAAAGCTGCCATACAAAACAAACCTAGAAGCAAACCCATGACAAGATATCATTCACATTGTAGAGAGGCAAGCATGCAACACCGAGTGGAATATTCTGACAGCATTTATGGAATGAAAAGATGGGTATTTGGTGCTACCGTGGGTCTGGAAGCCAGAAGTTGCTTCAGCCACAGGGTAGTGGTATGCTTGTCAGAAAGTAGACACTCAGACCTTCAGCTGAGGCATGTCGCCACATGTCGGTCAGCAAGTGACGTTTCGCCAGAATTTGTCGTCGAGCCCATTCTGTTTATGCGTTATTTTCTCTTGGACACTTGGATTACCCATTCTAGTGACATGTTGACCAGTTGGATCAAGAAACCCAAACAGCGAGCGGCTGCAAGCAGCAGCAGCAGCAGTGCAGAGGCACCCAGCCCCAAGAACCCAACCACCAACCCACGTTCTAGCAATGTTAGCCCGGAATTGACCAGGGGTTCTCGGGAAACAAACAGTACCCTTAAACAGAAGTACCACCAGCACCAAGCAGACAACTGTGTGCAACCGTGCAAAGGAATCAGGCGCAAGCGTGCGTACCCGTGCACCGACGATGTGCACAAGCGTGTGTAACTGTGCGCGCACAGCTATAACCACAGGTCTATGATTGCAGCGGCCAAAATGGCCTGCTTTCTGAGGAGGTGCCTCCGCTGTGGCCCACAAATGTGGGGGCTGTTTCCGAGTTGTATGTGCGGCCTCATTGCTGTCTGCTCTAGAGCACTAGCATGCAAAGCACAAACACAGCAAAGCACTATTTAACGTGGACGTTGCCCTGCGCAGCAAAATGCCAGGCGTGTTTTGCGCCTACCCTGCGTCTAGGGCTGCATGTGGGGTAGTTGTTGCTCCATTCAAGGCGGATTCCGAGCGTTTGCCTGTGGAAAGGCATGCCCAGGGTTCCTTGGCGCAAGAACACAGCAACCCCCCCCCCCCCTGCCTGGTGCAACCCACTGTGGTGAGCTAGCCTTGGATTGTCTATTAAAAAATTTGGCTCCGCAAGGGCCAATGGCTAAATTTCGCCTTTCAATCTGCAAGGATGTTGAATCCTTGCTCTTTGCCATTGGGACAGGATTCCCGATCTACAGTACAGAGGCCCCTCTACGCCCTGCGCGTCGACCACTCCATTCTGGCGTTGCTGCCCTACCCCCTGGAACTTCCCGTCGCCCCTTATGTTTTTGGCTTCTCATTTGTTGTTTTGTCGACCCGGATGCCCTATTGCTGAACTTGTTGCTCCCTGGGCTGGGGGCACATGGGCACTGGTCCCTGCTCTGGCGGCCGGTACCTCCCACCGGTTGCTTCTGTTTGTTAGGGCAGTGGCGGGCCAGGGCTCCTCCGCCGCCGCTTCATCAGTCGGTCACCGGGCTGCATGGGCCCCCTTGGCTGGGGGTCCTCGGCACTGGCAGCGGATGAGGAAGAGGTGCTTTGGGTTCTTGCTGTGTTCTTCTAACCTGTTGCTCTTAATTATTTGCTGTTGTTGCCGTTGTTGCTGTGTGTGCTGTAGTTGAGATCTTTTCGTCTGGTGTTGCGCTTGTTTGCTGCTGCCATTGCTGGTACCATTGCGGCTGCGCTGCAACAATGCTGACATGTGTTGTCATCATGTTTCTATCGCATGCGAAGTGCGTGCCGCGACTGGTACATTGTCGTTGCTCGTCTGGAACAACGGTCATGCAGCCGGAACCACTCGCTGCGCATTATGCCATGTGAAGCACCCCTTGAACGAATTTTGGATTTCTCGCACATTTTTTTTAAACTGCCTCTCTCCAGGGGAGTGTTCCCACTCTACACCGGCACCACACCCTTACGGCAACAATTTGGATCAGCTGCGAGCAATGGGTTCACTCCTGCAGCAGGTGCGCCTTTACTCCTTCGATCCCGACTCTTACCCTAACCAGGCTCAGGAAATGGACTGAGGTGGAATGGAGGCTGCCATGGTGCATGATCAATGTTGCTGAATGTGCCGGCATAAGATGAGCTTGTAAGGGCATACAAAGGGCAATACATACAAAGGATATGCCAAGGGTTATGGACGTCCACAAGGGTCCCCATGTGTTGAAATACATGAAGTTCCTCAGGTGATCCGAGAGCGCCCACAGATGACTCGGCACCAGAGGAAGTCAACCGTCGATGACCACTGGAAGGTGCTCCAGACGTCAAGCATGTCGTGCCCCAACATCCTTGTGTGCCTCATGATGTGTGGTCGACAGTGTGTGGACGGGGCAAGGCATGAAATGCGAAACAGCACGATCATCTTGGGTCTTTTTGGCCTTCTGTTGGTCCCAGGGATCGTTTCCCCAGCCATTCTGCAATATGTACCGGACATCGGCTGTTGCCCACTATGCTCCAGAATTGCCTTTTTGATCCAAACCTACACTTGACAAATCGAATCCATCAATCATCTGCTCCACAGAATCCCTTCACTGTGAAGTCCCATGAGGACCGTGTGTAATGGTACATGCCCATCCATGCCCCCTCCGGCATGGGCTACACAGGAGGTGCCAGGCAGAGCTACAGGGAGGTGACCTCCTGCTGCCCTATCCCACGCTCATTTAGGTGGCTGCGGGCTCTGGAGTCTCCGTCCTCAATGTCACAGGGATGGCCAGTTACCGAAGGGATGGCCATGTGCTCCTGGCAAAGTGGGACAAGGTCCCGAAGGTGGACTGCGTGCACTGGTGCGTGCCGGGGGTTCCTGACATCTGGTCCTCGTGGCTACTGGCAGCGTACTGTCACAATCTGAGTAGCCCCTCCTGAAGGGCTCCTGAAGGGCTTCCTGGGGTTCGTTGCACGGGGGCTACGACCCCGCGGGTCCTAAGACGCCAACCCCCCCCCCCCCCCCTGGGGACCTCTGGCCAACAGTTAGTTGGCCTCAGGAGTCCATTGGCACCAAAGGCGCCCAAAGGAATTTTTTGCCCACTTTGCGCCCCAACACTATCCTTAAACCCAACCTTGACCCTAATGCCCACCCAACCCTAATCAAGAGTGAATATTGGGACCGAGCTGGTGGGGGAGGGAACATTAGATATGACTGGTGAGGGACATCAAGAATGATTCACACATTGATGGCTCTTGACGAAGTGAAATCAGGTTGCAAGTGAACCCCATCACCACGAGGCCCACTTTCAAGGCTTTTTGGACTGGTGAGGGGCCAAAATGCCCCAAAATGGGCTCAAAATGGACTCATTTGACCCGTTTGTGCACCCCAAATGGTCTAGGATGAGGTTTGGAAAAATGCGTTTTTGACCCATTTTTGACCCATCTTTGGTCGCAAAACAGCCCATTTTCAAGGCATTTTGGGATTTTCAGAGGACCAAAAAGGGCCACCACCAGCTCAAAACAGTCCAAAAACACTTGTTTTAGCATCACACATGGTGTAGGATCATTTTTGAAAAAAGTCATTTTTTGCCCCTACTGGACCCTGCTGACCCATTTGGGCACCCACCTGTTTGGGCTTGAGCTTGCAGCTTGCCGCAGCCTGCTGGGGCTATGTATGGGGGTCTAGGCGTTCGTTTGGGCAATTCTGAGGGGTGGAAACCACAAAAAGTGGGGGGTTGCGGGTGGACTAGGTGCCCTCGGAATCGCGTTTTGGACCATGTAGCCAAAGATATGGCCTGTTCTTGGTTTGTGGCTGTTGCCGGCCAATCTGCACAAAATTTGGGGCTTCTGGGGTCTTTTTGGGCCGTTTCAAGGACATATGGTGGAGTTAGAGGGCCGCAAAGGGCTCGTTGACACAGGAAAGTCAAGCCGCACATGGAGTGTACCCACCGTTTCCCTTTGTTTGGCCGTTTTGAATGGGTTCTAGGGCTTTTTTGGCCCAAAAATGGCTGTTTTGGCCCTAAACTGTAGTTTTTGAAACTGAGGTCCGCCACTTGCGACACCCGTTCCCGGCCGCCACCGTTGAGTTTCTGGCTCATACTTTGTAGGGTTATCCCTCACACCCATAGGTATCATCCACCAAAATTTCGGCCGAATCCGAAGCACCACGACGGAATTCTGATTTTTCCCCATTTCGCGCGTGCTGCTGCTTGCTTGCTGCTGCTTGCTGCTGCTTGCTGCTGCTGCTGCTAAACCTGGTAGGTCCACCCTAGACCCTAAAAAGGGTTATAAAACCAAGACTGGTTCCACCAGCTCGGTGACCCTAGTCCTACCCCTAGCCCTACCCCTACCCCTACCCCTAACCTTAGCCCTGACCCTAGCCCTAGCCCTAACCCTAATCAAGACTGAATATTGGGACCGAGCAGCAACTGTTGCCTTCAGATGTGGTGAAGTGTTACCACATGGGTTACCTATCCCACAGTACCCTACCTCTTCCATACCCTTATTCCAGAGTGGACATGCAAGAGAGAAAAGCGGTATCCAATGTACAACTGAGCCTTCCGGTTATAAACAAAAACTGTGACTGCCCTTATGGTTTCCCTGCACAAACCACCCTTCATGGTCTGCACGGGTTTGATGCACTGCATACTACGGACAAGCCTGGAAGCGAGCCATGCATGCAACGGTTTGCCGTGGATGAACAATAGTACATGGGGTTACGCGCAGGAGTGTGGCAAATATGGCGGGATAGCAATGAAGTGGATAGCATCAGCGAAGACTGAGGATACTAAGGATTGGGATGGTAAAAAAAAAACCACGTAGAACATTCATTGGCGAGAGAAGGAGCGAAATGAGCAAAACATTTTACATTGGCTTTGCGGTGCAGTTTAGAGCGGGATACCATTGAAATGGAAAGGCACACTGAATATTAAGGATTCCGAAGATCGGGAGAGCAACAAAAATTGGTGGTGATTAATGGGATCGCAGTGAAGCGAAAGCCAAGTCCCAAAATATTGGACTATTTGCATAGGTATGCATGGGAAATATTTGAATGGGCTAATATGGGTCAAATACAGCTCAAAATAGCCTTAAACCACTTGCTTGAGCACCGCAAATGATTTAGGAACAATTTTGGGAAAAATCATTTTTGACCATTTTTGGACCCTCCGGTGAACCCGTAGCCCTACCCTAGCACGCGGACTGTGCGCGCTCCATCAACCAATCACGTGCATAGCACACTATACTAGTGTTACTACTTTTTCAAAACAATAATTCACCCATTTGTGGGTTCTTTCCGATTTTGTCCTCCGTTATGAAGCGTTGGGGACCCCTCAGGCGGTGCGGGGCATGTAGCCATTTGGCTTATTTGTAAGCCATTTTGGATGTTGCCCCCGCTGCTATAAAGCGTTGGGGATCTTCTGGACAGCAGGTGTGATGTAGCCACTCCGCCAATATGTGAACCATTTCTGATTTTGTCCTCCACTTTGAAGGGTTGGAGGCTGGCGACACAGCAAACGCTATGTAGCCAATCCGCCCATTTGTGGTTCGTTTCCGATTTTGTCCCCCTGCTATGAAGCGTTAGGTACCCATCAGATGGCGGAGGTAATATAGCCAATCCGCCGATTTGTGGGCCACATCTGATTTTGTCCCCCTCCCTACTGGTCCCGGGCATAAAACCACCCCCAAATGGGGGATAAAACCACCCTTAAAACCACCCCGGGTGGTTTTATTCCCACTTTTATGGGGGATAAAACCACCCCTTTTGGGGGATAAAACCACCCCTTTGGGGGGATATAACCACCCCTTATGGGGGATAAAACCACCCCCCCTTGTTAAAACCACCCCCTTCGGGGGGATAAAACCACCCCAAGGTGGTTTTATGCCACCAAAGCATAAAATGACACAACAGGGCAAAACAAAGCAAAACAATCTAAACCAAAGAAATCTGAAGAGTGCAATGTGCGAAACGATACTTATATGGCTTGATAGCATGATATCCACACACTTACAAACCCCTCCATAACAAAAACCTCCTGGAGCCGGGTCATCCCTGTCATACCAGGTTCTGACTGAGCAGCAACAATTCCACAACTTTGCCTCAGGGCACGGAAAGCCTGCAGGCCCTAAGCCGATGCTTATTCCATCAATGAATTGGTATCGGACGAAGATTCAGGCCTTCTGTGCAGTAGCCCCCTCCAGGGCCAGCCCTCTGCATTAGCCCCCCCTCCCCGCCCCCCCCCCAACTCCATACAAGTCTTTCATGTGTCTTCCACTGTGCTCGTTGTGTGTGGTCACCAGGACTTCTTCCTTTGTGCTTGAGCAGGACGTGTGAACAGCTTGCGGAATAATAATACAGATGCTTTGCCAACCAGCGACACAAACAAAAATCCCTCCCTGGCACCTGGATGATCCCTGATTCCCTCATCCTTGATCCCTGACTCATGACACATTCTCTGGAAGTAAAGCAGGGTGCAGAACGGGGTGCGTTGACAAATGAACACCCAAGGAGTGAATCTCAGTTGACTAGGCTGTAGTGTGCCTTCCAACGTGCATGGGATGATCTACTGTTCAACTGGCTGAGACGTGAAACTCTTCTTCCTGTGATAAACCATCCTGAATTCCTACTGCCCCTTGGGGCCAGATGACCTTCAGTAACACAAGTAACACAGACACGGCACAGAAAAATTTCATGTCTGCAACATCCCTGACCTGTTGAAGTCCAAAAATGTGTGGAACCCGAGGGCAGGGGGCAAGAAGGCGGGGGTGGCCCAGGCAAGAGGGCAGGAGAGGAACTTACAGGTTTATATTTTTATATCCCACCCTGCTCTCTCGGACCCCTTGAGTGCCTGGGCGTCCTCTCCTCTCCCCCCAGGTGGGCAAGAAGGTGAAACCTGCCTGCCCAGGCACCCAGCCATCAAACAGCACCTGTTTAACTAAGAAAGGATGGTTCGCCAAAAATGAAAAAATAAACTTGCAAAGCGGTGCTGTCAGTGGCCCCCTGTGTTTAACTGACTTTTGTTTGTTTCTTGTTGGGGCTGGTTGCTTCGGGGAAGGGGTCGAGAGCAGGGGGGAGGGGTTTAAGGGGTATGTGCGCCTGTCAGTGACTGATAGGGGGGACCCGTAGCAACACACATGAAATGATGTCCTGCACACCTGAATAGCCGTCCTACATCCACCACAACCATGGAAAACCCAATATCCACTGGTAAAAAAAGTTGTGTGAGCATTCGACTGCGGAACCAGGGGGCGGTTCTTGCACAAGGCGGTTCCTAGGCACGGGGGGGGGGGGGGGTAGTACACAGCAAAGCAAAGCAAAACAATCTAAAGCAAAGCAGGCTGAAGAGTGCACTGTGCGTCTGTCTGTCTTCCGGGACTGAGTTTCCTGGTTCACATTGAGATCGGCCAACCCCCCCCCCCCTGGCCAATAAGGGGATAAAATCACCAGAAATGGGGGATAAAACCACCCCAAAGGAGTGATAAAACCCCCCCAATGACCAAATCGGGGGATAAAACCACCCCTATGGGGGGATAAACCCACCCCTGCAAAAGGGGGGATAAAACCACCCCCAGGTGGCATAAAACCACCCCAGGGGTCAAAAATGGCCAAAAAGGGGGTTGGGGGTGGTTTTATCCCCCATTTGGGGGTGGTTTTATACCCACGACCACCCTCCCTACAGAGCAGGGACCTCCATGACGGCAGGGCTTGTGTAGGCAATGCACCCATTTGTGTGCCATTTCTCATGTCGTTTGTGAGCTTGTTCTCCGCTGCGAAGCATTGGGAACTCTCCAGATATTGTAGCCAATATGCCCATATGTAGGTGATTTCTCATTTTGTTTCCCACTCTAAAGCGGGGGGGGGAGGGCCCTCATGCGGCCTGTTTCTGATTTTGTTTTGCGCTTTGAATTGCACGGGACCTCCAACACAGGAACCATTATTTAGCCAGTATGTCCATTGGTTAGCTATTTCGGAATTTGTCAACCGCTCAAAAGCGTGCACGGCGCCCGAGAATGCAAGAGCTATGTAGCAAATTAGCCCCTTTGTAGGCTAGTTTTCATTTTGTTCCGCATTCCAAAGCATGGAGGACCCTTTGGAGAGCAGAGGTTCGTAGCTAGTCCGCCTACTTGTGGGCAGCTTCCGATTTTGTCTCTCACTTTGAAGGGTTTGGGACCTCCCAAACGGCAGCGTCTGTGTGGCCTAGCCGCCCAATAGTTTGATTTTTTGCCCCCGCTTTGAAGTGTTGGGGACCCCAAGACAGCAGGGGTCGTTGAGCTTATTGTCATAGGCTATTTTCGACTTTGTACCCTTTGCTCCAAAGCGTTGGAGACCTCCTACATGGCAAGGGCTATTTAGCCAACGTGCCCACTTGTGGGCGTAGCAGATCTTTTAAACGGCAGGAGTTTTGTTGCCAATCCGGCCACGTGGGTGGTGTTGAGCGCAAAGTGACTGCATCTGCCGAGCCACCGAAGAAGTTCCGCATATGCCAATCAAAGAAACATGCATCATGGAAGACGAAACCCGCTACCAAATGTGGAGTAAGAAAAAGTGCTTTTCCATTGCTTAAGGACATACTCTAGTTGTATTAGAGATGCACTGAGCATCCATGCATTTTTATCTTAGTATTGGTCCAGCCAAAAGTGGTGATAACACATTTTGACCTATGGAACCAAACACCCAATCAGGATATTGAGTGGACCCCTTAATCCCCTTTCAATCAGAAGTAAAACATCTTTTCCTGAGTTGACTGAGCACTGACATACCTAAGGTAGAGCCTATGAATTTATCTATGTTTTTCCATGAATACTTATCTGCCCTAGTGGTATGCACCATAGGGGGTTAGGCACCTCTTTTTGAGAGGTCCTGGGTTCAATTCCTGGTCAGCCTAACTAAGTAGGAAGATCCCATGTGACATGGCAGTGACCTCATCGCCACATACCATGCCACCTCAGCACATATGGGACCCAAAACAAAGAGTGCACATCTCCTAAGATGGCACTATGGAGAGAGAGTGATCCTGAGGCAGTTTTCTAACTCTTTTCCCAAAACATTTCAGCTATCTCTGTGAATATGCATTCATTTGTATCCTGAGTTGCAGTTTCTGTGAATATCTAATCATCTTTCACTGTTTACACTGCAGCCCTTCATGCTTTGATCCTGAATTACCTTCTCTTTGCATACTGTTGGCTTGGGCTAACCTGGATTGAGTTGGCTTTACTGTATTTCAACAAACAAAAGCTTTTCATCATCCAAAACCAGCAGCAGGACACCCTACAGCAACAACAAGCAGCAGGAGAAGCAAAAACACAGTGCTGAAAACACTATAAACTTTTCTGGTAGCAAGAGGCAGCCTGTCTCTGTGCACCGGCAGCGACCCCGCGCCGTACAACCAGTGCTCAGAGCAGGCAAATACAAGCAGAAGGGCGGATTAAGATGGATCAAGGAAGAGTGGACGCCGAGGTGAACACAGCGCCAGCGCCAGAGGCACCGGCAAGGCCGGCGCCTGACGCTGTACCTTCGGTGGAGCCCTTACATGGGCCAATGGATACGGCGGAGGACTCCTTGGATGGCCTCCAGACGGCCTTTGGGGCCCTGTCGGTGAAGGAAATGGTCTCTCAGCCTCAGCCTGTGAAGAGGAAGAGAGGAAACGAGAGCGAGAAGGATGCTGGAGAAGGAGCAGACGAAGGAGAGGAGCAAGGGCAAGACCCGACGGATGTCCCTACCTTCGAAGGCGCACCAAGCGCTTCTGGCCTCCATGCATCACCCTCTCCCATAACCACCACACACCCAGCCGCCGCTACATCCACTTCCACAACCAACCAGCCTATGGCAGAGGGCACAGGCTTTACTGGCATGCCTCACTACCCCGCCTATGGCATGGGCCCACCTACCGCTGCGCTCCTTGAGGCAACTACTGCCAGTGAGCCGGTGGCTTCCAGCTCTGCGCCGCGTTGGTATGCGGCTGACCATCCCCATCCACTCCACGCCACTGGAACCTACATGGAAGTTCCTGGGTATGCTCCTGGGTGTGCACCTGGGTATGCACCCCTGAGTGGGTTGAGGAGAGGACCAGAGTCCCTGGGAGGCAGGAGTAGAGGATCGGGAAGATCCTCCAACAGGTCCCTGAAGCGGTCGGAGATCAATGAGGTGCTCCGAGGAGCCACTTCGCAAATCGTGAGCGACCTCACGCAAGAGATCAGGGAGAAACTGCAGCCCCTGATGATCCCGTCCCATGCGTCACCTACGACAGTGGGAATGTCACCCCACCGAGTACAGGCTAACCACCTGGCGGCAGGGTTGACGAATACCCTGGGGAGCCTGAGGAGCCGACCGATGCCGACTCCTGCAGCAGTACCGAGAAGTCCATTCGTCCCGAGGACAGCCCAGCCGCCCTACAGTCACGTGACGAACTCGACGAGGGCCGAGCTGGACCAGCTGGGGCTGACAGCCCTAAGAGCTATGGTGGACGTGGAGCCTTATGGCTCCAGTGATCTAGGCGGAGACCCCTCCGATGATGGGCCGCCTTCGATGACTTCTTCTTCGCCATCGGATGACGAAGACCCTGAGGACCCCGAGGACCCCAAGGGTAAGAAGAAGAAGAAGAAGAAGAAGAAGACCCGACGCCCTGAAGGACGCCGAGCTCAGGAGGCGAAGGCTATTGCCACCTCCAAGATAGTGGTGAACCTGCCTGAATTCACAGGCAAGGACCTCAGCGAGTTCGCTGAGAACTTTGGCCGGTTCCTACGACTGACCGGCCAAACCCACGCGAGTGGGCGAGTGAAGTGCGACCTGCTCCTGCAGTGCTGCAAGACGAAGTACCTGGAGAAGCAGGTCAGGCAGATCGTCACCAACTCCGCCACCTTTGCCGACGTGTTGGTTGCCCTGGAGAGGCAGTACCCAACCTACGAGACGGACCTCTCCATCAGGGCCGAGATCCAGAACCTGCCCGTGCTGCCGAACAACCCCAAACCCGGCAGGGTCTCCGAGCTGTTGGCGGACCTGGACCACTGGGCTGGACGACTGACGCCCGGTTCCTACAGCAGCGACGACCTGCTGTTTTGGTTGTGCTCCAAGCTCCCCCGTGAGCTATGGGACGAGTGCCGTCTGACGGCTGAGCGCAAGGCTAGATCCCTCCGCTACGAGGATCTATGCGTGCTGCTCCTGGAGATGGCGCTGGAGAAGGAGAGCGACCAACACCTGAACCACTACCGTCCTGGTGGTGGAGGTTCTGGAGGCAAAGGGTACCAAGGGTCCCGACCTGGGCAGGGGACTACCCCCAAACACGCCCACGCCCGCCTAATGGAGAACGTGAAGGAGCTATTCTGGTGTGATGCCAGAGATGAACAGGGCCACCTGCAGCATGCCTCCGACTGCGAGCAGCGAGACTGCTTTGTTGTCCAGGGGAAGCAGCAGGAAAAGATCACCGGCGCCAAGGTGAAGATGCCGGATCAGTACCGCTGCACCATCACGTGTGCATTCTGCGGTAAGCGGAAGCACTATGAGGACGAGTGCTACCATAAGCAACGCCTATCGGCGAAGCTTAAGGGGGAAGATCCTGGCAAAAGCTCAGGCAAAGGTGGAGGCAAGGCCAAAGGCAACGACTCCGGCAAGGGCAAGTCGAAAGGACGTGGTCAAGGTGGTCAAGACAAGGGTCAAGGCGGACGAGGAGGAGGCGCTAATCGCCAGAACGACAACAAGAACAAGGACAAGAACGGAGGTAACCCCAACCCTAATCCAGGGGGGAACTCCGAGCCCTCTGGAGGGCAGTCTGGACCTACCACACGCTCACAGACGCAGGCCCAGCAAGAACAAGGAGCCAAGCGTGAGCATGAAGGTGGTGACGACGGCAACGCCAAGAAGAGAAGCCGTTTCATGAGGATGGCCCGCAAATTGCGGAACAAGGGGTTCGAGGTGACCTGTCCCGCGGAATTCTGACGGGGACGCTCTGGTGGCACCCAAGACCTGGTGTTTTGGGTACGTATCCGACTAGGGGGACGTGAATACCTGGGGGTACTGGATACTGGAGCCACAATATCGATAGTGGCCAAGAAAATTTTACCTTGTGGGAGCCTGAAGAACACCATGACCACCGCCGCTATACGGATGGGGGATGGACATGTGGTGCACAGCTGCGGGGACTGCGAAGTGGAGGTACCTATGGGCTCCAGGACTATCGCCCATCGGTTCTATGTGATGGAGACTGAGGCCTTTGACTTTGTACTTGGGACTGACTTCTTCGTGCAGCACTCCCAGATACAATCCCTGACGCTGCAAGCGCCCTACCTCCTGTACGTGGACCACGGCAGTGGCAGAGAGTCTGTGCCACTGGAGCAGTCGGAACATACCTCGAGTTACCTGAGACTATCGAAGGAGGAGCCCTCGAACATGATGGCGGCCTCCAAAACTGAGGACTATCAACTATTGGGGGAAGTCCTAGACCAAGGTCTGAAGGAGTTGGGTTACTCTCGAGAAGACCTAAGTGTGGAACTGTTCGCCAGCGACAAGCAGCATGTACTGGACCTATACTGCAGCAAGGGGAAGAACTGCAGTTACAAATTTTACTGGCCCTCTTTCGGGATGGCCTACGGGAACCCCAGATTCAGTGAACTGGGGAAGGTGCTGACCAAGGTGGCCTTGGAACGTTCCCGTATGGTCCTGTGTTCCCCCGATTGGGGAGCCCATGGGGGCAACGAGTACTGGCGAACCCTCCTTGATAAGCTGACTATCAGCTCTGTGCGGTTACCTGATGAGGCCATCTACGTGCCTCTGGGACGCAAGACGCCCATTGGGAAGCCCGGATGGGGGAGTGTGCTCAGCGTGGTGGACGGAAGTCTTACCACCATCCCCTGGGAAGACCTGGACCCTACTCTGGTCCAGGCTATACAACGACAAAGCGATGGACTCGCCTTGGGTGACTTGAAGGATCGCCTACGACCTCAAGATGCTGTTGAAACTACACCCGGAGGAGATGAGTACGTCGTTGCTGACACTAACGCCCCCAACTCTCCCTGTCATGTACCTGTTCCTGATGGAGTCTCTGAGTGTGGACTATCTGAGCTACCTAGCTCTATCCACTCAGACGACGAAACTGAGCACGATGCCTTCTTCGTGCAGACTGCGGTGGAAGAAGTGGAGAACGCCGAGTACGTCGCCCCACTAAAACCCCTACTCTCCATGAGGGTGGAAGACCCCGTGGATGAAGAGCTGGACCCTCGATCCAGGCTCAGGGAGTATGTGGATTCCAAGAGGAAGTTGGTGGCGAAAAAGCTATGCTACGCGAAGCCTACCCGCAGCTCATGGCCACTGAAGCAAGGACGGATGGGAGACCTATCCCAACTGAAGGAGGACCTCGAACAGAAGATCACCACCTGGCAAAGGGAGGTGGATCTCAAGCTCATGAAGAGCGTATGGGGTGCCCATGTGAGGACCCCAGAGGAGGACGACCTCTCGGAGGAATGTGTATGTGAACCCCCTAAAGCGTGCCTATGTTGCCATCGTCCACCGGAGATGGTTGAGCAAGACCTTCTGTATGCCTACCAAGGGCTGAAGGATACTACCGCGGGCGAAGAGTCGGTGGAGGACCACCTCCCGACGTCTATTCAAGGGGCAAGCAACTTACACTCCGACGAGGACATGGAGGACAAGATCAAGGTACTGGACCCGCGGGTGCAAAAGCTGATAAGGACCTATCTGGAGGTGTTCGGAGAACTACCCCCTCCAGCCTCATGCGACAAGCTGGTACAGATGGACCTCAAGCTGAAACCCGAGTTCGTGGGTCACAAGATCCGGAGGAGACCCTATCCAGCTCCTAAAGAGCAGGCCGACGAGATTGAGCGACAGATACAAGAATGTATCGACGCTGGCCTAGTCCTGGAGTACAAGGATGGGGACTACCCCCTACACTGCAGCCCCTGTTTCCTGGTGGCTAAACCTGGGTCTACAGCCAAACGGCTGGTAGTGGACTACGGAGAGCTGAACAAGAAGACGCTGAACCACTCAGGGTCCATTCCCAATATGGAGTCTACCCTGGAGAAGATAGCCTCCTGTCGCTACAAGACCAAGATGGACAAGCGAAGTGGATTCTGGCAAGTGGACCTGACGCCCAACGCGCAGGAACTACTGGCCTTCATCACCCCTCAGGGGAGGGTATTCAAGTGGAAGGTCATGCCATTCGGCGTGGCTAACGCCCCCGCTCTGTTCCAAGAGCTGATGAACAAGATCTTGTCCATCCTACGAAGGAGACCTAAGGTGCAGGAGCTCATATCCCGTGGGGCCCAGATGGAGGCTCACATCGACGATGTATGCCTCGGGACCAATACCCAGGAGGATCACCTAATCCTCTTGGGTGAGTTCTTTGCGGTCTGCCAGGAGAACCACACACGACTCAAGCTGGAGAAGTGTGAGTTCATGCAGGAGACCATGCAGTACCTGGGGTTTGACGTTGGCTATGGGTGGTGGACCCCAGCGGCCTCTAAGGCCAAACCCCTGATGGAGGCCAAGGTACGACACGAAGACCCCAAGAAAGGACTTCATGATGTACGCAGTTTCATTGGGGCGTGCAACTTCTACCGCCGCCACATCAAAAACTTCACCTACACCAGCGCGGTACTGACTGACTTGATCAAGAAGAGTACTACTTGGCGCTGGGGCCCACAAGAGCAACAAGCGTTTGACGAGCTCAAAGACAAGGTAGCCAACGCTAAGTGCTTGGGCGTGCCTAGGGCACAAGGGGAGATTATCCTGGTGACCGACGCCAGCAATGTGGGCGGTGGTGGAACGTTGTTCCAGTGGCAAGCACTAGAGAAGGAGGAGTTCGACTCGGCCATTTCCCAATGGGGGACGGAAGGTCTCAACCGAGATGGAACCCTCAAGCACAGCTACCCTGACGACAAGTGGGTCCTAGTACCTCTGGGCCACTGGAACTGGAAGTGGAACCAGGCCAGGGGGAACTACTCCACCTATGAGCAGGAACTGCTCGCGGGTATGCTGGTGCTATCCTCACAAGCACAACTGTTGGGGAGTAACCCTGTGGTCTGGCTATGCGACCAAGAACCGGTCCGCAGTTTCCAGAAGGGCCCCCCACCTGAGAAGGCCAAGCTACGTCGCTGGTGGACCTACCTCAGTCAACTACGGCTGACGGTACACCATATCCAGGGAGTGAAGAACGAGTGTGCCGACTACATCAGCCGCAACAACTTCGACGCCCTGATTGGTGCCCGGTCTGAAGCGCTGGCTAAGGAAGCGTTCAGCCGTATGGACGTACACCTGGACCTGAACATGACCATGATACGCCCCCTGGATGGACTTCAACAATCGGAGTACCTACAGGAGTTTGGGGATATCTACCGGCGCTTGGAGAAACGCCTTGAACCCCTCCTGGTCAACCAAGACCAGTGGAAGCGGGACAAGAGCTACCTCTGGCACGAGGACCGCATCGTGGTGCCTAGTGACCGAGTCCCAGCGCTGCTGAAGTGGACCCATGAGTCCAGTGGTCATGTGGGTGCTGACCGTACCCTGAGGCTGTTCAAGCAGTGGTTCCACACTACGTGGACTGACGACCAGCTGCGGAAGACGCTCCTGCCTATCGTGGACAAGTGCCCGTGCAGGTCCTGTAAACCAGGGGATATCAGGGACAGAGGTCTCTACTCGACCCTGCCCATCCCTCACTGTGCTAACAGTGTTCTATACGTGGACTACACGGAGATGCCGAAGTTCGGGGGCTATGACTTCGCCCTCGTGGTAACCTGTGGGTTGACCAGGTTTACCAGGGTGTTCCCATGTACCAAGCACATTACCGGAGAGGAGACTATCAAGATACTCCTGGAGGAGTGGTTTTGTGTCTATGGGGCGCCCAAGGAGATCAACTCCGATGAGGACGTACGAGTACGCTCAGATACTGGCTGGTACAAGAGGGTCCTGAGGTCCCTCAATGTCCAGGTGTCTACGGGGATTCCCTACTCTCACACGAGCAACCCCCTATGTGAGCGACAGATTCGTGTCCTGAAGGAGAACGTCAGGATATGGTGCAAAACTGAACGCACCAGAGACTGGGTGAGACTACTCCCCGTCATATCCTTGATGATGAACTCCCAAGAGAGTTCAGCTACTGGCTACTCGCCACATGAGCTATTCATGGGGCGCCCGGCATGGTTCCTACATGCCCCCTATCCAGAGGACACCCATTCTTCTGTGGGTGAATGGGTCCAAGAGCAACAAGCGAAGGTGGACAAGGCCAAGGCTATGCTCCAGAGAGTGAGGGAGCGTCAGTGGAACAAGAAGAACAAGCACCGTGTACCGGCCACCTACCAAGAAGGGGACTGGGTGCTGGTGCACCACAGTCGACTACCCGCCTGGCCACGCTCTACCAGCGATGACCCATACTTCGGGCCGTACAAGATCCTATCTGTGGATGGGCACCGTATCACCGTGCGGTGTTCTCCCCGTCTAGGGGGGACCTTGGTGTGCGCCGCTCAACACCTGAAGCGCTACCATGATCCTGAAGACCTCTGTGGGGAGGAGTGGGAGCTGAACGATGAGGAAATAGCCGCTCTGGACCTACAAGGGGCTGCCAGCCCTATGGAAGTTGAAGGTGAACTCCCCGACATGAACGCCGAGGAGATGGCTAAGGAGGGCTTCTACCTGGTGAAGTCTGTCCTACGCCACCGCTATCGCCAGGGTTGGCGCTTCCTCACCCTCTGGGAAGGGTTTGGAGTCGAAGAGGCCACCTGGGAGCCCTTCTCTGCATTTGTTCTACCTGAGGGACGCCTAAACTGAGTTCTGGTTGACTACTTGTCCCAGAACAACCTTGGTGAGTTGTTGAGGCTCGCTGAGACGCTTGCCTCCAAGACTCAAGCTAGGGACTGAACCTTACCCTTACCTGCCAAAGCGTATGTGTGAGTGTGCTAGTCCTAAGGTCCTGAGAGCAAGCCGCAGAAGTGGTGTCCTAATTATACCCAAGTCTGCGCCCTTGCTAAACCTGGAGGGTTGGCTTATTGATGCCACGGGGTACGCCCCGGGTCTCCCCTCCCCTATGCGCCCAATTTCTGTGCTGGCGCAAAACCTTGGGGGAATACCCAGAGTGTTAATCCAGGTATTGTTTTCCCTACCTACCTGTCTACTAAAGGGAGGGGTGGCCAAAAGCTATGAAGGCATGCAAAACGCCTGTTTGCTATGTGGCCAAAACACTAACCTAACCCACTGTCACAGCCCACCAACCCAGCTAAAATTGCAGGAAAAGGGTGGGACAGTGACACGCCCCCTACAGGTCCTACACACCCTACAGTGGCACCATCCTGGTGGGCGAGCACTGGGCAACTGGCTCTAGCCCCCACGCAGGACTACCACTCCTACACGCACACTCTACTTGGCGTTGCGAAGAGGAAGTTCTCGAGGGTCCTAGCGACCCACCTGTGAAATGACAAGAGAACACAGCGCTGCTAAGCAACTGTGGCCTCACGGGGGACGCCACAACGCGTTTCCCCTGCAAGGGCTTGGAGGGAAGGAGTGCTCTCGTGTGCAAGGCGCAGATGTCGATGAAGTCGGACTCCCTGCTCTGCCACAGGCGGAGCGGAGTTACTTGTTTGTGTGATCTGCGCCCCTGTTTAGCAGGGCATAAAAAATGCTGCTGCACCACTCACCCTACCTGCCCACCTGTAAAACAAAGGCAAATGAAAGGGCGTTTGCGGCGGAGGAACCAAGGCACACTCCAGGTATTATACCCTTCTCAGTGTGCCCTATAATACGCTGTCCACAAACACGCTGCATGGAGCAGCTACCCTTATCAAGCAAGCAAGCGTTAAGGGACTCCTCAGGTTCTCTTAAAGAATGTACCGAGGAGCCCCTGGGTAGCCTAAACAAGGTTTACCGTGCGCACTTCGCGTGGCCTACCCTTTAATGCGTGTGTGCATGCACGACTATGCACAATCACGTTGGGCAAACCTGCCCATCTCCACAACAATCTTGACTCCACCAGGGGGTGGCCCCGCCTGGGCGTACCTACCTTACCTACCACTGGGAAGTGAAGCAAGGAGAGAAAACAAAAGGGGCGCACGCGAAGAACGTTGCTATGCACTTGTGTGTATGACTAATCACCCTGATCTGACCGCTAATCATCTGCAATCTTTGTAATCAATCCCTCTACCGCGCCCTATCGTGGTTATCGTTGTTAACGCTGCTACACGACTCGTTCACGGAGACACGAGACGAGCAATGTGTATGCGGCATGCAAGACGGGCATACCTGTAGTTTATACCTGATTCATTGAAGTCTTTTCAATTGATTTTCGAATTCTTGAATTTTTGAAGCTTCTATTAGTGTGGGTGGAATCTGTATGTTTGTTTATTAATGTGTGTCTCGTCATTTTCAAGACTACGTGATACATACGTTTATAATTCCATTATTTTTCCATTTTCCGGCGCTTCGCTAGGAGCCGCTCCTGCGCGCCGCCATTTTATGCGTATGAATTTCTGGACTTAAAAAATCCAGAGATGACTATAATTTCTATAAAAATGTGCCTTTGATGCACAATTGGATTCTACTCAGGTGTGTCGTTTCAGAAAAATTCTACGCCGTCATTTGACGGATTTTGGTGTCGTCGCTTCGTTTTTGCGTGGATTCGTCCATAATTCTCCCATTCCTGCCTCTGCAGATACCCACGCGCAACCTCGCTGAGTAGGCCGTGTTCGGGCCGAAACGCAGGTGCCTGGAGAGACTGAGCAGAACAAAGACCCCACCAAGGGGCAAATTAATTTCTTTTCGACTCCCTACGCCCTAAGACAGGTCACAGGTCGCCAGCAGGTTTACGAGAACCCATGCGAGTGTGTAGAATGTGTCTTGCGTTTGGGTTGTGTCGACGCTGCGTCTTGGAGGAAGGGATGCATATGCACATGTTTGGCATGCTCCCAATCTAACCCAACCAAGCCACAGGAGCCCCGGCAGCGCCAAGAGCGCTGAGTCTTCTGTAGGAAACTGTACAATCAGAGCAGCAAAAGGACGCCAGCCATGGTGAGCGCCCATTTTTCAGTGTGAGGGAGACTGTAGGTATTTTAAAGTAGATGTGGAAACCAAGGAAAGGCCAAGAAAAATTCCCTTTTTCCTAAAATGCGACAGTGGTGGCCACCACAGCACAAGGGGGGAGTAAGAAAAAGTGCTTTTCCATTGCTTAAGGACATACTCTAGTTGTATTAGAGATGCACTGAGCATCCATGCATTTTTATCTTAGTATTGGTCCAGCCAAAAGTGGTGATAACACATTTTGACCTATGGAACCAAACACCCAATCAGGATATTGAGTGGACCCCTTAATCCCCTTTCAATCAGAAGTAAAACATCTTTTCCTGAGTTGACTGAGCACTGACATACCTAAGGTAGAGCCTATGAATTTATCTATGTTTTTCCATGAATACTTATCTGCCCTAGTGGTATGCACCATAGGGGGTTAGGCACCTCTTTTTGAGAGGTCCTGGGTTCAATTCCTGGTCAGCCTAACTAAGTAGGAAGATCCCATGTGACATGGCAGTGACCTCATCGCCACATACCATGCCACCTCAGCACATATGGGACCCAAAACAAAGAGTGCACATCTCCTAAGATGGCACTATGGAGAGAGAGTGATCCTGAGGCAGTTTTCTAACTCTTTTCCCAAAACATTTCAGCTATCTCTGTGAATATGCATTCATTTGTATCCTGAGTTGCAGTTTCTGTGAATATCTAATCATCTTTCACTGTTTACACTGCAGCCCTTCATGCTTTGATCCTGAATTACCTTCTCTTTGCATACTGTTGGCTTGGGCTAACCTGGATTGAGTTGGCTTTACTGTATTTCAACAAACAAAAGCTTTTCATCATCCAAAACCAGCAGCAGGACACCCTACAGCAACAACAAGCAGCAGGAGAAGCAAAAACACAGTGCTGAAAACACTATAAACTTTTCTTGTGGTGACGCCGATGTCTCCACGCTTGTTTAAGACAACTAGACCACCCTATCCCCGAAGAAGCCACCCATTGATGGTGAGGGCGTTTCTTAGTTGTACTTTTTGCACCCCGATGTTCACAAGGGTCGCTACAGGGAAGTTGCAAAAGTCATGGCACTTGAAAGTCAAAGGCTTCTTTTGGGAAGTAGATTTTGCACTCCAAACTCAAACAACCCCATGTATTTTTCTTTGTTTTTCAATAAAAACACTGAGACAATAAGGTAATTCTTGCTTTTGGAATGTTGCACTCCAAAGTCAAAAGACTCAGTCGGCGACTTTGGAGTCATTTGACTTCTGGGCGCTCTAACGTTGTAGACACATTTATATCGGTGACGTTGTGTTGCTTAGAGGCTTGGCTGGCGGTGCAGTACGCGTGTGGGCTGTTGAAATTGCCAAAGCACCATCTGCCTGCGGCCTTGAAGCGGCATCTCTTGTTGCTCCCGGTGCTTTGCGCATTCGATGTTCGTTGGTGCACCTTCTGCCAAGGGCGGGCCCGCCAGTTGAAGCACCTCAGACGTGTAAAAACAACCAATTTACGTGAAAAGGAAACTAGACTATTCTGAACTATGAGTCCGAGCCCATACTCAGACAGCCATACAAATATCTGGCTTGTAGGCCCACAACTCCATGCACTGTGTCCGGTGCTCCTCCTAAGTCAGAATGTCCCATACAAACACATGCTTGGTGGGGGGAAATCAACCTAGGGTGAAAAACATTTCGTCCTTCCACAAAGATACACAATCACCGTGCACATGCCCAACCGCACCATCTATTTCTTTTTCAAAAAAAATCAAAATTTGTTAACATGTAAAGATTTAATTCCAAATCTTCCCACCACACACCACACGATGTGGTAAATTGGATTTGTTTACCACACAAATTGCAGAGACATGTATCAAAATGTGGGACACAATTGGAGTAAAGTATCTGAGGAAAATGAGGCGTAATGCTGGATCTATGACAACCCATCCATCCACCTCTGAAGCAAATAGAACATTGTCGTTAATCTTAGCCTACACACCAAAACCGTATGGGCTACGGTTGTATTAATTTTCTGAATCCGTGACCAATAATCGCTGAATACTCTGAATACTACATGTGACCTAACTGCACATGGCTACATGGCTGTGTATGGGGGGATCCTTGCACTGCGCGCAACTTTTGGACAACGTCCTCCCTAAAGAACCCCCAGGCACACCCCTTCCAAATGCTTCTAAATTTAGGTAACCCAAACTACCCTAGCTACAGACAAATGCAACCTACCTTCCCTTCACATAAAACATCATGCAAAATGCGGAAAGCCACGCACATACCCTCTTTTCTGTTCAATTTGTCAACTAATTACAAACTTAGAATGCCCCAACGTGGCCTTATTTGAAAGCACACTCACCCTACTAGCGAGTGCCAAAGCCTCGTATATGTCCGCATCATCTTCAACTGGACTGGGGGGCAATGTGGCTTGCACGAACAAATCCACCTTAACTTCCGGTTTCGATTTGTGGTACATCCACGCATCCTCATCAGCAGTGATGCGGCCTTGCGCAGCGCATTCAACTATGGCCAAGCAACAAAAAAAGGTGAATCCGTCACCCCAACTCAGAGGCCCACACCAAAGTGTGGGAGTCCATGGTGGAGATGAGCAAAAAGGTGTGAAAACGGAGGGAAATGGGTGAAGGTGCGTGAAAATCAAAAAAATGCCATATCCCCAATGTGGAAGAATCATTAAACCTACGCTAAGGGCAACAATGATGCCCCTAGTATCACAAAGTATGGGTCTCCAATATGGCTAGGCGCGCAAATAGTCGCACTGCGCCTAAGGCGCCCCCTATGTAAACCAAAAAAAGGATCTTTTAAAATGTTCTGTGCCGCTCATTTGGGGTGATTTGATCCCCCCCCCCCCCCCCACGGCCCACCAACCTACCCCCCCCCCGGGCATTTGGTGAAACCTAGTATGCACGTAGCAAAACCTAGTAAAATGTAGCAAAACCTAGTAAAATGGAGCAAAACCTAGTAAAAAAATTTTTTCTAAAATTTTTTTTTAAAAAAAAAACTTTTTAACTACGTAAAAAAAGCAAAAATTTTAAAAAATTTTCCCTTACTAGGTTACTAGGTAGTGACAAATTTGGACTTGAATTTGAACAAAAAAAACCAAGTTTATGGGGGGGGGGGTCAACGGTAGGTGGTATTTATGTTTAAGGGCATGGTGCCCCGTGGTCTATTCCAGGCCACTTGTGTAAATGGCGCCCCACCCGGGCCAAACCGTGTATTGCAAAGCCAGCAAAAATAAAATGAGGCTCAAGAAAAGAAAGAGCTTTTATATCATAAATATATATATATACATATATGAGGTGCACACACGTGTGCTTTATATGACGTCGCAAAACACGCGCTTGTAGATGAGGTCCGACTTCCTGTCTTTGTAGGTGGGTTGTGCGGAGGGAGGGTTGTGCTTGCACATGTTGCGCAGCATGCCCGTGGTCTTTTCTTCCAACTCTTTGATTAGATTTTTGTCATACTCCAATTTCCCAGAGGCATCTTTGGGGTAATGCTCTGGAACAAAAAATTCTTCACCACGGATCACCACCTTTGGACGGACCTCATCTACAGAAGGCGGCTTGTCAACCAAAAGCCGGTCACCCAAGGCGAATGCCAACACAATGCATGCCAGTGTGGCAGTAAATTGCACTCTCCATTTGCGCAATGCCACACATATCTCCGTGGAACAGAAACCGGAAGCATGCAGGGCACACTGATAAACTCCACATTCAGGGCACGTGATGTGGGCTGTGTCATCGCAAAAAAAGCACGACGAACGGCTGGGTGAACAATAGGGCGTAGCATACATCCGTGCCAAGGCCCAACTGGGTGTGGTCTCAATAGGGGGGGCATGCGGAGAACTGCGATAGTGCAAAGCTGCCTGTGCAATCTCACGCAACAACCACAATCTGTCTTGTGGAAGTTGGATGCTACCGTTGACAACACGCCTAGACAAAAGGCAATGTAGCATCAGAAGGCAGAGCGGGAGGCAAAATCAGAAGTGGCCCACAAGTGGGCAAATTGGCTACCTCACCCCTGCCGTATCGGGGAGCCCCACCGCTTCAGAGCGGGGGGCAAAATCAGAATTTTTTTACTAGGTTTCACTACAGACCCCCCCCCCCAGGGAAGACGGTCCCCCACCACCCCCTAGGGGACGGTTGCCAAGTGACGGTCCCCCATCCCCCCCTGGGGGACGCACCACCACCGTACACGCACATTTGCAGGCACAGAAATTGCAGCACGGAGAGGTGCCGAACAAACGCACGGTCGTGCACGATGGTCTTGTCATCACAGTCATAAGTGATGCGGAATATGCATCACCGTGCTCCAAATGTCCAACGACCTGCACCAAAACAGGTTCCTCTGTGGAGCGGATGAACATCACATTTGTCCCAGGGGGAAAGGGGGAAACATGGTTGTGTTGTCAAGTTGCATTTCAGCGAAAGTGAGCAAAATGTCCTGCCATGAGTGCAAGGGATACAAGTGGCAGTGCCCCACAACACAGTCACCCACACAACGACACAATGAGCTGCAACAAAAAATTTCGGGTTGACCAAGTGACGCCCCCACCCCCCCCTGGGGAACGACAAGGGGGGGGGGGGTATATCACTACAAATGCCTACTGCCCCGCCCCCAGCAAAATTGAACGTTCAAAGCCACTCAACAACAGCATTTGTAGCAAACATTCCCAGCAAAATGCAATACACCTACAATGCCCCCCCCACCCCACACAATAACACAATGACATAATAACCCTAATACCTCTGCAATTGTTTTTTGCCACATGTACACAGGCAACTGCCTACAGCAACTCTTCCTGCATGCTGTTGGTTTGCGGGTCTACAAATCACCATGCATTGAGTGAGTATTGATGTAGGGTGATAAAACCACCCCAGGTAGTTTTATTCCCCGTTTTGTTCCCCCCTCGGGTCATAACCTCCTGCCCCCCCCCCCCCCCCCCCACCCTTCTGCACCACCACACATGACACAACAAAGCAATCCAAACAATTCACATTGCCAACTGCAACACAATGAGCCCGATGTGCTTTTTCAGCAGCCTTTCTTGAACCCATGGAGCAATGGGGCCATAAATACATTCAACTGCAGCTCAAACTGTGAGGTTCAACTGATGACAACTGATCATTCTGGAGCAAACTACTTGAATAGTGGGGAAGAAACCCATGGATGGGGCCATGAACACATTCAAATGCAGCTCAAACTGCGAGGTTCAAATAATGACATGAAACTGATCATCCTGGAGCACTGGGGCAAGGAGGGGCGTAGATGTTAAAGAACACTACTGTTGTCCCCCAGCCCTTCAATTTGTACAAAGTGGGCAATGCCTTCCAACACAAATTTGCTTGCTTGTCCAGCAAACAGGATGCCAAAAATTAGGCAGGGTACTCCCCCTTGCGAGACTAACAGCAAAAGCTGAAAATGATGGAAACAACCTCTCCTGTTGTTCTGACAGAGGCGTTGTTTGCGCACACCGGGAGAAGACACAACCAACAAATGCAAAGACACAAGAAGCAAAGCAATGCATCATTGAGGCTGGACAGCCATGTCTTTTGAGGTGAATCAAACGCATGTTCTGAAGGGCAAAAAGTGGCAGGACAGTACTCAGCATCCCCGAAACATCATCCCCAGCGCCAGGTCACCAAAAAAAAAAATCGATCTTCATGCAACACCACCCAAAACGAACCACCAAATTCCACAGTTCCAAAATTTTCAGAAACAAAACATTGTGTTGTTCTGACACAAGCGTTGTTCTGGCAAGGAGGAAGGGTGGGAGTAGTCCATTCACACATGGAAACCTCCACATGTGTTCGCAGGACAGCCCTGCATCTGTGACATGCCAGAAAAATCAATGCAGTCATGATGCCTTTCCATGGCTGAGAGACATCCACTACTAGCCACCAGATCATTTGGGCATCTTGTCATGTGCCTGTTTGAGCTAGTTCTTCCGAACCAGAGCAGCATGGAACAAACAGGGGCAAAGGGAACGATATATTTGAAGGATTACTGCACGGGACACACACAATAGCAAACACATCTCAGCTTGACATGTGGCAATGCAATGGGTTGTTTTCCACTGATAATGCTCCCTGCTCCTCCCAAAAAACAAAAGAGTAGGACATATAGGGTGCATGCCAAGAACACAGTTCGGTTTAGTGTCCCTGGGGATAAAATCAGAGCAGTGAAAGGCACCGAGTACCCGCCACATCCCTGGCACCAAGTTCCTATCACCAAGGAAACCCTTGTTTTTGTGTGTTTGATTGGGGGTTGCAGCACAATAAGATGTGCCTCGCACGCCATGGGATGTGACGCAAAGAGTCGTCTGACACTCCACAGATTTCGGAAGCAGTTTGAGGCCATGGTGCTTCAGACAAATTGGCTGCATTCTTCCTGTTGACGATGAATGGTTCGCCTATGGTAAAAACCCCTGCCAAAAAAAACACCCATCTTGATTGTGGGAGGACAAGCAAATGGCTAGAAATAGCTTGACCAAAGAGGGGCAGTAATTGTTCACCACCACCGTAAGGCGGTGGGGTTGCTTTTTGGCAAGGTGAGTGAAGCAAATCGTCGTCTGCAACCTCAGCAATTTCAGGATGTTATCCGTCGCCAGCACATTGCCAAAAGGGGTATGCCGCATCCCCTCTTCATTTGGCATCAGTGGGCCAGACTGGGGGCTTTTTTGACAGGCAGAAGCAGTGTACATGTCCCGAGCCCAATAAATCCCCCCCCCAGAAATTAAATTCATCAGAACTCTGCCAAAACCATGTTTGAAAGTACAGAAAAATGGAACACATACTGCAAACCCCTCACCAAAGACCCTGTGACAAGGTGGCGTATGCATGAGCTTCAGTGCATTCACACTAGACAGAGGGAGCTGGGGCAAGTTTTGTGAGGAAAATTTTGCCAAATCCTGAAAATTAAATTTTCCCCACGAAAGCTCCCCAGCCGAAACTTTCCTCCTGCCGTTCATGGAAGCCATACCTGCATAGGGTCAGGTTGCACCAACACGACTTCACCTTGGGCTTCCCAACAAGGGCATGGCAATGGGCATCCTCACGTGTTATGGCAGGAAAAGCAAAGGTCCATTGAAATTGTGCTGACGGGCTGAACAGAGGGGTTGAGCGGGAAAGGCTGGGCTGCGGTATCGCAGATCACGAAAAAGCTTGTAATGAAACAGGCCTTACCAACAACAGTAACCGGGAGAACTACTCCGCCATGCATGTGGCCGCATGGCCCTATATTTGCGTTGATGAACACAAATTGGTGTGTTGACAAACACAAAACACGACACACGCACACAGACACACACACACACACACACACCACAACAGCTGGCAACAAAAACGACACGCAATGCCTGCCTCGGACTGGGACACCACACGTGCAACAATGAACAGTGCAACCTGTAAAGCACGCATGCGGAAGATCACGCATGAGGGGACAGACACTGGAATCAACAGCAAGGAACGCCTTATAAATTAACTTGCATACATGAGATTCGACAGCTCAACATCTCCCCCACTTAGTGCAGGCACAGGGAACTTGGTACGCTGTCAAAGCGGTTCAATGCTTGCCCAACATGGCTATACTTCCCCTGAGACAAAACACATGCTTGAAACAAAAAACACAGAGCACAGAGGCAGCACGGGACAATACGCGCATCTTTGTACGAAATACACGCCTCAAACGCGAATACGAGCACTGGGGCAGTTCCGAGAAGTGGCGCAGAGTCCCAAGGCCCCATCGAAGCAGGCGAATATGAGTTCTCACGGAAACAAGGCGGTGTTGAAGAACACGCTCCAAATGTAAGAAACCAAGATCGGGGGATGCAATATGGCACCGTCCGGACTGTTCTGCAGTGGGGTGGTGAGCAAAATGAAAGATACAGAATGTGAGCGCTTGCTTCCACTGGCAGGGTCAGCCAAGGTGCCACAGGCTGCTCCTTTTGAACACCCACCAAGAGGAGTTGCCGCCATTTCTATCACGGCAGGTTTGTGATCATTTGTGATCAACCAGGGCTGTGATCATTTCACAAGCATTCCTAAACCATATGGGATGGAGCAGTAGCAGCAGCAGCAGGGGACCCCGTAATTTGCTTCAGAGTCTGATCACCAAAGGGCGCATCATGAACCCATTTTGCTTTGCGGAGCTTTTGGAAGAAGACATGCAATTTTTTTGTTCTGTTCCACAATTGTATATTCCCCTGAAAACCTTCTCAGGTCTGCACAGGGAATCAGTTTTCTGAATGGACGCCACTTCCTGCCGGGTTGCCATGGAAGCGATTTCAACCAAGGGTGCCACTTGAGCACATGACAGAGAAGATTCTCCTCATAAAAGAGGTACACGCAATGCAAAGGGGGGGGGGGGGGGCTGAGGAGTACGAACAAAAATTAAAATAAATGAATCCAATATGCGTTGCTTGTATTTGTCAAAAAAATTCAAAACTGCAAGTAGAAAATGTCCAATGGACAGACCCGATACGTTCTGTTAGGTGCACAGAGAACAAGCCATTGCTTTACACACCCCTCAGGGCTTTGGGGTACCTGGGCCTTTCCGGCCCACCCACACAAAGTGGACCGACATCAGGCCATCGGGACCAATAAAGATGCACCAGCACTTGCATGCACTTGCTACATCCTCCTTTCACTGCCCAGCCACAGAGCTTGTGCATTGGCTTCTGGAGCTTTTTTGCACTGAACGACGCCTGTGTTTAGCTGGACAGGCCGTTTTTTCTGTAGTTTTGCCAAAGCATTGCAGAAACCCCCCACAGCATAGAGGTGGACTGATCTGCTGACGAAAAAATGAAACGGAAACAAAAACGAATCTGGTCTGGAAATGGCAACCGCTGGGGGAGGGGCGGGTATTTTGCCGAGAATGCCCCAAAATGGACCGAACTCACCCACATACGCAGAAACTGAAAGCAGGAATTTATGCGGTGCTACAACAGGTCGTCGGCTGTGACCTCTTTCCCTGAAAATAGGAGCAGAAATGCAATGTCTCACAGGCACTTGATCTGTTAAAAACGGAGGGAACCCCACAAAACCCAATCTTTTGAGGTCATCTCCCGAAACCCATCCCCCCAGCTCCAGGTGCCTCAAACAGGTGCTAACTCATCACTGCCTTCAGTCTAACCAGCGTTTTAACGCTGCCTGAATCAGATTGCCCCAAACAAGGACTCTTGCTGGTTTCTTTCCCACCCAGATGAAAAGGTGGTTTCCCTTCCTCCTCTGAATGCAGCTTGTATCAGCACCGGAGTACTCGGCGCTTGTTCCCAGTGACTGCAACGGCAACAGGATAGCATCTCCACCAGATGAAGTGGGTGGGGGAGGTTTGGGAGCAAAATGCTGGCACCCAGAACATCCACCACATGTGTACTCCAGAGAATTTAATCCAGGGTATTAGCAGAAAGATCTGGGTCCTACTAAGTGGGACACGGAACGCAGCTTGTTCCTACTGACTGGTGGTTGTGAGGAGCAGATATTTCTGAGTGGGACATGGTCAGGGGCTGATTACTCGTGGTTTAGAACATGGGGCTACTAATGCAAAACCAACCCAAAATACGTTTTTCAACGCGTGCGGCTGATATGTGGAGGTCCAGCTGCAGGGTTCTGGAACAGGTTAACGGACCCCCCTACCCCGCCCTGTTTGACACATTGCAACAGAACATCCCACACTGAGGAAGGCACTGGCCTATTAAGCCCCAAAATGCGGTTGCGTAAGAGGTGAGCTGAGTTGGGCAGTGTGGTGCTGGCCCAGCAGGTATCACCGTGGAACACCGTGCGATAAAGATGCCAAAATAGGTCAGTCGGAAAATGCATGCAGGTTCGTGGACATAGCGAGCGGCATTACTGATTCCCTTTTACTGTCTGTTTCGTCCAACCCAAGCTGCTGATGGGTCAGCCGTGAGGTGTCCTCCAATGCCAACCGTCCCTGTCAGGCTTTCTGGATGCCTGGCCGCCTCCCTCCTGTACCTCCTATGTGTCAGGGCCCACCAGGCAGTCCCAGGGTGCAATCCTTCGACAGAGTGGTGTCACTGATATGAGTGGAAGCAGGTGCATGCGTGTGCATTGGTCGTGCTGGAATTCACTTGTCGGTGTGGGACCAACAACAGTGGAGATACCACTGGACTGCACCATCGGGTGCACGCCAACAACCCACCCATTAAGATAAGCGGTGCCACAAAATAAAAATATACGGAATGAAGACCAAAACCTCCAGAGGCTCTCAGACACTTCGTCTCCGAACGCGACACCTGGAGCTTGTCGGCGGGAAAAGGGACGAAACAGGACTCCTGCCCACCCCTGGATCCCTTCCAAGATGAGTACCAACTCGGCAGGGGCCTGGGCCCTTTGGAGGGGGAAAGGGGGCCAGGCCTGTGCTTGAAGAGGGGGGGGGGGGGTGATGTATCCCCCTCGGGACTACCGGTTTTGCTGGTTTTGCGGTTGTTTGCTTGCTGTTGACACCTGGAGGCTTGTGGATGGTTGCGGGCAGTTGCTGGATGCACCACGGGATGATGGTGACATGGCATGTGGTGCAGGCGGCCACAGGCCGCGAGGAAAAATTCTGTCTTGAATCAGGTATGAGAAAAGGGGTAGGCAGTGGTAGGGGGTCCAGGGGAATGGCGGGTCCCTCCTGTGGGTGTCAGCCATTCTAATACATGAATGCCAATTACCGCCGGTTTTCTTCAAGCACCGGCCAGGGCCACCCCTGTGGGGTGACCCAGCGCGGCACCCCGAATCACCAGCTGACCATGGGCCTGCGGAGACCTTTTTCGGGCCTCTGCACCCCGCTGTATGATGCCAAACACCCCTTGATCAACTCACCCTGCTGGGGGTTGCCCACCAAGCAATGGCTTGAGGGCGGGGGGACACGTCAGCACAAACGCTTGGACCTTTTGTTCGACAACCTCCCTGCATGCTACGCCAAGCGCCAGCAAGCATGAAGTTTTTGCAGCCAAAAATGTCGAAAATAACAGCTCAATCAGACACCCGAAACTCCTAAAATGTAGCTGCAGCATACAACGTGTGGCAACAACAGGAAAACTCACAGAAGGCTTTTGCAATGAGCTGGGGAACAGGGGACCCTTGTGAAAAAGCCTCAAAAGGGACAACAGTAAAGCACGTCTGTTCTTGAGGAGCAGAGGTGAGACCGGTGATCTGATAGCAAGGGTTAGGGCTGAAGAACTTTGGCTTTGTAAATCAGGCAAAAGATTGTGCTCCATGACACAATAAACCCAGGACTGCTGTTACCAATTTGCAAAAGGTAACTGTGCACCGTCAGTACCAGAATGTCAATGTGCTCAATGTGCTTGCTCTGTTGGAAGCACGATGATTGTCAAACATGCAGAATTCAATGGCGAGGCTGGGCCGGGGGGGTTGCCATAAAGGCTAAATACACTTAGGGGGGTGGGGGTTTTGGCATGACACCATGGTGTGATGATGGGGGGTGGGGGGTGAAGGGGCTGTGTGGGACAAGGAAAACACTGCATGTGCCCGCGTTGACAGCGGAACAAGAGAAAAACGTTGGGCGGACCAGTGGGACACAAAGAAATCCTCCAATTTCTTCAAAACGTTGGGGTACTGGAGGAACGCGAAACGCGAGAAGAGAATGACCAGACAAGAAATAAAGAACAGCTGAATGGACGAAAGTAAGAGAGAACAGCTGCAACACTTTCCTGCAAAAGCCTGTACCTGGGTGGTGGTGTGTAGGGCGGTAAAGCCTCGTGAAAGTGGTGGTGGTGGGGGGGGGGGGAGGCAGCAGCAACATGCATGCACACATATCCTGTCCCCTCCTCTCCTGCACCACACGACAGTCTTTAATACCATGCTGAAGTAGCTGGGCCTGACACATGGTCTTGCAAGATCCTGTACCCCTGTCTTTCAACCACCATCTTCCGTTTTGCACGCGCTGCCGGACCCACTCATTACGTCGCAGGCCAAAGGGCTGCAGGCTGGACATTTAACATTCCTCTGATACTTGTCACTTGTCATATTGCGGAATTGAATATCTGTGGGTCTGCCCATTTTTTGGTGGTTTGAGGGGTGCCTCCGCCTCAAACTCGACGTTGAAGCAAGAGACCCAGGGAAGGGGACAGGGGTGAGTGCTGGCCGCCGACAGCTTGCCACGGGTGTCCCAGACTTAGAGGCGTGCGGCATAATGTCACAAAGAGTGGCATTAGCGAATATTGGACAGGGCAATGGACAGGGAGAGGGCGCTGTTTGGGGTGCTGGCCCGACCTGAGTGAACGATGCAGGACGGGAATGCGACGCACAAATGGAAGCGGGGCATTGTGGAATGCACGAACGCAAACGATCACAAGCGATGCCACGCCCTCCATCACGAGCGCAACAGTCGTAAGCTTACACAAAAATCCTGCTGAATTCTGTTGGACGCTCAAGAAAATCAAGAAAATCAACCGCTGTCAATCAATCGCTCGCAGGGAAGCATTAGAAGAGAGGGGGTGGGGTGGGGGGTGGGGGGTGGGGGTGGAGGGAAAGCAGGAGGGCGCGTTTCGCACAAGACGGCAGGCTGCCGCCGCTGAACATAGGACAACCCAAAGACAGAAGCCCTAAGCCGCCCAAAGCCAACAAGTTGACACGCCGAGAAAAGATCAGCACGACAATTCCGAAGCCGCTGCACGCCCACAGGTCCAGAGCCCCCAAACCCCGGACCAAGGGGCTGCTCAGCTGCGCTAATGACCACCTGGCTGCCCAACGCCAGCAGCATACAAGCCGCCTGCCGTATCAGCTGCATTGTTTTTTGTTTTGTGGGGCCTTATACCGACACGGCCCGTGGGCATGCGGAGATTGTTCCTGCTGCGCAGCAGCCCGGATCCGAGGCACGGCACCACAGAAGGGGTACGGGGCAGATCAGGGGTTTGATGCCTCTATCACTAAAACCAGTGGCTGACGGGCTAGAAGACACTCAGATTGGCCCATCCTGCGCAACGCCCCAATGCATACTTGGCTTTGCAGGTGGAAACACACTCCAGAAGCGGAGAGTTTCATCAGCTGCCCCCGTGACTATGGTTTGGCCGTCCGGAGATCCAGCCAGCCAGAGAACGCGGCTCTGATGGCCCTGCGGAAGCACGGCGGTGTTGGTGCTCAGTTTGCATCAGCATGGAGAGGGACACAGGGAAGGGTTTGGACTGTACCACAGGACGGGAGAGCAGCTGTACACCATCCTCTAACCTGATACACACTGGTGACTGCGTGTTCTACCTGCGGATGCCGTTGTATTTACACATGATGTCGCAACCGTGGGATTGCCCATTTGCTCTGCATCAGTGTGCTGACAGGGACAAGATGTTTTGCCTCTCTTTCGGGAACCTGGGAAATTGCCAACACGGAACGTTTTTCAGGGTCGGGGACCTGGCTGGCCTGTTGGTGCACAGTGAGTGCCTTGTTGGGGGAGTATGCAGGATATGTTCGGAAAGCCCTCGAGCTATTTGGAACATCCGGGTCTGCATGCCGATAATATGACGGAGAATTGCGTCCTTTTTGGACGGTGCATCATTGGCCTGCTGCCCTGTTTCGTCAACACCCACATCCAACCATGAAGACCAACACAGGAAGCCTGTTTGGCTGGGCTTTGGGTGCACCCCAGAGGGTAGCAACCCCGACCCATTCCCACATCCTGGGTATATTTGGATGACATACCGGGGGGGGGGGGGATTCTGTACGGGGTTTTTTCCGCAGGGGAAAATTCCGCACGGGGAATATTCCGCACCTGTCCCAAAAAATCTTCCGCACCTCCCAAATCTTGAGTGCATTGCAAACAAAGGGGGTCCTGGTATTGCGATCCCCAAAAGACACACAATACAACAAAGCAACCAGCAATGATTCTGCATATGTCTGAAAACGTAAAATGGGACATGTACTACGCTTTGCGATAAAATCAGCTGGGATTGCCTTTGGGACAGCGCCCAATGCACGACGCTTTTTCAAATGATCGAGAATTCGCAAGCTGTGTCCTTGCTGCTGATGAGACACCAGCACACATTAGCCCCCTTATTCAGCATGATCACGCCAAGAAAAAACCCAAACGGGTCCTACGGTGGCTTACACAGGCAAAATTCCGCACCTCCCCTCGAAAAATGAGGGGAAAATTCCGCACCGAGTTGAAATACGGAATTTTCCCCGCGGAAAATTCCCCCCGTGGAATCCCCCCCCCCCCCCCCGGTATGCTGCAAGGAGTCCATTTCTTAGCAGCATGTGCGGTTCAGCAAATAACGGAACATTGACTTCACCACCAACGAGTTGTGGGCGATGCCTCTGAACACAGGGTTTGTTAAGAGCAGTAAGCAACAGGATTGGCAGAATGGCAAATAAACATGGTGACATGTGCCCCAGCAAGGTTCCTGCACAAGCAGACCGTGAGAACAACTCTGAATAGTGATCTTCCACTTGAGCAGCGCATAATGCGTATAGCGTCCCGGCGATTGAAAAGAGCTGCTCTTTGAAAAGCCCTTTTCCTGCACATTTAAAAAAATTTCAGCATAACCGCCTCAGTTCCAAGGAACAGCATTTGCTCCGAGTTGGAACACTCCAGCCGTCACGGAGAGATGAGATCCCCCACATGTTCTCTGCCCAAAACGGATGATCCTCACAGCAAATTAGAAAATGCCACTTCAGGGGTTGAAGACCAGAAACCGACTCTAACAAGAGGTCGGTTCAGTGCTCCCTTTCCTAGGCCTGTCTTCCTTGCCATACCGTGAGAGTTGCAACGGTACTCAACTTAGGATACTTCCAGATGATGATGTTGTTGTGCTGATAGCCATGCGTACTGACGATTTCGTTGACATTGGATGCCCAGAGCAAATTGCACACCTGGCAAAACATTCAGAAAACGGCGGTGTCCAGCAAACCTTAACCCGTGCCAATGAACATCACAAACTATAGGCCTGATATTTTCTCCCAGGCCTCAGGTTCCAAGAGGAAGGGGTTGAACATGTGGAATTGACAGGGTTTCTTGCAGGAGCAAGAGGGGATTTGGAAGCGGCAAGAGGGAAAGGAGTGTTAATCACCCTCCCTCCTGCTCAAATTGCGAAACTGATTTCCCAAGTGAAAGTAGAGGCCGTGCAGGGGATTGTTGAGTTTGCCGTACCTGGCAAACGTAGGCAGCAAACTTTGCCACTAATGAAGCAAACCGCACGATTTTGTTGTGACGCGTTGGAGACAGGATGCACAACACCCCCCCCCCCCACCAGCAACTGGTTGAGCACGAGCAGTTGGACAGCCTGTAACCCAGACCATTTGGGATGCTCAAACAAAAATGCTAACCTCGTTTTGAATTGAATTGAATTCATTTTGGCCCCACTACTACCCCCACACCATCCCAAATAGGCTTGAAAATGGGCCATGTAGGAGCAAAGAATGCCTCAAAAATGGGTCAAAATGTGTTTTTCACAAAGAGTGATCCTACGTCTTTTGGAACATTGCACCGGACATACTTCATTTTGAGTCCATGTTAACCCCATTTTGTCGGGGGTGCCTCAAGGGCCGAGTAAATGTGCCGGTTGGCACTTCCGGGTGCACGCACTAATGTGGGGTTTCAGGAGGAATTTGTCGAAATTACAGAGAGGTTGGGCAAAAAAAATTTTGGGAGGTGAGAATGGGACAGCTGTCCCTCTACTCACAGGTGCTGCTTCTGCCCCTTGGCATCCCTCCCATGCTGACACCAGCATGCCTGAGTCTTTTCCCAGACCCTGAGGTTTGAAGGGTTCTCACGCCAAGCATTGGAACGCAAGGCAGATTTTTCACGAAGCGCCTTCGCGCCTTGAAACGCGGTGGGATTGTTGCAAACGCTTAGTCGGGATTTGCAGCCTTCTGCCCATGAGCTGCCAATGAGGCGGTAAACTAGTGGGTGCTGCCAGCTGTCGTGCAGCTGCCCAGTGTCCTGCACCTGAACCCCAGTACCACTTACCTGAGCTCCAGTGTCGATGTCAGCCAATTGAGCACCCGTGAGGGTGTTGTAGAAATGGATGCGTCTGTCAGCAGCGCCACCTCCACAGGCCAAGAGTCCGTGCTGAAACAGGCAGAAAAGGATACAGAGCACTGGTTTTGGTCTCAGAGGAGTCATGCGCACGCATGCTCGATGCGGTGCAAAAAACTCGGTGCGCACAGGCACCCTTGGTGAAATCATTTCATTCTGCTGTCACAAAGGGGCAGAGGGGCTGCGCAAATCGCTCCGGTTTGTATGAATGCCTCTCACAGCATTCCCAGGCATGAAATGCTTCGTGGAGCATTCATGAGACAGGTATGCATGCTCTGCAGAGCACTCGCACGTAAGGGTAAGACAAGATCACGGCACTGTGGTTCCTAGTAATTCCGGGCGTATGTCCAGGCGCGTCGTTTTGAGCAGAGAGCTCTACGAGGGATTCATCCACCCCCTTGTGAATATGAGCATGGAGCTTGAGTGCATCAAGCGTGCATACATGCGCACACACCCTTGCCTGCATGTCCCGCATGGAGATGGGGGCGAATGCTCCACAGAGCATCCCGAGATGTATGAGTGCAACGTTCACGGACGTTCACAGAGACAGAAAGAACAGGGAAAACTGCCAACGGGGGTGTTCATGTCAGACACACACACGCGCGCGCGCGCACACACACACACACACACACACACGCACGTACACGCACGCGCGCGCGCAAATCAACATATTTCACTGCGCCGCGGCGCAAATACTTGATGATGCTGAGTATGAGAGGGTGAAATGGAAGTAAATGGGCCACTATGTCCCCAAAATATTGTGCTTCTCCCCTCCCCTCAACAACCCCTGCTGACTCTCCCAATCCTTCACACCTGGTGCGGCGACCATGCAATCGCCTTCACTGCAGCGTTCAGCTGCGTCTGCATCTGGGGACGTTGCGACATTGCCGCGTTCCATACACACAACTGATTGTCATTGCCTCCGCTGCTGAGGCACGAACCCTCATGAGACCACTTGAGGCCGCAAACCTGTTCAGATTACGGCGGGGGGAAAACACAACCAGCGAGCATCAACAGGCTGGGACACTACCAGGGGAACACTGCAGAAATTGATCACAAAGAGGTGGAGAATTCCAAACTCAAAAAGCAGGTCGCGCGTGTTCGCGCATGGAGCAACACAGGAAGTTTCGTCAACTGCAAATATAAAGAAGTCTCAGTTCCAATAACTGATCCTCTTCAAAATGAACAGCTCAACGCAACGCCAATCAAACTACTCAAAAACGGAGCGCTCCAGGCTGCCAAGGCCACACACAAGGCGCACAATTTACCTAAAGACTGCTACCTCCTCGCTCCCTATTGTAAGTTTCGCTTTAAGCAAAAAGCGCCCCATTCTTCATTTCGACATCCGAGATTGGGAAACTGACAGTGAAGCAATTCCTGAACTTCAATCCTCATCGTCTGAACCCAGGGATTCACTAACCTCTACCTCATGCAGACCACGTGGTAAATTTTGGGAAAGCGCCTCCTCGGCCAGCCGTCAACCTGCTCTACGTCTCCCAGATATCAAGAAATACGCAAACATTCTATTTGGATTGGAGTAAAGGACCCGAAACTAATGTCTGCTTTAAACAAATGCCTGAATAATCCAAATCGTGCTGCTGCCAAGATGGTGGAAAGAGACCAAGCAAGCTACGATTTGCACACCGCCAACAACACTCTGCAAACAGTATCTACTTCCTGCTAGATCAACTCAGACAACAGTACCGTGCACAAAATGCTGATTGTTCCGACGAGGGTTGATGGGTGCTTGCTGTTTTGTGGTGGTCGCTTTTATGCACTCAGCCGTGCCTTTATTGGATTGCCTCACCATTGGTGCCCTAAGGTAGTGCTTGCACCTAGGCCACTTATATTTTCGAGAAGAGTAGCACAAATAGAGCAGAACTTCGGACTGTCCACCACCACAGTAGTGGCAAGTTCGAGAACGGGAGTGCAACCACGGTTGGTGCTCCTAACCCTGTGCTTGCGTCACGCCCAGCCCCAGGCACCAACTGGCCAAATAAGGTCAAATAATAAAGAGGGTGTAAAACATGCTGAGCAGCTGCAGTGTGAAAAACTTTGGCTTTGGAGTTTTCGAACATGAAGCTTTTGAGGCTGAAACTGAAAAATTTGTGATTCGAACGGAAACCAAGTCGCTGGTATTGCCTGCCACAAGGGGCAGCTTCAATGGAGGATCTGAGTTTAATTTGTGTGTGTGCGGATGGGGACCGTTTGGCGAAGGCTGCTGGCATGCACGGCACCACATGCAGACATTGCAGGGCACCACACAGGGCTGGATGTGGAAAAGCTGAGCTCAGAACACAAACCTCCTCTTTGTGGTGGCTGTACTCTTGGACAGAATTTGACCGGGGATCTGTCAGCTTCACTTTGCTGTCGCGGGAGCCACTGGCGAGCGCGTGCATTGAGCTGTTCCATGCCAAGCAACCTGAAGAGGAAGTCAATTAAGTGCATAACCCTACCCTGAGACTGCACGGGCCAACAGCAATTCCTGGCCACGACATCGGGCCACTGACTTCTGCCCCACAACCAACAGACTGGGTGCCTTGCGATTCAGTCTGCGACCGAGAACACGCAGCAAACGTGGCCTGATGCAACGCTGTTGCGCGCGTCCACTTGACGCCCAATACCCGACACGTCACACCCCGCACACCTACACGATCCGAGTGAATGTCTAGTGTGTGCACCACTTTGCACTGGACAGCATCCAATATGTAAATCTGTCCGCAGGCCGTGCCAACCGCCACCTCATTCTGCAAAAGGAAACCACGTGAAGGTCTGTTACAAGAGCAACATTGACCGAGAACCGTCAGACCACAACACGATCACGTCGCACGTTAAAACGGAACAAGAAAATCATACCGAGTCCAGCCATCGCACAGAGGCCACATAACTGTCTTGCAAGGTGGTCAGTAAAGTAACTTCATTATCTGGGTTCCAGAGGTAGACTCTGTCCATGAGTGCCACCAACAAATGATTGTTGGAGCCAAAATCGAGCTATAAACACGCGTAGCTGAGGCATTACCAAATAGAGACCAAAACACGCGTAGATGAGGCATGCACCAAACAGAAACCACAAAATTCCAGCGAGACCAGCTGCAGTCCAAGTGCAGCAGCCTCAAGTGCAGCAGCCTGGCTGCTTTGCAATCTTCACTCCACGGGGCACTTATGGTTACAAGCAGACACACCAGATCCAAGTAGAAGTCATCCACCAAACCAGGTGCATCCAATATGCGACATGGGCTCGTTGGAACTTTCCTGAAGCCAGTGGGATATTAATTGTGGCGTGCAATCTACTACTTGTGGGACGCCGACTGCAGGGAACAATAAGCCTGGCATACCTTTGCCGCCCTTTTGACTCGAGGTTGCCAGGGGATCGCGAGGGGGACACGGGATAATCCAACCTCCGGGGAAGGTAGCCCGGAGAGCCAATTTGCTTTGGACCGCCGGTCGGCGACGGCCTTGGCGGGGTCCCAAGTAACATGCAAAGGTCTCCACCGTCCGTTGACTGACTAAGACTAGGTTCGCTCCCGCGCGGAGTGGATGAAGAACTGACTGAGCACGGTGTCGTGGGGACACTATTGTTGTTGTTGGACAAACTTGGTGGAGCGCCATAAGAAAACACGGTGTCCCCATTTTCACCGAAGAGCTCAGTTCGCAGCATTTGGTTAAACAACTCCTTTGAGTCACCTAAGTGGAGGAGCAACAAGCACATTCCAGATGACGAAACACATTGCAGCGGGCCCCTGTGCTCTCTTCCGACGTGCACCCACACCTTTTGCTCCATCTGTGTCCGCTGTCTGGAAAAGAGTTTTCCTCACCTTGCACGGTATAAACCTGAAAGATGTAGGAGGGCAGATGTAAGCGATCATTGTCCGACAATTTGGCACTCAAACGGCGCAGAAACCACAAACCCTGGCAAAATACCTATCTCCACTGATTCTCCTGCTGCTCGGGGAACGCTCTGGTGTGCCCATCATTGCCAATCTGCAGTGGAAAAAGTGAAGGTGAAAGCCAACAATTCTGTTGCGAATCGAATGTTTTGAATTCTTGCTACATTGGGTGTATCCGACACTGGATCCTCCATTGCGTCCATTGGGTACCTCCTCCACCTGGTGAATGCCAGAGCCGTGGCGCACGTGCCAAGTTTCGCCGACAGACAATTTGACCATATTGCGATGTGGTCCATCTCTGACTCAGGTGCTATTACAGTGGCGTTTCCGTCGCATTCTCCGAATGCTTGTAATCTTCTGCATCTCTTTCCACAGGCATTGAAGTCTACAAAACCTCTTGTGGACCAGTGCGTGTAGTCTTCAGCCACGGCGTCTTCCTTGCCCAACATGTATGTCCTCGCCTTGGTTGCATGGGGCGACGAACCACCGACTTCTTAGCATCAAAGCATTCCTCAAACGCACCCAAAAGTCAACAAAGACAAAGCTTTTGCTTCGACATTAACATCATCCAAGTAGGGAACTCCAACTATCAACTCCAAGAATTAGGAGGAATTACCCGTATCCATGCACGAACCACCAAAAATTAGTAGCAACCGTCCGAGGGATCAGCCGGACGAGTGCAACAACCATCGTTTGAATTCCAAAATTATGTTTTGCCCTTGATTGGAATTGCGATGACAAACGTTGTATGCACTTGGAGATATGGCCCTTTCACCCATCGACTTTTTGGTCCAAGTGCCATTACAGAGTATGCGGACCATCACACAATTTACGGAACCCCCTGGAACCGCACGGGGGAGTGGAGATTGGGACGGTGGGGTGGGTGAAAAGAGAAGTCTAAAATGAATTGACATGTATTGAGCCGAAGGACGGGGTCTCCTTCACGGGTATTTCAACGGAAAGGTAATTGCGCACTTAGCCTGCCATTCGCGTGGATCTCAACATCGCGCCCCCAGTTTCGACGTGTCTATCCTTTCGGAAGGATTGTCGTCAGTGCTAAACGCCAACGGTCGCTCGAGCTCGGTCCTCAAGGACAAGGGCCGTGCCGATCTTGCCATGCTACGCGCCTCGTGCAACAAGGAACTGTAAGTGCAAGGCATAGTCGATGTATTGTTCGTACCAAACACGCGTGAATTGAAAACACTAGCTGGAGTGTGGCGATAGTAGGAGGTGGTTGCCTTGATCTTTGGTTCGTCTTGGTGATTCCCATCCCTTTTCCAAGTGTGAGCATGCGGACACGCGGTTGCACACACCAACTCTCAATCGGCAACCAAGACATTTTAAAACTACACTCCGCGATTCTTTGTATAAACCGTGGGACCGAGAGCCCAATTCCTCCGCTCACGCTTGGCGGATAGCCAATCGAAATACAACGCTCCCTCCGGCGAACACGATAGCCCGTTGAGCTTCCAATCAACAACCGCCGGGTGCCAAAAGGTTACATGTTTCGATATGTTGTCGAAGTCAATGTGGACGAATGGTGCGATCAAGGTTCCCGAGTTTCCCGCCAGACGGCTTGGGATGCTGCAGTTAGCAATGGCATGGTTGTGGCAATATTTTTGGCACGGCGTAGATAGATGTGAATCGCAATCGGTACATACTGAGGTCTGGCGACACGGTACCACGCCACATGGTAACCCACACCACTTGGTACCCGATCCCCCGCACCCTGTTGTCGTTTGCGCATATCCTTTGGGGATCTTCAAGTTAGGTGCCGTTGTTGCAACCTTTTGTTGATCACTTTGATGCATGTATGGACTGTTGCACTTGTGTCTCTTGACCCCCAACTTCCATTCTTTATCTCGTTGAGTCCCCCGTCGTGGCTTGGTGCTTTAAGCCGTTGAAAGCAAGGAGCTAGAATGGAGGAGGGAGCATGCTGAACGCCCCCCTCCATTTCAAGTGTGTGTTGAAACCACAAGTCTTAGAAGTGTTGAACCTCTCCGGCAGCGTGATCATATTTAAGTTACCGAAACCTTGTATGTCGCCGCATAGGTCGCAACTAATGAGCGCCAAGCCGCCAAACTTGACCGCACCGTGGAGCTACTACCTCGGTTGACTCACCCGGAGTTCTTACGCATCATGGGCTCCGGGTCCGGGGACAACTTCACGACTGAGTTGTGCCCCGCAACGCTCGAGGATTTGATCCACGTGTTGCGCTTCCGGCCGTCTTTGGCGTTACTTGCCAGCTTGTCGCTAGATATCGCCAATGCATTAATGCAATTGCATCATTTGGGGGAGTTCCACGGCGATGTTTGCCCTCAAAATTTGTTTGTGACTGACAATTGTAATTGCAAGGTTTGCGTGCTAGAACGATATCGGTAGTCAAGCAACACGTTGCAGTGCAAATGGGATTGAAAAAGCGTTTCTTTGGGTTCACCCGGGGTGCGGGGTGCGAAACCGCCATTATGCAATACAATGTTAAGAGTAAAGGTGAGACGGTGTTCTGCCGATAGTGTTGAGCCTATGCTCGCTTGCTTTTCCATTGTGCACACAAGAAGACAAGGCGGTGTGCGTGTGATCCATTGACCATCGTTTCCTGGTGGAGAGTTGCAAGAAAACAACGTTGCACACGGAGATCTCGTGGTAGATAGCCGTGCTTACGCGCACGAGTGCGTCTATGAGTGGATGCGTGTGCGCGCGTATGGCACAACCCCTACCCATCCCTCTACCATGAAGCCACGGCCTTCCGTTTGAGATGCGTTGGGACCATCAGACACCACGCGGTCGGTTCGGCTGGGTTACTATCCGTGTGTGGTGTAGCGAAGATCTCAAGGGGCCCCACAGGATAGGGTCCAAGTGCTGTCGGCTTTGGGCTCGTCCTCCTTCTCCGCTGTGATGCATGTGGGGATCCTGGATAGAGGTACCCGGCCGAGGCATTAAAGGCACGAGCACGGGCAACATATGTGCACTTGCAGAAATATAGGGACCAGCACAAGATGCAGAAAAGCACAAGCACAAGCATTAACACAGACCTGCATGGATCAATGGTCCAGGCGACCCCGTGGTGGCTGGTCGTCCGAGGTGCGCCTCTGCCTGGCTCTCCGTGGCTGACGCAATCCGCAGGCACGAAGGCGAGCAGGAAGGGACCCACAGGCACAACGGCCATGGTGGTGGAGGTGCTCATTCTGGGGGCAACAATTCCATTGACATTGATCACACTAAAAAGATTCCTGCTGTGCTGTGCCGCATTCCTTCTGTGTCTTGTTACCGCTCTTTACTCTACTACAGGCCGGAATCTTCGGTGTGAAGTCAGGCGTCACGCCCTCGCCGTTCGTCGCCCCCGAAGTACTCTGCGGCGAGGGATTCTCCGCCGCCGCAGACACGTATTCCCTGGCGGCCACAATCTGTGAACTCGCCACTGGAGAGCGTGTGAGCCATGGCTTGCCAGAAGTCCAGCGCATATCCTGGAAACCGTTTGCACACCTGTTGAAGAGGCACGTGTTCTGTCGTGGCAGGGTGGACGAGGGTTGAGGGGTGAGCTCCGAGCTTTGGCCATGAGGGATCTCCAAATAATCTTCCGCGAATAATCTGTATCGCGCATGACCCGGCAGCGACTTTTCGGTTGCACTTGGTCACGGTTTCTGTCAGGACGGCGGGGCCTCGCGAGAGCGCGGAGGCCCCGTGCAGAAAATAAGCCATTCTGACAGAAGAAACCAGGCAAGGCTCCAGGCTAGTGCGGTAGACCGGAGACATTCATTTGGGGCGCTGCTGACATCCGTTGGGGGCCCTGTTTGTGGGTGTGGGAAAGAGACGGCCACCGCGGAGCGCAAGCAGTCTTCATCACTGGAGTGCGGCGAACCAATACAAATTGGCGTGACACTGGGGTGGGGTCCATTTCTTGGGGAGGTCGCAACACCCGTCAACAGGACGTGTCAACAGACGTTGCAAAGGCACACGAATTCAAAAAGGAGTGGGAAGGAGGGACGAACGACAGGAAGACTTACTGCCACCTACACCTTCGCTTAGCTCACCTTAATTAGCCTCCGGCTTTGCTCCCAGGTCGGGCCGCGGTGGCACCAAGCTTAAACAGCTTCCACAGCTCACACCCACCTTGGGAGCGTCCTTGACAACTGCTCTTCAGCTCCTTGCCATCTGCGTCTCAACAGATGTATAATCCCCACGCCGCATCGAAGACCAACTCTGAAACAAGTCGTCTCGGAGCTGTGTGAATTGGTCCGCAGTTTAGGTATACCCCTTGCCAACCCTCAGACACCCCCCTTTCGTGCAACAGGGAGACAACGAATGCACCGCACCGCACCGCACCGCACCGCATGTCACAGCACAGCCGAACATAGCAGAGCTTGGCACGAGCAGCCGCGCCAATACAGCACAACGTAGCACAGCGCAGCACAGCAGCACAGTAAAATGGAGTGCAACGTACAGCACACAGCCCACCACACCACACCACAGCACTGCACAGCACCACGCACAACAGCCCAGCCTGACACAGCGCATAGCATATCGCGACGTAGTACACCACAACACGGCACAGCACAGCACAGCACAACACAACACAACACAGCACAACACAGCACAACACAACACAGCACACGACACGACGCGACACAGCACGGCACAGCACAGACAGAACCACAACCACAACCACAACGTACGACCCCAGCGAACTGCCCACCCCTTGAGACAACAAGGAGCCGACGACCACAAGGGGCTCAAACCCATGGCATGGCCATGGGAGGCACCCATACCATGACGCCACAAGATGCGTCATGCACGAGGCATCAGCCACAGCGTTGCAAGATGCGCTAGGCGAGACCTCTGAAAATGCGAAGTGGTGTGAAGGGTATAGGGGGGGGGTAGTGCCCTTAGCAACGCTTTGGACCTCTGACCTCTGACCTCTGACAACCACAAGCACAACCACAACCACAACCACAACCACAACCACACACACACCCACACCCACAACCACAACCACAACCACAACACAAAGCAACAGAACACACCACGACTAACTGCGAAGACCTTCAGCCACCGAATCCGGTTCCCCAACCTCCCGAGAGGAGGGGACGTCCCCTGGGCAGAGGAGCCAACGGTCCAAGTTGTACAGCGGTCGGTGATAGTCAGTGTGCCCAACCCCAAGAAACCCAGGGGGGGCACAGGATACACCACGGTGAGTCCCGACTGCGTCAGGGAGGAGGGAGGTCAAGTGAAGGATTTTCGTGCGGAACACGCCAAGGTACACTGCTACCACCACTGCCCACCTGAAGCAGCCCCTTTCAGATTCATCCCGCGGCACCTGCGGCGCCAGAAGCAATCTCACAGCCTCGCTGTGCCCCCCCTGCACTGCACCGCAGCTTGTTCTTGTCTGGATGTATGCATAACCCGCATCCAAGCGCCAGGCCCCGCAGACACAACCCCTCATGCGGGTGTCTGGCACGAGCGTTGGCAGTGTTCTGAGTCCCAGCGAGTCGTCATCCCTCACCAAGAAGCCCACCACCTCCCCCCTCAAGGCTGCCTCCACCCTGCGGCCCCTCAACCACGCCCCCACGAGCCCCAGACAGGGGTTTGCCTCTGCCACGGAAGCCGTGCGGTCCCCTGCCCCACGAGGTCCCGCACCCTCCAGTGAGCTGCGGTCGCCGTTGCACGGACGGCCCTTCGCCCCCGCCCTCGATCCCCCCCTTGAGGCAGCGGCGCTGGGCGCACCGCCACTGAGCCCCCCACCAACCGCCTCACCCCTCCCATCCTCGGGGACGCAAGCCCAAAGCCAAGCCGGCGCCAAGAAGGAGGACGAGCCTGCACGGGAGCGGGAATTGGGCCGTGTGCACAGCATGCCTCCCAAGCTCGGGGGGCGGCTGGACGTGTGGCACTACAAGAAGTACGGGAAGAAGCCGCTGCTGGGCAAGAGCGAGGACCTGCTGTGCGATTTCAACAGCAAGAAGGAGGTGATCATCCATGTGTTTGATGAGGTGGTTTTCCTTTCCGGTGCATAAGGGCTGGGCTCCTTTGTTACCCCAAAGTCCTGCCCTGTTTCCTATTCCCCGACATTCCTTCCGCTTTTGCTGCCTGTCCCCCCACGATGAGGGCCGTGCTTGAACGCAAAAGGGGGAAGGAGGACGGTAATCTGCAATCCCAAACGTTGCGCTGTTTGCATACTGCATGCACAGTGCATGCTCAGACCTCCCGTGCTGGTTCAGCACGTCAGTCTGTAGAGGGCAACAAGATGTGTGTGCCCTCTATCCTCGCTTGGAATTTGCAACGGCAGTCATGGTGTGCTGTTGCTGTTTGGACCACACGCAACATGCTTGTCTGGTACCCCCCCCCCCCCGTTGGTCATTCTGCAGTGGCCACGAAAAACATCCATCCACCCCTGTCTGCTACCCTCATCTCTACAGACCAAAAGGAGCTGACGGGTTTCTGGTTGTGTTCAGTGCTCAATGTGTAAACAAAGTGCAGCCATACATGATCTCTGTGGGTGTCTCTGTGGCGCCAGTCATGTGTGCTCTTTTTTTTTTACCTTGAGCGGCTTTCCAACAACAAATTTCTGATTACCTTTTCCACAGTTTTTAGCAGAGGAGTCCCCATTCTACGCCCCGAATGAGTCTGAAAAATCACACGTCAACTGGATATCCAAAGATACTATCAGATCGATTGGCAATCAACTATCTGAAAGCAGAACCAAATCCCTACCTTTTTATGTCCCGGTGTTGCTGTCATGATGAGCAAGAAGAATACCCACAATGCCCACGGTAATGTGGTCGTTGTTGAGAAATGAAGGGATTGATCGGGTGAGGAAAGGCTCAAGCACTAGTTCCCATGAACCCTGCCCAATAGAGACCACTAAGACAACCCATAAAGCCAACCAAAGGATCTCGATAATACGTCCCCACCCACGTCATCGATCCAACAATGAGAATGCAGACACAATGCCGCAAAATCCGATAGAGCCAATGCACAACGGACCCTCAATTTCGTTCGGCTTCCAATCCTAGTAAGATGAGGTTGATCAAGAGGATAAGCAGTGGTGTTTTTCCAAGACATTGCCAGAGGTCATTGCCCTAGGTCAACCCCCCTCCCCCCGGTGCAGCTCGTGCGCTCCACCCCACCCCCTTGTGCGCCTCGTGTGCGCAAACCCCCCCCTGTACCCCCCCCCAACGTGTGCCTCATGCCCCCCCCCCCCCCCGGCGGAGTAGGGGGCAAGGCCAAACAACAGGCAGGGGGAAGGCAACCCCCGCACTTTTTCAGCCAGGGTGGTGACCAACACCGACCAAAACAAAACAATGAAGTCTACACGTGCACCGAGTTCTTCTCGGGGGGTCCAATGGGGCCTCAGCGAGATGCCCGATGTGGCAACGCAAGCCCACCGGGGGCCGCGCTCTCAAGGGAGTGACCACGGCAGTAAGTCCCAGCGTGCTGGCACTGAGAAGCGAGCAGGGGAGAGACTCCTTCCCTCGCGTAGCAACTCAACCAGAAAAGGGACGCACCACGTCGTCAAGCGCCCGGACCAAGCCGGGAGAAGGGGGCCAGCAAGGGGCCCTACGCACCTCCATCCAACACGGGACACCACCGTCAATCCAACAACAACTCGCTCCTATGTTGAGGTGGTCCGGGGAGTCGCGCAACGAAGTGGGCGGCCAGCGACGGTAAGAGGCCCACCCCACGTCACCCGCTACATCCTACTCCCCCGTGCACCCACGCATCCCCCACAACCCCCGTCCGCGCAGCAAAGGCATGAAGGAGAGGGTAGGGGGTTTGTGTTGCGCTCGCCAAAGGATGGACTGAGCGCGGGAACTTGGAGGAGAAAGGTTGTTATGTGCCCCCGTCGGGGAAACGACCCCGCAAGTGGCCATCCCAGGGCCCACCAGCCGCCGTTGGGGAGAGGTACGTCACCGCCGGCTTGGGATGGCCGCTTGGACGCACCTGGCCAACGGCGAAGGCATTTGCCTTCCTCTGCGTGGACTCGACGCAGAGAAGTGAAACAGGGCAAGTCCGGGGGCTCCGTTGGCACAACCGACCAAGGGAAAGGGAAGGGAAGGAGTGTGGTGAGGCCGATGGGCACGGTGGCCTACAGAGGGAAAGGCCAAGGGAAGGGAAAGGGGAGGGGAGAGGGAAGGTTAGGGCAAGGAGGAAGAGGAAGGTCAAAGGGTGGTGAGAAGCTGAGGGGCACCACCGCCTATGGAGGGAAAGGGTCCAAGGGAAGGGCAGCGAATGGCGATCGGCCAGTAGGCGCCGCCAGCTGCAGACGAGATCATCACACCATGGCGTCATGCCAAAGCCCCCCCCCCCCCCATGCGCCTTGTGCGTGAAACCCCCCCCCGTCCCGACGGAACTATGCATGGGACTTTGGCAGAGAAAATTGTTGGTTGTTGATTGTGCGATGTAGTAGCCCCATGCTCACGTGGGTTTCATTTTTCTGTGGTCTCATCTGGCACTCTGGTGTGCTGCTTTGGTGTCATGGGCTCATATCACAAACCCTTTTGCGCTGTTACACAATTACGAAATTCACAATTTTCTTGTCAAGTCTGAGGAGACATTGCACATTTGGTGACTATTTGTTGCTTGACTTGGCCTTGTTTGGGGTTTTTTGCGTCGTCTCCAATGATTAGGGGAACACTTTCCTTGCAGCGTTTGCAGCGCGCCCTGCGGTGCGCAATTTGGGTAATCATACCAGAATACGAGCGGAATAGTGCCACATACATACACACATTTGTTGCATACCGTTTACCCCCCCCCACTTTCTTGTCCTATTTGATTGCTGCATTCCCCTTTTTGGGCCTCTATCTTTCACAAATGGTGCATTTGATTCCGTATGATATTGATACGTGATGGGCACTCTTTCATTCGAGGCCGAGGAGAGCATCCGTTTGCCCAATTGTACACTTGGGCTGTATGCCGCGAGCCGTGCACCAAGTTTGGGATGAACTGGGAGGAGCGCATCCTACGACTCCATTGGATGGTCCATGTTGTGGTTCACATCCAGCTGTTCATCAACAAGGGCAAAGTCAAGTACAAGCCGTATGGTCCATGGCGTCATTTTCTTGGACAGTGTACACTAAAGCTAATTCCCCTTTCCCTGCGGCGCCTGCGGCGCGCCCGCGGCACGCAGGAAGCATTCCCTAGAGCAAAGTAGGGCTTTGGGTCCACTAGAATGATTGCCACAGTCCTGCCCGTCTTCCATTTGGTCCTGTTTAGATGTAAGGTCGTCATCCAGTTTTGCTGCTGCTGAGTTGTGTGGTGAGGTTCGCTTGGTCTCCTGACACAGTGTGTGTGTGCGTGCGTGTTTCTGCGTTTGTGTGAAACTACAAATGTGCAAGCTCCAGGCGCCAAATCTCCTCCTAGCAACACACCAGAGCTATGGTAGCATTCTGCTTTTACCCGAATTGTGGCCGTCTCAGCATTGGCTTCTCAAGACACCGTTGGCAAATATCGACATTGGGTACTTTGTCTTTGATACAGCAACCCTTTCATCTTGTTTTGAGTGGGGGGAGTGCGGGCTTGTTGGTTGAGCACTTGAAAATTGTCAATAGGTGCCTTGTCAATACTGTTGAGCTCTGTAGCCCAGGATAAGCACAGGCGCGTGTCATGTAGCACCCCAGTACGCCAGGCTCGAGTCCCCTTTCCTACAGCCCAACCATGCCCCCACCCCAACTCTCACTAATCAACGACATCCCTACCCCAATTCCTGCACTGCCTCCACCAGCTTCCCCCTGCCCCTTGCCATAGTCCAGCACCCTTGACCATTCCACCGCCAACCACTTCGGCGGCCCCAACATCATCCTGCGCCAATCTTTGTGCCCCCCCCTCCCGCACCTCCCTGCACCCTGCGCGGGGTGCAGGAGTGAACGCCCGCGGGAGTATGCTGCAAAAATTGTGAGCAATAGACAACATGTCACTTTCACCCACACAGCTGTGCTTTACCTTCTGCACTCTTGAGAGACACAACTGACCCCAATCAATAAGCAGGTCACGTAAAAAGACATGGCACTGGGCACCAGTTCTGCGACACAGTGACCAATCAGCCTTTATGGACCGCCCCCCTGTCCATACCCCACCACTCCTGCTCCCTGACCTTCACTGCCACTGCCAGTCGCACTCCTCCCCCCCCCCCTTCCTCTCAAGGACACCCACACACCCCTCACCCCAATTCGAATGTGCCCACATTACAGCCAACCCTGCCCACACTAGCACCCATACCTAACCCTCACCTCGGCACGCACACCCGTTCTTACCCTCAGTCCCACACCCGCTGGCACCCCGACACCGTCCCAGCACCGGCCCCCAAGATGATCATTCCCACTCGCACTAGTTAACCACCTCAATCTAACCCCCTTACCCCCACCCCACCCCACTCCCCTTCACATTGACACCCACCCCCACCCTAGCTAGCCCCAACCACTTCATCCCAATCCGTCCCCCCCACTATTAACCCCTCTGTCACAGGCCAACCACCTCAGTCAGGACTTTGTGTGCCGGCGGGAGATCCTCTTGTCCCAGATGAAGTACTTCAAGTCGCATATTTCAGAGGACTGCTCCTGCGACGACTTGGATATCAGCGTGCACTGCGACGTGTACATCTTCCAGTGGCTCATGGCGTACGTACATGTGGGGGATGGCCGGCCTACACCTTCCCTTGACACAGCCGTGGCCATCTCCATCCTGATCTCCTCCGACTTCCTGCAGATGGACGAGCTCGTGAACACGAGCCTTCAGTTCGTGGCCTCGCGGCTGCAGGACATCATCAAAATGCCCATCGACTTCGACTGTATCAGCCCCGCGCTCTTGCAGCGGCTGTCGCAGCTGCTGACTGCAGAGCAGCTGGACAAGTATGCAGGGGAAGGGGTGCCGCGTAAGGATTTGATTGGGCACCTATATAGGAGACTCTGTACTGTATTCAAACCGCGTGCGGTTACTGCAGTAGTGGTCGGCGCATCCACAGAAAATTGCGCCCGAAATCGCCAAAAGTCAGCCGAGAATCGCTATTTTCGAGGCAATAATTTTGAAGTTTTGACCCAATGTGAACGTCCAGAGACCCCCAATGGGGACACGATGGGAATCTGCCGACTCTGCCGTTTGGCCGGATGCATGAGAACGGCGAGGGGCGTAGGTAGGGCAAATGGCGTATAGGGCAAGGGGGGTAGGTAGGGCAAGAAGAGTGGTACCTCTGGCACATGCAGTTGCGCTGGGGCATTGCAGCCCCCGTGGGGCTCCACCGCAGAGGCCGCACCCCAAAAACAGCGTTGCTGAAGAGCAGCACTGGTCATATGCGTACAAAGACGTACCACCGCCACTGTATGACAGTCAATTGCCCCCGAAAGCATCGATTTCAGTCAGTGCCAGGTGGATGGGTACACAGGGTGCAGCCTGCAGGAGGCTTCGTCCACACTGTCCGTCTGACGTCATCTGCAGTGGTATCTGTGCCAGACGCATACAGGCCTCACCTCTGCCCTTATGAACCCCACAACTATCTGCCTTCTGTGCCCCCCTCCGACGGGTGTTTCCATGCTTGAATTGATTCAAGGGTCCCTGAGACCCTTTCAAACCCTCAGCCCTTCGCAAAGAGCAGAGGGTTTAGGTGGTTCAGCGATCGTGGCGCATGCTGCCCAACCAAGCATCCCCAAGATAAAACAAAACACATGAGTATAACCAGAAGTGATGGCGCCAGCTGTCGTATGCCCTGGCTTGTTCTCGTGGACCCCACGAGCTGGAACGACGAGAAATGGTTCGCTGGTGCCTGGAGATCGTCCAGGTGTTCTACCACTACCTCTCCAAAGAGGTCTCAGGTCGGAGTCCGGGGCTGATGTACGACAAAGGCCCCCTTTGGATGACTCCCCGGAGCATTGCAGCCGCCGGGGAACCACGTCTAAAACTTCGGAGGACAGGGTATAGAACCTGCTGAGCAAGTTCAGCACCCGTCTGATGCCGAGGCCCCGAGCAGGTACTGAGCACGTGCAGCAAGTACAAAAAGGGTTGGGGGCTTCAAATTGAACCAGCTGAGCGCTGGTCAGCTGGTGCAGCAAAACTTCCACACGATGTTGCCACGGCTGCACGTCCTGCAGGATCAAAGACAAGAAGGACAAGATTACAACGATGTTGTTCCTCTTCAAGCTGCACGCGCTACTCGAGGGTGACGAGCGCGGCCCCACGCTGCAGCGGTGTTCCCTCTGCTCCCGCCTCTTCGCCCCCGCCTTGAACAGCTCCAAGGTCTGCCCCAAGGCCCCGATGTCCATCGATTTCAATGGCAATGTCGTCACAGAGCACGTCGTTGACCCCGACTGGGACATCAACTCGTATCTGGCGGAGCTGCGTAAGATTGGCCTGTCCTGGAAGGACATCTACTGGCGCAACTGGGCCTTGGTCACGGAGTGCTACTGCTGCATTTGCCAGCAGTATTTTCCTGTGGCACACTTGAGCCACTGTGTGTACCACCCCATCAATCTTGTGCCTCGCCGGGGTTCCCAGCAAGGGTCCATCTATCCCTGCTGCGACGAGGAACCCCCACCATTCGGGAGTCACCCTGCTGCGCGGATTTCGGGCTGCCGGGAGCGCTACCATGCCATCAGGTATGCGGTGTCTGGGATGTTCCAGGGCGTTTTGCTAGTGTGCAAGATTTTTCTCTTCTTTTGTAAAAACGCGTCGACTTTCAACCGCCGTCGGTGACCCTCCAACCGCTGTTGGTTGCCGTCCAATTGCGTGCCCACATAATGTGCTGGCTACTGGACGGGCCGTGTTTGTTTTAATTAAAAAACGTCCTGGTATGCTGTGTATGCTGTGCATGAGATGCTGTGTCTGAGGTGTCGTGTCTCAGGTGCAGTGCGTGGGACATGCAGCATGGGCAAGGGGCAGGGCATGTTCAAGCCTTTGTCCCCGCCATCGTGTTTCTTTTCTGGGAGGCGTTGCTCTCTTCAGTCCCAACGTTGGGTCCTTCATTTCCTATGAATTTTTCAGTGGTGCTTCTACCCTGCACCGCACGTGCCTTTGCCTTGGGCAGGCTGTCATGACGGCAGGCTCTGGTTGCCATGGGGTGGGGGGCAAGGGGAAGGGGGTTGCAAAGAAAAGAAAGGCATCACGCAACACTTCGACTGCCACTGCACAGTGAGGGTTGCCTAGGCCTAGGGGATGCTATTCTACCTACAAGTTTGAAGGAAATGAAAATGGGGGAAACTATGCGACTTCCATATGCAGCTTTTCATGGTACAAGAAAGGATGTGCTTACAATCCCCTGCTGTGTCCCTGCAGCTGATATGTGGGCGTTTTTGCCGTGTGTGTGTGGGGGGTGGTATTCTGTCCGCCAACTGGGTTTGCAACTTTTGGTACCGGGGCAGGAAAATATGGTCCCTGAGGTAGGGGTATGTTAACCTTTCTGAAATTGGCATGGAAAAGGTTTTCTAATGCAATTTGAGTTAGGGTCTATCCCGCCGATATGTTGACTTTCTAATTGCTGCATGGTTCGGCAACCTGTGGTTGCAGAGCCTCGGCTGTGATGACCACATCTTGACCGTGTGGTAGTTGGGACACCTGCTACATGGGCTTCCAATGGGTGAATTTTGGGAGTGGCCTCCCCACACAAGCCTCAAAAGATGTACAAAAGGCCAGATGTGAGATTACCTTTCAAGGACGGGGTGGTGTCCCTTGGGGTGGTTGTCCACAGGTTGCATCTGGCTTAATTTTGGGATGGTCCAGGACACGTATTGCACACTTTCTACGACACATCGTTTCGTTGAGGGCGAGCTCTTGCATATTTGGATTCTCCTCATCAAAATGCACAATGTTGCGTGTTTTCATTTTTGGCTGAAGTGCCGACATGTTGGAGCACGACCGGCAAGGTGAAAAACCTGCCCCTCCAGGCAGCAGCTCGGGCAGTAGGCCAGAACCCTGTTTGTGGCCACTTTTGGCCCTTGTAAACATCAGAGGAAATGTGGCCAAGATGGGTTGTAAACCTGGAATGGATTCCCCAGCCCCCTAAACGGTGGGGTGGGTGGGTTGTTGGCCAGTGACTCGCCGACCGCTCGTGGACGGTTTTGGAAGGGTTAGACCCTCCCTCCATATACACTGGGAACAACCACCAGCACCATTTTGAAGGCAGGCCAGACATGTTGTGACATACAAATCGTGTGGACAGAATCTCTGCAAGATTGAAGTTACGTACCAGAGCTGCCCCAAGAGCTTGAGGAACCGGTGGCTCCGTGTTTGTTGCGTCTGGCAGCCTCCAGGCTGTCCTCACTTGGGAGGCACGATGAAACCCCACCAAGAACAAAGTGCCCACGACATGGGCACCTATTTTCCGGAATCGCCGTGTTTTCCTGTGTCCAGGACATTTTTGGAACCCCTCCCCCATAAAGCAACCATGTCGAAAAGGGTGTACTGGGGTGGATGGGCAAAAGCCCCCCCCCCCCCCCTCTTCACCCCCCCCTCCCCCAAAAGGATCGGCACAAGTTTGATGCCAAAGAGAAAAACAGGAGACAATGACCAAAATCTTTGGCCCTTGACACGCCCCCTCCCGCCCCCCACGTCCAGCGATGTGCCGGGTACCCTGACGGATCCCGCGGGCAAAGGGGCAGTGCTGTGCAGGGCACCACTGCCAAAGTGCAGAAAGCTGGGGTCCATCATGGCCCAGTCCCCCTCCCTTTGTGGGACCCCCCCCCCCCTCCAGACTTCAACTGTATGGCGTGACCGCCTGGACCACAATGTTCCGCCGCCCTCCGCTCTGGGGGTGGGGGCGTTACGCGAGTGTTAGAGAACCACCCCCACCTTCAAGGCACCACTCTGTGCTGGGTGCTGCTGCCTTGGCATTGCTGTGCACAGCCACCCGGAGGACGACCTCCAGTCGGCGATGGAGCAGCGCGAGGCCTACATGGCCGCGGTCGTGCGGCACAATGACATCCTCGTGCCGTATGCAAAGCGCTCGGACCCCAGCAGCGCCCTTACGATGGCGCACAATTCCGACTCCGTGCCCTCGCTGGTGTCGGAGTCCACGGACGACGATTCCAGTTCTGACACAGCGTGCAGTGGGTACAGCTCAGATGAGTTCCGGTGTGACCCGAGGCATGACCCCACGGTGCCGCTGAGCCCCTCAACCCCCTTTAGCGGCCGTGGCAAAGGAGAGAAGGTGAAGACGGCCAAGGGTGAGGTGTGCTGTGCTGTGCTGTGCTGTGCTGTGTTGCGTCGTGTGCTGTGTTGGTGTTGTGCTGTGCTGTGCTGTGTTGTGTTGTGTTGTGTTGTGTTGTGTTGTGTTGTGTTGTGTTGTGTTGTGTTGTGTTGTGTTATGTTGTGTTGTGTTGTGTTGTGTTGTGTTGTGTTGTGTTGTGTTGTGTTGTGTTGTGTTGTGTTGTGTGGTGTTGGTGTTGTGTTGTGTTGTGTTGTGTTGTGTTGTGTTGTGTTGTGTTGTGTTGTGTTGTGTTGTGTTGGTGTTGTGTTGTGTTGTGTTGTGTTGTGTTGTGTTGTGTTGTGTTGTGTTGTGTTGTGTTGTGTTGGTGTTGTGTTGTGTTATGTTGTGTTGTGTTGTGTTGGTGTTGTGTTGTGTGGTGTGGTGTGGTGTGGTGTGGTGCGGTGCGGTGCGGTGCGGTGCGGTGCGGTGCGGTGCGGTGCGGTGCGGTGCGGTGCGTTGCGGTGTGGTGTGGTGTGGTGTGGTGTGGTGTGTGGTGCGGTGCGGTGGGGTGCGGTGGGGTGCGGAAGCACGGATCCTGGTCGTACTACATGGTATCCAAGCAGCCGTTATGGCACAAGTAAATATGATAATCACCTTTTCTTATTTCCCACCGGAACGTCTCCGCATACACGTATTTCCGCCCTCCAATCCGACATCTCATAGCACTGCGTCGCGCAGGACGGGGCGGAGCGGGAGAAGGTGGACGCGGCGGACCACGGGCTGATGTTCCAGATGATGGGGTACGGGACCGAGTGGGCGCACAAGAGCACGAACACGCGTCGCAAAAAGCGTCGGGAGTGGTGGGGCAGCATGAGCCACCAGAACCGCGCGGTGTGGCTGATCTCGCTGCAGCGGGAGGACGACCAGCGGCGCTTCAAGCGGCTGTGCGGCGCCGAGATGCAGCGCCGGAACGACCCGGTGGACGCCCGCCTGGCGGTCGCCTCAAAGGCGATGGCAGCCGCTGCCAGCGCGAAGCACACGAACCGAAAGGCCGTGATGCCGGTCAATGCGTCGCGGCTGCGGGGCACTGGTCTGGGCCGCCCGCCTCTAAAATGATGGCGAAGGGAAGGGGGGCATGGCTGTATACCCCCCTGCGTGCCCCGCGATGCCCCTGTGCACGTGGACGGAGGGGTGCGTATCAGTGGGTATGCGGGTCTGCTGACCAACAGACCCCCAAAGTAGCGGCTGCCGGCGAGGACCAAATTTTGTGGGGGAACATTTCCAAAGGGACCCCGTGTGCGTGAGGGTTTCTTGTGTAATCCCCCCCCCCCGCTCATTTTTAAGGATTTCTGGGTCTCTGTTTGCCTGTGTACCACACTGAGCGCATTGGTTGAGCAACCCTCAGCAACAGTGCCATCAGAGGGGCTTTGGGTGGTAGAGCTATGGGTAGGTCATTTTGGGGTCATGATGTACATTTTTGGGGAGCAAAAAGGATTGATCGCATTATCCTTCCACGGGACCATGTGTCATCCCGCCCCCCCCCCCCCCCACACACACACTTTCAAGAAAACCTGCACAATTTTTCCCGAAAATATTTCTCTGAATATATTTTAGCCCGCACGTATTTTGGGCAAATGGGCAATTGGGTCAAATAGGCCGCAAAAGAGGAGAGAAAAGTGCTTTTTCTCATTTAGGTCGTTGCCAATGCGCCGCCAGATAACCAGATAAGGCCTGTGTACCGAAAACGATCTAACAACGGCACGTTTCGGGCATCTTGAATGTGGTTATCAGACCCTTTTTGTGAAAGGGAGGGAAGGCCCCCTTCTATAGTATCATTGCTTCGTGTCGACAGCATGCAGGCACTGCCTACAATTAGCAGATTGTCTCTGCTTGTCCTAGACAGTGTCTACACACGACAGACCGCCATCCCCGTGCGCGCGGGCAGACGTTGTTATCCGACAGTGTTGGGTTTGGCAGGAAGCAGCAGCCGGCGCGTTTGGCAGACACACCCAAGCGCCAGGTTGCCTTGCCGTCCCCGCTACCCCTCGTCAGGCCCCCTTCCTTTCCAGCACCAGCCTGTATTGATGGCCAAAATCTGGTACATTCCGTCTGGGACCGCTCAGGACGATTCGCTACAACGACAGCCCTCGCCCTTCGCCGATCTCCGACGGTTGTCGGTGGACTGTGAACAGCTGTCGGTCGGCTTGCAACTGCCGCTGCTGAACGCACAACCACCGGCAGTTGCTGGCCATACAGTGCCCGGCGCACTTGTTTTTCTTTGGTGATGAACATTTGATGCCCTCCCTAACCCCATTGACCCAGTGACTGAGATGACCCGACACTCCTCTGTCCCAATTACACATGCGTATTCTGTCTGCGAACGATGGAACCCGGAGCACTGTTGGCTCTGAATAGCTGAATGGTACATCGACACCTGCTCAGCCCCATCCATTGCACCGCCTCCCCCCCCCCCCCCCCCTCCCCAAGTCCTGTCTGCGTGATGGCGACGGTGGCGCATCGCCCCTGTCTCCTACCCGCTGATTCTACCCAGAGACGTCCTTCCGCCCTCAACGTGTGGAAGCATCCCCCTGACTCCCTCTGTCCGTCATTTCTTTTTGCGGCCCTGAGTGCATGTCTTACCGCTGGCGGGGTTTGTTGACCCGATTATCGCGATCACCGCTACCTGCGTCGCTATCTTTCTGCACTTCGCTGTATGCTGCCCATGGCCGGCGGGGCCGCCAAGAAGACACCGGCCCGAAGGGTGGGGGGTGCGGCATACGATTTCTGAGACATAGGATGAGAGGTATGGCCAAGTTTGAAGGGATTGATGTAAACCGACGTCCCTTGGGACTGAGGGTTCGTTCCGCCCCAACTGCCTCCAACCGTTTTGTAACCTCCCGAATCTGTCCTCAACCGCTTTCCGAATCGTCAGTCACCGCTCTTGCCACCGGGCCAGACACTCTTTGCTCCCGCTTCTTCAAGCTCAAGCCTGGGCATGGCATGCAGCATTGGCCCTCGTAATCCAGATTGTATTTCTTCATGACTAGAATGTTCCTAGAGATGGTAGACATGGTAGACATACACCCCTCGCCCCTCCCTGTTGGTACAGACACCGCCTGATGCGCGCCAGTCTTGAGCCATGGAGTTGGCGGTTCCATTTCTTTGTCGAAATGCGGATCTGTGTGTATTCGGACTGCTGTGGCATGATTGCTGTGGCTTTGAATAGGACTTATTTGCCGTGCGATTCATCTGAGCTTCCTGCAGATCTGTGGTACAGTGCAGCGACCCCGCAATGGTTGTTGTGGCATCACTCCTGTTGGTTCCTTGTTGTAGGGCGCAGCGAACCAACTGCATGGTCCAACAACAACCATACTAGGTGTTGCCCCGCAGCTTGGGGTGCTTCTGCTGTTGCCTGTGTGTTGGGCAAGGGGGCACTGGTGGGTAGCAGAACACACCCCAAATAAGGAGGCGCAAAGTTACATCTCTTGGTGTCACAACAAGATGGGCTAACACCGTCCGTCTTCCCCTGCTACTGCACTGCGTACGACCTCCCCCTACTTGTCTCAACTATGGCTTTCCCTGAGCCATTGTAGGAGAAGTCCACTGGCGCCCACATGACAGCCCTAGCCATGGGTGTTCTGCTGCAAATTCGGCTTATGCAGCTCAGACTCATGACGGTGAGTCGGTAAGTCGCGTGATTCCGAATCAGTCTACCCAATGGCGAACTCGTCACCATGTCCCTCTGAGCGCGCGGTGCATGCGCATCCCCTTGGGTTAGGAGTCGTTGTCTGTGGCTGAGACATGGGGTCACATCCGCAGAAAACCGCAACAAAAAACCTGACCTCCGCCCCCCCTCCTCCCCTTTTTGTAGACAACGCCCTGTCCAGGCAATGGTGGGGGATTCCGAGGTCCCATTTTTGGGTTATGTTTGCTGTGGTGTAGTATGATTTGTTGATTGGGACTTTAGATTTGACTTTCACATGGCTGTATTGCACCAATATCAGCAGCCATCTCGAAGGGCACTCCCTCTGCGTTCGGAAGCTCGAAAGCCCCCAGGGCTTCATTGCGACCCTTGAAATCTTAGTGCCCTCTGCGTGTCACCGTTCATGAATGCGTCTCCGGGTGGCAGTGTAAAGAAAGGGTTCCATGGGTCAATGGATGTATTTGGTTTCCTGTATATTTTCTGGGCTATCTGAAAGGGTGGTACTTAGAGTACAAAAATTGAATCGGGAGACACTATTGCTTTGTGTCACAACAGTCAAACGCCATCCATATTTCCTCCACCCCTGTACCGGGTATGACCTCTCCTCACTTTGTTTCAGCTGTGGCATGTTTGCCATCAGGCTATGCGTAGCCAACGATGTGTGGTTTCTGCAAATTTTCGTGCCTTTGCCATTTGTGCCAAGGGTAACCCTGGAATCAACACGACCCACCTATGGGCCAAAGACTGGTATGGCCCGACGTCGCAATCAGTACATACACACCCGACACTGCCCCTACCTCCATATGGAAGACGCCCCGACCACTTCATCACAAATTTGTGCACAGAACAACGGAGTTGCAGGGGTCACCGTGCGTTTTGTCCGGAACGTGGACTTAACAACCTGCATGGAACCATGGCACCACGAGGGGGCACTATGAATACATTCCTTGAGGAAGAATGGCAGCTTCTCTGTGCTGCAGGCGCAGCACAAACAGTGTGGGAATATGTCAGCCTGTACATGCAATTGTGTCCTATGTGTGTGGGGCGACTTTGTGCATTAATTGTCTAATATTGTGACCAATGAGAATGAAGCACTACAAACAATTGTAAAGCCTATTTTCTTGCTGGTTTTGTGTGGTTCTGGCAGATTTGACACCTTGGACAGGGGTTCACTGGCATTTGAACCCACGATGTCCGTTTTCAGCCTCAGAGTGTCAACAAAGAAACAGATTTTTTGCATGATCAAAAATGGCCAAAAAAAAAGCTTGTGCTGTACCCCTTTTATGTTGTGTTTGTGTGGTTGGGCTGCTGGAAGTGGGGGGTTGAGAGGTGAGAAGCAAGGTCGACTTTTGACCACCTCAGAGCCTAAGAATCAGGCCCCAGGTTCAAATATCAATGCCTCCTGCCTCGCAAATTCTGGAAACCGAAGGTGTGAGCACCAAACAAATGGGATGTTAAAACAAGTTTTACAACTCTTGTTTTTTTTTTCCGCGTTTGATGCCTCCAAAAATTGCATTTTCAAAAGTCAGTTCTCCACCAAAGGCTAAATGGGGGCCTCATTTTCAAATTATTTTTTGCACCATAATTTGATTTGATATGGGATTAATTTGAGTTCGGTCCCGATTAATAAAGGTGAGGAAAGGTGATCGATACACAGGCAGCCTTGGTTGTCCACTACTACAAGGGCACTACATTGTGCGCCAGGAACAGGACAGCCCAACCCGATTTCTGAGTGACCCCTGACAACCCTTGGGGACCCTTCAGCTGTTGTTGGGTGAACATTTGGTGACAATGGGAGTACATAATCACTTATGTAGCACCAATTTGGCCCTCCTAATGGTGCTTATTGGCCCCCCAAAGCGCCTTTTTGGGCTTGTATGGGCGGAACTTCGTCCGCTCATAGTTTATAACTTCCCCACTAATGGTGTTGCTTGGCCCCCCAAAGCGTCTTTTTGGGCATGTTTGCACTGCGATGGGCGGAACTTCGTCGGTCCATAGTTTATAACTTCCTCACAACCTCTCTTGTCTCCCTTTGAGGTGCCTTGCAGAAGGCAATAGAATTCTAGTATATTGAGGGTGTGCATGCCCAGGATCTGCACCATACACAGATAACGATCAAGATTCGGGTGCCCATTGGAACACTCCAAAACTGAGGGATTGCAAACAAGAGAGTGGCTGCGCGCACAAATTCCCCGTTTGGAATACGGGGGGCATTCGTACAAGTGAGTCTTTCTAGGAGCGCCTCCTTTCTAGGAGCACACACCATGCATGTGCCATGCAACTACGAATCAACAGGGTTAGGATGGTAGTTGAGGCTCGACCCTTTTGTTCACAATGAACTCTCTTGTGAGCTAAAAGGCTCAGGTTTGCTCATTATTCCATGGGACGTACTGCCATTTAAGGCATCCACATTTCAAGGACAGGAAAGCCCCAAAGTCACCTGCGGAGAAAGACCGCGTTTTGAGAAAAGCAAAACAACAACAACAGTGGAACAACAAATCCGAGAAAAGGGGGCGGTTGCAAAAATTACTGGAGGTGCTTTGTGCTAAGGGCAGCGAGCGCCCTTTCCGCCTGGATGGTGGTGTGGCCACATTTGCTTTCTTCAAAAAGAGCTGCATTGGAGGAGTTGCCCTGACCGCCTTGGGGGGAGTACTGGTGCCGCGGGCACGCACCGGGCATCTTTTTTTTGCCATTCCCCACCCGTGCCTGTTTTTGCCACCCCTCACCAAACAATCTGGAGTACCTTCTTGCAGTGTCTACAAACCCAGTTTATGATGATGGCAAGGGTGGTGGTTGGAAGTGGTCAGTGTGACATTTTGTGTTGTTGAATTCTCATATTTCGGCTTATGCAACGTGCTTTGCACAGGAGGTTTGCGGTCTATTTCGGTCTACTTGGGGGACTTCCATAGGTGAGGATAAACTTGGGGCTAGAGATAAGATACTTAATACAAAGGTAGCGCGCCGGGCAAACGTTCCCCCTTGGCTATGGACATCCGACACGTTCTCAACCATGGGACAATGGTCAGCTCTAATCTTCAAATGGACTGCATGACCCACAGGGGCAGCAATTAGATATGGCAAAACATCCCGGTTGAAGCCGGTGACAAGGCATGGCACTTTGAAAGACGGGTATCTGCTCCGCAAGCCGTGAATGGGGTGGGGTGGGGGCGTCCGCCCCCATTCATCTGGATACCAGAGAACCGCTCACTAGTGTCATCGCTGGAATAGTGACTTTGTGACAGTTGCCGAAATGCTCTACGGAAGTGCTGGTACCACTTGCATTTCACTTGCTGAGAAGGACGCCAGCCTCTCTTTAATAACCTTCCTGTTGTGTACCTCCCCCTTCGTCCAAGCTACACCCAGCAAAGAGGGTTTGTGGGTGGATGCAGGCAGGGTATGGAGTGTGGTATGGGGACCATGTGCCAGTGCATGAGTGGCAGAGCATAAGTAGGGGGGGGGGGGGGCTGCGGGGGGTGCATGTCCTTCAGCCTTTGGAGAGGTTGGTGGTGGTACTAGATTCGACGTATGTGTTTCAGGGTATTGTGGAGTTGTCAGTGAAGTGGCAACGCTACGGTGGCACTGCTCCACAGGGAGGCGGGGCACCAAGGATCTGTGGGAATAGATGTAGTGATTTCGGGGGATGGGAGAGGACCGTGTACAGGTGTGATGGGTCCCGCCGCATCTGGAAATGAGGAAGCAGACGAGTTGGCCCTGTTGGGAAGGAGAGGCGCAGAGTGACAGAATGGGATTTGCTGGGGTTGGAACCAATTGCTGAGTTTGCACCATCACTGACCCGAGGAGATTCTTCGGGAGGATCGGGGGGCGGCGCTGTTGGAGGCGGACACGTGTTCCGACGAGGAATCATCAGAGGCATCCGACGGTGACGCCTTTTCCACGGAAGTCAGTGACAGGGCCAGGGAAAGGGTGCAGAAGTCGTGTGGGCACAATTTGATATTGGATACGGTCTACAGTACAGACGTCAGTGACTCAAGGAAGCTGGAAGGGCAGGAGGGTAATCAAGAGTATTCCTGAAGACGCCCTAAAGGCACTGACGTGACCTGAAACCCCAATCGATGGGGGCGCCTAACGGCGCCTTGCTGGATGGCATGAGGGCGCGTTGCTGGACAGCACGGACAATGTGTGTTGCGGCTTTCGCTGTGTTGAGAATTGAAGTACTGTTGTGGATGCCAGAGTGATTCTGGAGGGTAACGACCATCGTCAATTTATGGCCAAGCTACATGCAGGTCACAAAGTAGTTTACGTCCACTACGTCCCCAGTAGCTCCAAGAAAAATGAAATTGCATCCAGTCCATAAAACCACCAACAACACAATCGCGGCCTCGTGCCATAGCACAGCGCATGCATGGATAGCGCATGCATAGCATGCGTGGCGCCCCTCATCCCAAAGTCACAAAAAGACTGCACACACCGTTGCACTGATGCAGCGGTGCAGAATTACAGGCACTCCGAGTACGCACCCTTGTCCCTCCCATGTAACAGTTGAACATGGCTCACCCTCCCCCGAACGCCACCTCCCATGCCTAGACAACAGCAAACGCGCCAAACGGTAAACAGAATCCCCACGGTATGCGACGGCTCAGCAATCAACCCACGGTCAGAACAAGGCGCGGCTACATGCTCCTGGTTCTATGCGATGCATCCGAGCGGACAGCCCTGGTTGCGCGTTTGCCTGCAGGCTTGACAGTATGATGGGCTAAGCTTTCGTGCTACAGGTTGTATGGGTGGGTGGCTGTACGTCTTCAATGAGGTCAACAAACACCCGGGTGAAATAAAACCGGCGACCAAAGACGTGGCCCAATACCGAAACCCCACGTGCACTCTCTGCCCACACAATCTCATGCACAAATACCAAAGGATGGCAAAATATGCCACAGACTGAGAAATGATTGTTGTTGATTTGGTACAATTGGCAAGCGGCAGTTTTCCCACCCCCCTGGGAACTATGCAAGAGTAGGGGGGTTCCAGGGGCGTCTAGGGTTGAGCGTCATGACATCAAGGTCCATGGCTGTTTGCGTGCGCCTGGGTGTACCTTGGGTGTACCTGCGCTTGTATCCGCACCTTGCCTGTTTCTGTGCTTGCACCTGCGTCCGGGCCTGTACATGTGCCTGTGTTTGACCACATGTGCAAACCGTACCAAGGGTTCGGTCCGGCGCCTACCACAATGCCCCACTACATGCCCTGCCCCTGAGGCCACTCATACTGAGCACCAGCGCCCATTGCCAGTTGGACTCAATCCGACACCCAACACCTGCACAGACTTCGGTCACAAGGGGGGCCAACAGTGGAGGGGTCACCCGTGCAGTTCAGTAATTGTCACTGGTCCTGCACCGAAACAACAACCCGGCCAACTCAGAGAAAGCAATGGGACTCTTCAAACAGCATTCCTCTGCCAAGTGGTTTTGAGTGGTGTTGGCTTGCTGGACCTACTGTCGTGTGCCTTCGGTTCAACCCCCTGCCCTCCATTCTGAATTCTAACATGGAACTGACCCTGACCGAAAGCAGGTTATCCCAAAGACATGGCACTGGACACTGTTTGTGCCCTACTACCTTCTATGGAACACACACCCTTCTAATGCTGCTGTGCCCAGCCCTGGTTAGCCGTCCCTTTCTGCGTTGGGAAGTGTCCAAGGGGGTGACAGCCAAAGTATGACTGCCAACCTGCCCCCCCCCCCCCCCACATGTTCAATCCTTCCCTTTCTTATTCTTCCTAGTCTGTGTTGGGATAGTAGTAGGTGTGTTGGGATGCTGGAGAGCGGGCCAATGAAGAGATGTAAGATGGGATGGGATGCATGACAAACGCTGGACATGCCAGGATGAAACATGAGTGGGAATGGGTCCGTGGCCAGTGCAGAAATGTTTCTTCGCAATGTCGCAGCAGCCAACGGCCAACCGCCGCTGGAGGTCAACCGCCGGCACCCGCGACGACCGGACAGGCGCATTGGTTGACGGGCCCAGGGTTGCAGCCTTAGAGCCTGGTTCTGGTCACTGAAGTGTTAAGGAGACTGTCCAGCTCAGCACAGGATTAGCCACACGTCTGCCACTCTCCTCAGATACGCCGGCTCCGTACGATTTGGCACCGTTCAAGGCGCTGCTGTGCCGCAGTCTGCACCAGACCTCCAAACTGCACCTGTTCCCCTCATTATACTGGGTGCACACTCTTGTGCAGCGGGTGTGACTCTGCAGCCCTGCCTTGACCCAGATCCAGCGTGCCTCCCATGCAACAGTCAGCAGCATGGACGTGGCCAGTCTCGGAGTATTTGGTCGCCAGCCACGGCGCGATGGCCTGCAACCTGCATGGCCCTCTTCGTGGACCCTTCAAGTAGGGACCCCCATTATGGTACCTGCCACCGAGCACAGGCACTAGAAGAGTGTTCACACGGTGGGGCAGACGTTGCTGGAGGCAAGAACACCGCCTCCAGTGGTGCACAGGTGCAAAAAGACGAGAATCGTACAGCAAAGGCAGCTCAAGTGCCCCCACAGTGGTATACACCAAAGGCCAAGAAGTATAGACGAACAAGCACCTGAACATACCATACGCAGCAGTGCACTCAAAGCGCAGCCTGTGAACAAGTGCATGTCCCACGCAAAACCAAGCCAACCCCTCGTTTACCTTCCCACAGCGCTTGCTCAGGCCTCCATCCCCTACGCCTCGCCCTGCACCGCGCTCGCTTAGCCTGCCATCGCCCTCGCTCACCCCTCCAAGCACGGGATCCCCGTCTGACCGTCATTTTGTCTGACTTCGGCCATGCATGCGCATGAGGGGGGAGGAAGTTGGATGATACGTACTCCTGAAAGGGCTGCGCTTTTCCCCTCTCCCATGCCTTCTGCAGGAGAGGGAAAAGCACCAGCGCACTATCACAAGTTTGCAGTCCAAAGTGGCCGACGCCCAGACATCGCTTGCCGAGACTGCGACGGCCGGCTCTGACAAGGACACTGCTCAAAAGGTTGACTGAGAGGGTCAGGGGGGACGGCGTGGCGTGTTCGGCACAGGCTTGAGGAGCAGAGCTCTCCTGTATCCCCTCCCCGTGCCTTGCTCCCCTTGTTGCCCTTGTTGGTCGTGAGCGTCATCTCCCCATGATGATCAAAGGTTGGACGCACACCATCCACCCCTCCTTTATTCGGAATGGAAATCCCCCACCCCCACTGCCTTGGGAAGGGCGTTGTGTCGATCATGCCGGCGCCGGCATGGGAGGGACGCCAGGGGACAGGAGGAGCACTTGCAACCATTGGCGCTGGCCGAAAAATCGGCTAATGTCGGCCAGCCCCAAAATTCCCATCTTTCCAGTCGGCGAGTTCGGCTAGCAAAATTCGTCAAAGGAACTTGAGGGAAAGGTGGCGAGGCTGCGGAAGAATGGGAAAAATGTGACTCCAGAAAATGGGAAATTCGTCCCAAACTGTCCCATTTGTCTCCGGTTTCTCTCCCCTTTCCTACCAATTTCACACATTTTTTACACATTTCCCGCAATGTATTTTGGCAATTTCCCACAATTCACCATTTCCCCCCATTTCCCCCATTTCCCCCCATTTCACCCATTTCCCCCATTTCCCCCAATTCTTCCCCATTTTGCCACCATTTTTCCGTTTTCCCGATTGTTTTTCACCTCTGCGGCTAGTTGGCTAATTCGGCTGACGCCGATGCCTGCACTTGTGAGCAGAGGGACAATTGTCCCACTCTCACCTTGTAAAATTAATTTTCCCTGGCTATTGGGGTTGGCCGAGCGGGCTCCCCACCTACAACCAACCTATCCACACGTGGAGGATTCCCTCCACAAACGCAAACACGTGTGTGCAGCCGGAAGTTTCAACCGGCATACTCGCTCAGCCTTGATGGCGCCCACCTCCCACCCCGCCCACCGCCCACTTTTCGAACTGAGATGCTGAGACTGCATGCCTCATATCCCCAAGTGTGCTGCCGCACCCCACAGGAGGTTCACCGTGGCTGTATGGTTCCGACGAAGGTGCACAACCACTAGTGGAATAGCACGATGTATTGCACCGCTCGTGCAGTAGACATGCATTGCCCCAAGAGCGTAGTCCACTCCCCTCTACTTCGGCTTGGTCAAGCTGCTGGCGTCACTCGTCACCTGTAGATAAGAGGGAGTCTGGAGCAGTAGGTTGTTGTGTGTGTGCTGCCCATGGGGTTTCTCTTCAGGACGAGGATCTGAAGAAGCAAGAGGCAGCCCTCCTGCAGCAGCAGGTGCTCGATTCCCCGTGCACACAACCCAATGGGCTGAAGGGATGGTGTTTGGGACACGGCCTGACCCCTGTACCCTGCCCCACGGGCGTACATGGCCCAGTCCCTCTTCCCCACTGCAAACGACTCACAAATACGTCATCGTCCATTCTCCACCATGAAACCTGCGGTCAGACGGGGATCCGTCATTAGGCAAGGCCGTGCTGGGTCCGTCTCCGTCCCCACCCCAAATGATCACGACCCCCTCCGGCCAAGATGCGTCATGCGCAGGCCTTGCACCTAAAGTGAATGTGCCATTTGATTGTAATAAGGATGAGGCGATGGGCAGAACAGGAAAGAAACTTGTCTGGTTTTTTCGCCCCCCTCCCCCTCCCCCCCGCGTACCCAAGAAGATGCCTCCCACGGAAGCCCCACAAGCACAACCCTCGCCTTCTCCATTGCGCAAGCCCGGCTGAAACATGCAACGGGTCACTGTTCAGGGCTGCCCAGTGCCCCGTATTTCTACCCGGGGATGATGATGCTGGGCAGGGCTGCGGATGGGTACATTGTGCGGCACCATGAGGCCCACTTTCAGCAACAGTGCCGTTCAAAACAAACAGAAGTGGGCCGCAGTCGCAAGCAGCATGTCGTTATGAGCAGGCTATGATAATGCTGTGCCGTCAGAGAGGCCTCTCCGGTCTGGGCTATATGGCTGGCCCTCGACACCCCGCATGCACATCCATGCACATCCCCATCCATCGCAGTGACAACCACAGTCCAAATGTGAGTCCCACACATGTCCGTCATTCGTTTCCTGTTTCATGAAATGCGTGCACAAGTTTGTGGGTCACGCCTCTTTGACTTTGGTCTGCACCGTTCCACTGGTGAGGCAGGGTTTGTGGTAGGACGACGCCCACCTGAGTACGAGCGTGCTGGCAGACTTGTTACGCATGAGCGCGCCGAGTTGCATTGCTGCCGCATTGTGCTTTGTGGTACTGCTCGGTTGCTGTTGAACTAAGCACCAACAACAGCCTGTCCAAACAGCGTGTGGTGCTGCTTCTTCAACGTTTGGTGTGTTTATTGCTGTTTGGAGAGGGGAGAGGGTGGTTGTGTTGCAGTGACTGTTGCACTTTTACACCCACCCCAACATGGTGCGTTGTCTAGGGGCTCTGCATTGCTTTCCCACACCCATTTCGTCTGTGGCCCTCCCTTTCAGGAGCAGGTGTGTCAGCAGGAGAAGAACCTGCAGCGGCAACAGCAGGAATTTGCAGCGGAAACTGAGCGCTGGCAGCAGCAGGTGGCGGCAGAGAAGGAGCAGCTTGGGGCGGAGAAGAGAGAGTGGGAGGCGGACAAAGCGCAGCAGCAGCAGCAATGGGAGAATGAAACGCAGCAGCAGGTGCAGCAGTGGAACACGGAGAAGGGGCAGATTCAGCAGTTTGCGGAGGAAACGGAGCGGCGGCGGCAGCAGCTGGACACAGAAAAGGAGGAGCTGGAGACAATTAAGATGCAGCTGAAGCAGCAGGAGCTGGCACTGCTGGAGCATGAGGCGCGGCTTGTCAAGAAGGAGCAGGCACTTGTGGAGGAGTGGGCAATCCTTGGGAGGCAGCAAGAGGATACGCAGGCACTGGAGAAGCTGCTGCGAATGCAGCAGAAGGAAGTGCAGATGCAGCAGCAGCTGCTGTCCATGGAAATGCATTTCAAGCAACAACAGCAGGTGCTGGGTGCTGGGTGCTGTCGAGGGTTTGGATTTGAGTTGAGTGGGCACACCACCCACGGCATTCCAACGGCGACATGTTCCCGGCCGTTGGGAAGCAGCCCACCAGAAAGCAGCGCATGGGGGCGTGTTCTACAAAGGGGTGTTCGGTACCAGTTAGCAGGATCGGTGTTCCGAGCGATGGTTTTGTGTGCCCTGCTTGTTGATGTACGTTTTGGAGGGGCAATCAGTGGGTAGGGGGTATGGGCCGCATGCGGGGTGGGAGCAGTTTGCCAGCCTCGGTCACAGGTTGCCCTGCCACACCCGGGAATCAAGGGGGGTGGGGGGCGCGAACCCAGCAAGGCGAACGAATCTACACGGCACAAGTGATGACGTGGTGTTGGAAGATGAAGAAGGTATGATCAGAATGGATTGTCCCAGTATCGTTAGTGGGGCCTCCAGAAGGCACTCCTTTGGTTGCCGCTTATCCATGGGAACACGGAACACTAGAAAGCGTTCCACTGGGTAGCAGTTACAGGGGGTTTGTTGTCTGGGTAGCCAATCTGTAGAGACGGGTCAGTGAAAACCCTGAAAGGGACAACTGTTGGTCCCATATGCCCCCTCTATGTGCTCTGTGTATGGGCTTTGAAGGAGCAGGGGCCATATGCACTGAGGCATGCACGCATGCACACTGATGCAGCCATTCTTCTGGAGAACCCCCTCCCAAGAGCGAAGCACTTGGCCCTGATAGCTGGGCCCTGATACAGCAGGAGGTATGGACATTGGAGACGCCCAGGCAATGCCCCCCACACTGCGGGGCAGCACCTCCTCGGTTTGTGACACCCACCTGGCACCCCCCCCCCAAAAAAAAAGAAATAGGTTATCATGCTGTTAGAAGAGAAGGGATGGAGTTGGGGGGTGATTGAATGGGGAGGGGGCACTCGCATGTCGAAGCGGCGAGCTCTCCTAGCTCCAACGCAACAAACTCAGGTCGACAGGCGGGTGCTTCAGATTCAGGCACAGAGCCCAAGCCTCTGCTACCATGTGGCATATCCCGGGACGCTAGGACCTTCTCAGCCAATTCCTGATCCATTTGAACTCGAAAATCAACCAAATTCAACCAAGCAGAGCAAACACGAAGGACATCAACAGCCAAAAGAGTCCGGTAGAGGGCCTGAGAGTGAAATGGTGCGAAATTACCCCTAATTATGTACATAATCGGGCAATTAATCACGAAATCGAGGTCATTTTACTGTCGATTGACCACATTCGGCTAATGTCAGATCCTCGCTGAAATGCGCAGAATTGATGCAAATCGATCAAATTCATAACCAATTGACATCAGCGTGTGCAGCATGTGTCATTGCTCATTCATGACATGAATGGGGGCAATGGGGGGAATCATGCATGATGTCATGATGGATCCTCCATCACCATGTGAAAATCAGATTCCGGTCGAAAATGGCAAAATGACACAAAAGTAATCAAATATCGACCCCACCCACCACCTCTAAAGACAATGGTACATGTCATTTTCTGATCTGAGACGGTGGCAATACAGGCTCAAACGTGCAAAGTATGAACAAACACACGGCAATACCTGACCCGTAGGCAATGAATGAGCAGTGATAGATGGGTGCACGGTCGAAGGGCAAAGTTTGAACAGTGCTAGAGCAACAAACGGTCTATGAATAAAGGTGACATAGTGGACATTGGGTGTATTTGTGTGTTGTATTGTTGCGAGAATCATGCTCGAAAAGTGTGAAATGTGCTGACGAGCTGGCGCAGGCAACCAGCTCCGATTGTCAGCCAGAGGCGACACCCACCCGCTCCCCCGTTGCCAACTGCCCATAGGGCCCAGCAGTTGGACAAGGGGGTTTGGGAACCGACAATTGCCCTTATGAAGATGGGGGGCGCGTCCCCATCAATCTTACTACCAAGAAGCAAAATCTTCCAGGTCCTTCTCTACGAAGGGACCTCCCTTTGTCCGGTGTGTTTGCAACATCATGGAGACCGCAAGAACCCTACACCACGCCAAGGTCACCGGCTCCAGGGTCTAAGAGGGCGTGGAGGGGGCGGGGGGGGGGGGGCATTCTGGCTGGGAGGTGAATACCTCATAACCCCCACAGTACAAATTACAAGAGCTCTTCAGCGTAAGGGGCATTGGGCTGTTGGAACCAGTAAGACACGCAGTCCACAGCCACACACAGAGACAAAATTTTCCCATCCACTCGCATTCCCAGCTTTACTCACAGCCACAGTGGCAGCCATACCCGTAGCCCACCCCCCAAACCACCGATACCCCCCACTGGGCAATGGAAATTCACACTTTTGGGAGATAGATTTCCTGAAGATTTCCGTCCTGTGTGCGAAACGATGAGCACAAAAGGCGCCAGGAACTCTCTTGTTGGGATACAATGCTGCAATCGTGAGCTGTGGTGCCGCTGTTCCATTTTCAGCCCCAAAGCCTTCTTTGTGATGCACCTGCAAAGCCGGGTAGGTGAGGTTGACCCGATGTGCAGCAGATGCTGTATTGCTCAATGTCAGCTGTCCGGACGGGCTTTGTACCCACAATGCTTGGACAAGTGCATAAAGCGGTCCTTTTTCCTTGGCCTTGTGATGTCTCATACGCCAATGACCAGCCTGCGTCTGTAACGCGGTGGGGTCATGGGAACTGGGCTCCCCCCTCCCCCCAGGCGCGCCCTGCAAGGGGGGGCAGGGATGGGCGGAGTCGGGCGACGTTCGCTGCACCGTCCAGTGAGCTGCACTAGGTGGGGATCTGGGAAAAAGCGACGGGGTGAAGGGCGTAGCAATGACAGGGGACATTCTTTCGACAACAAGGGCCCTGTCAGTACCCCTGCCCCCCTCGTGCGCACATGGAAACCCCCCCCCCCCCCCCGTCCCCTGCCCCCTACCCCACACACACAGTGCACCCCGTGTGTTGGCACACTGTACAAATAGGAAAACAGACACCAACAAAAAATTAAAAACAGAACAACGACAAAATGCCTGGACATGCTGCGCAGCAATGATGGGTCACACTTGGTATTTCGGAACCTCCTGGCCCTGTGTTACATTTCATACATCAGTGGAGATGAGCACCCTCCACACTAGGTCTTGGGAAGGCGCCGGCGGGAGGGACGCTAAGAGGCAGAAGCAGCACTTGTGAGCAGAGGGACAACTGTCTCACCCTCTCCTATTGAAATACTTTTCGGCAGTGGCTCGGGACAAGCAATGTGAACAATTTATTTCCAAAAACTGAGGCCAGTGTATACACCCGGAAGTGCCCATCGACACACGTACTTAGCCTTTTCGCAAACCCCCTGCACCCCCCCCCCCCCCTCCTGTGCCTACTGCTTGCAGCGAGTCAGCGTGGACGAATCCTCGTCGCATCCCGTATCCCCCAAACAGCAGTTCAGTGGTGTGCACACGAATATGCAGAGCCCCGTGCCTCAAATGGCCGCGTACCACAGCCCAGCTGCCCCAGTGGCCGCGTATGTGCCACGGAACAGCCCATCCCCACCGCTGGTGGCCACCTATGTCCCCAGCCCCCACGCGCTGCAAGCTCATAGCCCAACAGCTGGTCCAGCCTCAGACTGGAAACCCGCCCAAAGCCTGGGCATGGTGACGCGTTCTGCAGGTGTGCAATGCTGCGACGTAGCCCTGTGCTGCCTGTGCAACGTCGCTGCGTGCAACTGCCTGTGTGCAATGCTGCTGGTAACTGAGAACATTTCTGGTGTGTAGCCCGGTGCCGTGCTGCTCTAGAGCCCGGTGCAGTGCTTTTGCTGTGCAATGCTTTGTGCTGGCGTGTCGCCCCGTTGCAATGCTGCACAGTCATTGGCTGTGTGACCGCGCGTTCCTCAGACACCGTTACTGTGGGTGAACACGCGGTGCAAGGCAGTGCCATGTCCTCGAATGTGGTCCCAAGTCGACTTGACCGTGCTGAAAGGTGTGTGAGGGCTGAGGCGCGATGATGGCGAGGCTGTGATGTACACGCAGGAATGATGCAGGGTTCTGGTGGCACCAGCGCACACGGCGGCCCTAGTGCCATGTGTTCCGCCATCTTCAGGCAGTGGTGGCGGAGTTGCGGCTTTTGCGGCTCAGATTCGCTAGTTTTGCATCCGCGGTGTGGGTCCCCAGGCCCTATCTGCGGGTACCCCTGATCAGCCCCCCTATGGGCCCCCGCAGGTGAGGACGCAGCCGTTTTCAGGCCAGCATGAGTTGAAAAATCGACTTTTTGGGGCAACCTCTGATGACCTTTTGGGGCCTGGGGCCAGGATGGGCGGATCTCATGTCCTAGAGGCTCGGTTGGCCGCCTGGTATGGAGCACCCCGAAGTACACTGAGTGGCTCACCCGCTTGGTCACCTTCTCCCTTTTGCTGCCGTGGTTTGGTGCCCGCAGCCTATCTCACAGCCCCCAATTTCTATCACCTTTGGCAAGGAGCTTTGAAGAGCCCCGCCGTTGCCTCAGCCCCAGAGCCCGTAACCCTGGACCCCAGCCAGGCCATGGCACGTCGCATGTGCACATCACCAGATTCCTTTTTGTAACTCCTCCTCCCCAATTTAAAACACGTTTTACAGGTCGTTTGCCATCACCACAATATTTTCACAATGTCAAAACAATCTGTTTTGAAGGTTCTAATGCCTACGGCAAGTCCACCCAGCAACAGACCAGCAGTGGTCTTTAAAGGGCCAGTGGGCACTGTGAGGGGGGGCCTAATTGGTGACATGGTTCCCTGTGTACTCCCGTTGTGCCCTAACGACAACCCACTCTTGACCAAGGCAAACCGGTGGTCATTGAATGTCACTCCCAAAAGGCGAATTTTCAGCCAACCCATGCCGGCCAGAAAACTGCAAAGCCCTCACCCCAGTGGGGACAGTGTGCCCCAAAGGGGGGCCAGTGTTTTCCTTGAATCCGTTCAAATGAAGCTGGTGCAGCCCAAATTACAGCCCATAAGGGGCCCATGGACACCAATCGGTGGACCTGATTGGTGCTATATAGCTCCTCATGGGGTGAGATATTTTCTTATGGTCACCAATTGATGAAGCAACCCTGGCCCCAGGCCCCCAAGGTCATCAGAGGTTGCCCCAAAAACCCATGCTCCTCTGAAAACGGCTGCGTCCTCACCTGTGGGGGCCCATAGGGGGGCTGATCAGGGGTACCCGCAGATAGGGCCTTGGGCCATCGGTGAGGGTTTTGGAAGGAAACGGGTGAATCTGACATGGGGCAGTGACCGCGACAGGGCAACCAAGTTTTGCCTACAACGGTGCGAAATGCTGCAAAACGGCCATTTTTGGCGGATCTGGACGGGCCTAATTGGTGCAACAAAGCTCTGACAGGTTTGTATGTACTCTCACTGTCCCCAGAGGCAGACTCAAGCCTGGCACAAGCCCGGCCATACGTGCAGATGCATTCGCAGGTCATGCTAGAGCTACAGATGGTTAGATGTGCTTCTGACAAGCCCTCGCTCCTGTTGTGCAGTGGCTTCACAAACGGGCCCAACACCGGCTGTGAGCACCTCATCCCTCTCAACTCCGTCAGTGCCCTGTCAAGGCAGTCCTCTGCACCCTCGGTGTCGAGCACCCACACACCATCGTCCCTGGACAATCAGGTATGCTGTATGCTGCCCCCATGATGTGATCAGACAGGTTTCTCGTCTGCCCTATCAGGTCCGCGAGATGAATGGGGATGCAGGCCATCATGGAGCTCGGCACAGTGGGGGTTGTCCGAGCTCGGGAATCCAGTGTCCTGTGGTCTGTATATCCGGACCGCCCCCCCCCCCCCTCACCATTGTGTGTGTGTTAAATGTACGGCGTTGTTCAACAAGCTCCATCTTCCGGAGATTCCGTCCACAGCGTTTGTGTCCCGCCGGACGTGTCTACCATGACTCGAAAATGGTGCTTGTGGCTGCGCCGGGTGTCTTCCCGGCTTCCCCTTACTGCCTCCAAAAAAAGACTTGTCTGACAAGGATACACCGGTACCTCAGCAGATCACCAACCGATCAGTAGCTACCGTCGTTGTCCGATACGCTGAATCGCCAACCACCATTGAAACGTGCGCTCCCTCCCCGAGAGGTCTCAGGGTAAGACACATCAAAACAGGGGCCCACTCGGGAATCAGTGCGTCCTCTGGAGGTGCACCTGCGCCACAACACTGAGCGATCTGTGGAACACCAACATGCACACCTCAGCAGCGATCAGCGCGTGCCTTGCATGTTGTGGTTGCCCCCCCCCCCCCCCGCCCCCCAGCCATAGAGGCCCTAGAAGTGCGCTGTTAGTAACAAGCTGTTATGGACCCTCCCCGCCCCCACCGTACCTGACGTTCAAGGAGCCCCCGCCCCCACCGTACCTGACGTTCAAGGAGCCCCCGCCCCCTGTCCAACCCCGCGCCCCCGACTCCAACTCCCCTGTTATGATGATGGTCATGATGATGATGATGATGATGATGATGATGATGATGATAATGATGATGATGATGACCTTGAGAATGACACTGATGCATGCGTAAGATGGTTGTCATCCCCTAGAATGATTCCTTCCTCACCAGAGCTGCCATCCTCATCCAATGGCTTTTTGCTCTTCATCCCTCGTTGAAGACCTGGACCAAAATACATGCCATCCGTGCGACCGTGCTGCAGCCCCAACACATGCAGAGCCCCAGTATCCACAAGTGGATGCCGAAAGCACAGGTGCAATGCTTTTCCAATTACAACAGTTGTAAGGTTCAGCTGCTTTGAAAGGTGGGCATCATCAGCATCACCATCAGTATCATCATCATCAGATTCCTCTCCAGGGTTGGATTGATGTTGATGACGTGTTCTGTGACATGGTAGTTGATCTATCTTTCTCGTGTGGCTGGTGCTGCCCTACACTGCTAGTACCATTTCCAAGGATGAGGGGGAGCCCACCACCCCCCCCGCCGCCCATATGCCCTCCACCCAACCCACCCCGTTGCTCAGCATGTGTGCCCTGCCCCTGCTCGCCACCCCTGTCCCTGCTTGACCTCGACCCCTGCCCCCGTCACCGCTGCTCGCTCTATGTGTTGCATCCCTACAGCCACCGATGCATGAGCTCTTGGAAGGCCCTGGGGACTCCCCAGCACATTCTTTGGCCCTTGCCAGACCCCCAGTGCCCCCCAGCGACGTGTCCTCGCTGCCCTTGGGAACCGTTCCTGGCACCGAAGTCAGTCAGCCCAAGGGATTGCAGGAGCCTTTTGGCCCCGTGGCAGTGACACCGGAGCCAAATGGACCCCCTGTCGAGGCCGCGGAATGTACTCCGGGCGTTGCAGACGTGGATTCCGAGAAGGTAGCGTTTTTCCCAGGGCCTGTGCATCTTGAGCCCCAGAACGTGGCAAAACAGGCGTGACACGCCCGCAATCATTGATTGTCTCTCTATTGACTGTGGTCTTCGTGGAATGAGTTCATCCCAAGGGCCCTGAGACTAGACCTTTGCCTGAGGAGGGGGGAGGGTCGTTTTGGGGGCCTGCCGAAGCCTTGTTCCCAGGAGCTGTGTGTGTGTGTGTGTGTGTGTGTGGGGTGAAACCTCGGAGGAGGCAGGCACTTTTTGGGGCATGCACTGCTTTTGTCCTACCCCTACCCAGGGGGGGGGGTCTAGCCCAGGAGGCAAGCACCCACACTCCGCCATTGTGAGCTGTGTGGAAGATTTGTACAGAACAGGACGGACAAAGAGGGGAAACAGAACCACTGACTGCGTAATAACTGGGATCGAATCCACACCTCAGGTTTCTTGATTGCTGCATACCACAGCATTGACCACTCAACTACAGGGGTACGTCAGCCCCTGAAAAAGTTGATGATGTGTTAAGAAATTTCAAAAATGACCACTCCACTACCTCCCACATCCGCATACAGACCATAACACGTGGTTCATTGTCTCTACCACATGTGAAAAAAAATCCCTAGCCCACTGACTGAGGGTGGTGTTGGCGAAGGCACCTACAATTTCAAAAAAGGCAGGCCGGCCACCCCCCTCCCCCCCGAGGGTGGGTATCTGGGCCACTAGAAAAAAGCTTGGCCCTGACGGATACAAGTCTACTGTGATGACATCCTTCTGTTAAGTCATGGCTTCGAGCAGTTCATCAGGTTGGCCGGTATGGCGGCTGAGTTCCTATACCACATGGGCAGGGAACTGAATGTGTCCAAGTGTAAGGTACCCACGAGCGCCGAAGTTTCCTGAATTCCGGTACACCTTCACCCCTGGGCGACCCGAGTCGACCGCTCCACCCACCCACAACAGAGAGCTTTTCCTTGGGGGGGGGGGGGGCGAGAGAGCCAGCCCCTTCACTAGACTCCAATTCATGTTTCTCCTCTCACTCCCGGCCTGTCACGCCTCCAGGGGCCCTGAGTCAAGCCGCCCATCCCCCCCTCCCATCTCCAGTGGGACCCACTCTCCCCTCCCCAAGTGGCTTAGCACTGGTCTGCCGCACACCTCCTGAGCTTTCGTCCCTGCCCAAAGAGATCCCAGTCTCGAGTCTAAAGCCTCTGATGCACTCAGTGGACCTTGGTCATGCTGCGTGGCCATGTACAAACGCAGGAAGCCAGGGGTATCTGTTTGGCAGGTTCAGCTACTGCAACTATACATGAAGCAAAAGGAGGGAAGGGGAGGGGGGACAGCAGCATTTTCCAGAAATCTTTTTCTGAAGTTTTGGTTTTTCGCCACAGTAGCTTGATAAGCGAAAGGGGTGAGTGAGTTTTTTGGTGCCGGAGGCCAGGGGCGCATTGGTTTTCGAATTTTAGATGTCATGCTAGTTTTGGCAAACCCCGTGGTCTCTTTAGAAGGTCCAAATTCAGTGTTTTTTTTTGTCAAAGACCCCTCCCCCCTCATGTGCTTACATCTTGTGGTAGCATAAACGCCAAAGGAGTGCTTATAGCACTAGTGCACACACTATTGAATTGACCACTGCACTACACCGCATTGCAGTACATTACCCTGCCTTCATTTCCTTCCTTGCATTTAGCGTGATGAAACATTCTGAGCACTTAGGTGCCGTGGTTGGCACTAAATGATGCCATGCCATTGCATGCAGCCTGAATTCCCAAACAATTGGGGTTCTTTGTGGGCCAACAAGAACTTGATCATCTGTCTTATTGCTTGTTTCTTGCGCCGCATCAAGCACACTGCCCTTTACATCGCACGCTTTCACAGCCTCACAGCTGCTGCAATTTGGGGAGCAGTGTGTGATTTCCCCCCTTTTCATATGCGTGCCCTCTCAAAAGTGCTGTTCATCCCCGTGGGGAATGATCAAAGATGGTCTCGTGGCGTGGGCTGGTTTCCACCGCCGTGGAAAAAGCAAGTAGTTTTTACCAAATGGTGGAAAAATTCTGCTACAACCCACCCAATATGATGGCAAGAACGCAGTGGCCTAAGGGGTAAATATTCAGGATCAAGCCCCTCATTTGGGTTGTGTTGGCTCAAATTGAGTAATGTACACATGTGTAGTATCACTCTACTGTTGTCAACACGGTTGGTCACGGGCCATTTTAGTGCTACATTTTCTACCCCCGCCCTTCACAGTCTTTTTTAGACCCCAAAAGTAGCAAATATGGCATGACGTGCCAAATTTGAGAATTGACGCCCCCCTGTTGGAGATGCTAAAGATCTGTTCTAGTATACAAAAGGCTAGGAAATGTCTTTATTTCCTCCTTTTTCTCATGCATTGTATTGAATCTTGCTTGCATTTTACTAATCTTGATGCAGTGTGCAACCCGTCTGCAACATTTGACATTTTGGAACCCCATGGCCCTGTGTTGCCTTTCTCACATCATGAGTGATGGAGAGCACCCTTTGGACTGCACAATATGGGACAATAGCATGTGAAGCGTGTTAGCACTGACTCGGAGTGGGCACAACGAGGAATGTTTGTTGCAACCGTGAGCAAGTTGATATGCAAAAGTGAATTGGGAATGGCAATGTCTTCGGCATGGTGCACAAGGCCTTAGCATGGGATTCTATCCATATTTTGTTTTCCCTATGCCATGGGCTGTGTTTGTGTACGGGGGTAGGGCGAAGGGTTACAATGGGAACCAACCCGCCTTGGAAAGCATTCCACATACAAACTAAGCATTGGGAACTGGTTGCAGCCACCTCACCCCTTTTGGAAGTACGGCGACTATGTGTCGCCATTGATTTTTTGACAATGGTTTCCCGAAGTATGATGACACAGCCGTGAACCCATGGTAGTGGAAAAAGGGAACACGTTGGATTGGGATACATCGTGTCGCCGGGCTCGGCGCCCATGGCCTTGTAATGAGGCTAGGTGATGGTTGAGTTGGTACAAGATGAGGGGCAACACCATGGACATGCAACACCCGTTAAGCTGCACTTCGATGAGCAAGGCGAGGCCCTTGCTAGAGGATCATGGCACACATGTCTGTTGCAGGGTCGAGTCAAGGCCGTGAATACCACCAATAGGCCAAGGCCACCACGGTGGGAATCTGTTTCAACCGGTAAGGACAATTGCAACAGAACAAAACACGGCACCCTCTTGAAGGCCACACACTAGTTTGGCTGTAGCTAGCTTGCGGCTAGGGTCCTCACCAGAGTACTCTAAGATAACGTTTGGTGGCTTTGGGGCCGCACTGTTGTGGCGCATGGCAGGCAAGCCACCATGGCCCTTGCCACCAATGTCAAAATGAGGGTTGGGGTTGATTGGCCTAGGGCTTCTAGTAATGTGGCAACCGTAGCCTAGGTACATATGGGAGGGGGGGGCTCCTTGTGTACTGGAGCCTAAGAGTGTGAGTGACATACATACAAATATGTCATTGCGGATGTAGTGGCCACCCCAATTGCAATCATAGAGCGGACAATCACTGCAGAGTGCCGAGCCATCCATCCAATGTGAGCAGTAGGTAATAGAGGGCCACAGAGGTGGACCTAGGCTTAGGCATGTAGGAGGCAATGGCAAGATGTGGGGTACTGGTTGCAGACATGGCGGTACTAGCTCGGCTACGGGGGATAAGTGGCACTCCGTGGGGATGGACTTGGTGGCTACCACTTTCGGACTAGGTAGGCAAATGCCCACTTCACGGTGAGGATTGGTGCACTACATGTCATAGAGGTTTATTCCTTCTAGTTGTCGTAATGTAAAATAGTGTTCCAAATAGTACTACGTTGCAACGGCATCATGATAGGCACGGTCGAGGGCAATATTGGGATCGAGTGGCAGAGCTCCACATTAGGAGAGCAGCACCCAGGGGGCGAGAATGGAGAGGAGAGGAACCATCTAGATATGAGTTGATAGGCCCGGTGGCCGTGAGAGTGTGGGTGCGGGAGTTGAGGTGTGTGAGGAGACGTGTGGTGCCTCCAATGTGCTATGCAGGGACCCACAATGCAAGGTCGGCTCGGTGGCCCAGGTTGACCCTGCTGCGCCACCTGTGTGCGGCTGCCTACTTGCCCACTGCATACACTCAAGCCCTGTGCTTTCGTAGCTTGTGCGCCCAACTGAGCTCCCATTGTGTGGCCCATGCCCACGTATGCGGTGAAGCCTGCCACTCACAACAACGGCCTCTGCCGTCTACGTAAACCTAATTGTACTCCCCTCCCCGTGTGTCATTGACCTCGTGCTTCGCTTGTTTGCCACACTAGCAGCCCTTTAGTCCTACAACAAGTTGATCCCTACTAGTGATGGGGCTCTGCATGGCTATTCCGGAGGTGGTGGTGCCGTCTTTGCGGCCACTACGGTCCCATGGTGTGTGTCAAAGGAGTTGAGTTGGAGCTTTTTGAGGTGCACTAGGTTGCCAATGGCGATATTAGCTCTTGTGCAACAGCGCGTGAGGGAGACTAGCTCGGCGAGGTTGGGTAATGTGAGAGTGACAATCATTGGAGATGGCATGTTATTAATGGGTCTGCCCGTCCGTTTTGGTGGGACGCAGATGCGGTCCGAGAGGGTGAGGCAACCACCCACTACCAATTCACCCAGCTCGTACCCATCACCTCATATGTTGCATTGGTTCCAACATCCAGCCATGGGCGTAGTAAACTAGTCCTAAGTCAAGGGTCGCATGCAGAGTCGTCTCTAGCAGTGCATAGCGCATGGGCCCAAATCTCATGGGGCTTGGAGGAGATGGTGAAGGGCGGAGCTCTCTTCCCATTGTTGCTCTAGCAAGGCATCCGCTGAATCCTTTTAGGTCACCACTGCCATGCCATGCACCGATAGACCGGTGGCTATGCCTACTTGAAACAACAGCACCTTAGATGCTAGGCGGATGTCCAAGCAATATGCGAAGGCATTGCATGGGTGGGTAGGCTCGTTAGGCCTCCAAGGAGGAAATCAGAATGTCTTGGGCGTGGGACTTTGTGTGGGTGAGCGGGGAAGTGAGGACCACTTGCCTATGGGACTTGAAGAGGTGGGGCCTGGGACTTCCCTTTGTTGATGCCCATCAAGAAAGAGCCTAGGGAGAGATAAATCTTGGCGAGCCGAGATGAGGTGTAGCAATTGCTATACACCTTGTATGTGTGAGGTAGTGGAGCATAGCCTGTAGGCACTTGTCAAGGCTAGTGATAAGGGAGCTTGGGGATGTGGCGCACCACCACACGTGGTTGCTATGGAGTATTGGTTTGGTGGCTAATTGGGAGGCAAGTTGGTGACGGTGGTTGTTGTTGTCGGGGTCGAGACTGGAGTGTATCATGTCGCTACGTAGCAAGGCGGGCCGGTAATCACAAGCACTGGAAGAAGGGGGTCCACGTGTTGGTAGATCTCCTTTTGTAGGTGGCGGGAGTGCGATAGCGTGCTGCCTCAAGGTGCCCCCCGTTTCCGCATCACTACTATGACCCACAACCCCATGCTCTCCCTCCCCTGAGTCGTGCTGGACAACATGACCTCAAGCAACAGCTCAACAATGAGCAGCAACAGCTCTGACATGCAACATGCTTGACCCATTCCCCTTGATGTCCCCATAGGAGGGCTTGATAGTAAGCGAGCTCTCAGAGCCCCCCCATCAGTGGCCATCCTGGTACAACAGACTTCAGGGCAGGGAAGTGCTGTTGCACCTGTGCAGGGTACATTTGGCGGCAGGCAACCGGCAAGGTGTGTGCAGCCCAACTCACAAACTCTACAGATGGCCTAGTGTTTGACTCCCCAGTTCTGCCAAGGGCTCAAAGCACCGGTCACACACAAGACACCCCCCTCCCACACACACAACATACACGGTGTGCACGCCACATGCATGGCCTCCATACCCGCCTGTGCACACAAATCCCAAGAAATGTATGCTGCACCACCGGCTAGCACCATACCCCTACCCCCCATCCCATTTCAAGTTGTACCCCTACCTATCAGCCAACAGTCGAGTCCCCGCAGACGCAGTGGTTGTGGAAGGAGGGACAAACAGTGGGAGGACGTGGACCTGATTTTCTTCTTTATAGGCTTGGAACACTTTGTTGCTAGGGCCACTGGGCTGTCGGGGAGGTAATAGTGTGGGGAATGATGGTGTGGGCTGTGGTCCACAAGGTTTGCAAGTATACGGCTAGGAGTAGTGGGTAAGAGGCAAGCTAGCCCTACATGCAGGGCATGGTGTCTGGCAGAAGAACCCGCAAGCGGATGATCTCAGCAGGTGGGAGCCAGTAAGGCAGCATTCCTACCAAGTGTACTAGTGGCCAGATCAAGGATCTTGTAGTCCTTGGTGAGACAAGTGAAGCCTTGTGAGCAGTGCAGGGCTTCGACGGCTGCTGATGTGGTCGCCCAAAATGTTAGGGGGTCATGGACTGCTAGTAGAGGCCCAGATTTGGACTTTGGCTAAATTCTTGTTGGGTATGGAGAGGTCAATGGGCTTGTTGAGTTGAATGCCGCCGTAGGGGTGGAGGGGCTTGGAGGGGCGGGCGAGGGCACCTTTGGTGGCTGATGTGATGTTGGTTGTGGGGAGGGCGTCATTGGCAGTCCAATCCATTAGCCCTTTTGGCAATGTAGTCGTGTAGCCGGGCTAGCTCATCATTGGGGGCTCGAGTGGCAGCATCGGTGTTTGAGGAGCAGATGGGTGGGTGGGTGTCCTGTGCCTCCCCCAAAGCAGCCTCCCCCCCCCCCCCTTCACATGCCCCTGTCCCTGACCGGGAGCCATTGTCCAATGCCAAGACCCTCAGGACCTTCACATACACCTCGCCCAAGAGGGTGTGTGTGTGTTGTTAACCCTGTCCCAGTCACCTGCCCTCCCACATGCGCACTGAGTCAGCCGATGAATCAGACATCCCTTCCCCCCGCCCCCCCCCTCCCACTACCACGGCTGCAGTGTCCGCCGACCCTCAGCCTGAGCACAGACCCGTCAGGCCACAGCGTACCCCTATCACAGGCCTCAGAGCAGTTGTATCACAGCAGCAGCCAGGCCTCTGTTGAGGAGTGTGTCAATCAGATCTCCGGAGGGACTAAGAGCTCTGAGCCTGATGACTTTTCCAAAGAGTATTCCTCTGATGCTGAGACTCTGAGGTGTGGCCCCTTCCCCCTGTCCTTCGCATGTCCTGTTGGTAGATCACGGACGGCCGTCCTTTGTGCCGCCTGCCCTCTACCGCAGGGGGGCGGGGTTGGGTGTGGTTGGGACAGGGCCTCACACAGGCAAGGATTGCAGGCCTGCACGTCCGTCCCTGCGTGGCACTGGTCCCAAATCCTGGCGGTCCGGTTCCAAGGCCGAGCGGAATAGGACAGCCCCCATGGACCACACCGCAGCGTAGGTGAGCGGGAGGCGCCATTGTGGTGCCTGTGTGTGGGTAGTGTGTGCCCGGTGCTCCGGGCCCCGGTGGGGAGGCTGGGGGATCCTGAGGCTGAGCCCATCAGGGGAGATAAGGGCCAGGGCAACGCAACCTTCAGGTCACAAAGACAAGCTACTAGGCTGCCCCACGACTGCAGTGGCACGGGGGCGGTTGGGGCTCGAGGTCCGACCGGGGAGGTCCCACACTCCTTCATTGCCGCGTGGCACAGGTGGTGTTGCCTGTCGGCTGGGGGCAGCGTCCCATGGCCTGTGTGAGCCACTGAGGTAGTGAGGAGGGGTCCCAGGGTACGAAGAGTGCTTCCCTGCCCTGGGGGCCTGCCAGAGACGATCCTATGCTACACAGCCCAGGTAGCCAGGGGCCAGAGGGCATACCACCTGAATGGCCCCTCCTTTGCGCAGGTGGGGGGGTTTGGGAGGCTCAGTCTCTGTACATGACACCCCCCCGGTCTCTACCCCTGCGTTTCCAAAGATGGATGGCCTGAATGGGGCTGGTGCTGGAGCTGGGCCACAACATATGACTCCAAATGGTCAGCACCATCCTGGGGCTCATTTTGGAGCGTAGATTCCAGGGTCTGCCCCCGTAAGCCCCCCCAACCCCCCACTCCAACGAGCTTCGCAAAGATACTTCGGCGGAGGGTCGGTGTAGACCGGGCCTGGGGAGGCCCCGTCCCTCTGCACTGTACCCTCTGCCCTGTGTCCTTTGTGACGTGTCGCCTGCCCTGTGCCCCTGGGGACCAGGGTTTCAAGCGACCTCCCGACCATTTTTTCTTCAACCTTCGGTGCATTGTGACTTCTTGTTGACCCCCTGCATGGGGACTGGGCCGTTGGGCGGCGGCGACGCTGTGCCCGTGCTCAGGCGCCTTTGTGCACTTTACCCTGTGCCTTGTTTCCTGAGGCCTGTGCAGTCTATTGGAGCGATCCCTTGTGCCTACCCTCTGCCCCTTGCTTTGAGCCCTGTGCCGTCTGCCCTCTACTTCTGCCCAATGCCCCACGCCCTATCAAGCACACGCTCGTGTTGATATTCTCAACAGTGTTATCCGACTGGGGGTAGGGGACACGTCGTACAGGTACAGAGGGCAGGCCGATCGATAGGAGGTGGGCACAGGGCAGAGGTCACAGTGCACGAGGCACGGAGTGGGCCCCATGCCCCATTCTGATGACACCAGTCTGTGTGTATGCAGCCCTCGGCAGCCGAGATGGCCATGGTGTGAAAGGATCCAGGTGCCCCATGGCCCAGGCACCACCGCCATAAATGCCTTCGAATGACAACTTTTGAAGGAGGTGCCCCTGCACCTGGTCTACTCAGCCTTTATGACCCCGCTCCCCAGTACAACCACCTAGTCCTTCGCTCAGCTCCCTTAATCATCTTTTCCCCCCGGTCCAACCCCCCCCCCCCCTCACCAAGATCCAACGGACAATCCTCAGGGGAAACATCAAGTGTTAGATTTTCGGCCCATCTTTGGGACACAGACCATAAGGTCTCAGACCCCCTCCCCCCAAACTCTAACCACCACTCGGGGGTACTCCATGTGCCTCTGCCTATGGGGGCCAGAAGCTTCCGTGGGGCAAGCATTCCATGCGTCTCTGCTCCCCATACCCCTGCAGCTCTGGGTCGGGTGTGTTGCTGGCTGGACGTACCGCCATTCAATGCCCTTCGTAGGTTAGGAGACACTAGTGGCCAGTACTGCCTGACTAGGCCTGTCTCTGCCCTTAGCACTTTGCCGACTGCCCTCTGCCCATTGCAATCGACCTGAAACCCCCTCCCGCCCCTCAAAGGAACCACCGCAGGGAGAGTCCCTGAAAGAGGGACACGAATCCAATTCCCCAAGCACAGCACTGAGACTTGCCTTGGAGCTGCATTCACCACTGTCGCCTGGGCCCGGGGCACCTACTGCGATGAGATCAGGGCAGAGGGCATATGGCAGCCTGCACAGCTTCGATGTCGTTTGCTCCCATCGTCTCAGGGACGATGGATCTGTCAGAGACAGGGGAAGGGTTGGTTTTGAGGTTGATGGCTCAGATACATCCGAGGACTCAGATATGGATGTATCTGAGCAATGCCCTGCTCCTTCGGAGTGGGAAAATTTGGCGTAAGTTATTGTTGTGGTTGGTGAGGGCTGAGGGACCTGCTGCCCGTGAGGTCTGAGGTCTTTTGGCAATGTAGTCGTGTAGCCGGGCTAGCTCATCATTGGGGGCTGGAGTGGCAGCGTCGGTGTTTGAGGAGCAGGTGGGTGGGTGGGTGCAGCCTCCCCCCCCCCCCCCTTCACATGCCCCTGTCCCTCACCGGGAGCCATTGTCCAATGCCAAGACCCTCAGGACCTTCACATACACCTCGCCCAAGAGGGTGTGTGTGTTGTTAACCCTGTCCTGAAGGTAGGTGGAGAGGGAGGAGGCAGTCGAAAGCATATCGCAAGGATCGTTTCAGGTCAAAGAGTCACAGGCTGAACATCGATTTGACGTTTTTTTGGATTGGTCATGCACACCTCAGAATACATTTCCATGAGGCCCCCCACTCCGCGTGAACCAAATCCAGAACATGATGAACATGTTCTCGATCGAGGGCCTGTGCGTTGAGTCCCAGATGCTGCCAACGCTTTGTAAACGTGTGGGTTAGGGCACAGCAAGAGAGCGTGGGCAACAGGACAGCCACGGCAAGAGCACACACCTCACCTCCAAATCACACAGCCCCCCCCCCCCACCCATACCTGATTTGGGCTTTGCAACGAGACGTCCAAGACGGGGGTACATCATGTGGCGGGAGGTCCACTCGTTCACAGCCCCTGCCATTTTCCAGGCTCTGTCTCTGTATCCGTTGCGTCTTGTGATGAGCACGAGGACGAGGAATCTCTCGTTTGTGATGCCGCCAGAGAACACAGACCACACATGGCGTGAGGGCTCCCGAGGCAGGCCTCCCATCCGACGTCATGAGCGACCCAGGGAACAGGGGTCTCCAACAGATCAGACCCGAGCCTTCAGATCTGCAGCGCCCAACACGATCTCACGCCCTGTGTAGGTGCGATGACAGCCAGCGCAGCCCCACCTCTGCCTCGCTGGCACCGCTGGGGCTGGTGTCCCCCATGTCCGACGTGCATGCTCTGCACTCCCCCAACACTGGGGCGTACCCTCTGCGCAGCCCTCTGCGCAGCCGATCCATCTCCCCGACGTCCACACCCACGCGGCACACGGCGGAGCGTCCTCAACCCGGGTGTGTGTTTGGGCCGGACCTCGGTCTGTCTGTGTGCCCCGTGCACGCGGTGCCCCCCTGTCCACGCCGAGTACCCATTGAAGGCCCTCCGTGTGCTCTGTGTACGCCTTGTGGGCACCGCCGTCTGTGTGCTTTGTGAATCCCGCTGTCCGCCCTGTGCACTGGCTGTCGGGGGGTCAACTCCCTGCGACATGTGCCGTACCGGATACACAGGGCACGCAGCGTTCATAGTGCATCAGTGCATTCGCAGGGCATGCAGGGCCCTTCTTAGGGCACACACGCGCATGTGGATGCCCAGTGTCCCCTGTTTATGCCGCGCGAATGATCTGTGACTGCCCGCCCAACGACTGCCCTGTGTGTACCCAGTATGCCATGTAATCCCCTTCGTATGCCCTGTGAAAGCCCCCTCTGATGCCCGGTGAATGCCCTGTGTATGCCCTTTGTAGGCCCGTGCGCCACCTGTGTATGCCTCGTGTATGCCTTGTACTGTCTGTCGTCTGTCTGTCGTCTGTGCGCCCTGTGTGTGCCCTCTGATGCGCCCCGGGAATGTACACCCTTCGCCTGAAGGGGCCAGCAGCACAAAACAAACAGACAGACCATCAGACCAGTAACAATACCGAGGCGTCTCATCATGTGCAAGTTGAGGCCTGTCAAAGACCAAGACAGACCCCATCAATCAAGCAATCAATCAAACTCTGAGCGTCGAGGGACGCCGCCACTCACACCAACTCCATTGGGTAGGGCCGACAGAGGGCAGGCAACAAAAAAGGGCAACTAAACCGGCGAGAGGTACGCGATGAGAAGCACGCCCAGGGCATTGGCATCAAGAACATGCACAAGAAGGGAGCAGAGAGAGTATCGGCCCCACAAGCCCAGCTGCAAAGCCAAGGCAACACAAAGCCGAGAGATGCCCGTCCCCCATCGCACCGGGGCCAATCCGGGCCAGGGAAGAGCAACAAGGCAAGGCAGGCAAACGGAGCGCATGTTCAGGGCCCACGGGACAGACACAGCGCCGCGCAGGGCGGTGCTTTGCGGTGTTTTTGCCCCCCCCCCCCCCCTGCGCTGCGTAAGAGGAGGGCTGAGCACTGTGCTGCGTCGTGCACAGCGCTGCATTCGATCGATCCGCGACTTATTGCGGACTGCCGGCGGCCAAAAAGGCGTGGTCCGTGCACGAGAAGGCCGACGTGCTGCGGGCGTTGACTCAAGGGTCTACGCAGGTGTGTATTGCTGTACCTCCCGTTTGGGCGCTGTGCTGCACCCGTGAGCCTTGGGACATGCATTCAATTCTCACCCACAACCCCATCCCCCCCCCATCCCCCTCCCCCACAGCTGATCTCAACAAACGGATCACTGAAAAGACATCGCACTGCGCACAGGTTGTATTACACGGTAATCTGCCATGACCCTAACCCTCTCCTCCCGCTGCCGTGTGTGTTTGTGTGTTTTTCTTTGGGGGGGGGGGGGGCAGTCGATGTCACACCGCTCCCTTTCACCCTCTCTGTCCTGCCCCCCCTCTCCTGCAACCCCTTGTGCAATCCATCGGTTTTACTAGTACGGCCGCTGAGGGGGCCCCTCACGCCTGAGTTTGCCCATGTGTCAGTGTTCGGAGCACCTAGAAGTTGCCCGAATCGGCAGTCAGGGAGGGCACTGGCTCGTAGGCCGCCGGGTGTGACGTACTCTGTCGATAAGTCGTTCGTGGGCCGCGGAAGGGGCCTCTTTCTGCTGAATTTTGTCCAGTGATCGGCGCCCCTCTCCGAGTCCCAGAGGCGGTTTCATTTTGCAGGGACTTGTGAGCAGTCAAGAGCCTGTGTCCCATATGCCACACACACAAACCATGTGTCTGTGTGGCCCGGGGGGCAGCTGCAACCCTCCTCCCCCTCCGCCTTCATCACATGCAATCGCTGTCCTCTTCTCTTCTTTGCACTATCATATCATCCATTATATTTTCTTTTTGGCATTGTCCTGCGCCCTCTGTCCCTGCTGACACCCCCCCCCTCTCAGCGTGCACGCAGCACGAGAGATGTTCATAGGGGTAGGGGACAGGACAGGGCAGCTGTTTCTGAGTGTCTTTTTTTTTTTTCTGTGAAAGACGCCGATGCCGTGTCACTGATGATGTTCATGGCTGACATTTGCTTTACGCTCCCGCTTTGTGCTGCAGCGGTACAGGGGGGTGTCTGAAGCATACGCTTCCCGCAGCCCTGCCTGGGGTGTGTGGGGGAGGTACGTTCCCCCGCGCGTGGGTGTGGGTAGGATGCCCCCCCTGTCCCGCACCCAAACCTGCCGTGTTTTGCCCATGACCTAACGATGCACTGTCTTAAATGAGGTCTGATGACGTATGGTCACTCTATGACTGGCACTGCAATGGGGTGTGGCAGCCCCCTCCCCGCCTCCAAACAGCCCTTGCCCGTGATTCCACCCGTTTCGCATTGTGTGCCCGTGACTTTGTGGAACTTGGGACCTCTGGGCCCCGCTTCTGCATGGCTCCATGCCTGCCGCGACGGGCGCCAAGTCCCATCGATGTCCCCCCAATGCATTCATTTCCTTTCGTGCAGCAACGCAAAGCCATCCAGACCGAAAAGCGGATGATGCGCAGCGTGTCGCAAGGCGCTGTCCGCCCCAAAGATCCGTCCCGCGATGCCTGTGCAGGTGACGGGGTGGGTGATTCAGGAAGGGCAAGCCAATCCCTGATTGGGGGCTTCACTGACCCCCCGCCCCCCGGTTCAGATTGCACAGATGTAGTGGCATGCATTGATGGCCTCATCCCTATGGGGCGCATGGTAAAGGTTTTAGAGAGTAAATGACAGAGGCCAATGACAAGAGACCACTGAAGACATCTGGTGGTACGTTTGAGGAGGGCAGGCATCATGCAGGGGCTGATTGTAGACCATGATGGTGGATCATGATGCATCATGGCGGCCAATCATGATGCATCATGGCTGCCAGCATGTTGTTGATCATGGCCGTCATATTACTGACGGTTGATCAGGATCGAAGTCATGTTTATGAAAATCACTTCCTGAGCTATGCCTCACTTTGAGGTGCGTTGCCACCGGCACTGTAGTGGTATTTCTGCCAGGGTCTCTACTGCATCCCCGTCAGTCATCACTCACTCTCATCTGCAATATAAGGACTGGTTCCCAATCTCTGTTGATAACAAATGCTTTCACTTTGCCCCAGGCATGTATTAGAACGACCCCCTCTTCCCCCGGAACCCCTCCCCTTGTAATGCACTATCCAGGCCAGAAAAATTTTCTTGCAGCCTGTGGCTGCGGACACCGTCCATCATGTCTTCTGCTCTGTTGCAGGCCATAGCACGGAGCGTTTTCCTGTTTTGAAAAAGGGATTGATGAATGTCACCACCAAGGATCTCATCAAAAGTGTGATGAATTTTCAGTGGACAGATCGTGCTAGTGGCAAAGCCAAAGCCATTGCTTTCAGTCAAGCACAGAAGGCTGTGTCTTCCCTTGCTCGCATTACACCTGTATCACAGCAGAGGGTGTTGAAGAACCGTAGCACACAATTGCACCCCAAAACTGTGTGTAGCTTGCTGGACATTCATATTCAAATGCTCCAGTGTTCATTGCATTCCTGGTTCTTTGTGATTTCGTCATCATCATCCAGGACTGTGCAGTCATCATCCAGAAGCCCCCAAGAAATAACAGCAGCCCTCCAGGAGCCTGCAGGAACTGTCAGCAACGATCCAGAAGCGGCCTGGAAGTAACAGCGACCATTTGGAAGCCACCAGGAATTAACAAGAAGCACCCGGAACCCTCCAGCGTTTGACAGTTATGGCAGGAGGGGGGTCAGGCCAGACCCCCCTCCCATCCCCCTCTCCTAATACATGCTTTGCCCCATTTTTGGACCTGACAGATCCGGCAGCCGATAGAATCCAACACCCTCGAAATATGACACACAACGACACCCCCCCGCCCCCAGTTGTTCCCAGACCTCTTGGGATGCTCAGATAGGTGTTTGGCGCCCAGTTTGAGCCCGGTTTGGCGCGGCAAAGTCTGAAAAAGCCTTGGAAATGGGCCGCACTGGGAGCACCGCTGGCGAAGGAGCTCAGTTCACAGGCGTTTGACCGACGCTTTTCTGAGGATCCGGCCCAGCCTTCCTCTTGACTGCGGAACGCCAGGGGCACCACCGGATCTCTCCTCTTCTTCGGATCCTGCGCTTGTGGGCCCCGGGCGTACCCATGCCGCTCCACTCCGTCTGCAGAGGGCAGTGCACTTGCCCGGTGGTTCATCGGGCGCACCCTGCGGACGAAGGACGTGGCCTTCTCACAAAACGAGACGCAAGCCTGCAACCTCCGCAACGAGTGGCGCACTGTGGTGTGCACCCCCCACCACCACTCCAGTGCTCCCGGAGGTACCTGTGGTGCAGGACAATGTGCTGGCCGCTCCAGGAGCTCCAGGTTCGCCGTGGGGTAAAGGGAGCACAGGCTGTCCTGCGGCAAGTCCATGACAATTGCCTCTGGAGGTTCCGAGGGTGCACCCTGAGTCAAGGCAGAGGCGCGTACGAAGCAATGCATTGTGATATACCTGAGGCCTGTACACGCCGCGGCACGCCCGGACAAACATGCAGATCTTCAATGGTGACGTGGAGGGTAGATGCATCTACAAACACAGAAAAGCGCCCAAACCAGCTGCAAAAAAAACCTGCAGAAGCAGTGCTGGTGTGAGACTGCAATGCGGCCGATGCACAGCACGTTGGGGTCAGAGCTCAGGATTTGCAACAATTCAAGCCGCGTGCCGTGACGGCCTGCTTCAGCATGCCTCAGGTCTCAGCCCCAGCCCCAGCCCCAGCCCCTGCTGTGCACCACCTGACCTGACCGCACGCGCGGGCAGGCCCCAGTCCCACGGGTCCAGTCCTAGTCCTGGTCCCAATCCGAGCCTCCTGTCTGCCGCAGATGTCACGAACTCGGATGCGGGTGGGGGTGTGGAGGTGGGTGCTGAGGCTGTGGTGCAGCGGCACTACGAACTTTATCTTCCGCGCCGGCATCGTCAGTGCTCAGTACGACGCTCTGGAGCAGCCCATCGATATTTCTGAAGGTACCTGATGTTGCGTGCGGGGCCGCAGGGCCCCACGACGCTTAACACGGGATATTGTAGGCCCGGGGGGCCGGTGTTCCGAAGCCTTTGTCAAGCATGCACACCCTCACAGTAAGCCCGGCCCTGCCTTTTTGCATTACAGGGCCTGTGGCGGTGGATGCACGTGACTTACCTTTCCCGGACGGGGTGGGGGGTCCTGCCGGAAGGGGGGAGGGTAAGGGAGGCTTGAGCCGCGATCCATCAGTCCATCAGGGACGCTGTGGTGGGAGCGAAGGGGAGAGGGAGAGGGAGACAGAGAGGGAGAGTGGCAGTGAAGTGGAGAGGTAGAGGGGGGGGGCGGCAGGAAAACAGAGAGATGGGAGTGGGAGTGGGAGACGGAGACCGACAGCGGGGGTTTGTGATGGATACTACGGCTTTTACCGTGTTCGGCTGCCTGCCCGCTGTCTATTTGGAATGGAGCTTCCAGTGGGTATTTGTTTGTGCTTTGATATCGTGGTCTCTCTCAGCTCCACGGCGAGAGGGAGGGAGAAGGAGAGGGAGGGGATTTGGATTCGCTGGCGCAGAAGAGCCGCCTCAGGTGCTCGATGACGTTCCCCAACGGGAGCGCGATGGTATCTCCGACGACTTTGCACACTGGCCGGCCCATGCAGCACCGCCGGCGACGGGGAGGTGGGGGGCCTCGACTCACTGTCATTGCCCACCTCTCAATTCATGCGGCGGTGCTGCTGATCTGGGCGGCTGATGGGTCCTGTGAGCTGCCGTCAGTGCAGTCGAGGAGCCGTCCAACCCACCTTGTTGGTCCCCCCAGCTGGGCCCTGTGCTGCGTGCTCAGGGCAGTGAGGGGGGGGGGGGGGGGCACTTACAGGCCACTGCACTTCGCCTCAACACAGACGGATGGCGAGTCACAGCGCCGCTGCCTGCTCAACATGGCCTGCGACTACTGATCACCCGCAGCCTGCACCTGCGCACGAGGCCTCAGCCCCATCGGCTTGATCTTCGGTGATTGATCTTTGGTGGGCTCTGACCCCACCCCCCGAGTCGGGGATGGTTGGGGTGTGGCAGCCCAGCGCCCCCCAATGCCCGTGGCCACAACTGGGTCGCCGCGACCGGCACGTGCACAACGGAAGAATGGTCACTGAAGCGACGTCATGGATGTGACTTGGGTGTCTGCCCGCGCCGCCAGTGACACGGGGTAGTCCAGGCAGCGGTTGCAGCACGTATTGTCAGCCACAGCAGCACGGCGCCCCCTGGGCAGGAGTCTTGTCGCGCTGGGTGAAGCCGGGCACACCCGCCAACTGGAAGAGAGGCGGGGCGGTGAGTGGGGTCGGCTGTCACCCGTTTGAACAGAGAGAGAGGGCGAGGGCGAGGGTGAGCGGACGATAGGCAACGAAGCAAGGGCCTGGAGAGAGAGGCAGGCAATGCATGCAGGCCAAAGCAGCAACGGCCACGCAGGAAAGAGCGTGCACATGCGGATGCGCCCGCCTGTGCCAGGCAGAGCGAGGGCAATGTACAGCACGGGGATGGATGGCCCCGCACGGGGGGTGTCCTGTGTCCCGTGTCCTGCCCTGTACCCTACACCCTCTGCCTTACACCCGGTGCCCTGCCCCCTGTGCTTTGCCCCTGTGCCCTGCCCTGCGCCGTATGCGCAGACGGGATGTTGCAGAAGGACGTGGACAGTCCCCAATGCCCCCCCCCTTGTCCCTTTTATCAGGCATCAATCAGCACGGGTCATTCGGGACCAGCCGCAATGGACAGTCGTTGGATAGTTGGCCCCGGGACGTCAATTGTAAGGACATTGAATTGCAATTCATTGTCGATATGGTGCCCGCTCGCCCTCTGCAGCGTTGTGATGTGTGACCGTGGCTGTGTCTGGCGGTCTGTGACTATGTGCGGCGGTCGCTGCCTGTGTGTGACTACGTTTGGCTACGTATGGCTCTGCCCGTGTGACGCTCCATGCGGTCGAACAATTTCTGCATTGTCTTGAGCCAATTGCGCTTCGCTTAGCCGAAGCGCCGTCTCCCAGACAGTGCTTTCAGCTGTGCCCCAGTCGAAACCCTGTGGCCCATCCCCATATCTTCAGGAAAATCAAACGCTTGAGATTTCCAGGCCAATGTACAAACCCTACGTTTGCACAAAGTTCGATCATCCAGAGGTTCGGTTGGCCGCATCTCTAATGGGGTCGTCCACTCACGTCAAAATCTTGTCTGTGGTATGTACCTGCTGTGCCGTATCCAAAGCTCTGAACGCAAACTGTTTGTCAAGGCCCACAGCCCCGGCACAGCGCACAATGGCCCCTACAATACGTCTCAACCGCAACGTGCATCACACTACGCGCTGTGTAACAGGGCCCCACACCGTGCGCTCCAAAGCAACCCCGGTGGGGGGGGGGGGGGGTGGCTGCAGGGGTGCGCATGGCGGGGGGCTGTGGTGCGCACAGGCTCCACAGACGCATATCTCTCGGGGACAGACAGAACATGCCAACTTCGTGGGTTTTGGCACTTTTCGGCATTTTCTACAATTGCTTCCATGTGCAAACATGTCGTCACCTGGGGGGGGGGGGTGGTATGTGTATACTTTTTGAAATCTGCAAGAAAACGCCATTTCAGAAATGTATGGGTTGGGGGGGGGGGTCACAAAGCGTGAAATGTTGAAATAGTGTAGGAATTGTGCTTTGCAAATCTGCCGACGCATACCCCGGTACGGTACGAAATATTTCGTTCGATGACCCCTTTTTCTGGTGTACTTCTGGTAATTGTTGTATTTGACGTTCTTATCCACATCAACGTCAATGCATGTGGCCAAAAATTCATGTTGCGCAGCCTTGGTGGGGTGTGTCTTTCGATCCCAAAACTGGGCAGCAAAAGCGGTGGCCTCAGCGGTCGTCAGAATGTCGTGCTCCTTGTGGGTGCATGAAGGTTGCTGTGAACCGGTGGTACAAGGCTTCTTGGCCTGCCTGGCAGGCTCCTGAGTCACCTTCCTCCAGGTTTCACCCCCAGAGCGTGCCCCTTTGCGAACCAAAGGCTTTTGTGGTGCATCTAGGGAAGCAACAGCCCGTGGAGTGAATTTGTATGTAGACATGGTAGTTGCCTGTTGACAAAAAGAGGCAGCGAGCAACACAGGCACCGTCCAAAATGGACGAAAATCTCGAACATGTCGTCAGTACAGCATGCAGACCCAGGGTGTTCCAAAAAGCCCCTTTCAAGGGCTTTCTGAATATACCCCACATACCCCTACCTCCGGAACACCCAGTGGGCACAAATAAGGCAAGAATGACGGTGACCAGCAACAACCCACGAAGCTGGCATGAAACCCGCCGTCCCTGAGAGATATGTCTGACCTGAGTTGAGAATGCGGTCGTGGGTAGCACGGGGTGTGTTTGTTGGCTTCCCCTGTGCACTTGTGAAGCCGAGGCCCAACCGGAGTTAAGAGCCTTTTTGCGAGGGGAAGAGGTCCGGGGTCAGGGGGTTGGATCTCACGGGGAGACTCTCCACGTGGCACGTATACTTTGCTGCGTGCTGACGCACTGCCCACCGCATCAGGGCCCCTTGCTATCAGCTCTGCATGTGGATCCTGTTGCCTCTGTTTCCCTCCGCTGACGGTGCGGGTATTATTGCACACTCTGTGTGCCGTGCGCAGGGGGTGTGTTTTCCATAGTCCATTGCCCAGTCCGTGTGGTTTGCGCAGTGCGTGCGGTGTGGTCACCTACACGTGTTCTTTGCGGACGCTTTTCGTTCACTGTACCCTCACTGTGTAATTTTCGGGGGCTTGTTGAATGACATCTCATGCGCACGTTATTTGCCCCAGGAACCACGTGCCCTCCTCTTGTCCCCTTCTCTTTAGGTTCACGACGACTAAACTCGCTGTGCCGCAGCCGCTTGCGCACGAAGAAGACCCTTGTCTCGAGGTGTATTGAGATACTTCCCAAACGGTATTGCAAGGCGGATGACAGTAAGACACACGGTACAAGGTTCTGTGGAGCTAGTCAGGCGCGATGGAAAACGCGAGACCTGCTTACAAAGAGAATCTCCCGCAGCATGCGGAGAAACGGAATGCTACTCTGAAACACACACTCGAATGGGAACACCACTAACTCAAACGCCGCATCGCTGGCCAAGAGGGCAGCATTGAGAGTCAGAGTGCGGGGTTGGGGTGGCGATAAAGGATGGATGTCATGGACGTCATCTATGGGGGTAGGGACTGTGTGAGAGGTCGCCTGTGCTGCCTCAAGTTGTGTAACCCCTGTATAAGTCCTGTGAGGGCCTGGTGAGGGGACCGGGATGGGTTCAGTGGGGCATCGTGCAGGATGTATCCCACTGAGCTGTGAGGTATGGTGTTCACGGGTATGGTATGCTGGACGGCATCCGGCTGGGTCGCGCCTGCGCATCACCAAGCGTACAGAATGCAGGGGCTCGTCACGTTTCATATTCCCGAGCTGTACAGCATTTGGGGGGGCGGTGCCATCTGGAGCAGTGACGAGGTGTTATCAAAGAGCGCATGACGCGAGGGTTGTATCCGGCTGAACCGTTTTTGCTGGTCCACATGGCAGCAAGTCGGATGCGACCGCCACGAGTATAAGCCCCCCTTCCACCTCGCTGCTGCCCGAGAGCAACTCTGTGGAAAGGTCCACTTTGTCAGAGGTATGGCTCATGTGTGTGTGTGTGTGTGTGTGACCAGAGACACTGTATATTCTTAAAAGCGGGCGGACACACAGACGCACACACATATTTCCAAACCCATGTCTTGGGAGAGGGTATTGTCCCTGGGCTCAATCATACAAAACTCTACGGCACTGTGGTGCACTGTCCGCGTTTCTTAGCGCGTTTCCAGCCCCATCGAAATGAATGGAATACAGTGGCACAACAGGTCCCCGATGGGACCCAACCCCACGCCAGGACTCGGAGGCGGCAAGACACACAGCGCGGTGGCACACCCCCTCCCCAGGGAGGGGGCACAGTGTGCACGTGCAGCCACCGAACACACTTGATCACGCATCAGCAAGGCGGGTTCCAGTCCCAAGCAGGGACGGTGTCTCAAGCCCATTGCCTTTGGCTGGGCGAGCTGTGCAAAGGTCTGAACCTTCTGATCTTTATATTGTCCTGCAGGTCTATGTTGACTGAGTTCCTTAATATTGCACCCAACCACACACACACACACACACACAACCCTCTACCACAACAGGTTCTCTGCCCGACCCAGTGTGGCCGGTAATCCCATATATGAGCTGACCCCGCTGACCCATGCTGGTGTCCCTCCGTAATATGGTTCTCCCCTCCCAACCCCACACACATACACACACTTGCGCACAAACACACACACAGACATGCGCAGGAGGTTGTCACCTAGGAGCACTTCGTCAGGGACGGTCGGGCTGCCCACTCGCCTCAGCCGGGTTGCCTTGATGTGTCCGGGTTGCCTGGCATTGAAAGAGGTCCCTGCAACAATCAAATAGCAGAACTCTGTGAATCTGCAAGACATCACACAAAATGCGCATTACCATGAAACTTGCTATACCGGCTCTTGTAGTGCTGCGTGCCACAAGTTTCGACAATCCATTCATTGCGGTGGGTAGGATTGTTTCTCGCTTCACTCAACGACAGACTTCCATTCAATGCCCAGTGCCACCGCCTTCATCGCACGATTTTGATGATAGACGATAGTTGGGGCATCGCCCAAAGTGCGTGGGGTCATCTCTCTACCCTCGTACCACGACAGCAATCAGCCCCTGATTGACTCTTCGGTGGTCGTTTTGTTTTTTGGTCCTGCTCGCCGGCAAGGGGCGTCATGGACGTCCTTCAGGGAGAGCACCCGTCAGGAGGGAGGTCCCTACCGCGTTGTAGTGATTCAGGTATTTTGAGCTGGCTTTTGCCTGACAGCGAGGCCCAGGTCCATACCAGAGTAAGAGATGCCATGTTCCTACAGCGTTCGTCACATTGTTTGTATACGCTGCCTCAACCCTCAGATCTGGCCCCCGCCCTCCGATTTGATTGTGTATCGAGGCAGAGCACATCAGTCATGATGCGGCCAAAGGCCCAACGTTCTGCCCTGCTTTTGTGACAACAAAAGTCCATCTGTGGAAGTCTTGGTGCAGGCGCTCCCCAAAGGCACCATAGGCCATGCAGCCCCATTTCATGCTAATGTATTGGGGGTTAGACCTGTGAATTTACACATTGCAGGACAGACGATCATGATGGACCCGACCTCAGGAGGAAGCCTCACTCGGTTCGGAGGATGAAAGCAACATCAATTGTGTTCCTCCCCTACCCACTTACCCCCTCCCCTTGGGCCCTGGTTTAGGACAGGCACCAAAGATGGGGATCCGGCCGAACTGTGCTTCTTTTTGCACCATGTTTTCTGTGGTGCTGTGTTCGCAGCATTTGCGCACAGTGCGTATCAATGACCTTGTCCAAAGAAGGAACCCAATCAGTTTCTCACGTCTGTAGGGGACCTGGACAGTATCCTTGTCCTTCTCTGCCGCAACCCTCATATCCCACCCCATAGTCCAATTTGATGGTTCCACCACTCAAGTTGCTTTGCTTTCCAACACCCGCCTCTGTGATACCATGACATATACCCAGTATCTAATCCAATCCCTCCCTGTCCATTTCTCTGACCTTCAAATGTACACCCATGCACGATTCTGCTGCCATGACAAGGTGGCTGAAAGACCATCCTTGTGGTCAGCATCCCAGGTAAATATCCTGCAGTACGTTTTGGACTTCTCTCAACTGTATTTTGAGTGCAAATATCTTCTTCCAAGACTCAGGTGGCACGCCATACGTTCGTGGCTGGAATGAAGCATGCACTCAAGCTTCTGGATAGTGTCAGTACTATGTCGATGACTATGTTGAACAGGCCCATGTGACTCATGCAGGAGCATGCAAAAATACAGGGGCGCAGAATATATGAACAAATGCCTGATGTGATGGGCCCATGTTTTTCCTTCTGGTAGCAGCCATTCCAATTTAATTGTAAATAATGCACCCAGAAATTGAATCAGGACCATCTTGTTCATTGATTTGTACATCTGTATGGAGTCTGACAGTGGTTTAATTCTCTTGTTTATGCACTGGACATCATTACCCCCCGAGGTGCAGCTGTTTCAGGATGCAGGAGGTCATGTGCGTGATAGTCGTTACAGGTACAACTCACCATGGTTGTTTTTTTGGTTCTTCCTTTGCTGAATGGACAGTTGCTGCATTGCAGCACAGATTGGGGTTGAATTGCTGGAGGTTGGCAGAGCTACGCGCCCCCCTAGACGTCCTCCTGGGTGGCTGGAAGAGCTGCCGAGGGAGGTGGAGCACCAAGCCTGCTGATGCTCCCCCTTGGTGGAGGGCTACATTGCCCCCACTCACAATGAGGGACCGCCGGGGCCGCTGAACACGCGGCCCCTCATGGTCCTCTCCATGCCGTGCCGCCTCTTGGTGAGCGTCCGCTTGGTGGATGCCATCCAATGGCAGGAGGGCTGGGCACACCGCAGTACGCGCGCCGCGCTCGACAAGGCGGCGGTGACCAATGTCCACCCGGCGCTCTGCCGCCTCTGGCGCTGGGCGGTGGCGGCAATGAGCATCCATTGTGTCAAGTGTTTTGATCTCATCCCCTAGCGCGTGGTGTTGGCCCTTGCATTTGAGCTCGGCATGGACCTTGGGACCTGCATAGGCTTGCAGGCCATGTACGAGCAGCTGCGCCAGGCCTTCAAGGGGGCAGGCTGCCCAGGAGTGTGCTGGATGACCAACAACAGGATCCTGCAGGGGTGTCCCCTGTCAACGATCCTGGTGAATTTCCTCACCACGATCTGGAATTGGGAGGTTGACTCCCCCCGCCTCCAGGTCTGCATGGCCATGGTAGTGCTGCCCTCGGTCCCGGCGGACGTTGACTCCGAGGACGAGCGGTATCCCGTAGAGCCATTGCCGCCGGCCTGGGCGCGGGGTATGCGGCCTTGGCTCGTCCAGCTACGTTGACAACACCGTTGACAACACCTAGGCGGTGCCCCTTGGAAGTGCGGCCCTCCAAGGCATGACGTTGGCCACGGAGGAGTTACTCCAAGTCACGGGGAGGACGTCCGCGTGTACAAGTCTTGCTCTTCGATGCAAGGTGAGGCGGCAGCCCCGGCGGTCCTACTCTGCGGGCAGGCCTGCCGGTGGTGGACTGCTTCCGCTAGCTCGGGTCGGACGTGGTCGTTGGCGGGTGGTGACACATGAGGCGGGTGCTCGACAAACGGGTGGAGGAGGGCCACAGGGCGCTGTACCGCCTCCCTCCTTTGCCGGTCTTTCACCGTGGGATGTAGGTGGTCAGCACCCGAGCCACACCCGTGGCGCTCCATGGCGTGGCCTTGGCACCGGTCTCGGAGTGTGACCTTGCCAAGCTCGAGATCCTTGTCCTGAGGTCCATGTGGGGTGCCACCCGGTTTTCCAAGGCCAATTGCCACTCTAGTGTCATGTTCACATGGCCATGGCCACACATGCTAAGGGAGCACCCTGCTTGGAAGCATGCTAAGCGGATAACAACTTTTTGTTGGTAGCGGGGTTGGGGACAATTGGTTCAATGTGCTATACTCCGCCCCCGGGCGGCGATCATTGGTAAATGAATTTTGATCAATTTTCGACGAGAACTAGGCCGACAAGTAATGGTTTTTGAATTTGTTTAAACACGTCGACTCTTTTTTCAAACCCATTTGTTACCCCTAGAATGGGTTTGGGTGATCATTTGGTGGCAATGCGTGTACTTGAGCACCCATGGGGACCCACATAGTGGCTGCTCGGCCCATATAGCCCGGGCCATGGGCCCTGTGAAAGCCCCAAAACTGCTGGATTTGAGGCTCTTTAGTGGCACCTGAAAAATTTCAAAATTCGCCTTTTTTCAAAGCCCTCCTGTCGCCCCTCGGATGGGTTTAGGTGATCGTTCAATGATAACACCGGTACTCTGCAGTGGCTGCTAGGCCCATGTAGCATGAGCCATGGGCCCTCAAAAGCCTCAAAATTGCTGTTGTTTAGGTTGTTTAGTGGCACCTAAGAACCTTCAAAAATTCGACTTTTTCCTAAAGTCAAATTTTTTTAATCGCCCCTGGACGGGTTTTGGTGATCATTTGGTGACAATACCGGTTCTTGAGCACCCATGGAGACCCACGTAGTGGCCGCTACACCCACGTAGACCAAGCTATGGGCCACCCGTAAGCCTGAAAGTTGCTGTTGTGTCAGTGCCTCTCGGCCACCGTGCTCCATAGGAGGGGTACTTGTATGGAAACTCAGCTTGGCCCCCCCCCTCCCCCCCTCTACCTATTTACATGGGCCTACAAACGTTAAAAGGAGTTGTGCCCAAAATTATTGTTGTTTAGGCTACTTAGTGGCAGTGGAAATTTTTTTCTAATGGCAAAATTTTTCCAAGCCCTTTTGTCGCCCTAGGTTGGGTTTCGGTGATTGTTGGATGACAATATGGGTATTTAAGCACCCCTAGGGACCCACATAGTAGCCGCTAGGCCCATATAGCCTGGGCCATGGGCCCCCCAAAAGCCCCAAAATTACTGTCCTTCAGGCTGCTTTATGGCACTTGAAAGAATTTTTGAAAATTTGACTTGTTCCGAAATCCTTTGTACCCCCCCCCCCCTTTAAGACGGGTTTGGGTAATCATTTGGTGGCAAAATGAGTCTTTGAGCACCCAATGTGACCCACGATGTGACCGCTACGCCCACGTAGCCTAGGCCATGCCCCCCCCTCCCCGGTAAGCCCCAAAACTGCCTCAGCCCTCTCTCGGGGGCGGAACTCCCCCGGTGCCCCCCCATGGAGGCAGCGGTGCATGGCACCTGGGTGGAAGCCTCTAAAGATCTCCCGGTGGTCTTGGTCTCAATGCTTTTCTGCGTGAGTGGGCATCTTGAGGGAGTATAAAACTGCCCCCTCCGACAGCCAGTCCCCCCCTTGTGGCCCACATCATGTGGCTGACCCCGCCCCCCCAACACCAAGGTCCGGTGCCGAGGGCCTGGGCCACCGTGTCGATGGATGAGGACTTCAATCCGCTATTCGCGGGTTTGTTCAAGGGGACTCCCCTAGGCGCATCTGCGTCCGCCGATGGGGCTAGAGCTGGAGGGCGTCCCGCTTGGGTCTGGAGGGCGTCCCGCTTGGGTGGGCTTGGGCCACGTTGCCAGCCAAGGATACGCGGCAGCGGGGAGCGCTACCGCCTAGTGGGACCGCGAGACCACCTTTTGCGTGATTGTACGCCACCAGACGACTCAGAGGAGTAGGTGACTAGGTGTCCCGGCAAGGAGACACTAGTGGCGGTGGCCACAAGCAACAACATGGGCGACGAGACCATTGGTGAAGGAGACGATGCGGCCGGTGATAGTGCTGCGGCCATAGGGGAGGGGGAAGACGAGAACATGTTGTAAATTTCGTCCCCAAGCCAACCCAGCCCCTTATATGTCTAGCCCTTAGGTTGTGGCAGGGCCTATGGCTATTGGGTGGTGCTCTAGCTGTTGGTCATGGCAGTAGGAGTGCCGAGGCCACTTCCCGGACGAGACTAGTGGCTTGGCCAGTGACCTATGAAGCCCTCTCTATGCCTTTTGCCTGGGGAGGCACCACAGGTGCACAAGGGGGGGCCTAGGCCTTGCAAGGGTCCTCAGTTGCGACTAGATGCCGGTGCCTTTGCTGGAGTGTGGCGCACGCACCTTGGTGTGTGTGTTGTCGCTATTGCAAGCGGGAATACACCGCTTGGCGCGGCTGCTCCGTCCACTAACCAGGTTCCAACTAACGTCAACTAACCGGGCCGGTGTGTTGGGGCAGAGTGCATACCCCCACACACCGTGTGGCACGCAATGAAGTGTCCCCGACACGGCGTGACACGCAGAGAAGCGTCCGTTTCGTGTTTGTTTTCACAGGGATCCAATTTGTGTGCGATCGAGTAACAGCGGTCAATCCCCTTTCAATCCACCGACAACCACCATTGGTTGATCACGAACCTCCCCGGCTCAATGAGCACCGTGCGCCACTCTGTAATTGCTCGTCCATTATGACTCTAGAAAGAGTGATGGTGATAGCGTTGCACCATGTGGGTTCCCACCCTTCACGTCTCATAGTGGCAAGCGGAGATCTAGAGAGTCGGTGAGCGATGGTCTCAACATTCCTTTTCCGTGTTCGGCCTACACAAACGGGATAACTGTGTCATGTTACATCTCTGATTACCAAAACCATAGTTGGAAAAAAGCAGGAAAACGATAGTCAAACAGGGTCACCATGCTTGGACAAGCCCATGCTTGCGCAATGAGGGGTACAAGGTTGTCCTTGTTTGGGCACCGCTTGTCCATGATGCCCTCCGACGAGCAGCAATCGGCAATCATCTCGAGAAAATAAGCATCTTTGAAACATGCAATGTCTTGTGTCATCACATCAGTGCCCATCCCCTAGTGAGTGGGAGCAGGAGTGGGCCAGAGTGACAATGCCCATTCTGGTAATGGGCACCCACGGTGTCATACTCCCCATGCCGTGCATCACTGCACGCATTGAGCAGGCTGAAAAAGTGGTGCATGTAGAAAGGGTGGGGTCTTCAACTAGACTCCTGGGAGGTGTTTCAGGTGGAACATATTCCCATTGGGGAGGAGAATGTGGAGGGTGCCACAGTCTACTTGTGGATGCGCCGTGTGTAGAATAGAAGTAGAGTAGAAGACAAGTACAGCAGGGTGTCGTAGTCATGGGATCACTAGCCCTAAACATGCCGGATGATGGCGTAGGTGATGCACGCCTAGGGTCCATATGGAGATGGGAGAATGCAGGTGGGGACGCGTGAATCCCCATCACCACTTGGGGGCACAAGGTAACAGGGACGGATGGGACCCGCCCCCCGGGTTGCATGGTGTTCCCATTGATGTCCCCATCAAGTCGTCGGTAACCCCGGTCTTGGGAACATGGAGGGCAGGGCATGGGTATGATTGGCAGGTGCAACAATGGGGTAGTCGGCATTGGGTGCATCAAGACCGGGATCAGGTAGGCTTCCCGCTCCGTCCGTGGGGTAGCAAATGGTGCTCCCGCGTAGGCCTTCAAGTGTCGCAAATGTCAGCAACTTGTTCCGTTCCTCCCCGTGACCACCATCCTACGGGTGCGGTCCGCCAGGTGCGTTGTACCTAGGGCACATTTGCGTGGCTGTCGTTCATTGCTGCAACACACACTTGCAGACACATCTCGTATAGATTGTTACACATACATGAAGGCTATTGTGTGGGTGCACCACATTAGGGGCATGGTGTCACAACATGTCATACGCTGTTATCATGCACGATGATGCATGGGTTGCATGCACGGCTAATACATATGTACTGGTCTGTAACATACCGCTGTCTTGGCTTTGCCTTCAACTTGATGGCGTGCCAGCTGCCGGGCGGCATACTTTGTGGCGTTGTCAGGGGAAACCTCTTGGTGAGGGGTAGGCCCATTTTTAAGGTGCTATACGAACCACACGGAGCACCCGCAATGTAACATAGCCATCGGTGAACTCACCTTTGCAGCTTCCGGACTTTGATTACCGAGGAACAAGAAAACTACAACAAGGCGTCGTAGTCGTGGGGTCCATCACCATAGAAATGGAACTATGCTCCTTGGCGTTTTAATGGACTAGGTGCGCATTGTGCCTGTGGAAAGTGTGCAAAGTGCATAGCTTAGGTAGTGTGCCCCGCCCTCTTTCTCGACCCAAGTGCTGCTATGTGTCCATAGCTGGTGAATAAAGCCCTAAAAAACCATAGAAATAGGCTTGTAAGTGGCAGTTGAGAATTTCTTGAAATTTCCAAAGCCCTTCTTTTGCCTCTGGGACGAGTATGGGTTGTCAGCTGGTGACAATGTGGGTACCTTAGCACCCATTGCGACCCACGTGGTGGCCACTACCCCTATGTACCCCCCCCCCCCCTCGAAAGCCTGAATATTGCCATTATTTCGGTCTCTTGTTGTGAACTTACACATGGTGAGGCTGCCCAACTGCACCACAATCTTGTTGTCTCTCTTCCCGCACTTTGCTTGCGGCGACAAGGTGCCCGTGGTCGCCGCTTGGTGCGCACCGCCTGCTTGGAGTTGCGCGAGGGCTGCCTAGCACCCCTCTGGCACACATCGCACCGCGGACAGCCCCTGCGGCTGCCCAATTTGAGGAGTGCCTGAGGCGCATCTGCATTCAGTCTCCATCCGAGCTCTGCGCTCGGCCTACACTACACGGCGCACACAAAGAGCCATGGACCCCGCTTAACTTGCGGGCCTCTTGCACCAACCCTCAGTCATCGTGGCCGTGGGTGTTGCCTTGGTCCCCTTCCTTGCAGCTCCGGCCTCGGCGCTAGCAAGCGCGGGAGCAGCACGCGGCTACTCCCAAGAGCAGAAGGAGGGCAACCCCCCCCCCCCCCACCCACCACCACAACTGACGACACCATGCTCCAGCGATAGATCGCGTTGCTGGAGGATATCATCAACATCCTTCACCAAGAGATGGTTCAGGCATGCACGGACCCGGCCCCGGTGCCAACCCGGGTTGCTGCCTGCGGCCCAGCTCCATAGCCCTAGTGGCCCAAGCCGCCCAGGCCTCCCCCTTGCCCATGGGTGGGCTTGGGCAGGGGCCGCCGCCATCTTGAACACTTGGAGGGCTGCCTGTGCTAGTCTGGGGTTGTGCCAACCCACCCCTTTCGCCGCGTCCAACCCCGCGCGGGTCGCCGATGATATCAAGTCGGCCCGGGGGCATATTACCCTCTAATGTGGCAGAGTCCTACTGAAGAGGCTGCAACCAAGTTTGCTAGGGAGGCAGCGGAGCGGGTTGCCGGCCGCGATGGGGCTCATGCGCGCTCACCCACAGAGTGGTGGGTGGCGGCCCCAGCAAGACGGTAGCCAAGGCGGCACAGCCTCCCTAGCAGGCCCCGCTGACGAGGTATGCGGCACCGGCGGCGTTCCATCCGCCTTCCATCTCCTAGTGTGCGCCCCAGTTTGTACGGCGGCACTTCCGCCGCTAGTTGTGGTCTCTGTAGCGGCTTGGTAGCACTCCTCCCATCCAGTGCCGTAGTGCAGCCCAGTCGGCTGTACGAGGGTGCCGCACGGGACCTGCTCTGCAAATGGAGCCGTGTACGCATCACGCAGGGCTGGCACCTAGCCGATTGGCGCCAACCGACTAGCAATGTAGCGCTGCAGCGGGTGGCGTTGGTGGGGTGCACCCTCTTTGAGGCACACCTGGCGGTTGTTCTTCTTCCTCTTTTCCTCCTCTTCCTTCTCCTTCTTCTTCCTCTTTTCCTCCTCTTCCTTCTTCTTCTTCTTTGCTTCGTCCTCTTTCGTCTTGGCCTGTTCCGCCTGACGTTGGACTCTCTGTGCCGCCTGTGCCATCAGCTGCTGGTCGGCGGTCCTCTGGGCAAGGACCTTGCCAGGCGGGTGGGGGGGCTTAGCGGTGTGGGAGGCGGAGATGGCTGGTCGTAGGTGGCTGGTGGCTGCTGGCTCCTCGGTACGCTTCTTCTTCGGCCTTGGGACTGTCACGGATTCTGTCTCCCGCACGGCAAAGGCGTCGGCCCAGTCTACCTCCAGCTCCTCCATCTGCCGCTTAGCCCGGGCCAGCACTGGTGAGGGGCCTTGCTCCTTCCGTCCATCAAGCCAGTCGGCCGCATGCTTGGACTGCCCGGCAATGTCCGCGGGCACGCTGATCATCAACGGCCGTCTGCGGGAGCCCAGGCACAGGAGCTGCTCGAAGCTGCCAACCTACGTGACAACAGGACAGACGGTGGAGCCGTAGCGCGCGCAAACAATCAAATTGCGCGTGCTACAGTAAGTGGAGCGCGCGCAACCATGTCGAAAGCGCGCGCAACGGCAAACATAGCGCGTACCTGTGCCTGTGGCTGTTGTTGTTGTTGTTGTTGCTGTTGCTGGGCCATTTGCACCCGCTGCTGCTGCTGGAGCAGCTGCAGTGTTGCCTGCTGCACGGCTGCCTGCTGTTGGAGCTGCTGCTGTTGCTGCACTTGCTGCTGCTGCGGCTGCTCCTCGTCCTTGACCGCCGTGGTTTTGACTTTGGCGCCGGTTGCAAGTGCCCTTGCTGCACTGGCTCCTTTCTTGGCTGACCCCCGCAGCAAACTGGCCCCCGCACTTCTCACCGAGGGACACTCGTTGTTGAAGGCCATTGCCCCCGCGTCGGTCGCGTTGATGAAGCTCGGTGGGTCCTTGTTGAAGTAGAAGTGGTGGACGGTCTTCGCGGTGGCACCCGGAGGCGTGTGGGTCCAAACGTGACCCCACCCGTAACTTGCCCAGCACGAAAACAGCAGCTCGTACTTCTCCACCTTGCAGTGTCCACAGGCAGCTTGTCCTTCTTGGGTGGGCACGGAGGGGTTCAACAGGTTCGCCAGACTGCACCAATGGCCAGTAATGCTCTCGTCATACAACAGGAGCCGGGAGGCCCAGGACACCGCACACGCAACACAACACACCGAGCGGGCACACCGGCGAACAGGAGCCGGGAGGCCCAGGACAGCGCACACCCAACACAACACACCGAGCGGGCACACCGTTGAACAGGAGCCGGGAGGCCCAGGACACCGCACACAAGTAGGGCGGCCGGGGGACAGGAAAGAACCAACACCCCATGGGTCGGACACACAGGGGCGACCCAGCCGACCCACCGGGCCAGTGGCAGGAGCGGTACTCCAAGGCTGCTGGTCCGAGCCCGGCCAGGCTGCATCGGGGACCATGGCAAACGTCACCCGGAGCCATGGATGCAACCGGTGACAGGCGAGCCGGTACACAGTCCGGGAGGGGGTCACCTGCCAAGCAGAGTGGCCCCGCAACTCAAGCCACAAGGGTGAGGCGGTCGTACCGTAGACAAGCGGGAGCAATACCCCATGTGGAGAGAGATACTCCACACGGCCAGGCAGCCCCCAGAGCTGCCGCCCGAAGGAGGGGGCATGTGGCCCTACCCATGGACACATGTGGGGACACCCTCCCACCTGGGACACATGGACCGGGTGGCCGCGACAATGCCTTCCCAAGCACATGCGGGAGCGGCTCAAGAGGCACCTAACATAGGGCAGCGGGAGGGACAGGACGTCCCCTTGGTAAGACCTTCTTCCTGCACCGTCAAAGGAGGCATCCCGAGCTCCCGAAGATACCTACCTACCTACCTACCTCTCGTCATACAAGCAGGGTTTCACGGCTCCGTCTGGGATCTTGGCAATCGCCGTGGCCCTTTGGCGCCAGAACTTGTAGAAGGCCACCTCGAAGAGGTAGGCCGGCGTCACGTCCTTCAGCCATGCCCAGTCGGGCCCTCGGGCGCAGATGGTGCTGTTTTGGTTGGGCCAGACTCGGTTCTTGAAGTCGCTGCTGAAGGCGAAGCCCGTACGTGGCCCGGTTGGGGGAGACTGAAACTGTGCTTGCACTTGGGGTTGCTGCTGTCTTGGTTGGACCTGCTGCTAAAGAAGGTCCCTACCAGGACCGGCCCCCGCTGTGCCCCTTCCGCCTGTTACCCCTGCTGATTTACTCCGGATCAACGATTGCATTTCTCAAAATCCTCAAAGTCCAGAGTCCAAAATCCAAAAATATAGAAAATGTAATCCTCCTTCAACCCTGAACAGCAACCAGATCCCACAAATACAGCAATAGCCCAATCCACAATCCAAATCAGGCTGCGGGCTTCCGTTCAGCACACCGGTCGTCTCACGGTGGCGGGCATGTACAAGAATTGCACCAAAGAGGAAAGCCCTGAAATTGGCATATGAACACAAATAAAGCAAAGTTGGGGAAAGAGGTAAACATACACATTCACAACCATAAACCCCTCATTTCCTGGACTCAAGACCTTCCCTTGACTCACCAACATATTACCCTGAACCAGGTCAAATGAGATGGCTGAATGCCATGTGTCACAAGTCACTACACAAACCCCAAAAATGTGTTCACTCCCAAGCCTCTAAATCCTAGTCCAATAGGGGAGGTGGCGTGTCATGGCCTAGAGTGACACTCAGGACCATGCCCTACCCTGACATAACCTTGGTTGGACTTGGAGTCGAATGGGCTTGGAGATATGCCCCATGAGTTTGAACTCATAACATGCCAAAAAACTGCCAATTCACACCATATTGGCCATATATCACATATATGCTCAAAATTGAAGTTACCACTTATCCGAAGGCTCAAAGCATGCATGGAATCGAAGTCTAACATTCATGGAGGATATAGACCAAAGGTCAATGCCCATGTACATCCCCACTTTACCCTCGAAACCCCTTCGGATATGGGCGCCACGCACTGCCCAAGTCAGCCCATGATCTTGAGACCAATTCTTGTGATTCTTCGTGCGCCAAGCCAAATGGAGTACGCGATCCGGCATATGGTGGTGTTCAACTCCAATGCATATGCCAACATATGAACAACATACCATAGTTCGACTCTCCATAGGCTTCTTGCTGTTTGCCAACCAGGTAAGTACACAAAACGCAAAAATGAGCATAAAATGAGGTCAAAAGCATGAAAATATGACCAAATACAAAGTTGTCATGATAATATCTCTCTATGCTCACCCATGATATCCGCTCATGGTTCAATACACAAATGATTGGAACCATTTGCGAACAATTCCCCCACTTGGATCCCCAATCGGGCGCATGGAGATACCTTCGCCACTCATATCTACATGCCCCATGAAAATGGGAGTGCACTCATGGATCTCTTTGCTCAACATACCATGAGCAATACATACGCGGTAGACTTAGTCTAGCGCTTTGAATTCCACAATTGGGACATGGGCAAAGCCCTTGTCACGTGTGGCTCTCCATCTCTTCGGCCACACGAAGATATATAACATGGGCGTGAGCATATCAAGACATATACCATGCATATAACACATACCCTCAAAATGTGGCTCCCACCACGATATGCCATGTCCCTCCATGGTCATAACTTCACGTTAAAAATACGTAGGAACCCAAGGAAAGTATCTATACAACCCCAACACTCATGCGGTACACTCGAAAGTCGCATTAAAATATTCGGTTGCACGGTCCAAGAGTTATATATCACTTTATACCCTCTTGACCATTATCCCTTGCTACACCGGGCATGTGTACACACCAAAGGCGTTTGATGCTTCCTAAATGAAGTTGAGACCAAGGCGCTTGCAACGCAACCTTCCATATTCTCTTTCCTCACACTCGCGCGTAGATATGGCCCTTCAAAGTGGTCCCACGATTCACTTTTGTTTCCCTTATATCTTCAAGTCAAATGGGTGGCAAGTATGAGGGAAACCTGATTCCGGCATAGGGAAAGGCATACGACCACTCGAAGAAGTCCAAATCAAGTGCGGCGATGTCGAAGTCGAAAATCCGATTTCGACATCGCGAAAAATTCAGATTAAAATTTCGAGTGCTTATTTAGAAAATTGCGGAAGCAACGAACCCTTTGCTGATGAAATCTGACCCTTCAACGGAGTATCCGCCAAAATATCTGGAAATAACAGTTAACCAATCGGTTAACGCAAAATCGCGAGCCAACTGACGGTCGCCGATACATTGACCATCAGAACGAAAGGCTGAAAAATTACGGAAACATCATGATAATAAAACCCTGTTGATTCCTGATATTCCGATATATAAATCTCCGCTGGCGGCGCCTCGGTACTGAATATGGCGGCTCGTAGCCGGAATGGCCAAACCTCTCACACTATCACATCGGGTTAGTTCAGGTGGATGGGAGAGTATGATATCAGCCAATGGCGGCTTGCCTGCACATAGATACACACCCCAAGTGACCCCAAGATGGCCACGGGGGTCCGAACCGGCTTCACCCCCCTTCTCAGAGCGTTGTTACCGCTCGGAAGTCATTGAAGAGAGGACGGGAGGACCCCAATGGGCTCCAACCCCCCCCCCCATGTCCCAAGGACACATGGAGGCCCCACACACGTTGTAGGCGTCCCCCATGCCCCAAGGGAGGGGTGAGGACACTGATAATCAGTGCCCTACGCCATATCCGGTCTCCTCTTGATCTACAACATGGACCAAGGGGATCAAAGATAGAAAAACGTCGTCGGTCGACCTAAATAAGTATACCACAATGAAATATATATGTGGAGATCGAGTGAAGGGGGTATATGGCCAATCAAGGCCGAAAAATCCCCGGATGAACGCCCTCACCCGTCTCCTCAGTCACAGAAACAAACAAAATGCCAAGGGGGGATCCATTACGGTGCTACAGCAGCAACCAAATGGACCAACACGTCCTTGACATCCAAAGAAATATGCTTTTTCTTCAGGTAGTCCATCCAGACCGTGGTATACCTCGGCACGAAACTGCTCGGAGGTTCCCACGAATCCCTGGATGCGGCGAATCCCTTCCAACGGACTTTATAAAGCCTCCCCCCAGGCGTCCGGCTTGTCCGCCAGGATCTTCTCAGCGGTGAAGTCGTCGTCCTCACCCTCGTCGTCCGAGTCCACATCGCCGGCCGTGAACTCGAAGGTGACGGGACGTCCGCTGGGGTCTGGTGCTCGGGGACGAAGCTGGGTATGGTCGCGGTCCAGGATCTTGTTATCCCCCACACGAACCGCATACACATCCTGCCCGACCCTCCGCACGATTACCCCCGGCACATACCAAGATGCCTGCCGATGCGTGGACAGGACATCCTTGTGGTGCCGTTCCACCCACACCGTGTCTTGGAGAGCATACTTCTGGACCTTTCCCTGCTTGAAGTACTTGGCCCTCTTGTCATGCTCGTCCTGAAGTGCCTTGCACACCTTGGCCGCCGTGTCGTCCCCGTCAGCCATCATAGCGTTCGCATCCCGGGCCACTTTGCCATGGTTCAACCACGGGAGAGTACGTGACACTCGATCCCGTAGGAACAGGATGCGATGGGGCGACAGTCCAGTGGGTCCCGGAAGGTCATGGTACGCTTGGAGCACTCTCCACAGCGAATTGTACCAGTTCCGGCCCGGTTCGTCGATGTGCAGCTGGCGGAACTTCTCGAACATCTGCCGCCCGGCCACCTCAGCTCGGCCATTCGACCGGCTGTGGTATGCCACTGTCTTGGCATGCCGAATTCCCATGTGCTTGCACATCGTCTTGAACCACGTCCCCACGAATTGACTGCCCCGATCGCTGCAGATGACAGCCGGGACTTCGAAAATCGTCAGCCAATGCCTGATCATGGCATTAGCGACGGTCTTGGCCTGCAGCCCCACTCCATGCTTGTCCTTCTTGTCTTTCTTCTTGGACTTCTTGCCAGGGACCGCCACGATATACCCACTGTGCCTGTCCACCGCCAGGATGACACAGTCGTAGGTCTCTCCTTCCACGGTGACCTCAGGCATGGCGAATACATCCATGGCCACGGATCGCATAGGGGCCTCCGGTATAGCCGTGTACACCGGGTTGCCCGCTGTGGAGTGGTTGGGGCTCTTCGTGGCCCGACACACGGCACAGTCGCTGCAGTACCTATCCAGGATGGCGTAGTACCCCGGAGGGAACTTGAAACGCCACTCCAGGTCCTGCTGCATCTTGTCTCGGCCAGGGTGCATGAGCTGGGCGTTGTGCCAATGGTCAATGAGCTCCTCCACTCGGTTCTCGGGCACCAGCAGCTTGTCCTTGAGGAACAACTTGTCGCCATCCTCGGTCAAGCCCTCGGGCCATTCGTCGTCCGACGGGGCGCTCACGGCATTCCAGTACTTGCTCCAGTGCTCAGATGCCGCATAGTCATCCGACCAGTCCTCTGTGAGCACCCACCTGACTAGCTCTACAGGGGCCACCATCCATTGCTCGAGGGTTTCCTCTCGAATAGCTTGGGCGCGGGCGCCCCGGAACTTGGCCAGGTCTGTACGGTTTGCCATCACCACAAAACACTTGACCCCCTCTTGCTCCATGACCTTCTCCATCTCGATGATGCGCTTGGCCTCCTCGGTCTCCTCGGCGTCGCCATGGCTGGATATGTGCATCCACGCCTTGCCGGCGGGGTAGGCCCAGCGACTGAGGCAATCTGCCACAGTGTTGTCCTTTCCCGGGACGTACACGACGCTGAGGTCGAACTTGGCGAACGTCTCGTGCCACCGGGCCCTCCTTGCCGCCGGTCCCGAGGGGGTGTCGACGTGCTCCTTGTGCCAGCTCTGCAAGGACTGATGGTCCGTGCAAACCACTACCGGTTGCAATCCGATGTGGCCAGACCACTTCCTGAGCGCACAAACAATGGCGTACGTCTCCTTCTCCCTCGCGGTCCAGGTGCGGCGTTGGCCCTCGGCTAGGATCCGGCTCCAGAACGCCACGGGTACATGTGACCCGTCGTCTCGGATCTGCTCGAGGACTGCCCCCACAGCATAGTCCGAGGCGTCCGTCCGTAGCACGAATCCCTTGTCCGGGTCCACCAGGAATAGCCCCAGTTGCCCCAGGAGTCGCTCCTTCAGGCGGCTGAACGCATCTTCGGCCTCAGGGGTCCAAGCAAGCTTCTTCTTGCTCCCCTTCCGGCCATCGAACTTGCCCACTTGCAGCATCTTGTGCAGCGGCCCCGACAGTTCTGCATACATTCGGACATAGCCCGAATAGTAGTTGCAGAACCCCATGAAGGATCGGAGTTCGCTGATGGTCTGGGGCTTTTCCCAGTGGTGCAGGGACGCCAGCTTCCCAGGCATGGGACGGCGTTGCCCGTGACCAACCACGTGACCCGCGAACTCCACTTCCTTCACGAATAGTGAGGCTTTAGTGGGCTTGCACACCATGTTGTGCTTGTCCAACTCACTGAGCACTCGGCGCAGATCCTTCTCATGCGCGTCGATGAGCTCGTCCTCAGTCATGTTCTCCGTGCCGGACCCGATGATTATGTCATCCACGAAGGGATTGGCACAGTCCCGGACAGGACCGAGTAGGTCCTCCATCATGCGCTGGAAAGCGGCTTTGCCATTCTTGGCACCCATGGGCACCACTTTCCACTGCATGGGCCCCAGCGGCGTCGACATCGCTGTGCAGGGCCTGGAATCCGGGTGCAGCGGCATCTGGTGATAGCCGTGTTTCAGGTCTAACACCGTGAAAATCCGCTTTTTCTGTTGTTTTTGGAGGATGGAGTCGATCAGGGGAAGCGAGTAGGAGTCGTGCTCGGTCTGCTTGTTCAAACCTCTGTAATCCACCACCAACCTCCACTCGCCCTTCTCCTTCTTGGGCACGATGAATGCTGGGCTACCCCCTCTCAGTGTCGGAGGGTTCGATCCATCCCCGCTCAATGAACTCGGCCAACAGCTTCTTCATGGCCTCGGCCCGATCGCCCTGAAGTTGGTACTCCCGATGACGATAGATCTTCGGGTTCGGCTTCAGCTTGATCTTCGCTGTACCAAACCTCCCACGATCTGGAGGGTTCTTGTTGGCGACGGCACTGAATAGCCGCGGATAGGCCTTGATCAGCCTCTCCTTCAGCTCGGCGACCTTCGGGTTCTCCTGGGCCTCTTCAGCCGCTTGCTTCGGTATAGATACAACCGACCGCACTGCGGTATAGGCCTCTTCTGGGTCCGATTCCGACTTCTCCTCGTCCGATATGCCGTCTTCATCGTCGTGGGGAGCTCTTCCCACCGATAATCTTCGGAAATTTGCGGCCTCGGGCTGGTGACTGTCGCTATCTGCACCCATTCTTGGAAAATCCCATGTTGGTGGGTCCGACCCAACCGGACCATTGTATTGGTCCGCAATGTGATCCATGACCCTCGCCACGAACTAGTCCTTCTCGTACTTGCCGGTGACCAACATCTTGTCATCCCACCAATGCGGAGATGTGACCATGGCCCGCCTCTTCTTGGCTGCCACACGGTCGTGCATCGCCATCCGCATGTAGTTGACGACGTCGTCGATCTCGGCATGGGACAGGACGTCAATGCCATCAATTGGCTGATCCGTCCCCTCCTTGGGCTCAAACATGACCTTCATGGGCACCGCCTCCACCCTACGGATGAATGCTTCATCACCCGTGGGCTGGGCTTGCGCCCCATCCACCAGGAAAGCCTTGGTACCCCACGCTTGACCCGGGGAGGGCATTGATACACCCTTGGCGTCGATGAACAACTCCTCATCTGGCCCGAATGACATCTTGTTCAGGGTGATGGAGTCCAGCGTCGACTTGAGAACCTCCAGCGGACATGGGGTGGATCCTATGCCGGTTATGACCAGGATCCCCTTCGCCCTATCCGCGATGATCTTCTCCACCGTACGTCTGGTATTGTCCAGGGAGCCATGCCAATACATGGGTCCCCACTCCTTCAAACCCCAATGCCTGTGCCAGGCTGAGTCTCCTCGATGCCAATGCCTCCTACACTTCCGCAGAAGTGGGGCATCCCGGGAAGCAAAGACGTCCGTCTCGGGCGCTTCGGCTCCCAGCGTATGGATCATCCTGGTATACACCTGCGGCGCCATTCCATACTCCGTGAGCTGAACTCCACGGTCTCCTCTGGACTTGGCACCCACAGCTTGCACCGCTTGGACGATCCGATCCTCTTCCTCAGCATTCCATTGGGATGATCCGCATGCATAGTCCGTGGACAGCCATGTGAGGCATTCATCATCCTCCCGGACCAGCGTTGCGCGATGGGGAAGGGCTCAAATGGCGTTTGCCACCATGAAGTCATACCCCATGATCATATCCCAATCGGTAATGTCGGCCACATAGAAGTTCCCGGATAGAGTGCTTCTCTTGGCCAGATCAGGGCGGTTCAAGCGCTCATGCTCCCAGAATTTCATACTGATAGTGGCCTCATGGGTGCCGGCACCCATAATCTCTCCGTTGGCGACCTTCAGGCGGACCGGTCTCCGGCTGGGCTGCAGGAGTTCCTCCTTGAACAACCCCCTCCGGACCAGGCTCACCTGGGCACCCGTATCCACTAACACATCCACCACCTTCTCCTCTCGTCCGCACCGTACTCGCACTTTCAAGTGCAACTGCCGCTCGTTGCCATGAGGTGTATGGACGACTCTCACGGCATGCAACTCTAGCACGTCCGGGTGCATCAGGACTTCAAGGGTATGGTCACGGATGGTGTAGATCTTGGGTTGGTCCTGCCCGTCCACGGGGCTCTCCGTTGTCGCTGCTTCCTTCTTGCCATGTCCCGTACCCACATGTACTTCCCTTGGCAGGGCGCTCCAGGGGTTGGGAGTGGCGAAGCTCAGTGGTTTTGGCTCTTCTGGAGCCTTCTTCGGCACCCGATGTGCCTTCGCTTTCTCTGGGACTCCACTGATCTTCGGAGGAGAGACCTCCGAGGTCCCACTCCCGTGGGGGCTCCTCTAGACTTGGCTTCCCGCAGCCCCTTCCGGCTGCGATCCGCCAGGATTTTGTCCACCACGTTGCTGGGCTTTGAGTTCCTCCAAGGACCTCAACATGTCCTCAGCAACTTCCTCGATCGACCTCACTCGACGGTCTTGGCCAGGTCCGGGACCATAGCCTCTTCCTCCGCTTTTTCCTTGGCCTTTGCCTTGGCCTTTTCCCCCGTCTCCGCCCTTCGCCTTCCAATCGGAAATTCGCTGCTCCTTGGGCTTCTTCTCGGGGTGAGCGGCGAAGTAGGCCTTCTTGTCCGCCTCATACACCTTGCACTGACGATGGTCGTGTGCATGGTTGTTTCCCTTGCCATAACAGAACCAGCACCCGTCGTGCTGAGACCTGTACTCTCGGAACGAGAGCGGTGGGTTCCCGATCCTCCTTGGCTCTCTGCTCTTCTTGGGTCCCAGCTGGCTCCATCTGGACCGATCCTGCCCATCGTTCTTCACGTTGTGCGCCACAAACGCGAAGAAATGGGCCTCCTCGTGATCCTCCCGGGACCCGGTCCAGTGGTCTTGGCCACTTCCACTACCATCCTCCGCGGACTTGGCCGTGTCCTCCTGGATTTCCCGATGATGGCGGTCTTCTCGGTGGCCTGGTTGTCCATGACCATGTCGATCCTGCACATGGGCCTCGTTCTTCGCATTGAGCTTCAACTCCACCGTGATGTACTTCACGATCTCGTCCAGGCTCATGCGGGCGAAGATGACTTGCATCCTCAGCGGCTCCCCGCGCCTCCACTCCACGTTGTTGAGGCGCAGCAACCTTTGCCCCATGGAGTCTCCGAATACCTCCACGTACACGGCGTTCTTCAGTCCCAACATCCGGTTGGGCTCGCCCAGGTTCCTCCTGAAGAACTCCATGATACCCGCATGGGTATCCTCCGCCGCCATGATCCTCACCGCCACCCGCTTCTTGGCGCGCTTCTTCTCCTCGTCCTCCACTCGCCTCTTCCAGTTGCCGGGGAGGACGTCCTTCAGCAAGTGGCGGATCTCACTGGCCTCGTTCCAGTCTTCCACCAGCTTGAGGCATCTGCGGTACTTCCGCAGATACCGGTTCCACTCCCGGACCCGCAACTCACCGCGGTCCAGCGGCAGCGGGATGGACCACAAGTCCTCCAGCTTCTGGTTCGGAGCGTCCACCCGCTCCTCATCCTCCAACCACTGGAGGCGGGCCTGCTCCGTCCTGATCAGTCCTTCCCGGATCTGATCCCGCAGCTCCTCCTTCAGGTCCTGCGCCAGCCGGTGTGGGAATGTCCGGCAAACCCACTTATCCCGCGGCGCTCCCCGCATCTCGCCGACGACCTCCTCGGCGAAGTCCTCCCAGTCCAGGATGAAGTCATCCAGGTTGGAGGGGTTGCCATCGTAGTAGGGGATTTTGATTCCCCTGAGGTCGTCAATCCTGATGGCGTCTCCGACGTCTCCAGCCACCACTCCACCGAGACGGATACCACCTGTGGCCGGGGGGTGTGAGTACACTCCCCGTACATCCCTCTCCTCCATGGAGTGCGGTCCAGTTGGGCCTGAACCCATGGGGTTTGGAATGCGGGAAGGATTTGCTCCATCGGCCGTCCATATCCCCGTATTGGGGTCCTTCGCCCACAGGTTTCCGCCTGGATGTCCTCGACCATGTCCGTCGGCGCTTCCCATGGTTCGCCCCTGCATGGTGTGGTTCTCGATCTTCTCTTCCGCATAAACCACCATATTCGTCGTGATCGGTACATCCTGGGCGGCATGGGACATCTGTACCGTCAGGCTCCTCGGGTCCGTGGTTACGTGCCCTTCCCGCATGGACCCAGCCGGTGCCGTGTGTTCCCCGAGCATTGTGGATTCGCTGAACATGGGAACAAACGGCAGCGCACCCGGGTCAACACGCGGAGGCGCGTAGGGTGCCTCTGCAGGGCCGCCCGGGGGTTTATCCATGGCGCTCCTGAGGGTCTTAACCCGCTCCACCAGCTCAGCCGCGGCCGGCTTTGCCGGGAGCTCCGGACCCGAGGCGAGGGGCTGTAGCTCCTCTAGCCTTTTGAGGCGTCCCGACATGTCCTCCACCAGGTGGAGGAGGCTGTCCACCACTCGCTGCTGCTTCTCCAGGGCCAGCTCCAGATTCTCCCGGTACCGGTCCCGTTCCGCTCGCAGCTCCTCCATGTCTTTCTCCGCGGCCGACTGGTCGTCCAGGATCCCCGCGACGTCCTCCTCTAGACCGTCCTTGGCGTTGTCCAGGCGGTCAAGGCGATGCACGATGGCGTCCATCCCCATCTCCGGGTACTTGCCCATGAGGAAGGACACGTGCTCGCAGTGGCACGCAGCGTGCTTTCCGCCGGATTCAGCGCATCCCGCGGTTCCCGGCACCTCAGACTCATCACCCATGGACGTATCGCCTATGGCGTCCGTCTCTGGTCCCGTGTGCCGGGGCACAGGTGCCGTCCGGGCCCTGGCTGGCCTCTCCAAGCCCTCGGCGTCGTGCTGCAGGGCGGGCTCGGGGGCCGTATTCGCCCTGACGATCAGCGCGGGCGTCTCCGACTCCGAAGGTGGCTCGTAGGCTGTCCGATAGCCCTCGGAGTGCCCCTCGGATTCCCACAGCCTGACGGGGCTGGGGTCCGTGTCCATAGCCCCGGCGTCCCTTGCCGCGGACTTGGGTGACCCGCGCTTCCGGTAGCGCCGGGCCCGTCCTCCACTGCTGCCTGAATGGCAGGCCTCGTCAGAGTCCTCCGCGGCGGAGCGGAGGTTGCATGCCTTTCGGCAGCGACGCTCACACATGGAGACCAGGTCCTCCATGTCACGTCCTCCTCTTCCCGAATGTCCTTCTTCTCTTCGGGCTTCAACTTCCGGAGTTCGCCATGCTCTTGAACGTCTCGGTCCTTCTATGGCTCCAATCTCCGGCGTGGTCTCCACCGAGTCCACAATACGCACCCGGGGCGTACATGGGCAGGGCTCATAAGGGCCCAAGTCCCCGGGTCGGCGGTTGGTAGGGGCAGCAGGTAAGCCTCTGCTACCATAAAGAAAGTCCCTACCAGGACCGGCCCCCGCTGTGCCCCTTCCGCCTGTTACCCCTGCTGATTTACTCCGGATCAACGATTGCATTTCTCAAAATCCTCAAAGTCCAGGGTCCAAAATCCAAAAATATAGAAAATGTAATCCTCCTTCAACCCTGAACAGCAACCAGATCCCACAAATACAGCAATAGCCCAATCCACAATCCAAATCAGGCTGCGGGCTTCCGTTCAGCACACCGGTCGTCTCACGGTGGCGGGCATGTACAAGAATTGCACCAAAGAGGAAAGCCCTGAAATTGGCATATGAACACAAATAAAGCAAAGTTGGGGAAAGAGGTAAACATACACATTCACAACCATAAACCCCTCATTTCCTGGACTCAAGACCTTCCCTTGACTCACCAACATATTACCCTGAACCAGGTCAAATGAGATGGCTGAATGCCATGTGTCACAAGTCACTACACAAACCCCAAAAATGTGTTCACTCCCAAGCCTCTAAATCCTAGTCCAATAGGGGGGGTGGCGTGTCATGGCCTAGAGTGGCACTCAGGACCATGCCCTACCCTGACATAACCTTGGTTGGACTTGGAGTCGAATGGGCTTGGAGATATGCCCCATGAGTTTGAACTCTTAAAATGCCAAAAAACTGCCAATTCACACCATATTGGCCATATATCACATATATGCTCAAAATTGAAGTTACCACTTATCCGAAGGCTCAAAGCATGCATGGAATCGAAGTCTAATATTCATGGAGGATATAGACCAAAGGTCAATGCCCATGTACATCCCCACTTTACCCTCGAAACCCCTTCGGATATGGGCGCCACGCACTGCCCAAGTCAGCCCATGATCTTGAGACCAATTCTTGTGATTCTTCGTGCGCCAAGCCAAATGGAGTACGCGATCCGGCATATGGTGGTGTTCAACTCCAAAGCATATGCCAACAAATGAACAACATACCCTAGTTCGACTCTCCATAGGCTTCTTGCTGTTTGCCAACCAGGTAACTACACAAAACGCAAAAATGAGCATAAAATGAGGTCAAAAGCATGAAAATATGACCAAATACAAAGTTGTCATGATAATATATCTCTATGCTCACCCATGATATCCGCTCATGGTTCAATACACAAATGATTGGAACCATTTGCGAACAATTCCCCCACTTGGATCCCCAATCGGGCGCATGGAGATACCTTCGCCACTCATATCTACATGCCCCATGAAAATGGGAGTGCACTCATGGATCTCTTTGCTCAACATACCATGAGCAATACATACGCGGTAGACTTAGTCTAGCGCTTTCAATTCCACAATTGGGACATGGGCAAAGCCCTTGTCACGTGTGGCTCTCCATCTCTTCGGCCACACGAAGATATATAACATGGGCGTGAGCATATCAAGACATATACCATGCATATAACACATACCCTCAAAATGTGGCTCCCACCACGATATGCCATGTCCCGGCATGGTCATAACTTCACGTTAAAAATACGTAGGAACCCAAGGAAAGTATCTATACAACCCCAACACTCATGCGGTACACTCGAAAGTCGCATTAAAATATTCGGTTGCACGGTCCAAGAGTTATATATCACTTTATACCCTCTTGACCATTATCCCTTGCTACACCGGGCATGTGTACACACCAAAGGCGTTTGATGCTTCCTAAATTAACTTGAGACCAATGCGCTTGCAACGCAACCTTCCATATTCTCTTTCCTCACACTCGCGCGTAGATATGGCCCTTCAAAGTGGTCCCAGAATTCACTTTTGTTTCCCTTATATCTTCAAGTCAAATGGGTGGCAAGTATAAGGGAAACCTGATTCGGGCATAGGGAAAGGCATACGACCACTCGAAGAAGTCCAAATCAAGTGCGGCGATGTCGAAGTCGAAAATCCGATTTCGACATCGCGAAAAATTCAGATTAACATTTCGAGTGCTTATTTAGAAAATTGCGGAAGCAACGAACCCTTTGCTGATGAAATCTGACCCTTCAACGGAGTATCCGCCAAAATATCTGGAAATAACAGTTAACCAATCGGTTAACGCAAAATCGCGAGCCAACTGACGGTCGCCGATACATTGACCATCAGAACGAAAGGCTGAAAAATTACGGAAACATCATGATAATAAAACCCTGTTGATTCCTGATATTCCGATATATAAATCTCCGCTGGCGGCGCCTTGGTACTGAATATGGCCGCTCGTAGCCGGAATGGCCAAACCTCTCACACTATCACATCGGGTTAGTTCAGGTGGATGGGAGAGTATGATATCAGCCAATGGCGGCTTGCCGGCACATAGATACACACCCCAAGTGACCCCAAGATGGCCACGGGGGTCCGAACCGGCTTCACTGCTGCTGCTGCTGCTGCTATTGTGGGCTGCCGACTTGCTGGGCCGCAGCCTGCACTTGCTGCTGCTGCATTTGCTGCTGCTGCTGCACTGGCAGTGGGCCGAAGAGCATTTGCTGCACTTGGCCCACTGGAAGACTGCCGCGCGCTGGGGAGCCCAAGGTGGGCGACCCACGGGGGAACAGCATGGGAGACAGCCCACGCACCCATACTTGCAAGCACCCCGGACGTGGCACTTGCCCTGGTACATGTACATGTCCACCACGTAGGGGGCGGTGGAGTCGGCCAGCATGTACAGATTTACCCCCGTTGCATGGGGTTTCCGCGGGATGAACATCCGCATCGGCCCCTTCCCCTTGTGTGGGGCAATGGCCTCGTCGCCCGCCACAAAGGCCCCCAGCACCCACGCATCCGCCCACTGCTTGTTGCACCTCGCTAGCAGCTTGGCCACGTTGGGCCTTGCATACCAATGCACCTCCCAAATTTTTTTTTCCGGCTGATCAGTTTGCTCAGCCGTGGGTTGTACGCAAGGGCGTCCGGGTCCCAAATGTCATCAATCCGCAGCGGGTTGACCATCCCGAAGGCCATGCGGAAGGAGACATAATTTGGGAGATACCTCGTCAAGTGCCTTTTCCCGTTCTTGACTAGCTTGCGCTCCATGAGATGCAAGATGGGGTCCAGCATGAACTCCCACACTTGCACTGGGCTCTTTGCCCCTTCCAGCAGGGAGTAGCCCTGCCGATTGTGCACGTGCTCAAGTTTGTGAGCACATTTCCGCGCGGGTAGCGGGCCCGATTTCCAGCGCATGACAAGACCCCTAGGGAGAAACCAGGCAAACACATTTTGGTCTATTCTATTCTATTTGATTCACTCTCCCCATCCAATGCCACGTGTTCGGTGCAATTCACACTCACCATCCATTGCCATGTGTTCTATTCCATTCACACTCACCATCCATTGTCACGTGTTCGGTGCAATTCACACTCACCATCCATTGCCATGTGTTCTATTCCATTCTCTCTCGCTATCCATTGCCACATGTTCTATGCAATTCACTCTCCCCATCCATTGCCACGTGTTCTATGCACTTGCCCCCACCTGGCCTGGCACGCCTTGCACGAAGTGGAAGGGGTTTCTGTTTTTCCCACAATCAGTACACCGTGATATTGTTCATGATTGCCAATGCAAGGCATGGTGATAAATAAATACATGATAACAGCGGACAAAACCGCGTCAGGGTTCGGCACCGGGACTTCGCGCACTTCGCTTGGCATGCACTTGCGCTGCACGACTTTTCCATCATAACTACGCACAGCACAGACGCATTGTGTACCGCTGCCCGCCGCGTGCACGACACCCGTCCCCTGTCCCCTTCTGCTTCTGCTTCTTCTTCTTCTTCTTGTTCCGGCCTGTGCAACAAGGTGAACGTGTTCCCCGATGTACCCGCGTTTTGTACCCGCTTGTTCCCCTACGTTGACAACGTTCTACAACGGCGGGAATACGTGTACCCGCGTTTTGTACCCGCGTACCCCCTTGTTCCCCGCGCCCATGCCCAACGCCCAACACAAACCTGTCACGAACCGCAGCCATGGGCTTCATCTAGGGACAGCAATGGCTTCCCGGTTGGCGGTGGAGGCGATGTCCGCTGGTGGGCGGCGAGGAGAGCGGCCTGCCTGGCCGCAAACTGCTCCTGCCGCACATCTGCCGCAGTGCGCCGCTTCTTGGCCTTCCTGTACAACAGGGGACATGTTCCCGACTGTACCCGTGTTTTGTACCCGGTTGTTCCTGGTCGTTGGGAACATTCTACAACACCGGGTACACGTGTACCCGCGTTTTGTACCCGCGTACCCCCGGTGTTCCCACCCGCTGCAGACGACACGGCGCAAACAACACATTGCAAACAAACACAGACCTCTGACGTGCCCTCTGACGTGCTGGCACTCTCGTCGCGGCCCATCGCTAGTCCGCAACAGCACGTGCCCCAGGGCTCCCCGCCGAGCCTCCAGAGGTGCTTCATCTTGCAGCCCGGGCACACCAACGTGTAAAACTGCATTTGCTCCAGCTCCTCTCTTGCCTTGAACTCTGCATAGGCCTCTGCGTCTGTCCGTGCAGCGGCGGCTGCCTTTGCCTCTGCCTCTGCCTCTGCCTCTGCCACTGTTTCCCCTGCGGACCCCGGGATGACCTGTCGTGTCGGCCCACACATGCAGGGGAAAGGTCCACAATCCCCGCAGACATCCATGCTCCGGTCGCTGAGGTGAGAGGTATCGCTGCCTAGCCCACTGTCCTTCACACTGCCCCCCACACCCGGGTCCCTGTCCTCGTCTCGGTCACCATGGTCCTCAGGCTGCATGTCCTCGTCCTTCGGGTCCTTAGCGTCCACGTCCGCGTCCTTGGGGTCCTCAACGTCCACGTCCGCGTCCTTCGGGTCCTCGGCGTCCACGTCCACACCCCTGTCCCCTCCACTTGGGTCCGCATCACCACCCCCGTCCCCACCACCTTGGTCCACGTCCCCACCACCTGGATCCACGTCCCCACCCCCGTCCCCACCACATTGGTCCCCGTCCCCACCCTCAGCCTCACCCTCACCCTCAGCCTGACCCAAGGCGTCAGCCATAGCCTTGTCCCTGGCACGCGCCCGCTCTCCTCTCGCCATGGCGTCCCGCAGCGTGTCACCCTCCAGCTGCAGGAGCTCCTCGTCCTTGTCCTCCTTCCGGCTGGAGATCTCGAAGTCAATGTGCTTGATCCACTTCACACACTTCTTTCGGATCTCCAGCAGCCTCTCATCATCACAAGTGATGATGTCCTGGAAGCTGTAGCCAAACACTGTCCTGGTGACGCTAGCCTCTGAGGGCAACCGGCGCCTTTGGCCCCTTGTCGTGCTGCTGCTGTTGCTGCTGCTGCTGCTTGGAATCCTGACTGCTTGCCCCCGGGGCGCTGCAGAGCACTGTGGGTAAGGCGGGGCTGTTCGGGGGACACTGGCACCGACACTGGCCCTGCACTGGAGGCACCAAACTCTGAGTCGCCGGGGGGCTCGGCGTCTGGGTCCTGCACTGCATCCTGGCAGCCGGAGCAGACCGCCACCGCACGCAGCACTTCGCCTGTACACGACACAGAATGTGTGCAGAACGCTGGGGAACGCGGGTACAAAACGCGGGTACACGTGTATCCGCGTTCTAGAACGTCGGGGACACGGGGGAACAAGCGGGTACAAAATGCGGGTACATGTGTACCTGCTTTCTAGAACGTCGGGGATACGAGGGAACAAGCGGGTACAAAATGCAGGTACACGTGTACCAGGCGCTGGGAGCACAAACGTACACATACTTGCAAACCAGTATTCACCAGAGGGCGCACACCCCTTCTCTTGAGCGAGCAGGGCTTCTGCCTTGTCCTTCCCGTAGCGGTACTCGCCGCGGATACCACAGCAGAGATCCAGTACACCAGCCTCCGCGCCGCAGGCGACGATGAGGGATGCTGCAAGAGACAGAGGGGACATGGACGAATCGAACGACACGGCAAAACGGGTTGTCAAAAAAAAAACATACCCGCCACCAGCGCACGGTTCTGGCCCTGACTTTTCCTGTCCCCCCAAAACCCGGCAGGTCGGTACTGGGCCTGGATCCGTGCAGGCTCCATCTCGAAGAGGTCTTGCAACTTCTTTTGAAATCGGACCTGAGCAGAAGGACAGGGGGATAGTGAGAACTCGTAGACGCAATGGCATGGGAAGAGAATGGGAAAGACACACCTTGAGGCGCTGAGGCCCGTCACTTGTTGCCGTCCGATCACGGCACGTACCTTTTGCTGGGACCGTACTGGCCCCGCCCGACTTCCCCGGCTCCACGGTGGCAAAGCGGCAAACCTGCAATGGAGAGCAGTGCAATGACGCTGACACTGGGAACACGGGGGAACAAGCGGGTACAAAACCCGGGTACACGTGTACCCGGGTACAAGAATGTCGGGGACAACGGGGAACACGCGGGTACAAAACGCGGGTACACATGTTCCCCTGAGACGTACCTTGGGGGCCTGCTCTTTGCCCTTTTCGGGGGGCTCCTCCTTGTCTTGTGCCCCCTCTTTCGCCTTCTCTTTCTTGTCCTTCTTCCCTTTTGACTCTGGGGTTGGCTCCGGCTCCTTCTGCTTCTTCGGTGCCGGCACCGATTGTTCCGCCTGCAGGGTGTGTAGAGAAGGGTGTGGTGCAGGTTGGGGCAGGGTGTCAATGGCACCGGGGTGCACACAAACACAAACCACCTTTGTTTCCTTTTTCTTCTTTGTCTTCTTTGTGTCCTCCGGTGGGTCGACTTGCTCCACCTCGTCAGGACTCTGCGACAAGGAGCTCCTGAAATACATAAAAAAAGGACACATGCCTGATCGTTTCTCAAAGGGGAGGGGGGGGGCAGGGCACACCCGCTGCTGGAGCTTGATGCAGAGTCGCTGCTACTGCTGCTGCTGCTGTTGCTTTCGCTCTCAGTGTCTTCCTTCTCTTCCTTCTTCACCACCTTCTTCTTATCCCCCGCCTTGGCGACCACCAGCCAATAGGCATTGATGCGAGCACGCTTGCTTTCGAGGTGCGTGGTTCGCCTGTGAGACACAAAAAAGAAAGGAGGGGTAGTGACAAGGCAGGGAGAAGACAAGGACGCGGCTGGTACCATACATACCGAACATTTGTTGGGTGTCTTTGTGAACCATTGTACTGCACAACCTCACTCATGTGCAACTCTTTTGAATTCATCTGCAGAGACGAAGTGGTAGGGTGGGTGGTGAGCAAAGAAACCCATGGACACGGAACGGACAGGGCAACCAAACCTTTGAGATCTTGCCGTACACCACGCCGCCGCGGGCACTCTTCTTTTGATAACAATACTTCTTGCCCATCGCCAACTTGGCCTGCTCCGCAACTACCAAATGGTAGTTTGTGGCGTTGAAGCCCGGCGGTGGGCAGGGCATGACAAAAAGAGAAGAGGCCTAGGGCGAGAAGGGCAGGAAGGGGGGCACAAAGCTCCACTGACAACGTTCTGTAGATTGGCAATGTGCAAAAATGCAAAAAACAAGAGTTGGGGTACAAACTGTTGTTGGGGAACATGTGCACCCGCGTTTTGTACCCGGGTACACACAGATGTTCCCCAACACACTGCTCATTGAGGACGCCGAGAACAACGAGCAGTGTGTTGGGGAACATCTGGGAACATGCCGGGGGGACATGCGGGAACATTTTCCATTTCACATGAAAAACATGTTTTTTAGAGGTACCCGACATTTTAAACGATCTCAGCACACTCAAAAACCCATTTTACCAACAAAAAATGTGGGGTTGATGCAGCGCGCCGGGGAACATTTTCGGGGGTAGCCAAAGGAATATATACTATTATATTGCCAATATACATATTGCCAATGCAAGACGGAATACGGAATACATTATATTGGTGATATGCTATGTTTAAACTTGCGCGCCCCCAAGTCTTCGTGGAGGACGCTCTCGGAGCTGGACATGCTCCGCAAGTTGGAGTACCACCGCACCGTCCCCAGTGGCCCCTACGCCCGGCACTTTTGCACCGGACGCGACTTCCAAGCCCGGTGGAAGGAATTCATCGCCCCGGTGGAGACCCCTGGTGCCACGGTGTTGCCCAAGGCCACGGGGATCTCATGGCCCTTTGCGTCATGGGTCAAGTACTTCCTTCCAAGTGACCTTTGGGGTGGGGGGCCAAACCGGGCTAACCGGGGGCTGGGGGTGGGGGAACCCGGCGGTCCGTGAGTCGGGTCCAGCACTGGAACCCTGTGATTGGCCACGGCTGCCCATGGCAGCCGGGGCAGCTTCTCTTTGAGGAATGGCGGAGCATTCAATGGAACCATTCCAGCGGCGTTCTAGGGGCCAGTGACGGTCACTAGAACGCCGCTGAGGCATCGTTAGAACAATTTTTTGTCCGGCTTGAATTTTGGGTCAAAAATGCAAAATTCCCCGAAAAAAGACTTGGACCGCCTAGTATGGTACCGGGGGTCCAAGTTCCAGCTTTCATACCACCGACCCCCTACCCGCCCCCGCCCCGGGTCGTGGTAACACCACCTTTTTTCGTTCGACCCGTTCTAGCGAGTTCTAGCTAGAACGAAATTGGGTGTTCTAGCGGGTACCAAGGGTGTGCTATTTGTGTGCTGTTTATATCCGTGGCAAGGGCCCGAGGATATCGGCAGATATCCGTGGCATATGCCCGGGATACAGCAGCCACGGATATCTGCCGATATCCTGGGCATATGCCACGGATATCTGCGGATATCCCAGGCATATGCCACGGATATCTATTGGTGTTCAAGTCAAAACTCTCTTGGTATATCACCGCAAACACGAGGAATTTAAAGGGGTTGAAAAAGCCGCCGAGATTCTTGCACGTTACCAAAAGCCTAAGGAGCTCGAGGTGCCGAAGGAGGAAATTTGTAAGGAGCCAAAAGCGGAGCCTTGCGTTGTCCATGCTAGTCCTCTTAAAGCTGTTAAAGCTGAGACTGTGGTTGTTCTTGGAACTCCTATCAAGGCGGAGCCTTGTGCTAACAACCCAATCGTGCACACAGCGTCTCCAAAGCACGAGGTCATTGATCTCACAGCGGAGGAGGACTATGCTACTTTTCCCTTGACACAATTAAGCAAAAAGGAGAACATGGTGCGTGAGATGTATGGTTCGCGTGCATGGGCAGCCCAAGCCACACCTGCAAAGGCCCCCACAGGAGCTTACCCAGCCACGGTGGGGGGGGGTAGTGAAGGGGGGGGGGGCTCCGGCCGTGCCGTGCCACGCCACGGTGCCGCCACATAGGGTGTGTCGTGTCACACGGGGCCGCCGCTGTGGCGTGTTGTGTGAGGGTGATCGGCACTTGTGTCACCTGTGTCGGCTGTGCCGGCCGTGCCACCATGACACGGAGTGGTCCGGGGGGGAGGGGGGGGGAGGGGCGATCGGAAAGTGTGCCGCGGCACGTGCCGTGACATGAGTAACCTCCATGAGCCAAGATCACTTTCTGACTGTCAATTTTGTTTTCGATTGACCCTCAGCATTTTGTTGATGGATCCGCCAGTAGTCCAGGCTATTCGGTGATTGGTGAAAATCCTGGGCTGTTCGAGTTCTGGAGCCTTTCCCGCAGTTTTCAAATCATCACCGGAATTCCCGAGTCCAAATCCACACTCGCAACCTTTCAATTGACGCCAAGTCGCCTTTTCGTTCATGCCGAGAACACCATGAATTTCACCCTATTTGGAAGCTCCAAAGCCGCCGATGATGGCCTTTCAACGCTATTCAACTATTCCCCGTCACACCTCTCTCAAAAACACCAAGCCTCAAATTCGCCGTTACAAACACGCTTTCCGTCACGCCAATTTGAAGCCATTGAAGGCAAAATATTTAACACGCGCCAACGCATTTTCGTTCCCGAAGTTTACCGCCGTCTACAAGACTACTCCGAGTTCTACCTGGATGTGGAAGGCAACGATATTCAATCCGCCTTTGTTGGGAGCAACTCCAGGGACATTCTAGACCGAGACAGGGTCTCTTCCGTTGCGCACAATAACTACAACGAGCTTGAAAAGCTTTTGTTCAAGCACAAGCGTTTCTACCTAAAGCCGTATGAGTTGGACTATTCTCAAACCGAAGCCAAGAAGTCTCCGCCTACCGCCACCCCATGGGCTAAACAATTAAGGACCGTGCTAGACAAAGCGAAAGAAGAGAACAAAGACCTCAAAGGATGGTTCGTTATACCGGCGTGGGACGCTCAAGTGGTTGCCGCCACCTTTCGCATGTTAGGCTCAACTTCCGCCCTTTTTCCTCTCCTTCCTTACATTTCTAGCGTGATATGTATGCACGGAGCACAACTTCCGGACGCCTACAAGGTCAAAAAGGACAGCAAAGACTCCTACGAGTTCCGCACGAGCGGCCATCAAACGATGCCGTATGTTGCCTTATTCCTAAACACCTCTTCCTTTGACGGGTGCCGATATGAAGACATCAATTTTAAGTTTGAACCCTTCCGCTTCGCCGCCAAGCACGCCCATCCAACGGTGCATGACCTCCGGTTGCACAAAACACTACGTTTTGAGGTGAGCATAGAGTTCGTTGATCACATTGAGCCTTCGCCGCCGGAGGAGAGAGACAAGTCTCAACCAAAACAACGCAAAATTGGAGACTCCCGTGCATTCATGAAGTTAATGAACAAAATGTTTGTCCCCGCGCTAGCAAACGTATCAGTGAACACCAAGAATGCTTACTACCCGTTTGGCCACATAGTTCCTTCCGAGAGCCCGCATTCGGCCTACTACCGGTTTGATTGGGATCTCCCATCCCGCTTTGCCGACAAGCTCATGTTTAAAGTCCACGAGTGCGCCCAATTCCTCACTGGAGAACTCCTTGCAATGGACATGCACGCTTTGCCGACTACAGAAGTGTATCGAGCCGTGATCGCTAGGGACCGGAAAGAAAGAAACAAAGACCTACAAGCCCCGGAAATGCTCACCATGATGATCGCCAACCTGCCCGGAGGACGGGGCGCCTCACCGCCCTTAGGGGCGATGTTCCGGTCTAAAGACTCCTTGGTCGTGGCGATTGACACCACACACGCGCCGTGCGACGTCATGAAAACCGGGGTCCAAACGCTAGCTATCCGCTTCTTCCACTCATGCGGCATTGTTCTCTTTCATGGCATAGATGGGCCGTTGGTGCGGTTTTCGTCAAGATCCGACGGCAATACGAGGTCCGCGCCTTCGGGCGCCCCCGAGCGAGCCCACGCAATGCCGGCCCCGCCCTCATACGACTTGTCTAAGGCCCCGAAGACCGCCGTGCTCCTAGTGGCCCCAAGATCGGCGCATGCTCTCGACTTACGCGTCCAAGCGGGGTTCCTTGGCCCATACGTGTCGTTCGAACCCACGCGACCTCCCTACGAGCACCAACAAGCCCACCTCGTGATCCACGAAAAAGAGGAATCCGCGCTGCTAGCGCATGATTTCAAACATGGAGACGCTGCCTTTGCCCCACTACACCGCAACCTCCTGGCCCTCGAGAAGATACTCCCCGCTCAAGACCCGGATGTGGCCGAGCACGAGCAACCCATCGTGCAGCGCCTCCAAGCGGGCGCCGTCTTGGGGTCCACGGCCTTCGTGTCCCAACTCGTCTCCGCCCTTCGTGATAGGCCGGCGACGGGGCTGACTGAGCGCATCAGCGAGTGGAACACGGCACCGGACGACGCGGACGCCGCTACGCCAACACCGGGACCAAACCGCGTCGAAGAGATGTCTGAGACCAGCGTCCCGCTGCTTGCTCCGCTGGGAGGCGAGGCGACCACCCTGCTACCCCCCGACCACGATGCCCCAACCCCCGCCTCGGAGATACAAATCGACCCCTGCCTCCCTACTGGTTTTTATTACGTCCGCGACGTATTCTCCGAGAGCCAAGAGGAAACGGTAAAAGAGGTTCTCCACGACAACACGTGGGAGAAATACCACGGGTGCTCAGTCCAACACTTCGGCCACGCATACCTCGGCCCGAGCAAAGTCAGCGCCACGTCCCACATCCCGGAAGAGTTTTCCTCTATCATCCAAACCTACAATGCCGCGCTGGAGCGACTAGGCCTCTCGCACCCCCCTCCCAACCAAATCACGGGCACAATGTATCTCCCGGGAGAGGGCATCGGCTACCAGAGGGACGACCCTTTGCTAGGCGACCCGGTGTCCATTTTTGATTCCCAGTCAGACACCACAACGTTCTTTAAAAACCCCTCCAACGGGGACTCTTTCCGCATCCGCCTCTTTGCCCGCTCTCTCCTCGTCCTCACGGGGGCCGCACGCCATGAGTGGCACCACGGGATACCCTGACGGAGGGAAGACGAAGTGTTTGGGCTAACTGTCCCGCGCGCCATCCCTCGGCTCGCTCTAATCCTCCGCCACATCCCGCAGGCAAGCTAACCCAGGAAAGCCAGAGGGCCGGATACCCGCCTCCTGCACTCTCCAGCCCCCTCTGCCTGAAACCACAAGGGTCAAGATTCCATGAAACACCGGCCCAGCCACGGCTTCCTTCGTCACCGGCAAGGGGCTAGACGAGGGGCTCGCCTCGGCCGGAGTACCGGCCGACCAAATTCAGCATTTCCGTTGCCTTAGCCAGCCCAACCAGCCCGACCCCCCGGCACCCCCGCAGCCCCCCCCTATCCTGCCCCCCCCGAAGTCCGGTACGCGCCTACGGAAGGGGTACCAACGGCCTCACCGCCCCCCCCATACCCCTCCCTCTAGAACTGCGTTTTCTGTCCCGCAACTTGCAGAAGAAACCTATAGTGAGCAGCCAAATTCTCTGACACCTCAAGAATGACTTCGACATCCTCTTCCTCCAAGAAATCAATCACGCCCCCATCATCCCCCACGTATACGCCTACGGATCGGGCACTAAAGCCACCATTGTTTCGAACATCAGCCAGGACAAACACTCCAGAGGCGAGCACAGGTCCGTTTTGGTTTGCTCCCCCCGGCTCGCCCGTTTCGTTACCCCCCTCCCCTGGCTCGATACGGAAGGGCTCCTGGCGGCAGCCGTTCTCACCCTCCCGGGGGCCCCGCCCACCTTGTTGGTCTCGGTATACTCCCCGAGCGCGGACGTCCACCGCTCAAAAATTGAAAACATCCTGCGGCCACTCATGCATCAGTATCCCAACCACGTCCTAGGCGGAGACACCAACTGCAAAATGTGCCCTGAGCTGGACAGAGCGAACCTCCAAACGGACAACGAGTGGCCATGGCTCCGCAGGCAGGTCACGAGCGACCCGCCACGCCTCATCGATACCTTCCGGCACTTTCACCCGACCGAGCGGTCTTTCTCCCGATACCCCACCCTGTACAGGGCAAGCAGCAGCCGACTCGACCATATTTTGCTCTCCCCGGCGGCCTCGGAATTTTTTGCCCCCACCTCTGCAACCATCCAAACTGACGACAAAACGTCGGACCACCACCCAGTCACGCACACCTCTCAAGTCCCCCCCCATCCCTTCTCCCAAACACCCACCATTAAGAGGAAAGTTCTCCGCGAACTGACGGAGCGGGAGCGCTTCAAGCACCACGACTCCCTCGCCCCCCTGGCGTGATGGTGCGAGTCTACCCTACCCCGCTTTGAGTCTTTATCCTCGGCAGACATAGAGCTCTTCACAGATGTGGTGCTGGAAGAAGTAGCGACCAGCTACCACAACATCACCACACCGTCACACCCCACCTCCTCGCCTCTGGTTAAGAAAATCAAAGCGTCCCTGCAAACCTTGCCCCCCCCCAACCATCCCAACTACCCCGCTTCCATGGACACACTCAACAAGCTTGTCAAGGAGTGGGAAACCAAAGTGAAAAAGGCTGCAACCACCAAATCCATCGGTGCCTTGTGAGGAAAACTAGGATCAAGCGCACCATTAACGAGGCGCTCAACCCCGTGGAACGCGGTGAAATAACGCTGAAGCGACCCGGGCGCCACGCAGCTGGTCTCCACCCCTGAAGAAGTGAGCTCTATTTTTTCTTCCACACTCCTCACCCTAGGGGGCAACCTCGAATACGCTCCGCCAAGCACGCTAGTGGATCGCCTACTCACACACTCCCCCACCTGCCCTGAACCCACAAAACACAGCCCTCTCCCTGACATTACCTGGGAATGATTCCGCAACACGCTCAAGAGGTCAAAGCCCAACAAGGCGGGTGGGCGGGACTTCACAAACAACTACACTTTGCACATCTCCCCCCCCCCTATCCAACAATTCATTAGATTCGGGCCACGTCGCCCTCCTGTCGCCATCCTGTTGCCTCCCTGTCGCCTCCCTGTCGCTGTTTCGGCACTTTCAGCCCCCTGTCGCTCCCCTGTTGCTTGCCTGTCGCTTCCCTGTCGCTGTCCTGCCGCTCCCCTGTCGCTCCCCTGTCGCTTCCCTGTCGCTTTCCTGCCCCCCTCCTGTCGCTATTCTGTCGCTTCCTGTCGCTTCCTGTCGTTTCCTGTCGCCATGCTAATTTTTGCCTGGCGCCTTCCTGTCGCTCTCCTGTCGCTCTCCTGTCGTTCCCTCCTGTCGCTCTCCTGTCGCTATTTCCTGTTGCCTCCCTGTCGCCCTCCTGTCGCTTGCCTGTCGTCTTCCTGCCGCCTCCCTGTCGCCTCCCTGTCGCCTCCCTGTCGCCTCCCTGTCGCCCAACGTGGTAACCTGTCGCTCTCCTGTCGCTTGCCTGTCGCTTGCTTGTCGCTTGCCTGTCGTCTTCCTGCCGCCTCCCTGTCGCCTCCCTATCGCCTCCCTGTCGCCTCCCTGTCGCCCAACGTGGTAACCTGTCGCTCTCCTGTCGCTTGCCTGTCGCTTGCCTGTCGCTTGCCTGTCGCCTTCCCGTCGCCTCCCTGTCGCCTCCCTGTCGCCTCCCTGTCGCCCAATGTGTTACCCTACCGATGGAAAGCCATAGATACCTCAAACAGGCAGTTCGATAGTACTAAAAATGTTCTTTATTCATGCCAAATTGTGAGATCTCGCCTTAGCAAACCTCCCCAAAGGTGTGCCAAGCAATGATGCAAATCGTAGATCGATGGTTCAATCATTTGCATTGTTTGACAATCCTAAATTCCTAACACTCTTGGTGATCTACTATGCACATTTGCATGGCCGCTCAGCTGTAGGCTCGCAACCGTTTTGCAAATCAAACTGAATCTGACAATTATGTAGTACACACGCCGCCAAGAAGAAGTAGGTCAACTCATTATATTCGTACGATCCACCTCGGCTCTTAACTCGATGAAAAAGACCGAACTTCTTGATGTTGGAGAATGCGTTCTCAATAGCAATGCGCACCTGAGGTGCAACGAGGAAGGAGCAATGTACTACACGAATCAAACGTACATTTATTTGGCTTTGGGCTTTTGCGTACTAGTACTTGCGTCCAAGAAATAGGACGAAAACTTGATGTTCCAAGCCGGGGTGTCGTACTTCGTGTACTTTTTCAACACCTCTTCCCGTAGCTTCTTGACAGAGCCAGCCAATCGGCCGTATTCATCCCGCAATACTTTGCCCAAATCCTCTTGCCGCGCTCCGTCCCCAACTAGCTGCCGTGCTCGCTGTTCACAATGATTGAGCCCAAGGCAGTTCGTGTGCGCCATGGGGCTGCATTGTTGACCAGAGCTGCCCATTGACCCAGGCCATGCGCTTGCATAAAGCTTGAAGTTCGATTGTGCTACACTCAACTTACCTTGTGGGTGCGTTTCCAAACAATCACCACGAAAAGGTGAGTTTGCGTTGCACACCCACTTCAGAGCAACCAAGTGCTCCTCTTATTACGATACCACACCGGCCCCCAGGCACTGTGCAAATTTCGGCACATCGTACACCCCTTCCCGTGTGCTTGAACACCAGTGCCAGATAGAGAAAGCTGGAAAAAATCCCCAAACCTCCACACGATCATCCGACAGAACAAAGGATGCAATTCCCCCCACAGCAACCATAGAAGTCCACAAAGCTGATAAAGTCCAAGGCTCTCGGTTGTCCCAAGGCAGCACAGGCACACACAGCCACGCGCGTGCCTGGCACTACGAAATGCTCGTCATCGTTAAGCTTTCAGGCAGCATAGGCGCAGTCAGCAGTGCAAGATCACAGTGATGCGCAAGGGTCTCAACCGTTGGCGATGGCGTCGAGCAGGCCCCATGTGTCCTCTCGTGTGCGGCAAACTTGCAAATCGTTCTCAACGTTTTCCTTGTGCAAATCCTGAAAATGCACAAGTGCGAAGCACGTGTAAGCCCTCGACGCTACTACCCTCTGCGACATACATTCAGTTCTGCGCAAGCAGCGTCGACAGCATCAGCCGTTAAAGTCTTCAGATCGTCAAACTGCGTCAACAGACTGTTCATAATAGTCTGAGATAGTGGTTCATTGTTTGAAAGAGAGGAAGCGGCAAACTGAAAAAGCAGTGCACTTTGGCAAAGTGAATTACCTGGACTTGATCAACCAGTTGTGTGTTCTCAAACTGCTCCGTCAGTTGCTTCAGCGTGTCGCTGCAGGTTGAAGATTAGTGGGGTGCTGAGTTGTGCTGTGCTGTGCCGTGCGGTGCTGAATTGTGCTGTGCTGTGACGTACGGTGCTGAATGGTGCTGCGCTCTGCTGTGCGGGCGTTGTACACACACACACACGCACACACACACACAAGTACCTTTTCTTTCTTATTTCTTCTTCTTGCGGCCTTGTCTGAGATAACGGAGAGCATGTTCATAACAGAAACCATAGACAGAAAATGTGAAAAGAAGAGGACAATAACGCAATCAGAAACAATTTTTGGATTAACTCAATGAAATGCTTGCATAAATAAAAGTTCTTGCTGTCGGGACGAGTTCTTGCTGTCGGGACCTGTCGGGGTCATTTCTGATCGGGAAAGTTTGCAGTTGACACTTATCTTTATCATTTAGTTCTCAGTTTCAGGCGAAATCTACCTGCGGAATGAATCGATAAAAGATGAAAATTCACCAAACCCTAAAAGTTTATCCATCTAACAATGAAATGACATCTTCATAAGAATCCAAATAAATGTAAAACATTGGTTCTCATTTTCTTTACATATATCCACCTGTATAAAAATCCATGTACTATTTTGTCCCACTTGTTGTCTTCCACAGGCCTGTCGCTCTCCTGTCGCACCCCTGTCGCCTTCCTGTCGCCTTCCTGTCGCCTTCCTGTCGCAAAAAAACACCCTGCCGCTCTCCTGTCGCTCTCCTGTCGCTCTTCTTTCGCTCTCCTGTCGCTTTCTCCTGTCGCTTCCCTGTCGCTTCCCTGTCGCCGCTAGCCCTGTTGCCCTCCTGTCGTCTTCCTGTCGCTTTCCTGTCGCGTATCCTGTCGCTATGTCTTGTTTCCTGTCGCTTCCCTGTCGTCTCCCTGTCGCCACCCTGTCGCCGCCCTGTCGCCCTCCTGTCGCCCTCCTGTCGCACCTCCCCTGTCGCCTTCCTGTCGCCTGCCTGTCGCTTCCTGTCGCTTCCCTGCCGCTTTCCTGCCGCTGGCCTGTCGTCTTCCTGTCGCCACCCTGTCGTCCGCCTGTCGCCACCCTGTCGCCTTCCTGTCGCTCCCTGCCGCATTTCACCGTCGCCTGCCTCGCGTGGCCCGAATCTATTTGGAAGGTATGTAACCACTACCTCCACCAGCCGTTGCCCGAGAAATGGCTTGAGGCCAACATTATCTTGCTTTTTAAGAAAGGGGACGCGACGAACCCTGTAAATTACAGGCCTATAGCCTTGCTGAACAGCGTTTACAAAATAATTGCAACACACGCCAACCGTGAGCTACTGGCAGCGGCCATCGAACACTCCATCATACACCCCACCCAGTTCGGCGGGCTTCCCAACCGCAGGTGCCAAGACCACATTTTCAACCTCTTATCCACGTTTCGTGAATCAGTTGGTAGCTACAGCCTCTACATTGATTTCAATAAGGCTTTCAACTCCGTCCCCCACACCACCCTCTTCACAGTGCTGTCCCGCCTGAACTTTCCCACGCCCCTTGTAAACCTCATTCAATCCTTGTACCGTGCCCCCCGTGACTTCCCGGTGGTGTCGGGGCACACCCACTCTTCCCACCTGCAAACCAGAGGTGTTCGGCAGGGATGCCCCATGTCACCCATCCTTTTCTGCCTTTACCTGAATGTTCTCCTCTTCGCCCTGCCGTCTCACGTCACGGTACCCCCCTCCCCATACGAGTCGGGCCACGCCTTCGTTGACGACCTCCTCTATCGATCAGAGGATGGGGACCGCATACAACAAATTTTGAATTTTTTCGACACGGTCGCCAGGGAGTGGGGCCTAGACTTAAACCTCAGCAAAACCGAGATCCATGCTATGGGAACAGCCCCCCCGAGAACTTTCACCTCCCCCTCGGGCCCCCCCCTGTCAACAACCAACCAGAAGACGGGGCAACCACACAACTGCTACAAATACCTAGGGGTGTACATCTTCACCGCCAACCACGAGGCACAAACACTGGCATTGGCCAAGTCGGAAATACGCTCTTTTTTCACAACCCTCCAACCCCTTTGGCTCACCCTTTCGGAATACATTCTCTTAGTAAACGTCCAACTCATCCCTATTCTTTCCTACCGCCTCATGGCACACCCCCTGGCGCTGAAAGAGTTGGGAGCCCTCCGGGCCATGATCTGGCAAAATATTGCACATGACCCCTCCCCTGACAAGGCCAACAGGATTTCCCGCCTCGTCTCTCCTAAGGACCGCTACACCCCCCGCCACCAGGGAGGCTTAGGTCTCCGCGACTTCACTTTTTCCATTTGCATGGCCCTGGTGAACACCGCAATCAGGTACCTCAACGGGGACGGTCCAGCCTCAACAAACGAATCCTTTTCCGAAGCGATGCTCTCCACCACACGCAACCCAATCTAATACACCGTCATGGACGCTTGCCACACCATAGGCCTCGGATACCACAGCACCGGCCTCTGGGCCTCCTGCCCGCCCTCCCTCTTCCTCCCGAAAGAGAAAGTCCAAGTCCGGTTCCTAGCCACCAAACCAGCACCACAATACAGCAATTTCGGCAACAGGTTGAAACGAACACCCCAAGACTTAGGGTTCCACCTAGGAACAGTCACGGGGGTGCACACAGAATCAGCCACACTCCAGTTTTCGGACGGCACCACCCACACCATCAAGGACCCCGGTCTCCGCCGCAACGAAAAAGAGTACACCTTTCAAAACCCAGCCATTTCTGTCCGCCCCCAACTGGCGGGGCACCACGAACTGCTTACCCCCCCCCTTCTCCACCCCCAAGAGTACATCCTCAACCCCCCCCCCCCCCGGGCAATACGGCGGAGTCCTGCTCGACTCGTCACTGCATGGTGAGCTGTACCGGCTCCCAGATGAACCTCACTCCCTTGACCCCGATGACCTCGAAGAATGGGGTTGTGAAGCAGCCCTTGCCCTCCTCCTCACATCGTCCCCCCGCACGACATGGGTGTACTTGGAATCGCTCAGCGGGCGCTTTGGGCTACGGGTCTGCAGCCACCCTGTTTTTCCCGAATGGCTCCAGATGGGTGCTGTGCCAAACGTCCCCATACCAGTCCTCAGAGGGATCGGAGTTCTGGGCAGCTATTATGTTCCTACGGTGGGCCCTTGCATCTCACCCGCACCTCACCTTTGCCGTGCTGGGGGACAACCTCCACGTTATCACAGTTCTCTCCCCGAGCACCCCCCCAGACCTCCTGTCACGCTCGCCAGCCGGCACGTGGGAATCTTCCCTTCAGTCCATCCAGGCCTCCCTATGCCCAGGGATGATCCAGGGTTGGGGATGGATCAATGGGCACGCCGGGTTTGTGGGGAATGAGATCTCGGATGCTTACGCAAAGTGGGCCGCCCACGTGATGATCTGGGACCCCTCCCTCCTCCTCCCCCCCCCGATGGGGTGCATATCCAGAGGCCCCCTCCCCGTCATACACAAACTGACTACCACCTCAATCAAGCACCTCCTCCCTTGCCACCAACACGAAAACATCCACGCACCATCCAGCTTCCATTTTTACACCCACACTTCATGGTTCCAAGGCCTCCCTTTCAAATGGTCCTCCGGAAATTCCAACATGGCTCCGTTTGCTTTCCACGACGACTTGCGCCCTCGCCATTGCCACGCTTGCCCCGACCCGCACCCAATGGATGTTATCTCTTTCGTCTCACACTGCCCAACGTGCGAACACCTGGTGCAAACCTACATTCAGTGCTGGAGCCCCCCCTTCACCACGGTGGTGTCCAAATGGTGGTCCGCAACCACACACGTCGGGGAGAGGCGCAATTTCGTCCGGGGGCTTGTCCCCATGCCCCTGTACACCAAACTCACAACCCCCCGCTCCGGCCGAAGAAAACCAGCACACTGTCATGACTTAAAACTCGCCCTGAAGGCTCGTGTTCCCCTGCTCCTCAATGCCCTATACCGCATGCTGGAATGGCTAAACGACAGCCCCCCCCCAGCCCCGCTCACCCCCCCCACGGGCCCCAACTCATGGGGACGCCCCTGGTCGCCTTACAGCACGTCACACACCGCCCTACAGCGCCCCCCCCCCCCGCCTACCACCCTCCTCCCCCCCTCCCGGACAAAGTGGCACGCAAGCCTCCAAGGCGCCCCCGTCCCCCGTCCCCTGCGGCACACGCCAAGGCTCGGAAACACGCCCTCCAGCCCCCAAGACCCGTCCGGCCTCTATCGCTGAAACACAATACCGCAAGCCAACCTCAGCCAGACCCCTGCCCCCCAAACGGTTGCTCACAATCCGGGACATGTTCAACACCCCCCCCCCCCTCGACCAGCACCCCCCCTCGCCGCCTCCGCCCCTGTTTCCGCCCCTTCTCCCCGCATAACAAGGTACTTCGCACCAGCCCCCCCCTCCCCCGCGAGCACAAACTCACAATCGTCCTCATCTTCGTCCAACGTGTCATCTCTTTGAAAAAGCCACACTTACACGTTTCTCTCACGCTAGCCCTCAACAGCCCTAACGCGGCACAACCAACCAGTACTACCACACTGGCACTCACCAGTCACTTCTGCAAATGAATCCCTCCCCCAAGCCACCCCCAGTGCTCAAGCTGTCATGCTCTAACCCCCCAACCGCAACCCCACAGCCTTCGAGAATCAGACAGAGATCCCGGCTCTGCGGTTGTCTATAACGGGGCTGCCACGTCTCATTGAGATAAGGCAGAGGAGGACAGCAACGTGCAGCGGTACTCAGCCCGCGATTGAACTTGGTTTCGGGCATCCGCCCCTCCCTGAAAAAGCTTGGCGCGCAAGAGCCTTTCTCCCCGGCCTGCCCAGCCACAAAAGGCGCCGTTCAGTGCAAAAAAGCTCCATGAGCCAAGATCTCACAGGCATCCCATCTCCTTTTGACTCTGCTAGGTTTGATGGGCCACCCACGAAGGTTCGCAACGTTCAGGTGAAAGAGGAAAAGCAACAATGCTGTCATTGTGACTATCCTATTACGAAGAATGCTGCATCTGTGACTTGTGATGTTTGTCATGCTATTTACCACTTGTCATGTGCCAAGCTTCGGTTTCCTCCAAAGCATGGATCGTGGGCATGTGAGACATGTATGACCGAAATGATTGGTTCCCAGTAATTGGCACCATGACCTCATGATACTTGCTTATTTATGGCTAAGTGTAGGGAACAATGTTCCTTTATACATATTGGCATCACATTTTCGCATCGATAGAGAGCACATTGTGTAGTGCTCCAACTTGGACGTCTACATACAGATTGGCATCACATTTTTGCATCGATAGAGAGCACATTGTGTAGAGCTCCAACTTGGACGTCTATCCACAAAACATTCCAAAATTGTTGGCGTCCTCAATTCTTGTGTAGTGCATGGCTCAAGTATGCAATGAGGGAAAGGGAAGGGTTGAGCGCATCTATCCCGTGGCATATGCCACGGATATCTGCCGATATCCTCGGGCCCTGATGCCACGGATATAAGAATTGTGCCTAATGCCACGGATATCTGCCTGTATCCCGTGGCATAGGCACGGATATCGACCTCCGGTCGATATCCGTGCCTATGCCACGGGATACAGGCAGATATCCGTGGCATAGGCACAATTATTGTATAGTGGTTGCGTGCATGCACAAGTCGGCGGGCAAAGGGGGGGCGAAGTGTCACAAAGTGCTCCAAAATGTTGCCAACTGGTACACGACATGCGGAACATGAAGACATTCTTACCGGTTTTGAAAACCGGTCTTCCTGCATCTCTCTAAAACCTTGTTGAATCACACAAAAACACCAAAACCATCAAACCCAGACCTTTCCCACGAAGTGATCATTTTGGACGGAAGACCAGACTGGTCTTCCGTCTGGTTTGGTAGCCAAAGGAATATAGTGGTGGTGATGAAGCCCAACCGTCATCAGGTGGACTTCTATGCACAACACAAAGAAAAGTGCCACAAGGACCTTTCGGGAAAGAGCGAGTGACGAACATAGGTGGCATTCCCCTAGAACCAACAGTAAATACCTCCATGATAAACGATCCAACCGCCACAGAATATTGCTGTCATGGATCTTCATCAAGTTGCCAAGGTGGTTGGCGGTCGACCGAGCTGACCTCCGAAACGAAACAAACCGCCGTGTGTTGCTCGTTTTCACTATGACACAATAACAATATTGCCCTGCCTCCAATGATAAAACTCCAACAATACAGAGAGAGGTTCCAGGGGCCCATCCAACTACCCTAGACAATGTTGACTGCTTGCGGGGCCCATGTTGACCACCAAGTCCCATGCTGGTTGCATAGGAACCCATGGTAACTGCCTCTGGCGGTGTGTTCCACTATTGCAATGGGGTATCCTTTGAGCAAACACAAAGCACAACTTACTTCTTCTTAATCACATCTATGACTGTGTCCGCAAGAACACCCAAGTCAAAGTACCAACAATGGTTGGCAACAGCAGTTTTGAGATACAACCTCCCATCGTCCCCTTTTTTGAGGTTGTCAGGATATGCGGCCATCTTAGAAACTTTGTCTGGGACCGGAAAGGACCGGTACAAAGTAACCACGAGACGCCGTGTCTTTGGCGGAGCGCGCGAGCGGAGCTTCCAGATAAAAGACTTGGGGTTGTTGGGCCAGGGTCCAATGTAAACGTCCCCCTTGACGGGGAAAAGGGGCAGATGATGATGGGGGAATGACATATTGACTACAAATGAGTGTTGGAAACGAAGACTGGACCCTTAGTTGGTCGGTGCCAAGACATCAAGCAACAACTTTGTCTCTGCTTTGCTTGTGGATGCTGGTGGAAGTGAGAAATAGGTGTCACACCAGTCAACGCTTCCAGCAAAAGGGTAAAAACAACACAATTTTTGTGCTATAGTTGCCCCCATGTAGCCCCCCTTTGCTCCCAAATGTTTCACTCATGCTTGCCCCCATTGCCGCCCCAAGTTCCCTCCTCCTACTTGCGTCCATCAACCCTGTGTGCGCGCTACAAGCCATTGCCGCGCAATACTGCAGTGCGCACTGCAAATACCATTGCACGGACCACAGCGCGCACTGTGCCGCCAGCACTTGGCCAGGTAACCTCATTTCCCAATAAACCGGGCAAAAAAACCTCTTTTTTTTGTAGTTTTGGCTCCTTCCGGCACCGCAAGTGACGTTCGCAATGTCAGGAAAGATTGCAAACATTTTGAGCCCCCATTATGGTTGGTCCTTGTGGAAGAACGAAGACCTTTTGGCGGACTTAGTTGAGTTCTTTAGCTTACGGTCTCCAGTCCAAAGGTCTTTGTGGAGTAGATTGGAAGAAAGGATGCCAATGTCCGCAGCGGAGAGGAAGCGTCGCAAGACCGAGGCTGCCAACGCTGTTACCGCCCTGTCGATGGTGGACTTCGTCCAGCTCCTGAAGATTCCCAGAAGAAGGTACCATTGCTATCATTGCTCGTGCTTTTTATGTGACATTGTACGCACTTTCGGTCATAGCACGCGCTAGATTTGGTGTAGCGCGCGCTATGTGTCAATGTTGCGTGCGCTATTCTCCTCAAGTACAAAGATTTGATTCCTTGGACCTTCGAGCGACGCACCCCACAGTGTCCATGGCCCTCTGCAGGAAAGCAATATTGTTGGCCCAGACCTCGGACAACACTGAGGTGGACTTCTCACCACAAAGGGCGACGTTAACAGTCCAGTGGTACAACAGTGTCCTTGCCAAGTGACCATGGTTGGCGAAAGAAATGGACAACTGGCACCAAGATTCTTCACCACAAGGTAAACCATCCCCCTTCACAATGATCCACAACTCCCCTGCACACTCCTTGGGGTATTGGAGGTTAGATACAATGGACTCAACGGAAAATATATAGTCAAAAAACTGTTGCAGAGGCCACTCGGAAAACACTGTGAGGCCATATGTGTGAACGTCAACATTTAAATGCTGCTTGCTGGCAAGCAGGTTCCATTCCGTCGCGAAACTACCATAGGAAGGTAGAGTAAAAACCTCTGGCCCCACGTTGCTTCTTGTGTGCGCAAGAACCGCCCCCTTCTAGCGCCGTTTTTGCATGATTACCCAAGCCACACCACCTTGTGTGGTTGGAAAGTGGTTTGGGGCCAATCACCACATGTTCACGCCCCTTTTTGTGGCCGATTTTCATTTGTCCAAAACGGTCCGTTTTGCCGGATTTTCTACACCCCCCTCTTTTGCGGGAAGGGGGGTTCTAGCACCCTTTCTGCACCCTTTCTGCACCCTTTGTGCGCCCTTTGTGCACCCCTCTTTCTGCGCTAGAACCCCCTTTCTGCACCCTTTCTGCACACCCTGTGTGCGCTGGAACCCCCTTTCTGCACCCTTTCTGCAGGGGGGTTTCTGCGGCAAGCATTTTTGCAAGAAGGGCACCAAATCCATCCACTGGGTACAAATTTGGTTTCTCAAGCGTACGTGCACTGCCTTTTCCTTTGGTCCTTTGTGGCCTCGCCAAGGGCAAGCCTTTGCCGGGCCGCTCGGTGTCGTAACTCCACGACAAGGGTCTCCATGTTCAATACATGGGTGAGACCACGTCGTGAAACGCGTGGGCGGCGAAGGCACCACCCACGCATGCTGTTTTTGACAGCAAGTTTGAAAAGCTTATGCCCGTGTTCCGCAGGTATACTGCTGAACACATAAAGGTTACGATACTTTTGGAGCACCGCTCCACAATGGGCCACTGTCCAGTGGACCCATGGGGTTGACTTCCAACCCAATCGGAGCCATGCCTCACCGATTTTACGGCAGTGAGTCCTGGCCTCTTGCACTTGACCATTGTTCAATGGTGTCTGTTGCCTCCACAAGGCATATAGGCTACACATATTCTGCAGCAACACTTCAATTAGTGTCCACAAGAGGACACCGCCAAACTTACTTACGAACTTGCAAAAAATCCCAGTCTACAAGAAAATGTAGGCGGATAATATGATACATACAAGTCCGGAATATTCTTCCTGTACATTATGGACACGCCGGATTCAATTCTGGTGTCTGTTGCGGCTGAGATGGTCGCGTTCCAATGATTTAGTTGAATCGCCGGCGCGCGTGCGCAAATCAAATCAGCCAAATATTTTTTCACAATTGGATTTTTTATAAATTATACAGGAAGAATATTCCGGAATTATATGTATCATTCCATCCGCCTACATTTTCTTGTAGACTGGGATTTTTTGCAAGTTCGTATCTTCATCTTCATTGTCTTCACTGTCGTGCTTGTACCTCATGGACCCCAAGGGCAAGGCCCCAGCACCGACCCCTCCATACCGCCGGGACGCACAGAAGGGATACCTGCCCTCTGTTCCCTTTCCCCATGCCGGCCCTGAGCCCTCCAGCCAGGCTCCGCGGAGCTTTCTCAAAGCGAATAGCTTAGATGGTAGCAGAGCAGCCTTCAGCCTCGAGGCTATAGGTATGGAGTGCGAGTCCGACCCACCCGACAGTGATGACGAGAGCATCTGCAATCTAGATGATCCAGATGGCCCAGAGGACGGCGTAGAATGTTGCATAGTTGCGACATTCTCCGAAGAGTTAGAGATTCCTTGCCAGAATCCTGACTGCCCCACGCAAATACCCATTCCTCACCCCAGCTCAGTCCCCGATCCCAGTCGAGAATCCGGGCCCCCAAGCGGCCCTTCACCGGGCGCTGGTCCCAGCGGAGTGTACGGCTCCTTGGGTGGAGACTCATCAAGTCAGGAGGACGACATTCTTCTCCCATCCAAGGAAAGCATGCATGTGCATCGAGATCCGCCGATCGCAAGTGGTCCAGGAGAGATGCCCGCCAGAATGACACCTACGCCTGCGGAAATTGACCTGCTGCTCCAGAATGTCATCGAGCAGGCCGTCTCCGCCAAGTTGGACACTCAAATCCAGGAGTCCCAGGAACGCTGGAGGATCAAATTACAGAAGATCGAAAGCCTACAGCGACTGGATTTGTATGACCAATGGTGCCTGCAAATTCACCATTGCTACTGCAGGTTTCACCGAGAACATCCGCCGGTGCCAGTCAAGTCCACCGCCAAGACGATGGAGGTTGATGTGGTGTCGCTGGAGTCGGCGTTGGAGCAAGCCTTTCTCAAGGTGGCGCAGGAGGAATCTCAAGAACTGCCTGCCGCGAACACCATCGAGAGTTGGCTGAACGAGCAGGAAGATGTGGTAAGGAGGCCAGAATCAATTAGATCGCGGTCTGAAACCGCCTCTCATGTGTCCTGTGCCCAACACTGCTCGTGTCGGAAAGAAATCGCCACCCTCGCTGCTGAGAATCAGGCGATTAGATTTAATCAGGAAAAGCTCTTCCACGTTTTTTTGATGGGAAGATCTTTCGCTCACCCCTCCTCTCATTTGCCAGATCCGCCAGTCGGATCTACCTGTTCTGTAGCCGATGAAGCGACTGAAGTTTTTTCACTCGCGCCCACCACAGATTCCAGAGCGGAAGAACAAAAGAAAAAACGTGCAAAATTAAAAGAAAGCGTTTTTGAGAGTAGAAATCCTCAGCGTGTTTCAGAAGCGAGGACCAAAAAGAAAACAGAAGTTTTGGCCGAGAAAAGATCCACTGATCCCATGATTGCGGCTCAGGTCTTGCTCGCCCAGAGTCTTCTTGGCGCCGCCGGCGTTTCAGGTGCTGCCCAGGTCAATCCCATCCTGGCGGGTGGTGGCGGCATTGAGGAAATTATTAACCCTGTGAGGGCTAAACTGAGAGCCATTGCAAAACAACCAAAATACAATGGCAACCCTCGCCGGTGGGCTGTTTTTAAAAGAGAATTTTCTCTGCGGGTTGGCAAGAACAAGCTTCGAGACGACGAGAAGCTTGATGCTCTCCTCGAGTGTTTAGAGGGTCCCATTCGTGATACGTGGATCAAATCCTACAATGATAGGGCTGATTCCTCTAACCCACTCACCTACAGTGAATTGTTTGCTCTGCTTGAGGGAGTAGGAAGTAGGTTGCCTGAAGACCATTACCGAACCCTCCTCACCTCTTTCCCGAACATTCCCAAACTCATTCTCCACGAGGTTCAGAACAAGCGACTCCGCTTTGAAAATCTGGTGAATGAAGCTGAGAGTGCTGGGGAACATCTGTCAGATGGCGAATTAAAGGCCATCATCTTCGCGAAAATGCCTGCCGATACGGCTGCATCGCTGAGGCAGGAGCAGTCCAACGAGAAGGTGAAATCCTGGTGGAGTGAAGTCACGGGATTCCCTAAGGGCTCAGGTGGTTTTCAGGTCAGAGATGCCCTTAAAAAGTGCTCGCCCACTAAGTTTTTCAAGTGTAAGGAAAAGGACGGTGCTTGGAGATTGAAATTCGCGGAGAAGGAGGACAGAGATATTTTCAATGAAGTGGTGAACCGAGGCGTCTCCTTTGGAGGAACTCGGCACGTGGCAAAGCCGTGGGTTTTCAGCTTCACGCCCACTGAATTTTGGGAGGAGTTGGAAAAATTGGCGGATGCCAATCATCAGCAATTCCATGAAGGATTGAGCCGAAATCCCCCCTCTAAAGGTGGGAATCAGAAGAATGTAAATAACACGCAGTCGAAAGACTGTGCCATTTGTTTGTCCTTCGGTCACACCAACCGTGCCAAGTCGCATTCCACTGAGAATCATTGGTGGAATAAGACCGATGCAGAAAGAGTGGCACAAGAAGCCAGCAAGGATCCGCCCAAAGCCCCTGTCAAGAAGGTGGATGAAAATCGCCCATCGACGCCCAGCGGAAAAAGTAAAGGCAGTAAAGGCCAGCAGACTTCTGGAGGCAAGGGAAACCAGGGCGAATCCAGCCAAGGAGGCTCTCCAGAAAATTTCAAAAATGGAAATGGTAAGTCCAATTCTGCCAAGGGTAATGGTGGAAAAGGCAATTTTTCCAAGGGAAAAGGCCAATCCAGTGGCCAATTCTCGGGACATTTCAAGGGAATGAGCGCTGGTAAGGGCAAGGGGACCTCCCAGGGCACAAAAGGTGGACGAGGGAAAGGATCATCTGGTCAGCGGAACTCTAATTCAGGTCGTGGTGCATCAGTGCACCAAGTTGCTGGTTCCGACGAGGATTATTATAATAACGTGACGACGGAGGACCAGGATGCCCCCGATGAAGAAGGGAATCTTGGCGAAGAAGGTCTGGGAGACCAGTGGGAGGACGAGGAAGGTTCCTGGGAAACCGTGCAACAGGAATACGAGGGAGATTATCAGGAATAAAGGCGCCAAGATTGTGTGGCAACCGCACACACAATCAGGCGTTTTCCTGAATGTCCGATCGTGGACATTGGAGCGTTGTCTGTAGGACCACCGCCAGTTGAGGCGGATTGAGATAGGAATGTTGTGGAGATCGGTGTTCCCTACAAATACCAAGCTCGTCAATTCATTTGTCGTCTGTGGGTTACTGACAAGAAGGGGAACAAACACCTTGCTACGTGTCTTTGTGACAATGGTAGTGAAGTGAATCTTCAGTCAGAAGAATTTTTACCAGACCAATGTGTTGACACTTCGCTGCACCCCGTTAACTAGGAAGGCGTTTCAGGTCATGCTCTTCCAGGAGGGAATACAGGTTCGTTTCTGTAGGCGCACATGGTCGCCCAGGATTTATGGGAGGAAGGTAAGGTAGAGGATGTTGTTTTAGAGGATTATTTTTATAGAGCGGCCATCAAATACACCTTTACTTAGGTCATCCATTTTTAACGAAGAACAAAGTGGCCCCTGTAGGACACAGACGTTGTTTTATTTTGGAATCAGGAGAGCAGGAAGCTCCCAGCTTTCGGTTCTTGCATTCTGGGTACCGAAATGCAAAAGAATTTTTGAGTCGAAGGGTGAACACTGTTTTTGGTGAGGATGAAGGGATTATTGAGATAAACGCCACTACAGCTTACAGCTTCTTGCTACAGGAGCGTTGAAGGGACACTCAGCGTCCCAAACCGCGCAATTGGAAGTCTTCCAACTACCGCGTTGGAGATAAGTGGCGTGATTATATATGTTCCTATTCTTTGGAGAACCACGATTTTGTGCCCGCCAAGGATGCCTTTTGCAACGAGTTGAACAAGCGTTTCAAGTGCTTAGCTGACGATGCATGGGCAGTAAAGTGGGATAAAAGGCTGTGGATAAACCCCCCTTTTCATTTGTTGGGAGAGGTCGTTCAAAAAATAAAGGAGGATTGCATACAGGCCATCCTTGTCGTACCACTATGGGATTGGAAACCATGATGGAAGGATGTTTTGGCCATGACAGTCGACTCCATCCGCCTCCCCCACGACGTCAAGCTGTACGCCAGGGACGACACTGGTCCCCTGCGACAGCGGCCGTGGCCTTCCGTCGCTTTTCTTGTCGATGGAGGTCTCATCTCTGACGGATCTTGCACATCAGACCATGGGTCAGAATCAGGTCTTGACCAATGTACGGATTCAGATTCGAATTTTTCCGATTTTTTGGAAGGAGATGATACGGTGCCAAACCTGGAGTCTGGAACGTCTGATTGTAGTCAGACCCCAATATGATCAGATCCAGCAAGCATCTCCCACCTGGTCAAGGGAAAAAAATTCCGAAAGAACGTCAAATTCAGACAATTTTACGAAAAACCCAATTTTGAGGCCTTTTTGGACCCCTTTGTCTGTGAGGATGTGGAAGATGCTCAGCAGGTTCGGGCATCCACGACACAGCCGCAAGAGGGAGTCGATCCCTCTCTGTTTCAGTCGTTGAAACAAGGTCTGTTCCCTGCTGGATCGCGAGATCTGGCGAAAATTTGCTCTACGGTGGTGGCTGGTGAACAGGTTGAAAGTCAACTTTGCAATGAGCGAAGGGAAAAGATTTTCGCCGAGCGAAAGGACACCACCCTCTCTGGTAAGCTCATTAAGAACCCTCCAGTGCGTGGCCAGCACAGAGAGGCGTTCATCGAGCTAAAGGAGGGAGCAAAACCCAAAAAGCAGCGATCTTACGAAAATCATGGCAAGAAGCATGAAATTCTTCGTGACATCATTCAGAGAAATCTGCGAGAATTCGGCTGGTTGGAGGCGTGCATGACCTCTGAGTGGTGTTGTGCGCCCTTCACAGTGCCTAAACCGCCCTCAGCAGACCAGAATACCATTGATGGTTGGCGCATGGTGGTTCATTTTCGTAATTTAAATGCGGAAACTAAGGCTGATTCTCACCCTTTACCCCTCATTGAGGAGGAAATCGTGAAGAGAGCCAAGGGGAAACTATTCTCAGTCCTGGATCTAAGGCATGGCTTCCAGCAGATGCCTCTGGCGAAGTCATCCAGACCCCTGACGTGCATGTGCAGTCCAGTGGGTCCTGTTCAGTGGACCGTCATGCCTATGGGTTTGAAGAATGCTCCGAGGTTTTTCCAAGGGATGATGGAAGCAGTCTTGTTTTCAGAGCACCCTGAGCTTCGCGAATTCGTTTCCGTGTACATTGACGACATAATCATCGCCACTGTGGGCGATGGTTTAACCGAACAGGAGCTTGTGGATCTGCATGAGAAACAGCTGAACATGGTCCTCGACATTCTGGACAAAAATCTGCTCATCTGCGGTCCCAAGAAGGGTAAATTATTCCTGGAAAGTGTCGAATTCTGTGGCAGTTTGCTACGAAATAGGACTCGCCAGCCGAGTCCAGGGAAGATCCTTGCAATTCAGAAGTGGAAGCGCCCTGAGACCATTTCGGCGCTTCGTGGATTCCTTGGCTGTTGCAATTTTTACCATACTTTCCTCAAGGATTATGCCAGGTACGCCGCCCCGCTTACTGAATTACTCAAGGTTGGTAGGGAGTGAAGCCGGTTCGGACCCCGGTGGCCATCTTGGGGTCACTTGGGGTGTGTATCTATGTGCCGGCAAGCCGCCATTGGCTGATATCATACTCTCCCGTCCACCTGAACTAACCCGATGTGATAGTGTGATAGGTTTGGCCATTCCGGCTATGAGCGGCCATATTCAGAACCGAGGCACCGCCAGCGGAGATTTATATATCAGAATATCAGGAATCAACAGGGTTTTATTATCATGATGTTTCCGTAATTTTTCAGCCTTTCGTTCTGATGGTCAATGTATCGGCGACCGTCAGTTGGCTCGCGATTTTGCGTTAACCGATTGGTTAACTGTTATTTCCAGATATTTTGGCGGATATTCCGTTGAAGGTTCAGATTTCATCAGCAAAGGGTTCGTTGCTTCCGCGATTCTCTAAATAAGCACTCGAAATTTTAATCTGAATTTTTCGCGATGTTGAAATCGGATTTTCGACTTCGACATCGCCGCACTTGATTGGGACTTCTTCGAGTGGTCATACTCCTTTCCCTATGCCCGAATCAGGTTTCCCTTATGCTTGCCACCCATTTGACTTGGAGAAATAAGGGAAACAAAAGTGAATCGTGGGACCACTTTGAAGGACCATATCTATGCGCGAGTGTGAGGAAAGAGAATAAGGAAGGTTGGGTTGCAAGCGCCTTGGTCTCAACTTAATTTAGGAAGCATCAAACGCCTTTGGTGTGTACACATGCCCGATATAGCAAGGGATAATGGTCAAGAGGGTATAAAGTGATATATAACTCTTGGACCGTGCAACCGAACATTTTGTTGTGACTTTCGAGTGTACCGCATGAGTGTTGGGGTTGCATAGCAACTTTCCTTGGGTTCCTACGTACTTTTAGCGTGAAGTTATGTCAATGGAGGGACATGGCATATCATGGTGGGAGCCATATTTTGAGGGTATGTCTTAGCCCACGCAAACTGCACCCTGTTTTTCACCTCAAGGGCGGCATTTGTGTGCAAAAAAAAGACGCGCAGTTTCCGCGTGTTTCCACCTGAAAACTGAGAATTAAAAAACGGAGGAATCTCAAATATATTTTTTTAGGCTGTCAGCGGAATGCAAGTAGTCAGAGGTATTTTTTTTGGCATGTTGAGTGCGCGAGGCCTCGCGCACTCAATTATGCAGAATGTGTATTTCCCAATGGTTCTGAATAAACAGTATTCCATGCCAAATGAGGCTCTGATGTCTTAATGGGTGCCTCATGGTGTACCGTTCGGGTCATGTCAGCAGCAAGAGTGGTCAATCAATGGACGTTTTGTACACGCCATGCACTATGTAAGGTGTAATAGATCTAAATAGCGGGTTGCCCTCAGTCCTTACTAACCACACGATTTTCAGTTAGTTTACCTACAAATGAGGTGCCCAGCCTCCCATCTTTTGGGGCTGTACAACAGTTTGTCAGAAGCGCTAGGTCACAGGACGTATGAAGCAAGTGCTCTAGAGGAGGATAGTCTAATCGCTACTCTTGAGCTCACCGTTTTCACAGGATTCCAAAAGGGAGGAATCTCAAAAAGCCTGTTGGAGGCTATCGGCAGAATGCAAGTAGTCTGGGGTATTCAAAAACCCATGCTTCTAGCATGTTGAGTGCGCGAGCCCTCGCGCACTGAGTGTTCCGCTGTGAAAGTCTTTAACCAATATTGAATCTTGCAGTTTTGCTTTTGCTCCATCCTTGCTTCATGCCACTTCCGATGTCAAAAAGTGATCTCAAAAAAGCCTGAAAATCTCACTCCAGCTGGCTGAGTGCGCGAGGCCTCGAGCACTCAGCCTCCCATAATAAGTATTTTTTCATGTGGACATGTACAGGATGTGTGAACAGCGCCCATCTTTAATAGTTTTCCAGACGATCCAAAAATTCATATTCTTCAAATTAGCCAACAAAATTTTTTTTCGGGGAAAATGACCGGTAAACCCTCTGATTTTGGACTAAAGAATGGTTATTTGACCCCCCTAAAAACAGCAAAAAATGGGCAAACCTGATGAAAAATGCATTTTTTGGGAGGGTTTGAAAAACAGTATTTTCAAGATGGCAAAAAAAACTATTTTTTTCGGTGACAAAATCTAGGTGCTTAGGTGAAAATGTGTATGTGTTGTATGCATGGTATATGTTTGATATGCTCACGCCCATGTTATATATCTTCGTGTGGCCGAAGAGATGGGGAGCCATACGTGACAAGGGTTTTGTCCATGTCCCAATTGTGGAATTCAAAGCGCTAGACCAAGTCTACCGCGTATGTATTGCTCATGGTATGTTTGACAAAGAGATCCGGGGGTGCACTCCCATTTTCATCGGGCATGTAGATATTAGTGGCGAAGGTATCTCCATGCGCCCGATTGGGGATCCAAGTGGGGGAATCGTTCGCAAATGGTTCCAATCATTTGTGTATTGAATCATGAGCGGATATCATGGGTGAGCATAGAGATATACTATCATGACAACTTTGTATTTGGTCATATTTTCATGTTTTTGACCTCAATTTTTGCTCATTTTTGCGTTTTGTGTACTTACCTGGTCAGCAAACAGCAAGAAGCCTATGGAGAGTCGAACCATGGTATGTTGTTCATATGTTGGCATATGCTTTGGAGTTGAACAGCACCATATGCCGGATCGCGTACTCCATTTGGCTTGGCGCATGAGAGATTACAAGAATTGGTCTCAAAATCATGGGCTGACTTCGGCAGTGCGTGGCGCCCACATCCGAAGGGGTTTCGAGGGTAAAGTGCGGATGTACATGGGCATTGGCCTTTGGTCTCTATCCTCCATGAATACTAGACTTCGATTCCATGCATGCTTTGAGCCTTCGGATAAGTAGTAACTTCAATTTTGAGCATATATTTGATATATGGCCAATATGGTGTGAATTGGCAGTTTTTGACATGTTATGAGTTCAAACTCATAGGTCATTTCTCTAAGCCCATTCGACACCAAGTCCAACCAAGGTTATGTCAGGGTAGGGCATGGTCCTGAGTGACACTCTAGGCCATGACACGCCACCTCCCCTATTGGGCTAGGATTTAGAGGCTTGGGAGTGAACACATTTTTGGGGTTTATGTAGTGACTTGTGACACATGGCATTTAGCCATCTCATTTGACCTGGTTCAGGGCAATATGTTGGTGAGTCAAGGGAAGGTCTTGAGTCCAGGGAATGAGGGGTTTATGGCTGTGAATGTGTATGTTTACCTCTTTCCCCAACTTTGCTTTATTTGTGTTCATATGCCAATTTCAGGGCTTTCTTCCTTGGTGCAATTCTTGTACATGCCCGCCACCGTGGGAATACCGGTGTGCTGAACGAAAGCCCGCAGCCTGATTTGGATTGTGAATTGGGTTATTGCTATACTTGTGGGATCTGGTTGCTGTTCAGGGTTGAAGGAGGATTACATTTTCTATATTTTTGGATTTGGACCCTGGATTTTGAGTATTTTGAGAAATGCAATCATTGATCCGGAGCAAGTCAGCAGGGGTGACAGGCGGAAGGGGCACAGCGGGGGCCGGTCCTGGTAGGGACCTTCTTTATGGTAGCAGAGGCTTACCTGCTGCCCCTACCAACCGCCGACCCGGGGACTTGGGCCCTTATGAGCCCTGCCCAAGTACCCCCTGGGTGCGTATTGTGGACTCGGTGGAAACCACGCCGGAGATTGGAGCCATAGATGAACCGAGACGTTCAAGAGCATGGCGAACTCCGGAAGTTGAAGCCCGAAGAGAAGTACGACATTCGGGAAGAGGAGGACGTGACATGGAGGACCTGGTCTCCATGTGTGAGCGTCGTTGCCGAAAGGCATGCAACCTCCGGTGCGCCGCGGAGGACTCTGATGAGGCTTGCCATTCAGGCAGCAGTGGAGGACGGGCCCGGCGCTACCGGAAGCGCGGGTCACCCAAGTCCGCGGCAAGGGACGCCGGGGCTATGGACACGGACCCCAGCCCGGTCAGGCTGTGGGAATCCGAGGGGCACTCCGAGGGCTATCGGACAGCCTACGAGCCACCTTCGGAGCCGGTGATGTCCGCGCCGATCGCCAGGGCGCATACGGCCCCCGAGCCCGCCCTGAAGCACGACGCCGAGGGCTTGGAGAGGCCAGCCAGGGCCCGGACGGCACCTGTGCCCCGGCACACGGGACCAGAGACGGACGCCATAGGGGATACGCCTATGGGTGATGAGTCTGAGGTGCCGGGAACCGCGGGATGCGCTGAATCCGGCGGAAAGCACGCTGCGTGCCACTGCGAGCACGTGGCCTTCATCATGGGCAAGTACCCAAAGATGGGGATGGACGCCATCGTGCATCGCCTTGACCGCCTGGACAACGCCAAGGACGGTCTAGAGGAGGACGTCGCGGGGATCCTGGACGACCAGTCGGCCGCGGAGAACCACATGGAGGAGCTGCGAGCGGATCAGGCCCGGTACCGGGAGAATCTGGAGCTGGCCCTGCAGAAGCAGCAGCAAGTGGTGGACAGCCTCCTCCACTTAGTGGAGGACATGTCGGGACGCCTGAGAAGGCTAGAGGAGCAACAGCCCCTCGCCTCGGGTCCGGAGCTCCCGGCAAAGCCGGCCGCGGTAGAGCTGGTGGAGCGGGTTAAGACCCTCAGGAGCGCCATGGAGAAACCCATGGGCGGCCCTGCAGAGGCACCATACGCGCCTCCGCGTGTTGACCCGGGTGCGCTGCCGTTTGTTCCCATGTTCAGCGAATCCACAATGCTCGGGGAACACACGGCACCGGCTGGGTCCATGCGGGAAGGGCACGTAACCACGGACCCGAGGAGCCTGACGGTACAGATGTCCCATGCCGCCCAGGATGTACCGATCACGACGAATATGGTGGTCTATGCGGAAGAGAAGATCGAGAACCACACCATGCAGGGGCGAACCATGGGAAGCGCCGACGGACATGGTCGAGGTCATCCAGGCGGAAACCTGTGGGCGAAGGACCCCAATACGGGGATATGGACGGCCGATGGAGCAAATCCTTCCCGCATTCCAAACCCCATGAGTTCAGGCCCAACTGGACCGCACTCCATGGAGGAGAGGGATGTACGGGGAGTGTACTCACAACCCCCGGCCACAGGTGGTATCCGTCTCGGTGGAGTGGTGGCTGGAGACGTCGGAGACGCCATCAGGATCGACGACCTCAGGGGAATCAAAATCCCCTATTACGACGGGAACCCGTCCAACTTGGATGATTTCATCCTGGACTGGGAGGACTTCGCCGAGGAGGTCGTCGGCGAGATGCGGGGAGCGCCGCGGGACAAGTGGGTATGCCGGACATTCCCACACCGGCTGGCGCAGGACCTGAAGGAGGAGCTGCGGGATCAGATCCGGGAAGGATTGATCCGGACGGAGCAGGCCTGCCTCCAGTGGTTGGAGGATGAGGAGCGGGTGGACGCTCCGAATCAAAAGCTGGAGGACCTGTGGTCCATTCCACTGCCGCTGGACCGCGGTGAGTTGCGGGTCCAGGAGTGGAACCGGTATCTGCGGAAGTACCGCAGATGCCTCAAACTGGTGGAAGACTGGAACGAGGCCAGTGAGATCCGCCACTTGCTGAAGGACGTCCTCCCGGGCAACTGGAAGAGGAGAGTGGAGGACGAGGAGAAGAAGCGCGCCAAGAAGCGGGTGGCGGTGAGGATTATGGCGGCGGAGGATACCAATGCGAATATCATGGAGTTCTTCAGGAGGAACCTGGGCGAACCCAACCGGATGTTGGGCCTGAAGAACGCCGTGTACGTGGAGGTATTTGGGGACTCCATGGGGCAAAGGTTGCTGCGCCTCAACAACGTGGAGTGGAGGCGCGGGGAGCCGCTGAGGATGCAAGTCATCTTCGCCCGCATGAGCCTGGACGAGATCGTGAAGTACATCACGGTGGAGCTGAAGCTCAATGCGAAGAACGAGGCCCACGTGCAGGATCGACATGGTCATGGACAACGAGGCCACCGGGAAGACCGCCATCATCAGGAGATCCAGGAGGACACGGCCAACTCTGCGGAGGATGGTAGTGGAAGTGGTCAAGACCACTGGTCCCGGGAGGATCACGAGGAGGCCCATTTCTTCGCGTTCGTGGCGCACAACGTGAAGAACCATGGGCAGGATCGGTCCAGATGGAGCCAGGTGGGACCCAGGAAGAACAGAGAAGGACCAAGGAGGATCGGGAACCCACCGCTCTCGTTCCGAGAGTACAGGTCTCAGCACGACGGGTGCTGGGTCTGTTATGGCAAGGGAAACAACCATGCACACGACCACCGTCAGTGCAAGGTGTATGAGGCGAACAAGAAGGCCTACTTCGCCGCCCATCCCGAGAAGAAGCCCAAGGAGCAGCGGATTTCCGATTGGAAGGCGAAGGGCGGAGACGGGGGAAAAGGCCAAGGCAAAGGCCAAGGAAAAGGCGGAGTAAGAGGCTATGGTGGTGGACCTGGCCAAGACCGACGAGTGAGGTCGATCGAGGAGGTTGCTGAGGACATGTTGAGGACGTTGGAGGAACTCAAAGCCCAGCAACGTGGTGGACAAAGTCCTGGCGGATCGCAGCCGGAAGGGGCTGCGGGAAGCCAAGTCTAGAGGAGCCCCCACGGGAGTGGGACCTCGGAGGTCTCCCCTCCGAAAATCAGTGGAATCCCAGAAAAAGCGAAGGCACATCGGGTGCCGAAGAAGGCTCCAGAAGAGCCAAAACCACTGAGTTTCGCCACTCCCAACCCCTGGAGCGCCCTGCCAAGGGAAGTACATGTGGGTACGGGACATGGCAAGAAGGAAGGAGCGACCACGGAGAGCCCCGTGGATGGGCATGACCAACCCAAGATCTACACCATCCGTGACCATACCCTTGAAGTCCTGATGCACCCGGACGTGCTAGAGTTGCATGCTGTGAGAGTCGTCCATACACCTCATGGCGACGAGCGGCAGTTGCACTTGAAAGTGCGAGTACGGTGCGGACGAGAGGAGAAGGTGGTGGATGTGTTGGTGGATACGGGTGCCCAGGTGAGCCTGGTCCGGAGAGGGTTGTTCAAGGAGGAATTCCTGCAGCCCAGCCGGAGACCGGTCCGCCTGAAGGTCGCCAACGGAGAGATCATGGGTGGTGGAACCCATGAGGCCACTATCAGTATGGAATTCTGGGAACATGAGCGCTTAGACCGCCCTGATTTGGCGAAGAGAAGCACTCTATCCGGGAACTTCTATGTGGCCGACATTACTGATTGGGATATGATCATGGGGTACGACTTCATGGTGGCCAACGCCATTGGAGCCCTTCCCCATCGCGCAACGCTGGTCCGGGAGGACGATGAATGCCTCACATGGCTGTCCACGGATTATGCGTGCGTGTCATCCCAATGGAATGCTGAGGAGGAGGATCGGATCGTCCGAGCGGTGCAAGCTGTGGGTGCCAAGTCCAGAGGAGACCGTGGAGTTCAGCTCACGGAGTATGGAATGGCGCCGCAAGTGTACGCCAGGATGATTCAGACGCTGGGAGCTGAAGCGCCCGAGACGGACGTCTTCGCTTCCCGGGATGCCCCACTTTTGCGGAAGTGTAGGAGGCATTGGCATCGAGGAGACTCAGCCTGGCACAGGCATTGGGGTTTGAAGGAGTGGGGACCCATGTACTGGCATGGCTCCCTGGACAATACCAGACGTACGGTGGAGAAGATCATCGCGGATAGGGCGAAGGGGATCCTTGTCATAACCGGCATAGGATCCACCCCATGTCCGCTGGAGGGTCTCAAGTCGACGCTGGACTCCATCACCCTGAACAAGATGTCATTCGGGCCAGAGGAGGAGTTGTTCATCGACGCCAAGGGTGTATCAATGCCCTCCCCGGGTCAACCGTGGGGTACCAAGGCTTTCCTGGTGGATGGGGCGCAAGCCCAGCCCGGGCTTGATGAAGCATTCATCCGTAGGGTGGAGGCGGTGCCCATGAAGGTCATGTTTGAGCCCAAGGAGAGGACGGATCAGCCAATCGATGGCATTGACGTCCTGTCCCACGCCGAGATCGACGACGTCGTCAACTACATGCGAATGGGAATGCACGACCGTGTGGCAGCCAAGAAGAGGCGTGCCATGGTCACAGCTCCGCATTGGTGGGATGACAAGATGTTGGTCACCGGCAAGTACGAGAAGGATGAGTTCGTGGCGAGGGTCATGGATCACATCGCGGACCAATACGATGGTCCGGTTGGGTCGGACCCACCAACATGGGATTTTCCCAGAATGGGTGTCGATAGCGACAGTCACCAGCCCGAGGCCGCAAATTTTCGAAGATTATCGGTGGGAAGTGCACCCCACGACGATGAAGACGGCATATCGGACGAGGAGAAGTCGGATTCGGACCCGGAAGAGGCCTATACCGCAGTGCGTTCGGTTGTATCGATACCGAAGCAAGCGGCTGAAGAGGCCCAGGAGAACCCGAAGGTCGCCGAGCTGAAGGAGAGGCTGATCAAAGCCTATCCGCGGCTATTCAGTGGCGTCGCCAACAAGAACCCTCCAGATCGTGGGAGGTTTGGCACAGCGAAGATCAAGTTGAAGCCGAACCCCAAGATCTATCGTCATCGGGAGTACCAACTTCAGGGCGATCGGGCCGAGGCCATGAAGAAGCTGTTGGCCGAATTCATTGAGCGGGGATGGATCGAACCCTCCGACAGTGAGTGGGCCAGCCCAGCCTTCATCGTGCCCAAGAAGGAGAAGGGCGAGTGGAGGTTGGTGGTTGATTACAGAGGTTTGAACGAGCAGACCGAGCACGACTCGTACTCGCTCCCCCTGATCGACTCCATCCTCCAAAAGCAACAGAAAAAGCGGATTTTCACAGTGTTAGACCTGAAACATGGCTATCACCAGATGCCGCTACACCCGGACTCCAGGCCCTGCACAGCAATGTCGACGCCGCTGGGGCCCATGCAGTGGAAAGTGGTGCCTATGGGCGCCAAGAATGGCAACGCCGCCTTCCAGCGCATGATGGAGGACCTACTCGGTCCTGTCCGGGACTGTGCCGACCCCTTCGTGGATGACATCATCATCGGGTCCGGCACGGAGAACATGACTGAGGACGAGCTCATCGAACCGCATGAGAAGGATCTGCGCCGAGTGCTCAGCGAGTTGGACAAGCACAACATGGTGTGCAAGCCCACCAAAGCCTCACTCTTCGTGAAGGAAGTTGAGTTCGCGGGTCACGTGGTTGGTCACGGGCAACGCCGTCCCATGCCTGGGAAGCTGGCGTCCCTGCACCACTGGGAGAAGCCCCAGACCATCAGCGAACTCCGGTCCTTCATGGGGTTCTGCAATTACTATTTGGACTATGTCCGGATGTATGCAGAACTCTCGGGGCCACTGCATAAGATGCTGCAGGTGGGTGAGTTCGATGGCCGGAAGGGGAGCAAGAAGGAGCTTGCCTGGACCCCTGAGGCTGAGGATGCGTTCAACCGCCTGAAGGAGCGACTCCTGGGGCAGTTGGGGCTATTCCTGGTGGACCCGGACAAGGGATTCGTGCTACGGACGGACGCCTCGGACTATGCTGTGGGGGCAGTCCTCGAGCAGATCCGAGACGACGGGTCACATGTACCCGTGGCGTTCTGGAGCCGGATCCTGGCCGAGGGCCAGCGCCGCACCTGGACCGCGAGGGAGAAGGAGACGTACGCCATTGTTTGTGCGCTCAGGAAGTGGTCTGGCCACATCGGATTGCAACCGGTGGTGGTTTGTACGGACCATCAGTCCTTGCAGAGCTGGCACAAAGAGCACGTCGACACCCCCTCGGGACCGGCGGCAAGGAGGGCCCGATGGCATGAGACGTTCGCCAAGTTCGACCTCAGCGTCGTGTACGTCCCGGGGAAGGACAACACTGTGGCAGATTGCCTCAGTCGCTGGGCCTACCCCGCGGGCAAGGCGTGGATGGACATATCCAGCCATGGCGACGCTGAGGAGACCGAGGAGGCCAAGCGCATCATCGAGATGGAGAAGGTCATGGAGCAAGAGGGAGTCAAGTGCTTTGTGGTGATGGCAAACCGTACGGACCTGGCCAAGTTCCGGGGTGCCCGCGTCCAAGCTATTCGCGAGGAAACCCTCGAGCAATGGATGGTGGCCCCTGTAGAGCTAGTCAGGTCGGTGCTCACAGAGGACTGGTCGGATGACTATGCGGCATCCGAGCACTGGAGCAGGTACTGGAATGCCGTGAGCGCCCCGTCGGACGACGAATGGCCCGAGGGCTTGACCGAGGATGGCGACAAGTTGTTCCTCAAGGACAAGCTGCTGGTGCCCGAGAACCGAGTGGAGGAGCTCATTGACCATTGGCACAACGCCCAGCTCATGCACCCTGGCCGAGACAAGATGCAGCAGGACCTGGAGTGGCGTTTCAAGTTCCCTCCGGGGTACTACGCCATCCTGGATAGGTACTGCAGCGACTGTGCCGTGTGTCGGGCCACGAAGAGCCCCAACCACTCCACAGCGGGCAACCCGGTGTACACGGCTATACCGGAAGCCCCTATGCGATCCGTGGCCATGGATGTATTTGCCATGCCTGAGGACACCGTGGAAGGGGAGACCTACGACTGTGTCATCCTGGCGGTGGATAGGCACAGTGGGTATATCGTGGCGGTCCCTGGCAAGAAGTCCAAGAAGAAGGACAAGAAGGACAAGCATGGAGTGGGGCTGCAGGCCAAGACCGTCGCTAATGCCATGATCAGGCATTGGTTGACGATTTTCGATGTCCCGGCTGTCATCTGCAGCGATCGGGGCAGTCAATTCGTGGGGACGTGGTTCAAGACGATGTGCAAGCACATGGGCATTCGGCACGCCAAGACCGTGGCGTACCACAGCCGGTTGAATGGCCGAGCTGAGGTGGCCGGGCGGCAGATGTTCGAGAAGTTCCGCCAGCTGCACATCGACGAACCGGGCCGGAACTGGTACAATTCGCTGTGGAGAGTGCTCCAAGCGTACCATGACCTTCCGGGGCCCGCTGGACTGTCGCCCCATCGCATCCTGTTCCTACGGGATCGAGTGTCACGCACTCTCCCGTGGTTGGACCATGGCAAAGTGGCCCGGGATGCGAACGCCATGATGGCCGAGGCGGACGACACGGCGGCCAAGGTGTGCAAGGCACTTCAAGACGAGCACGACAAGAGGGCCAAGTACTTCAAGCAGGGAAAGGTCCAGAAGTATGCTCTCCAAGACACCGTGTGGGTTGAGCGGCACCACAAGGATGTCCTGTCTAGACATCGGCAGGCATCTTGGTATGTGCCGGGGGTAATCGTGCGGAAGGTCGGGCAGGATGTGTATGCGGTTCGTGTGGGGGATAACAAGATCCTGGACCGCGACCATACCCAGCTTCGTCCCCGAGCACCAGACCCCAGCGGACGTCCCGTCACCTTCGAGTTCACGGCCGGCGATGTGGACTCGGACGACGAGGGTGAGGACGACGACTTCATCGCCGAGAGAATCCTGGCGGACAAGCCGGACCCGGGGACGCCTGGGGGTAGGCTTTATAAAGTCCGTTGGAAGGGATTCGCCGCATCCAGGGATTCGTGGGAACCTCCGAGCAGTTTCGTGCCGAGGTATACCACGGTCTGGATGGACTACCTAAAGAAAAAGAATATTTCTTTGGATGTCAAGGACGTGTTGGTCCACTTGGTTGCTGCTGTGGCACCATAATGGATCCCCCCTTGGCATTTTGTTTGTTTCTGTGCTTGGGGAGACGGGTGAGGGCGTTCATCCGGGGATTTTTCGGCCTTGATTGGCCATATACCCCCTTCACTCGATCTCCACATATATATTTGATTGTGGTATACTTATTTAGGTCGACCGACGACGTTTTTCTATCTTTGATCCCCTTGGTCCATGTTGTAGATCAAGAGGAGACCGGATATGGCGTAGGGCGCTGAGTATCAGTGTCCTCACCCCTCCCTTGGGGCATGGGGGACGCCTACGACGTGTGTGGGGCCTCCATGTGTCCTTGGGACATGGAGGGGGGGGTTGGAGCCCATTGGGGTCCTCCCGTCCTCTCTTCAATGTCTTCCGAGCGGTAACAACGCTCTGAGAAGGGGGGTGAAGCCGGTTCGGACCCCCGTGGCCATCTTGGGGTCACTTGGGGTGTGTATCTATGTGCCGGCAAGCCGCCATTGGCTGATATCATACTCTCCCGTCCACCTGAACTAACCCGATGTGATAGTGTGATAGGTTTGGCCATTCCGGCTATGAGCGGCCATATTCAGAACCGAGGCACCGCCAGCGGAGATTTATATATCAGAATATCAGGAATCAACAGGGTTTTATTATCATGATGTTTCCGTAATTTTTCAGCCTCTCGTTCTGATGGTCAATGTATCGGCGACCGTCAGTTGGCTCGCGATTTTGCGTTAACCGATTGGTTAACTGTTATTTCCAGTTATTTTGGCGGATATTCCGTTGAAGGTTCAGATTTCATCAGCAAAGGGTTCGTTGCTTCCGCAATTCTCTAAATAAGCACTCGAAATTTTAATCAGAATTTTTCGCGATGTCGAAATCGGATTTTCGACTTCGACATCGCCGCACTTGATTTGGACTTCTTCGAGTGGTCATACTCCTTTCCCTATGCCCGAATCAGGTTTCCCTTATGCTTGCCACCCATTTGACTTGGAGAAATAAGGGAAACAAAAGTGAATCGTGGGACCACTTTGAAGGACCATATCTACGCGCGAGTGTGAGGAAAGAGAATAAGGAAGGTTGGGTTGCAAGCGCCTTGGTCTCAACTTAATTTAGAAAGCATCAAACGCCTTTGGTGTGTACACATGCCCGATATAGCAAGGGATAATGGTCAAGAGGGTATAAAGTGATATATAACTCTTGGACCCTGCAACCGAACATTTTGTTGTGACTTTCGAGTGTACCGCATGAGTGTTGGGGTTGCATAGCAACTTTCCTTGGGTTCCTACGTAATTTTAACGTGAAGTTATGTCAATGGAGGGACATGGCATATCATGGTGGGAGCCATATTTTGAGGGTATGTGTTGTATGCATGGTATATGTTTGATATGCTCACGCCCATGTTATATATCTTCGTGTGGCCGAAGAGATGGGGAGCCATACGTGACAAGGGCTTTGCCCATGTCCCAATTGTGGAATTCAAAGCGCTAGACCAAGTCTACCGCGTATGTATTGCTCATGGTATGTTTGACAAAGAGATCCATGGGTGCACTCCCATTTTCATGGGGCATGTAGATATTAGTGGCGAAGGTATCTCCATGCGCCCGATTGGGGATCCAAGTGGGGGAATTGTTCGGAAATGGTTCCAATCATTTGTGTATTGAATCATGAGCGGATATCATGGGTGAGCATAGAGATATACTATCATGACAACTTTGTATTTGGTCATATTTTCATGTTTTTGACCTCAATTTTTGCTCATTTTTGCGTTTTGTGTACTTACCTGGTCAGCGAACAGCAAGAAGCCTATGGAGAGTCGAACCATGGTATGTTGTTCATATGTTGGCATATGCTTTGGAGTTGAACACCACCATATGCCGGATCGCAGACTCCATTTGGCTTGGCGCATGAGATATTACAAGAATTGGTCTCAAAATCATGGGCTGACTTGGGCAGTGCCTGGCGCCCACATCCGAAGGGGTTTTGAAGGTAAAGTGCGGATGTACATGGGCATTGGCCTTTGGTCTCTATCCTCCATGAATACTAGACTTCGATTCCATGCATGCTTTGAGCCTTCGGATAAGTAGTAACTTCAACTTTTAGCATATATTTGATATATGGCCAATATGGTGTGAATTGGCAGTTTTTGACATGTTATGAGTTCAAACTCATAGGTCATTTCTCTAAGCCCATTCGACTCCAAGTCCAACCAAGGGTATGTCAGGGTAGGGCATGGTCCTGAGTGACACTCTAGGCCATGACACGCCACCTCCCCTATTGGGCTAGGATTTCGAGGCTTGGGAGTGAACACATTTTTGAGGTTTATGTAGTGACTTGTGACACATGGCATTTAGCCATCTCATTTGACCTGGTTCAGGGCAATATGTTGGTGAGTCAAGGGAAGGTCTTGAGTCCAGGGAACGAGGGGTTTATGGCTGTGAATGTGTATGTTTACCTCTTTCCCCAACTTTGCTTTATTTGTGTTCATATGCCAATTTCAGGGCTTTCTTCCTTGGTGCAATTCTTGTACATGCCCGCCACCGTGGGAATACCGGTGTGCTGAACGAAAGCCCGCAGCCTGATTTGGATTGTGAATTGGGTTATTGCTATACTTGTGGGATCTGGTTGCTGTTCAGGGTTGAAGGAGGATTACATTTTCTATATTTTTGGATTTGGACCCTGGATTTTGAGGATTTTGAGAAATGCAATCGTTGATCCGGAGCAAGTCAGCAGGGGTGACAGGCGGAAGGGGCACAGCGGAGGCCGGTCCTGGTAGGGACCTTCTGGTCGTGCGGGCTCGAAGGTGCGAGTGCAGTGAACCGACGAGTGCGATGAGGCGTTTGTGCAATTAAAAGCTGCCCTTTGCAAAGTCGCCACTTTGCACGTTCCCAAACTCGATCGCCCTTTTTACCTTAGGACTGATGCTAGTAAGTATGCGGTTGGGGCAGTGTTAGAACAGCAAGATTTAGAAACTGGGGCTCATTATCCGCTTGCATTCTGGTCGAGGAAGCTTTCTCCCAGACAAATGCAGTGGTCCCCCCGTGAGCAGGAGACCTACGCCATCATCTGTGCCTTAAAAAAATATCAATCGTGGATAGGCACAAACAGACTTGAAATTCTGACGGATCATCGCTCTCTTGAGTATTGGTCGACAGAACATGTCAACACGGTGTCAGGTCCTGCTGGACGGCGTGCTAGATGGCACGAGTTTTTGCGTTTTTTCGGTCTTCATGTGGCTTACCTTCCAGGCAAGTACAACACTGTCGCTGACGCTTTAAGCAGATGGGCATATCCTGCTTCCGAAGCGTGCCTGTCGACGAACATCCATGGGACTGAACAAGACCGTGGGTTAGTAATCGAGTGGGATGCTGAGGAAAGGCAGTTGATTAAGCGCCACTGTCTACAGTGTTCAGTCCGGCAGCGTCGGTTGCCCTGCAACGATATCACAGTGGAGGATCATCCCCCACATTCCCACGTCCGATGCTCTGCAGTGCGTGTTGACACCCTGAGAGTAGTTAAACGTGGAGAATCCACCCCCGAGTTCGTTAAACGACGAAATCCTGTGGTGCGGTTCAGATGTGTCCATCCATTGGGTCGAAAACCTGTGGCACCTGCCCAGCTGATCCCCAAGGACTCCCTGCTCACCAAGGATTGGTGCAAAGAATATAAATCCGATAATATGTTTCAAGAAATCTACGAACATTTGACTTCAAAGTCAGCATTTCAGGACGGAATTTATTCCTAATATTTCTTGGACAACGGAAAACTGTGGATGAATGGGAAACTGTGCGTGCCTGACAGATTGGCGTCCAGAGTTGTCAACTGGTGGCACAAATGGGAGACTCCTCTATCCCATGGCGGCAAACTCTGGAAATCCATGAAACATCGTCTCTTTGGAGCTCGATTGCACACCCACTGCATGAAACTGGCCTCATCATGTGCCCAATGTGTAGTATGCAGTACGCCGACGTCCATTCATTCCAGCCCATACGTGGAGATATGCCGAAACGAACAGTGTCAGCGTACGTACCAGGGTTGACGGCAGATCGCGGCAGCGCCAGCGAAGGCCCCGAACGGCGAGGCGCCATCGCTGACGACGGCGGTGCCGACCCAGTAAGTTCGACAGCGTACGGGCGTTGAGTTCGACGCGGCACGTTCGTTCCCAGCTCGGCTGTACCAATTTGTTGGAGCCGCGTCAAGGCACAGGGGAAGACTGGACGCGGGGGGATCCAGTTCAAGGCCACGGAGCGTGCGGGCGATGTCAAGACCTGGGGGTGCTGCTCTCTACGGTGAGATACAGGCCCAAGACACAGAGGAAGGACCAGCGTATCAGGGCGCTGGATGAGACCTGCACGGAGACTGGGTTGGGAGATAAGATCTGTTAAGGTTTTTTTTAGCATCCGTGCGGGTATGGCCCTGATGGCCATATATATAGCAGGGATAGTTTCAACAACGTCCCAGCGACCAGGTGATGGCTTGAGTGACAGCCTGGTTCCGCACTGTGCCGCTGGATTTCTGTACCCGCGCCTGGTGTACACTGGGCATGGTGGTTAACCGTGTACCTTTGGTTCACGGGGTATCCAGTGGAATTTTTTTTTCAGACAGATCCGCAGCGAGCCTCGCCTCTCCCTGGAGCAGTGTGTGTCGTGTCGGCAAGTGGCCACACACCGCTTCTAAGGAGGGGGGTGACGCAGATTCGGTATGCCTCCCTGCTGGCCACCAAGTGGCTTTTTGAGAGGCTCGGCAACAGATCGTCGGCAGGCCGGCAACAGACCGGCAGGACGAGCCGCAGGCGCCGCAAAAGGGGACGCGCAATCCCCGTGCCAGCTTCAGATCACAGAAAAAAGGGCATATGCCGCCCGTTGACTGCGAAATGTAAATACATTGTGTGTTTTGTATGCATTTTGATACATTCTGTCCTCCCTGCATTTTGCAGCTCAGGATGTGTCCGGGTGGGCAAGGCCCGTACAAGAATTTGTGCAACACTGAGCCAAAGCTGCGTAACAAGGTGTTTCTGCTCCGTATCTTGTGCTAATGGAGGACAGCATTGGAGGATTTTTGAGAAACCGGACTGAGTCGGCAGGATTTTCGAGAAACCGGACTGAGTCGGCAGTTTTGGAGAAAGTCAAAAGGAGTTTCGAAACACGAAAATCAACGACGCAAAACAGTGGGTTTGCCAGTGGTATGATTCAATGCAGCTAAGTGCGGGCAAAAGGCCACGAGGCCGGCGGTACCAGAGCAGAAGTCTAGCGGACCTCCCCGAACCCGCTTCAGCGGTGCCTGCTACGGCCAAGCCTAAGGGCTATCTGAGGCCGCATCCCGTACCCGAGCGACTCTTCGACCAAGTCACCTCTGATTTCTTCTACCTCGGTGACCTGGAGGGAGAGGAATGCCATTGGATTAACAAAAAGATCAATGGCGTGTTATTAATTCAATGTAGACACTCAGGGTACATTCATGTCTTGCCTTGCAAGGTGAATGCCATGACTGGCAAGGCTGCCGCCAAATGGCGTGCGCAGACGTGGATGGGGTGCTGCGATGTTCCCTCGGAGATTTTAACTCATTCAGGCAGTGCATATATTTCTGAGTGGTGGAAAACCCTTTGTGCTCGGTTGGGAATCTATCATCTTCGATGTGAGGTCCACCAGCACAGGGCATTGCCGACCGAACGAGCAGGAAAAACCATAATTAATATGTTGCGAAAGGAACTCGCCAGTGACAAGGATGTCGATTGGCTTGAGATCCTTTTCGCCCTGCTCCGCCGGTACCACAACACAGAGTTGTATCACGGGTACTCACCGAATCCGCTTGTTTTCGGTCGAAACAAGTGCTGGTGGAACCTCCCGTACGATCATCCACGGGAATGTAAGGATGCATCAGCATTTTTCGACGAGATTTAGGCTGGGGAAAAGGAGGCCAAGCGACTTGTTGAGAAATTTCAGGCAGATTGGTTGAGCATTGCCAACCGAGGCAGAAAGGAACCACAAGATCTCGAAAAGGGAGACCGTGTTTGGCTCCGCAAGAGCAAAACTACCCAGGAGGGAGACTCCAAGCTTCTCCCCCTGTGGGAACGTCCCTTTGAAATTGTTTCTCGAGTCAGGGAGAACAGTTTTAAGGTGCATGTGGATGTGAATCGGCAGTTGGAGGTGAGCGGAGACAGGCTTAAGCCTGAGATTCCGAGTCCAAAGGGCAGGGTCAAACCCCTTTTCTGGACCTCCAAATGGCTTACCGAACGCAGGATTGAAGGTGGTAATTACGAGGTAGAACGCCTTGTCGACCATTATAAGGATGATGAGGGTAACTGGCGGTTTCTCGTCAAGTACAAGGGTTTTCCTGAGTCTGAGAACACTTGGGAACCTCCCTCTTCCTTTGTACATGGTTATACCACAGGTTTCAGGAATTACCTGCGAGCTCATCCTGACATTCCGGTCCTATTTACTGACTGTCTGAGCAAGCCAGACCGTGTAGTTGAAAAGGACGGAGCAAAGGCCGTCGTGATGGACGGAGATCCAGCTCCTCCGCCACAGATTCCAGCACATTCTGCACGAAATCCGGCGCCCCAAGGTGCCGTGCAACCGGAAGCACCACGCCCCCCTCCAGCACATGCACAGGAGGGCAACGAGGGGCGTCCGGTGCGTGAACGAAGACCACCATACCGGTTCCGCGGTGGCAGCAAGCCTGCAGCGTTGAGCCAGGTGGTTGTTCGTCCACATTCCGAGACATTCTGAGCTCATTTTTGTACATTACTCACTCACATCCGTTTCATCAAATTCTGATCCAAATTTCAAATTCCTGGTACATCAGGCCCAATTACGTTCCCTTCGGGTTGACTGTGGGGCTACCCAGTACACCAGGTGTGTTGTAGTCTCGAGACAAGTTTTTGCGTATTTTTCAGGTTCAATTCTGAGGTGTTACTGGTGAACGGATGACTTTGGCCACATGAGTGAGAAAATCGGCCTACATTGGACTTGTGCGACTGAAGCCGCCATGTGTTGCCGGCGAAGGTGCACTAACTGTCCTGGCCCTTAAAAGTCCAGTTCGAGCCGGACAGGGGAAGATCTGAGCTGATTACTAGAAGTTGGAGGTTTCATGTACCAATCCGGTAACCGATGAGAGGTTTGAACTTCGTTCGCCATTTATCGGTATACAGCTTGTCAGTCAAGTTGGGCAGTGCACTTGGTTCCCGGCCCGTGGTCGTAGGTTCGAGTCCCGGAACGGGCGGTCGATAGATGTGCACTCGTAAGTCCGAAGCCGGTTGTCAAACTTTGACTGTGCGATACTGGCATGGCCGGTGCTACTCTAGTTGGTGAATGCCTTCGTCAACAGACCGGGGTCGTTGGTTCGAACCCCAGTAGAATCACTCTCCCACTTTGCCTCAGGCATGTCCATTGCGTGTGGCACCGGTCCGCCCATCCACTGCCTGCATCTGGGGCTGCATCAGCGCCATGGGGCTGTCCCTTGGAGGCCGGTATAGGTGGTTTTACATATTTTTTTGCGTCTCCGGACGGCAGAGTTCATTCAGATTTTATTTACATTTTTCCGTCATGTATACGTATCGTGCGGTCAGCCTAATACGGCTTTTGTACCGCCTAACACCGGGTTGTACTAAGGACCTTCGTCAGTATAGTGGATAGGCATGTCGCCTCTTGAGCTAGGGGTCGTAGGTTCGAACCCCTATAGATGCTCACTCCACCAATATCTCCGGCATGGCCTATCCACCTCTTGAACACCCTCGCCTGAGTGGTTACGCCTGCGGTCCCAGGCATTGGCTGCGGTGGGAACGCAAGTGCCTCATAAAAAGTCGTCGTGACTTCGTGGCCCGGTCGGGCCTCAGCCTTTTTTTGTTTTCCCCTTCTTCCAAAGGGGACCGAACTGGCTCCTTCGAAGCTGCAGCTGCGTGCTCAATGCGCTAGACCAGGAGCGGAGAGCACTTGTTGTAGACTGTCATGAGTGGGGGAATCTTGATCATTCGCCCCTCATTCCTTCAGATTTTGCGTGGTGCCCCTCCGGTTAATCACTGGAGTGTAAGAACACTACTGGTATGTCCGGTGTAGTGCTGTAATGTGTGGGAAGGTCAGTGCCAGGCTTCCACAAGGACAGACTAGGGGTAATCTGAACTGTGGAACTGGAATTCCCGAATTTGTACCACCAGCAGATGATGTAATGTAGATGAATCTCAGGTTGCGCAGCCGCTTACTCCCTACAGGAACCCCCTGTAGTCTGGTAGTGTTCCGAACACAACCAGAAACTTAGTTTTGAGCTTCATTCTGCTGCCGGTAGACCTCATTCCAGCTTCATCTGTGGAGATTCCTCCAATTTTGTCTTGATTTGAGAGCATCCTACTGACTTATTTGTACCATTTCGCTAAACCGCGACGTCAGTTCTCTTAAGGAACTTTATATATGGCTTCTACGGACTTCAGGCAGACACTTCTGGAGTCTGGTGGAACAGGCAAAAACTGTTTCGTCAGCAAAGTGAGCCTCATTTGCGAATTCAGGTTCTAGATCAGCAGAATTGTTCAGATTGTGGTCTGAAAGCAAGAGATTGACCTACTTATCCTTCGAAAACACCACCGCTACTGTAAATACGGTTATATACGGTGTGTTGCAGGTTGTGGCCCATAGGCTATCGCCCCCGTGAACCTCCGGCGGAGTCTGTCATGATGAAAGAAGGTCCCTACCAGGACCGGCCCCTGCTGTGCCCCTTCCGCCTGTAACCCCTGCCGATTTGCTCCTGATCAACGATTGCATTTATCAAAATCCAGGGTTCAAAATCCAAAAATATAGAAAATAAAATAAAGTCCTCCTTCAACCCTGAACAGCAACCAGATCCCACAAATCCAGCAATAATCCAATCCACACTGCTGAAGCCGGTTCGGACCCCCGTGGCCATCTTGGGGTCACTTGGGGTGTGTATCTATGGGCCGGCAAGCCGCCATTGGCTGATATCATACTCTCCCATTCACCTGACCTAACCCGATGTGATAGTGTGATAGGTTTGGCCATTCCGGCTATGAGCGGCCATATTCAGTACCGAGGCGCCGCCAGCGGAGATTTATATATTTCGGAATATCAGGAATCAACAGGGTTTTATTGTCACAATGTTTCCGTAGTTTTTCAGCCTTTCGTTCTGATGGTCAATGTATCGGCGACTGTCAGTTGGCTCGCGATTTTGCGTTAACCGATTGGTTAACTGTTATTTCCAGATATTTTGGCGGAAACCCCGATGAAGGGTCAGATTTCATCAGTAAAGGGTTCGTTGCTTCCGCAATTTTCTAAATATGCACTCGAAATTTTAATCTGAATTTTTCGCGATGTCGAAATCGGATTTTCGACTTCGACATCGCCGCACTTGATTTGGCATTCTTCGAGTGGTCATACTCTTTTCCCTATGCCCGAATCAGGTTTCCCTTATACTTGCCACCCATTTGACTTGGAGATATAAGGGAAACAAAAGTGAATCGTGGGACCACTTTGAAGGAACATATCTACGCGCGAGTGTGAGGAAAGAGAATAAGGAAGGTTGGGTTGCAAGCGCCTTGGTCTCAACTTAATTTAGGAAGCATCAAACGCCTTTGGTGTGTACTTATGCCCGGTGTAGCAAGGGATAATGGTCAAGAGGGTATAAAGTGATATATAACTCTTGGACCGTGCAACCGAATATTTTAATGCGACTTTCGAGTGTACCGCATGAGTGTTGGGGTTGCATAGCAACTTTCCTTGGGTTCCTACGTATTTTTAACGTGAAGTTGTGTCCATGGAGGGACATGGCATATCATGGTGGGAGCCACATTTTGAGGGTATGTGTTATATGCATGGTATATGTTTGATATGCTCACGCCCATGTTATATATCTTCGTGTGGCCGAAGAGATGGGGAGCCATACGTGACAAGGGCTTTGCCCATGTCCCAATTGTGGAATTCAAAGCGCTAGACGTCCCGGGGGACATCCCCACCCCCGACGAGCAGCAGCCAGCCCCCTCCACGTACATGACCCTCATGTACAATCTGCACTACACCCTCTCCACCACCACCTACCACGCACCCACAGACCACTGGGTGGTACACGGCACCGACTCCCTCCTCCCCGCCGACTACACCCCCCCCACACACAACCCGGGCCCCGACACGTACGCCAGGGGGGAAGACCCGGACGACCCCCACATCTGGGGCACGTGGGAACCTGAATCCCTGGACGCGCTGCTCTCCATCCGCAGCAGCTACCAGGGCCTTGGTAGGGCGATGTATTGCCTCGCCAAGTGGACCCAACGGACCTGGGGGATCCCCGCGGACCGATGGGTGTGGGTGGTCACGCTGCGCCCCCAGCAGATGGAAGCCCCCCCAAACCGCGGGGGACCCACCCCCCCACGCCCCACCACCCCACAACTATGCCCGTACATGGTGGCAGCCCGCCTCATGGCGCTGCTATGGCCGGGCCCCCACACCCCCACCCAAAACTACCCCCACCTCACAGAGGGGGACATGCCCGGCATCCAGCGATGCTTCTTCGAGACCCTCGACTACCTCCAGCAGACACACCCCCGCGTCCTGGAGCAGATATGGCCACCCCCCGGGTAACCCACGTGCCCGCACAGCCGAGACAACACCGCCACGCCAGCACCAGCACGCACGGATCACCAGGGAAAACGCGCGCACACGCCCGATGCCCGAACCTGCACCCGCGTTCTCGCTACTTACAGGACCCAGCATCATACGCCCGCCCCCGAGGCCCGGGACCCTCCGCCGTCTCCCGCGGCCCTCTCCTCCGCCTCCGACTCCACAACCTCCACCACCACGACCACCTCATCCACCACCACCACCACCACGTCCTCATCCAGCACTCCACCCCCCAGGCCGCGGGGGACACCTCCCAAACGGGCCTCCAAACCCGCCCCCACCGCGAGCAGCCCCACCGCCGCCAAAGCCCACGCCCCGGCGAAGCCCATGCCCACGACCCAGCCGAAGCCCAAGGCCGCCGCCAAAGGGCGGCCCGCAGCCAAGCTCAAGCCCAGGCCCAAACCCGGCGCCACGACGGCAGCTCGGGCCCGGCCCCCCCAGGATGTCCTCTACGACATCCGGCCCCAGCCGTCCCAGGCCCGAAGGCAGCAGCGCCCAGCGCGGCGCCCCCCCACCGTCACCGACACCACCGTCACCACCTTCATGGCGGAGCGCGCCGCGGCCGAAGCGCGGCGCGCCTCGTCCCACCACCTCCCAAAGCCCGCACCCCAGGCCCACGGACCGCTCCAGGGTCCACCAGCAGCGCCCACGCCCCCCTACCGGCCCCCGATGACAGCCCACATGCAACGCATGCCCCACTACCGCCGCCGCCACGAATCCCCGCCCAACCCCGAGGCGGAGACCGTACGCGCACACCCGCGGGTCCACATCCGCGTGCACCCCCACTCCCCGCGCACCCCCACGGAACAGGACTACGAGGAATCCCCCAGGCCCGCCACCGCCGCCGGCCCCCACGACCCCATCACACCCACCCACGCCCACTCCTCCGCCCAAGACCGCAGGCCCGCCCAGGAACAGTGGTGGCAGCGCTGGACCCACACGCAGCTCTGGGAGCTGCGGAAGTGGGCCCGGGGAGAGCCCTCCCTCGAGGGCCTGGTCCATCGGCCCCGCAAGGGGTCGGTGGAGAACTGCCGCCTCCGGCCGGCGGGGGGGTGGATGCCGCAGGCCGCATGGGAAGCCATACTGGCCGATGCGCTCCACCCCCTGGGAGTCCACCCCCGCAACCTCCCCGCGCCCCAGGACCACCCGTACGTCCTCAGGCGCCTGCGGGAGACCCTCCAGGAAGCACGGCGAGACGGCATCCGCCTGTGGGACATCACCCAAAGCCCAGCCCCGCACGCACACACCCCCTCACCACCCCACAAGCGTCGGCGCACCGACACCGGCGACACCCACAACACCCCAGAAGCCCTGCGCGCCACACAACACGACGCGCCTGACGCCCCGGCCAGCGGCGCCGCCATCTAACCCCGTTATCCAGCACAGCACCACCACGGGGCGCCACGCCAAGCCCCGCCCATAAGTCACCAAACAAACCGGACGCCGAAGGAAGCCAACGCACACGACAACGAGCACCACTACGCCCAAAGGCGCCGAACCCGGGCCCGATACCGTGGGCTCCTCTCCACCCTCAGCACGACACACACGTCACTGACGTCACTCCTCCGCCGTGCCCCCTCCCACGCCACCGCCCCGCCCCCCCCCCCCCCTCCCGCCGCACGTCCCCACGCCGCCCAGCACCCAGCCCCACACACTGCGCCACAGCATCGCCCTAGGCCGGCTCCTCCACCATCGCGGCACTTGGCACCTCACAGTAGACCGCCGTCCTGTGGTCCCGCTCCCCCCCAGCACCACTCCCAGGGCCGCACCCGACCCACGCCGTGTTCGCCCCCACGTCGCGGGCCGCGGACATCTTCCCGCTCCCCACCACCACCCCTCCCGGGCATCGCATACTACCTACCGCCAACCCCTCGGTCCTCAGTGAGGTCCCCATCGGGCACGCCGACGCCCTGCACGTGCGCCCGCAGCTGCCCAACCTGCACGCTGCGTACGCCCCCGGCACGCCCGCCGACCCCCCCGTGTGGGACTCCCAGTGAGGCCACCGGCCAACGGCCGGCCCACACGCACCACCCCGCACCCGCCTCGGGCGCACGACTCCGTGGACGCCGCTACCCACACGCCCGGCCCCGCGCAACCGCCTAACCGAGCCAGAACACAAGCACAAATCAAACCCGAGCCAAACCCCGAAACCGCTAACCCTTGACTCCTAACCAAACCCGCCGAGGGAACAACGCAACCACAGCCCACACCCACAGCCCACACAGCCGCCTAACCAGCCAGCACCAGAAGCAAAGAAACACCTCACCAAACCCACCCTGACCCAAGCCAAACCGGGCCGAAGCCCCAACACAAATCAAACCCGAGCCACAACCCGAAACCGTCAACCCTTGACTCCAAACCAGGCCCGCTGAGGGAAATGCGTAGACACAGCCCACAGCCACAGCCCACACAGCCGCCTAACCAGCCAGCACCAGAAGCAAAGAGACACCTAACCAAACCCACCCCTGACCCATACCCATGTACATCAGGACACGCGAGCCGCACCCCTGGGGCGCGACCGCCGCCACAGCACCGGCGACACACGCCAGAGGACACAACGCTATAGCACCGCCGCACCAGCTGCCCATGCCTGTGCCTGCAGTGTACGCGCGCCTCTGTTTTCCTCTTTTTTGTTTTTTCTTTTTCTTTTTTCAAAAAAAAAAAAAAAAAACAAAGAAAAAAAAAACAAAAAAAAAAAAACGAACATTAGGGGGGGAGGAAGAGGGACACATCCACCCATGGCACACGCGCACCGCACACAGCACGCACACCGGTAAACAGGAGCCCAGGGGCCCAGGACACCGCACATGCAACACAACACACCGAGCGGGCACACCGGTGAACAGGAGCCAGCTGGCCCAGGACACCGCAGACGCACCACAGCAAACCGCGCGGGCACACCGGTGAACAGGAGCCCAACGGCCCAGGACGCTACACACACATAGGGCAGCCGAGGGACAGGAAAGAACCAATACCCCATGGGTCGGACGCACTGGGGCGACCCAGCCGACCCACCGGGCCAGTGGCAGGAGCGGTACTCCAAAGCCACTGGTCCGAGCCCGGCCAGGCTGCATCGAGGACCATGGCAAACGTCACCCGGAGCCATGGAAGCAACCGGTGACAGGCGAGCCGGTACACAGTCCAGGAGGGGGTCACCTGCCAAGCAGAGTGGCCCCGCAACTCAAGCCACAAGGGTGAGGCGGTCGTACCGTAGACAAGCGGGAGCAATACCCCTCGTGGTGAGAGATACTCCACACGGCTGGGCAGCCCCCCAGAGCTGCCGCCCAAAGGAGGGGGCATGTGGCCCTACCCATGGACACATGTGGGGACACCCTCCCACCTGGGACACATGGACCGGGTGGCCGCGACAATGCCTTCCCAAGCACATGCGGGAGCGGCTCAAGAGGCACCTGACATAGGGCAGTGGGAGGGACAGGACGTCCCCTTGGTAAGACCTTCTTTCTGCAATGTCAAAGGAGGCATCCCGAGCTCCCGAAGATACCTACCTACCTGCTTCCGCAATTTTCTAAATATGCACTCGAAATTTTAATCTGAATTTTTCGCGATGTCGAAATCGGATTTTCGACTTCGACATCGCCGCACTTGATTTGGCATTCTTCGAGTGGTCATACTCTTTTCCCTATGCCCGAATCAGGTTTCCCTTATACTTGCCACCCATTTGACTTGGAGATATAAGGGAAACAAAAGTGAATCGTGGGACCACTTTGAAGGAACATATCTACGCGCGAGTGTGAGGAAAGAGAATAAGGAAGGTTGGGTTGCAAGCGCCTTGGTCTCAACTTAATTTAGGAAGCATCAAACGCCTTTGGTGTGAACATATGCCCGGTGTAGCAAGGGATAATGGTCAAGAGGGTATAAAGTGATATATAACTCTTGGACCGTGCAACCGAATATTTTAATGCGACTTTCGAGTGTACCGCATGAGTGTTGGGGTTGCATAGCAACTTTCCTTGGGTTCCTACGTATTTTTAACGTGAAGTTGTGTCCATGGAGGGACATGGCATATCATGGTGGGAGCCACATTTTGAGGGTATGTGTTATATGCATGGTATATGTTTGATATGCTCACGCCCATGTTATATATCTTCGTGTGGCCGAAGAGATGGGGAGCCATACGTGACAAGGGCTTTGCCCGTGTCCCAATTGTGGAATTCAAAGCGCTAGACTAAATCTACCGCGTATGTATTGCTCATGGTATGTTTGGCAAAGAGATCAATGAGTGCACTCCCATTTTCATGGGGCATGTAGATATGAGTGGCGAAGGTATCTCCATGCGCCCGATTGGGGATCCAAGTGGGGGAATTGTTCGCAAATGGTTTCAATCATTTGTGTATTGAACCATGAGCGGATATCATGGGTGAGCATAGAGATATACTATCATGACAACTTTGTATTTGGTCATATTTTCATGTTTTTGACCTCAATGTTTGCTCATTTTTGCGTTTTGTGTACTTACCTGGTCGGCAAACAGCAAGAAGCCTATGGAGAGTCCAACCATGGTATGTTGTTCATATTTTGGCATATGCTTTGGAGTTGAATACCACCATATGCCGGATCGCGTACTCCATTTGGCTTGGCGCACGAAGGATCACAGGAATTGGTCTCAAGACCATGGGCTGACTTGGGCAGTGCGTGGCGCCCATATCCGAAGGGGTTTCGAGGGTAAAGTGGGGATGTACATGGGCATTGACCTTTGGTCTCTATCATCCATGAATATTAGACTTCGAATCCATGCATGCTTTGAGCCTTCGGATAAGTGGTGACTTCAATTTTGAACATATATTTGATATATGGCCAATATGGTGTGAATTGGCAGTTTTTTGGCATGTTATGAGTTCAAACTCATGGGGCATATCTCCAAGCCCAATCGACTCCAAGTCCAACCAAGGTTATGTCAGGGTAGGGCATGGTCCTAAGTGCCACTCTAGGCCATGACACGTCACCTTCCCTATTGGGCTAGGATTGTTGTTTTTGTTCAATGCCCAATTGACGGTCGCGCGATCGCAGCAGAAGAAAAATAAAATACCAAGAAAACGACGCACCGCCAGAAGAAATAAAGCGAAAAATCGTCTTTTCCGACCTCACAAACCCCCCCAACCATTTTACGCCGCTGTTTGGCGAGGTCGCAAAATTTAGGACACTCACCAAAAAAGACGAACAATAGAGTCGCGACGGCGAAGAAGCTGAGCGTTGCTTGCCCCAAACCACCTAGCAAAGTGCGTGCCCTAGGCGCTAGGGACTTGTGCGCGCCCCAAAACAAACCACACATAGACAACAACAACGCCACCGGCTGCCGACAAGCAAGTATGTTATGTGCCGCGCAACGCTAGAAACCAACGAAACAAGCGCAACGCGGTAAGAGGTAGACAAGGAGAGAATAAGTAGGTAACGAACCGCACCACGGTGGAGATATACCACAAGTACACGGCCAAGCAATGCAAGCCCGCTCACGTAGGGGATACGACGACGCCGTAACACGCGAAGGGGATCACAACAAAAGGAAAAAGAGGCCGCACAAGTACCCAAGTATGTTGCATGTCGTGCATAAAAAATACACACAAGCAACAACAACGCCACCGGCCGCCGAAAAGCAAGTATGTTATATGCCATATGTTGTATGCATAACGCCGTAACAAGCGCAAAACAAGGAAGTTACGTGTCAAGCAACGCCAAAGTGCGCCGCCACGAAAAGCGCAACGAAAACCGCACCGGCAAGGAAAACCAACAAGAGGTGGCACCGAAGGAATGCCTATGCTCACCCCCGCTCACATAGGGAAAGAAAGGTATGCCCGCACGCGCGTGCCCGGACCGCCGCAAGGCCATCACCGCCACGGACGAGCAACATGGTATGAAGGGACAAACAAGGGGGAACAAAAAAACCACCGAGGTGAAGCACAACACACAAAACAAAACAAAAACTAAACATACACACGTGGCTAGTCGGGTCCAAGCATGTTGCATGCCACGCTACGCTACGCAACAGACACGAGACGAGAACGGCAACCACGCCAACAAAAGTAAAAGGTGACCACGAAGCGTAACCGAGACGTGCCCACCGCCCACCCGCACGCCCGCTTATGTAGGAGGCGAAAGGGAGCGAAAGGGGACAAAAGGTATGCCGCCGAATGCAACCAAATAGTAGGCAAACCACACAGCGCCACCAAGAACGCAAGTATGTTACCATGTCGTGCCACGTCGCCAACCGCGGGGCAACCGTGACAACTTGGTTGCGTTGATTAGCACACACAAATAGCCAGGGAGGGGGACACGGGGAGCATACACACAAATAGCGTAGCGCCGACGTGTGCCGGGTCCCAACAAACACACGTGCATGCACCCAAGTTCTCTTCCCCTCACAGGTCCCAAGGAGAAGCGTATGCTCGTGTCTGCGTCGTCCGGGCGCTAAAGTAGGGTTGTCTTAGACGCTTAGGCAAGTATTGCGTCGTGCCGTCGTCACACATGAGCGAACGCCCGGCAAGGCGGGAGGACTAGGACACGTTAAGGTAGTGGAAAAAGAAGCAGGTATGTTGCATGTCACGCCGCGCACGCGGAACGGGCAACGAGTAAAGGTAGCGGCCAAAGAGGAGTGGAGACAAGACGGGAGCAAGTGGGGCGATAAACCTACGCGCAAGCCGGTCGCACACGCATGTCGCATGACGTACCAGCCAGCTCGAGGTGCCGTGTCGCGACAAAACCGCCGCCGCCGCACGCCCGTTTACGCCCCCTCCTCTCTCTACGCAGGTTCAAAGGAGGAAGCCCGGGCCGACAAGGAAAAAGACAGAGACACACAACAAAGCGGAGGCAGGGAAAAAGTGCATGCCAGGGAGAGGGGTAGAGGAAAGGGTAAAGAGCAACGAAGCCGCGAAAGGAACAAGGGGTAGCCAGCGAACGAGCAAGGGGCGCGCACAGGGGAGGGGACACGGCGGGCACACGGCGAGCACAACACCGCACCGAGACACCGGAGAGGGGAGCACCGGAGGACCAAGGGAAGAGCAGCACCACGCACCACGACACGCACGGCACAGACACCACACACACCGCACACACCCAACGAACCCCGGCAACCCACCCAGCAGTGGGCGGGCAGACGGGAGAGGGACAGCGCCTGACCTCAAGCGCCCCTCACAATGGTGGAAGGCACCCCCCCCGGGGACGCCCTTCCGCCACCCCCACAGCGGGCAACGCCGGCCCGCAAGGGCGCACGCTGTGGGGCCGGTGCTGGGTCCCCACGCCCGCACCGACCGCGCCCGGAACACGCGGGTCGCGGAACCCTGGCTGCACGCTCCAGAGGACGGGCGGCCAGGGGAGGGACAGCGCCTGACACCAAGCGCCCCTCACAACGGTGGAAGGCACCCCCCCCCGGGGACACCCTTCCGCCACCCCCACAGCGAGCAACGCCGGCCCGCAGGGGCGCACGCTGTGGGGCCGGTGCTGGGTCCACACGCCCGCGTCGACCGCACCCGGGACACACGGGTCGCGGAACCCTGGCTGCCCGCTCCGGAGGACGGGCGGCCGGGGGAGGGACAGCGCCTGACACCAGGCGCCCCTCACAATGCTGGAAGGCACCCCCCCCCCCTGGGGACCCCCTTTCCGCCACCCCCACAGCGAGCACCGCCGGCCCGCAAGGGCGCACGCTGTGGGGCCGGTGCTGGGTCCACACGCCCGCATCGACCGCACCCGGGACACGCGGGTCGCGGAACCCTGGCTGCACGCTCCGGAGGACGGGCGGCCGGGGGAGGGACAGCGCCTGACACCAGGCGCCCCTCACAACGGTGGAAGGCACCCCCCCCCGGGGACGCCCTTCCGCCACCCCCACAGCGAGCAGCGTCGGCCCGCAAGGGCGCACGCTGTGGGGCCGGTGCTGGGTCCACACGCCCGCATCGACCGCACCTGGGACACACGGGTCGCGGAACCCTGGCTGCACGCTCCGGAGGACGGGCGGCCGGGGGAGGGACAGCGGCTGACATCAGGCGCCCCTCACAACGGTGGAAGGCACCCCCCCCCGGGGACGCCCTTCCGCCACCCCCACAGCGAGCAGCGTCGGCCCGCAAGGGCGCACGCTGTGGGGCCGGTGCTGGGTCCACACGTCCGCATCGACCGCACCCGGGACACACGGGTCGCGGAACCCTGGCTGCCCGCTCCAGAGGACGGGCGGCCGGGGGAGGGACAGCGCCTGACACCAGGCGCCCCTCACAACGGTGGAAGGCACCCCCCCCCGGGGACGCCCTTCCGCCACCCCCACAGCGAGCAATGCCGGCCCGCAGGGGCGCAAGCTGTGGGGCCGGTGCTGGGTCCACACGCCCGCATCGACCACACCCGGGACACACATGTCGCGGAACCCTGGCTGCCCGCTCCAGAGGACGGGCGGTCGGGGGAGGGACAGCGCCTGACACCAGGCGCCCCTCACAACGGCGGAAGGCACCCTCCCCGGGGACGCCCTTCCGCCGCCCCCACAGCGGGCAACGCCAGCCCGCAAGGGCGCACGCTGTGGGGCCGGTGCTGGGTCCACACGCCCGCATCGACCGCACCCGGGACACACGGGTCACGGAACCCCGGCTGCCCGCTTCAGAGGACGGGCGGCCGGGGGAGGGACAGCGCCTGACACCAGGCGCCCCTCACAACGGTGGAAAGCACCCCCCCCGGGGACGCCCTTCCGCCACCCTCACAGCGAGCAACGCCAGCCCGCAAGGGCGCACGCTGTGGGGCCGGTGATGGGTTCCCACGCCTGCATCGACCGCACCCGGGACACACGGGACGCGGAACCCTGGCTGCCCGCTCCAGAGGACGGGCGGCCGGGGGAGGGACAGCGCCTGACACCAGGCGCCCCTCACAACGGTGGAAGGCACCCCCCCAGGGGACGCCCTTCCGCCACACCCACAGCGAGCAACGCCGGCCCGCAAGGGCGCACGCTGTGGGGCCGGTGCTGAGTCCCCACGCCCGCACCGACCGCACCCGGGACACGCGGGACGCGGAACCCTGGCTGCCCGCTCCAGAGGACGGGCGGCCAGGGGAGGGACAGCACCTGACACCAGGCGCCCCTCGCAACGGTGGAAAGCACCCCCCCCCGGGGACGCCCTTCCGCCACCCCCACAGCGAGCAACGCTGGCCCGCAAGGGCGCACGTTGTGGGGCCGGTGCTGGGTCCCCACGCCCGCACCGACCGCACCCGGGACACACGGGACGCGGAAGCCCGGCGGCTGCCCGCTCTAGAGGACGGGCGGCCAGGTGAGGGACAGCGCCTGACACCAGGCGCCCCTCACAACGGTGGAAAGCACCCCCCCCGGGGACGCCCTTCCGCCACCCCCACAGCGAGCAACGCCGGCCCGCAAGGGCGCACGCTGGGGGGCCGGTGCTGGGTCCACACGCCCGCATCGACCGCACCCGGGACACACGGGTCGCGGAACCCTGGCTGCCCGCTCCAGAGGACGAGCGGTCGGGGAAGGGACAGCGCCTGACACCAGGCGCCCCTCACAACGGTGGAAGGCACCCCCCCCGGGGACGCCCTTCCGCCACCCCCACAGCGAGCAACGCCGGCCCGCAAGGGCGCACGCTGTGGGGCCGGTGCTGGGTCCACACGCCCGCATCGACCGCACCCGGGACACACGGGTCGCGGAACCCTGGCTGCCCGCTCCAGAGGACGGGCGGCCGGGGGAGGGACAGCGCCTGACGCCAGGCGCCCCTCACAACGGTGGAAGGCAGCCCCCCCGGGGGCGCCCTTCCGCCACCCCCACAGCGAGCAACGCCGGCCCGCAAGGGCGCACGCTGGGGGGCCGGTGCTGGGTTCACACGCCCGCATCGACCGCACCCGGGACACACGGGTCGCGGAACCCTGGCTGCCGGCTCCAGAGGACGGGCGGCCGGGGGAGGGACAGCGCCTGACACCAGGCGCCCCTCACAACGGTGGAAGGCACCCCCCCCCGGGGACGCCCTTCCGCCACCCCCACAGCGAGCAATGCCGGCCCGCAGGGGCGCACGCTGTGGGGCCGGTGCTGGGTCCACACGCCCGCATCGACCACACCCGGGACACACATGTCGCGGAACCCTGGCTGCCCGCTCCAGAGGACAGGCGGTCGGGGGAGGGACAGCGCCTGACACCAGGCGCCCCTCACAACGGCGGAAGGCACCCCCCCCGGGGACGCCCTTCCGCCGCCCCCACAGCGGGCAACGCCAGCCCGCAAGGGCGCACGCTGTGGGGCCGGTGCTGGGTCCACACGCCCGCATCGACCGCACCCGGGACACACAGGTCACGGAACCCCGGCTGCCCGCTTCAGAGGACGGGCGGCCGGGGGAGGGACAGCGCCTGACACCAGGCGCCCCTCACAACGGTGGAAAGCACCCCCCCCGGGGACGCCCTTCCGCCACCCTCACAGCGAGCAACGCCAGCCCGCAAGGGCGCACGCTGTGGGGCCGGTGATGGGTTCCCACGCCTGCATCGACCGCACCCGGGACACACGGGACGCGGAACCCTGGCTGCCCGCTCCAGAGAACGGGCGGCCGGGGGAGGGACAGCGCCTGACACCAGGCGCCCCTCACAACGGTGGAAGGCACCCCCCCAGGGGACGCCCTTCCGCCACACCCACAGCGAGCAACGCCGGCCCGCAAGGGCGCACGCTGTGGGGCCGGTGCTGAGTCCCCACGCCCGCACCGACCGCACCCGGGACACGCGGGACGCGGAACCCTGGCTGCCCGCTCCAGAGGACGGGCGGCCAGGGGAGGGACAGCACCTGACACCAGGCGCCCCTCGCAACGGTGGAAAGCACCCCCCCCCGGGGACGCCTTTCCGCCACCCCCACAGCGAGCAACGCCGGCCTGCAAGGGCGCACGTTGTGGGGCCGGTGCTGGGTCCCCACGCCCGCACCGACCGCACCCGGGACACACGGGACGCGGAAGCCCGGCGGCTGCCCGCTCCAGAGGACGGGCGGCCAGGGGAGGGACAGCGCCTGACACCGGGCGCCCCTCACAACGGTGGAAAGCATCCCCCCCGGGGACGCCCTTCCGCCACCCCCACGGCGAGCAACGCCGGTCCGCAAGGGCGCACGCGCTGTGGGACCGGTGCTGGGTCCCCACGCCCGCACCGACCGCACCCGGGACACCCGGGACGCGGAACCCTGGCTGCCCGCTCCAGAGGACGGATGACCGGGGGAGGGACAGCGCCTGACACCAGACGCCCCTCACAACGGTGGAAGGCGGCCCCCCCGGGGACGTTCTTCCGCCACCCCCACAGCGGGCAACGCCGGCCCGCAAGGGCGCACGCTGGGGGGCCGCTGCCGAGTCCCCACGCCCGCACCGACCGCACCCGGGACACACGGGACGCGGAACCCTGGCTGCCCGCTCCGGAGGACGGACGGCCAGGGGAGGGACAGCGCCTGACACTGGGCGCCCCTCACAACGGTGGAAAGCACCCCCCCCGGGGACGCCCTTCTGCCACTCCCACAGCGAGCAACGCCGGCCCACAAGGGCGCGCGCTGTGAGACCGGTGCTGGGTCCCCACGCCTGCACCGACCGCACCCGGGACACACGGGTCGCGGAACCCTGGCTGCCCGCTCCAGAGGACGGGCGGCCAGGGGAGGGACAGCGCCTGACACCAGGCGCCCCTCACAACGGTGGAAGGCACCCCCCGGGGACGCCTTTCCGCCACCCCCACGGCGAGCGACGCCAGCCCGCAAGGGCGCACGCCGTGGGGCCGGTGCTGGGTCCCCACGCCCGCACCGACCGCACCCGGGACACACGGGACGCGGAACCCTGGCTGCCCGCTCCGGAGGACGGACGGCTGGGGGAGGGACAGCGCCTGACACCAGGCGCCCCTCACAATGATGGAAGGCACCCCCCCCGGGGACGCCCTTGCGCCACCCCCAAGGAGAGCAACGCCGGCCCGCAAGGGCGCGCGCTGCGGGGCCAGTGCTGGGTCCCCACGCCCGCACCGACCGCACCCGGGACACACGGGACGCGGAACCCTGACTGCCCGCTCCAGAGGACGGACGGCCGGGGGATGGACAGCGCCTGACGCCGGGCGCCCCTCACAACGGTGGAAGACACCCCCCCCCGGGGACGCCCTTCCCCCACCCCCACAGCGAGCAACGCCGGCCCGCAAGGGCGCACGCTGTGGGACCGGTGCTGGGTCCACACGCCCGCATCGACCGCACCCGGGTGCTTTTCAGTGACGGTGTGTTCTTCAACATTCCTTCCACTGTGGTGCTCGCTGTTTCCCTGAGCAATGTGTGGGCACCTATCTCGCTGCTGATTACATTACTGCCTGATGTAAACACTGTGCAAAATGGGTTGCAGAACGAGAAATGGGCACAAGCTGTCCACAGTTCACACAAAACGTCTGAGAACCTGGGTCCACCCAAAACCCTGCTCTATAGTAGTGGTTGTGCATCATGCCCAACATTTGTGCATGTAGCATTTCCTCTGCCACGTCCGGAGCATCTGTAGGGTCAGGGCTGGGGTTGGGGCATTCAGTTTCACATATGATCTCTAATCGCTGCACAGTGCACTCGCAGGATGCCGGAGATTCTCAGAAGCGAACATGGTCGCCCAACTGTGGGTGAAACTCTACCTTATGGAATTTGTTGATCAGGCCATGTAGCACACATTCACCCTGCTGTGTTTGCAATCCATCAACCAATGTGTGTTAGTTAGTGTGACAGCACAGCCTCCAGACAACCGAACGACGACAACGGCAGAGAGAAGCAAATGCAAACAACAAACCCGCTTTATCATCACAACAGTGCAGTAATACATGCGTCACAGATTTCGAAAGCATCCGGACACAAAAATAACAGTTCGTAGGCTTCAACTACCCATTCCGAGCTCACATGCAAAGCGTCGGCAAAATTACACACAGCAATCCAAAAATCTCGATTCCTGGACATTTAGGCAAAACCGGGTGGATTTTCGAGGTTACATTGTGATTTGAAAGTATGACCCTTCCAGAAAAAGTCAAGACTTCGACACATTGGCCTTTCTTACCCCCTCTAGTAAGCATGCAGAGGGAGGAGGGGGAGAGGAGGTGGCGGAGCAACAAGGGGTTGGACAACAGCTTCTTATTGCCGGCTTGTTAACTTTTTTGGAGACGGCAGTTCAGGTAGCCAAGGAACAAATCACTGAAGGTCCTCCAACTGAAATCTAGTACACGAGGTTGAGCGCGCCTCCTTTCTGGACGCTCCTCCAACAAGGCTGGCGAAGGCGCACGCCGCTTGCCTAAGTGATTTACAAAACGAGGGGACGAACGCCACCCTTTGACTGTCGGAACCTTGGACCTGGCCTGCGACTTGGACGGATGCACGGGCAGCGCGGGAGCAACATCAGGGTCGGGAGTGGTGGGTCCAACCCCTTGTTGCTCCGCCACCTCCTCTCCCCCTCCTCCCTCTGCATGCTTACTAGAGGGAGTAAGAGGAGAGTCGGCGGCTCCCCAACAATGGCTTGGACGAGTGTGCACATAACTAACGCGCTGCAAGGCATCCGACAACACATCGGCTGCCCCTATGCGAGAATAGGCAATTGAAAAAGCCTGCAAATTGGCCCAGCTGCCAATTTCAGCAGCTTGTTAGCCTGGCAAGCCCAACGCACGAAGTAGGGCGAGGCCCACGGCCCTTGTGGTGTGGGCACTAAATAGCTCCATTCCGATGCCCGCAGACACCAACAACTCCTTGGTCACTGCAGCCATTCTATCGGGAGACAAAGCGCCAAAAGGCCGAACAACCGCCAAAAACACGGGTCGCGGAACCCTGGCTGCCCGCTCCAGAGGACGGGCGGTCGGGGAAGGGACAGCGCCTGACACCAGGCGCCCCCCACAACGGTGGAAGGCACCCCCCCCGGGGACACCCTTCCGCCACCCCCACAGCGAGCAACGCCGGCCCGCAAGGGCGCACGCTGTGGGGCCGGTGCTGGGCCCACACGCCCGCATCGACCGCACCCGGGACACACGGGTCGCGGAACCCTGGCTGCCCGCTCCGGAGGACGGGCGACCGGGAGAGGGACAGCGCCTAACACCAGACGCCCCTCGCAACGCTGGAAAGCGCCCCCCCGGGGATGCCCATCCACCACCCCCACACCGAGCAACGCACCAGCGCACCAACGCACCAGCCACGGGACATCCGCACCCCACCCCCTGCTCTTAGACACAGCGACACAGCAATGGCGGAACTCGCGGCACCACGCAAGACACGCCCCCGATCTCCGACGCTGGACGAAGCACATGAGGTCATCAGGGCGCTGGGACTCAGAGACGGCGAAGGAGACCCCCCACAAGGGGACGCGGGCACGGACTCCGACCTGGAGGCATTGCCGGAGCCCCCCACGGGAGGCGCGCCCGCGGAACCTGCGCCGCCGGCGGGCAGCGTACCCGCGATCTGCCCCGCGTGGAAACGGGGCCACTGCACCGGCGAAGGCTGGTGCCCCAAACAGCACCCCCAGCCCGGCCCCGATGACGGAGCGTTGCCCGAGGTGAAACCCGCGGCCGCACGCGCCGCCCTACGCTACGGGGTGGCGCAGGGCTGGATCCTGGATGAGACCGCGCGCGGCAGCGTGAACATCCAGGAGGCCGTCGACCGAGTCACCCACGCGGGACAGGCGGCAGTGGCCTTGCACACCCGGGGCTGCCACGGTGGACCCGCAGAGGGGATCATTGGGGAACCCTCGGGGATGGTGCTGGTCCTGGCGGCGGACATGGTCCGAGGGGTGCTCCACGCGTCCCGCGTGCGGCGGGCGTGCCCACAGTGGACCATCCAGGTGTACACCCCCCCGCGGGCGTGGCCCTTTTCCACATGGGCGGTGCTCGCCGTCATGTGGCACCTGGCACCAGAGGACGCCCCCACAGGGACCGCAGAGGACATCGCCCGGGACCTCCACACCTGGCCGGCCGACCAGGAACACCCCTGGCGCAGGCCCCGGGGCGGCCTCCCGGTGGCACCAGCGGCAGAGGGGCTCAGCCTCGCGGCAACCCTCCAACGGCACCCCGACAAGCAGGCACGCCACTTCCTGCAGACGGGCACGGTCCCGGCCACCCCGCCAGACTCCGAGTGGCGATGGGACACAGGGGTGGCGCAGCCGCTGCCGGGCCCCTGGACCCTCCCGTTGTGGTACTTGCCCATGGGCACCTTGGCCCACGCCACCCAGGCCGTCAAGGGTGCTTTCCCGCAGCCGCTCCTCCCTGGCGTGGCCCTGCTCCGCAGCCTGCAGGCGGGGGCCGCCTGGGTACGGTGGAAGGAAGGGAAGGGGCGCTCAAGCCCCTATTTCCCCATGGTCCAAGGCCAGGCGCTGATCCACGCCGAGGGCATGGGGACCGTGGAATGGGGGGCAATCGTGCCCGGCACGGCGTGCAGGTGGATCACGGCGGCCGCCCCACAGCCCATGCGATCGCCGGCGGCGTGCCACCGCCTCCTACGGATGGTCCCCTCTTTGGCCCCCCAGCACGCCTTTACAAGGGACGTGTGGAGGGCCGTACTGAGCCACACCAGGGAGTGGCTAACGAACCCGGGTGCGCGGTACCCGCCGGGACCGGTGCTCGAACAGCTCACGGCCCCCACACCCGGGGTCCTCCACGCCCTACACAGGGTGTCGGCCCTCACGAAGCAGCTCAACGACGAAGTGCTGGACCTGGCGCTGGAGCCGCTGCGGGTGCTCTGGCCGCAAGCCCACAACCCGACCGCGGGCACGTCCAACCGCCTAGGCCGCCTGGGGTTGCAGCGCCGCGTCGAGGCCGCGCACCCCGGAGGCGTGGTGGAACAGTGGCTAACGCTCCGCAACCCGTCCACCGCAGAGGGCCACTGGTACCTGCACCAACTCCTCTTCCAACCACGGGCAGCCCCGGAACACCGCCGGCAAAACCCGTACCACACGCACCCGGAGCGCCGAGGCGCGCAAAACTTCCCGCAGCCAGTCCCGCCCGCCCTCCCGCCGGGGCAGGGCCCGGAGGCGCTACAGCGGGGCCCCCCGCTCGACACCGCCACCACGGTACAGCAAAGGGGAAGCGCCGACGCGAGTGGTGCCGAACCGGACTGCACGAACTGCGGAGCGGTGGCCTGGATGGCAGCCTGCAGGCACCTCGCCCGAGATACCACGGGGCTCCGGCAGTACAGACCCACGGACCGCACGGCGCTGGCGTCCGCGGTCGCGGCCGTCACCATGGGTCCCGTGGCGGCGTGGCCGGCGCAACTGCTGCCCCACGTCCCCTGCCGCGACACGCGGCCCCGACGGCCGGCCGCGACGCACGAGCCGACGGCACCCCTCACGGCGGAGCAACTATACGTCGTCGCGGCGGCGTTGCTAGCAGACGGCGGGGAGAGCTTCGTCCACCACCACGGCCCGGCGCAAATTGCGGGATGCATACAAGGGCCTCAGCGCGATGCACCAGACCCGTGGCATGCCACACTCCGCGGGCGCACCCGCGTCTGGGGTGCGGGCGATGGCACACCCCCGCCCGGGCCTAAGCAGGGGGAGGCACTGGTACTGCAGACGGCAGGCTACCAAGCCATCATACACGGCCACGCCGTAGGGTACCGGTCGCACGTCCTGGCCGGAGGCCGATGGACGGTCTGGCACAGCACCGCCAGGCAAGGGGCTTTCCCGCCCCTGCCCCACGTCGACTGGCGACAGGGGCCCACCCAGGCCTACTATATGTCGGCGGACCCCTGGCCGCTGGCGGTCCTGCTACACACTGTCAGCGCCCCCAACAAGAGGCAGGAACCGGGGTGGGTCAACCCCCCCACACTGGTGTGGAGCCCCGACCAGGAGGAGCATCTACGGGCCGCGTGGCAGGGAGACGCCATCAGGGCCACGGACGTCCCGGACCTCCACGCGGGGCCAATCACGCACGCCCCCCCAGCGGCTACCCTGGCGGTGGCCCAACGGGGACAGCAGAACCCACAGTGGGTGGTCTGCATGTTCAGCCTGGCGGACGCGCACATCGTCGTCTGCGACCCCGAACGCCTGCTGGGGCCCGAAGCCGTGATCCACGTGGCAGACTGCACCCGCATGATCATCAAGGCGCTGCGGGAGGGCGAACACCACGCCCTCCTGCTCCAGGTCAGGCTGAAGGACAACGCCCGGGCGGCGAGGCCGGGAGTGTGGCCGGCAGCGGCGCACCCCGCCGACCTGGAGCTCCAGCTGGCGGTCCCGACCGCGGTGTACCACTGGCTACAGGCGTTCCACGACCTGCGATGGAGGGGCAAACCCGACCGCCAAATCGGCTCCACGCACTGGCAAACGTGGCTGCAAGCAGACGCGCAGCGCGATGCCATCCGAGGCCTCGGGCCCGCGCCCGTGACGCGGGCCCTCGATGCGGCGGCCCCGGGCCGCACGCTGGCACCACACACGGTGCCGCTGGCCAACCTGCCCTTCGAACCAGCGGCGGAGGGCGCCATTTGGAAGTCGGTGCCGCTCCCCCCGGCGCGAGGGGCCACGGAGCCGGCGAAATGCCCCCTGTGTGCGGACAAGTACTACACCAGCGGGGCAATGCTGGAACACCTGGCGTGGCACGCGGTGCACGCTGCGGCCCCGGCGGACGACAAGGAGGCGGCCGCCAACATCCTGCAGGGGAGAGCACGGAGATCCCCGTGGCACGCCCCGTACACCCGGCGCCCCCCGCCCGGGGCAGCCGACCACGCAGATGGAGGTGAGGAGGCACCCGGAGCAGCCCCGGGGGCCGGCGGTGCGGCCCCACCAGGGTCCATGTCCATCCCCGCGGGGCTGGCCCCCCTGGCCCCCGTGGCTCCCCCGGTCCCCAGGGCCCCCCTGTGGGCCCCGCTGGGAACGGGCTCAGCGGATGCGGCGCACCCAGATGCCCTGGCGGCGCCGGCGAACCCGGCGGCGATGCCGATGCGGGATAGCTGACTCCAGGAGGACACGACGGGCGACGCCCTGTGGCTCCTCTCGTGGAACCTGCGCAACGGCCTCGTGCTGCCAGACCGGTCCCTCCGGGACACACTCCGGCGGCGCCGGGGGCCGGCGGCCTGCACCGACAAGGAGCACCTCATCACCGGCATGCTGCCCCAGGAGGGGGGCTTTGCCATCATGCTCCAGGAAACGGGGATCGCCACCAGGGCGCAGAAGATGCACGTGGCCGCGGCGCTCCGGGACAAGGGGTACACCGCCTTCTTCAGCAGCCGGCTGGCGGAGACGGGAGCCACCTCCACCTCGAGAGGGGGGGGGCTCCTCACCGCGGTCAGCAGCAAGTACGTGGCGGAGCACGAGGTGCTCAGCTTCACGGAAATTGTCCCCGGGAAGGCCGCGGCCCTGGAGATCCGCACGGACGGGGGAGGCCTCACCCTCATCAACGTCCACGGGCCGCAAGCAGGCTGCTCCCCGTGGGCGGGACGGGCGGCGTTCTGGGCCGACATACAAATGTATGCCACGGCACGCAGCCTCGGCGGGAGGCATCCGGTGGTCATCGCCGGCGACACCAACGTCTACATGGATGTCCCCGCCAACCCGGCCACGGAGCATTTCCGAGCGGGCTGGGAGGCCTGCGGCTTCCGAAGGGCCGCGGCAGGCGGCGAGGAGGACATGACCCCCACGCTCCACCCGTCCCAGCACAGGGTGGACACCTTCCTGGTCAACAAGCCCCTCCTGCCGTGGTCCCTGCGGGAAAGCGTCTGGGCTCGCGGCATGGCACACCCCGAGGTAGTCGGCTCGGACCACCTCCCGGTCCGCCTGGCCCTGCCGGGTCTCCTCAGCGCAGCGGGACGCGCGGCGATGCCCACCCCCTACAGCCACACGGAGGGCCGCCTCCTCCCGTACGACGCCGAGGCCGCGCCCGTCCAACACTGCCTGTGGGCGGCGGTCACCGCCGCGCAGGATGAACCCTCCCTGGCGCCCTGGCTGGGTCCCGCAGAGCAGCACGACTACGGGTCCATGCCCGCGGCCGCGGTGGACAAGGTGTTCGAACACCTCAACGCGACGCATGACGCCCTGGCGCGCGTGGTGGGACGCCGGCAGCCGTCTCCGGCGGAAGCGGACCCGGCGGAGGGGGACCTCCCGGAGAGCGGAAAGCAGCTCCAGGCAGCGGTCCTCCGCTATGACACCCTGGCAGCGCGCGCCCCGGCAGCGTACCAGGCGGACGCGGCCAGGCATGGCATCCGGTCCGAGGCGGCGCTCCGGCTCACGGAGGAGCTGCAGGGTGTGTCGCCCGGGTTCCGCCCGACCACGCAGGGCCAGCTACAGGAGGAGCTGGAGAGGCAAGCAGCCGCCCTCGAGGAGGACATTCGCCAGCTCCGCGCCCTCCTGGCGGCAGACCGCAGGCGCGCCATCAAGGACTTCTGGCGCCGCCACGCCCCCGACATCGCCCAGCGATGGAAAGCCGTGCGGGGAGCCATAGAGGTAGAGGCCCGAGGCCCGTCAGGCCTCTGGAACGTGCGGGTTCCCAACACCCAAACGCTCCTCACGGAGGCCCACGACGTGATGTTCGCAGTCCGCGCCTTCTGGCGAGAACTGTATGACAAACGCCCGGTGGACCTCCCGGGTTTCCAGGCGGTCCTCGGCCGCCACGTCCCCCGGGTCCCTGAGGGGGCCTGGACACAGGTCCAGCAGTACTCCATGCAGGACCTGAAGTCCGCCCTGGACAAGGCCGATGGCAAGGCCCCATGTCCTAACCACGTGGAGGCCCGTTTCATCAAGGCCCTCCCGGCACCCGTCCAGTGGCTCCTGGTCCATTCCTACCGGGCCATCCTCCGCAGCGCCCCGCCGCCGATGCACTGGAGGGACGCGCACATCTGGCTCAGCCCCAAGGTACCGGGCTCTGCCAGACTGGACGACTACAGGCCCATAGCCCTGGGCCAGCTGGACATGAAGCTGCTCACGGGCCCCCTCACCCAGCGCATCACGGAGGTGCTCACACGGCACGGAGTGGTCAGCGACTGGCAGCAGGGGGCCCTCCCCGGCTCCAACACAGGCCCCCCGCTGTTCATGGCGCAGCGGCAGCTCCAGCGGGGAAGGCCCAACTACGTCTTCTCCTTTGACGCCCGCAAGGCCTTCGACACCGCCCCACACGGCGCCCTCCACCTCATCCTGCGCCACCTCTCTGTGCCGCCGGACGTCTATGACCTCCTGCTCTTCCTCCACACGTGCGCCAGGCTGCGCATCGTCACAGCACACGGGCTAACGCAGCCCGTCTACATGCTACGCGGCGTCCGGCAGGGCAACCCCGAGAGCCCCCTGCTGTACACGCTCCTCCTGGAGCCCCTGCTCAGGGCACAGGGGCACCGCCTGCGCCCGCCGGGAGGGGCCGAGCACGGCCTCATCCAGGCCTATATCGACGACCTGCTGGTGGTGGCCCACACGCTGCAGCACTTCGTCGAGGGCGTGGAGGCGGTGGCCGCGTACCTGGGGATGATGGGCATGGAGCTCAACCCCCGCAAGTGCGCCATGGCCACCACGGAGGGGGTCCCGGGCCTGCAGCTGCGCCTCTGCCCCCACCTGGAAAACCCGTGGTACTGGGTACCAGCGGCGGACTCCGTCCCCTACCTGGGACTCCAGCTGCAGCCGGACGGGGAGTTCTCCCTGCAGCGCAAGCACCGGCTACGCCTGGCGGCAGTGCACCACTGGTGCCTTAACACCCTCGCGCCACCGAAAGTGGTGCAGGACGTCATTCTGGCGATCCTCGGGGGGGTGACGCAGTACGTCGCCCCTTTCATCGCCGACGACTCCGACACTGCACGCCACCTGGACCACATCACGGTCCAGGTCGCGATGGACAGGGCGCGGTACGCCTTCGACTCCTCGCGGGACAGCCTGCAGGATGACCGGACCCTGGGGCTCACACGGGTGCCCACGCGGTGCCAGCAGGCAGCAGTGGCCCTCGTGGGTACACTCGTCCACCACCGCGCAACCTCCGTGCGCGCCGAGGTCACCAAGATGTTCTGGGAGATAGCCGGCGCGCACGGAATATGTCCCGAGGTGCACTACCCCGTCCCGGAGTTCGCAACTCTGGCGGGAGGCGACTGGGTCCACCGCATACCCCGGGCCCTGGCCGCCCTGGGAGTGGGGATGTACAACCCCATTGCGTGCCCGAGGGCGGCCCATGTCCAACTACAGTCCCCGCCGGGCAAAATTGTCACGCTGCGCACAGCCAAGCTGCGACACCGCGACACGTGCCGCCTGACGGTGCCACACACAACGCCGTGGCATGGGCACCACGGGCCACGCCACCCCTTCCCCGACAACGACGATCCGTGGCTGACGGCGGTGCGGGAGTGCCTCAACCAATGCGCCGATGAACGCCTCCATTATTGCCGCCGTGAGCAGGAGCCCACCAACCACCCAGGGTGGCGCGACGCCCTGGCCCACCTCTTCCACACCACCGGCACACGGGACCCCCGCCTGAGACTCGTCCACCCCACGAGGGCTAAGCAGGACGCCCACACCGGCCCACGGGTGACCCCGGACGGCCTGCACCTCCACGTCGGGGGCTACCGCCGCCGGGACGGCCTATCCCCCCCCACGCGGGGGGCGGCGTACCACCCGCCAGCAGCCCTCATGTACATCCTCCGCGACGTACTCGCGGAAAGCCAGCACCAAGAGCCTAACGCGGACGTGGCGTGGCCAGAGCCCTTACGCCCCCGGCCCCACGCGCCGACGCCGTTGTGGTTGGTGACCACGGACGACCAATGCACCCAAGCGACGGGACAAGCGCAGCTCCGGGCCGAGTGGGTAATAGTGCAAGTGGGGGCAGGCCAGCCCGAACCCCGCGGGCTCCCCCGTGGCACCGCCCTACTGGTGGCTACGGGGGTGCCGCACGACCCACACATGGCGGTGCACGCGCTGGAGGACCATCCGGAGGACGCGAGACACCTGGTGGTGCACCAGCGCGGGGGCCCGGCGTGGCTCAAGGAACATGTGACGGCGCTACGGTCCTGGGCAAGCACGGTCGCCGGAGCGGAGATCCGGCTGCACGACCACCCGGCGATCAGCCCAGGCGACACCAGGGCGCTGAGCGTGGACCAACTGACCCCCAGCCACCCCGACGTCCGGTGGCACTCCGCCGACCTCAACGCGGGTGGCTCAGCCCCACCGGATACTACTGGATCCCGGAGGCCTTGGGACACACCTCCTCTGACGCGTCCGGGGGCGGACCCTGCAAACACGCCACCAGCGTCGCTCTCGCCGCCGACCTCACCCGCACGTGGGCGGTGGCCATCTCGGGCACGGTGCCCAACGGGGAGGGGGTGGCCGCCTCCCTCCCCCTACATTACGGTGCACACAGACCATGGGTCCACACGGTGGACGCCGAAGTCATCCTCCACCTCCTGCGGCACGCAGATCGCGAGCGAACCACGGGGGTCCCCGCAGGCGCAGCGAGGGTGGTCAACCAGATGCCCCTGAGGTGGCTCCGGGACGGCCTGTGCGCGCGGGGGCAACACGCCGGGCACCCGTTCTGGTACGTCCGAGCCACCTCGCACCACAGTGGCGCCCTACTGCACAAAGCGGACTGGGCGGCGTCCCAGGATACCGTCTTGCAGAACACGCCCCCGGACCCTGGCCACGCCCAACTCATTGTCGCCGGCCGTGACGGCCATCTCGATCTACGGCCCCCCACGATGCGGGTGCTCGGCGAGGCCGCACAACGGGCGCAGACGGACCATGCGCTGACGCACCGGGGACACACACCTTTGGGAGCGGCCCACGCCACAGCCTACGTCCACGCCCGGGACCTCACCGCGGCGGCCACCAACCGCCGGGCGCTGCGGGCCCGAGACGGCCACACGCCGGTGCAGCGCAGGCTCCGCGTCCGGAAGGAGCGGCTCTCCGGCGTCGTCATCGTCCCACAACCGTGCCTTTTCTGCGGCGGCCCGGAGGGGACCCCGGTGCACATGCACGTGGGTTGCACCCACTCACGGCTCCTCTGGCCCCACTAGCGCCAGGCGGTACACGAGGAGGCCCGCCACCTCCCACCTGGGGACAAGGCCCTGTTGGTGGCCTCGTGGCGCTCCGCAGGCGCCACGTGGACGGAGGTGTTCTGCTCCGGACTGGTGCCCGAGGACGCGGAGGCGCGGCTCCGCGCCATAACCCGGTACGACCTGCCAGGAGGGACCAGGAGGGACGATTTCCTCCACCACATGCTCCGGCTGGGGGACTTCGCGTGGGAGCTTCGCAACCACCGGCTGGAGCAACTCCTCCGCGAGCTCCAGAGCGCGGCGGCCCGGGCGCACCGGTGGCTCACTGCGGCGGAGGGCGACCACCCTCCCCCTCCCCCGCGCCCTGACAAGGACTTCGTAGCCTCCCTCCGTGTTGTGAATGGCACTCTGGAGTGCCCGCCCCAAGAGAGCCCCCACCCGTACCAGGACCTGCTGGGGGGGTTCTCGAGGCACCTACAAGACGCCCTCTTCCCGCTGTGGATCATCGGGCGCGGCTCCATGACCGCATGGGAGGCGCGCATCGTGGGGGAGGAGTGGGCGCGGGAGTGGAGCCGGTGGTGCGCCGCCACGCGCGCCCCGGAGACCCTTGCGCAACGATACGCCGCCATCCCGCTCCAGTGGTGGGGGCCGGACACCCGGCCGAGACCCACCATGATCCGCGGGGCGGGGCCTGACCACCCGTGGGATGCGGCGACGGGGGAATGGCTGCAGGCGGCCCCGGGGCCGCAAACGGGATGGACTGGGGACGTGTCCTCGCTCGTCAGGACACCCGTCCCGCCCCGCATCGTCCTTCACGCCGCCAACGTGCTCCGGGCTACGGAGATACGCACGTGGGGACACGCTGCGGCCACCGTCCGGTGGCACCCCCCAGAGGACGGGGCCACCCAACTCACCGTGGCGCACTTCAAAGCTGGGGGGCCGGTATACGACGACGCCCTGTCCCGGCTGGGCGACACCCAGGGGCCCTTGCTCCTCATGCTCCCCACCGGCATTGCAGCCGCGCTGCGCCAGGAGCTGGACGGCTGCGAGGGGCTGCGAGTGGGGTGGGAGGCAGTCGCGGACGGCACCCTGCTGGCCCTCCTCCACAGAGACACCGCGAACGGGTGCCAATGGGATGCGCTGACGCCCCACCTCACCGAGCGCCACGTGTACATGGCGAGCCCCCCCCAGGGGCACCCCCGCCCGACGTGGGACAACCTCATCGCCGCCTTCCACGACCACGGGATCCTCCCCAGCGACACGTGGCAGGAGGTCCAGCGGAAGACGCTTGGCAAGGACTACCGGCGCCGCGTCCACGCCCGCCTGCTGGAGATCCGGGACCCCCTCCGACAGAGGTGGGACGACCTCTGGCTCCGCCATCTCGACCCTTGGTCGCCGCCCTCCAACCTCCCACACACCTGCCGACTCTGCGGAGAATGTGACACGGTGTCCTCCACAGCGTCGACAGGCGCCAACAGGTGCGCGCGGTGCACCCAGGTAGCCGCGTGCCCCTGGCCCGAACCTCCCGCAGGCCCGCGCAGGCGCACAGAGGAGGAGGCCTTGCGCCGGCGCATCGAGGGGGCACACACCCCCTCGCACGAACAAGCGGGCCCCGCGGGCGCTGCCCTTCTGTGGATCCACGTGCACCTGCGGGACCCCACATCCGTTGCGCACCTGTCGCACGTGTTCGCCCCCTAACCCCCACCCGCCGCCGCCCTTTGCAGAGCCCGCAGCACCATGCCACGCCGACGGGGGGATGGGCCGGAGCACACCAGGGCCCGCCGCAGAGCGCAGGAGGCGGCCGTCCGGGGCCTGGTGGCGGACGCGGTGGCGGAGGCACAAGCAGCGCACGCTGCCGCACGGTGTGACCTGGAGGGCAGTGCGAGGGCTTTCCTCAACGAGACCGCCCTCCCGGCTGTCCGCGCCCTGAACGGAGCGGGGGCCCCTACGCTGCTCCCGGCAATGCACCGGATCGTGAACGCCATCCGGCCGGGGCTCATCAGCCCGGAGGCGGCCCTCTACGGGCACTGGATGGAGTGGCGCGAGTCCAATCGGTCGGGCCGGCCCCTGTCCATGGGGGACACCCTCCGGCTGACGGGAGCGGGGTCTGCCATGTCCCTCCGCAGTAGCGCCCCAGCCCTGCTGCACGCCCTCAGGACGCGCTACCCCGGGGACACGGCCCCGTACCTGAACCAGGCGCGGGCCACGTACCCGGGAGGAGTGTCCGAGCTGGATGCGGCGCTCCACCTTCTACACCCGCCGGACGAGGACCTGGAGGTGGGCGAGGTCACGGTGTTCGTGGAAGGCGCGGACGAGGCGTCCGCCCGCCCCCGGCCGACCAACCCGGTGTACGACGGCACCGGGCCTACCCCCCCGTACGCCGTCGTCTACGAGACGTTCCCCAGGGAGCCCACTTGGTGCCCCGCCCTCCCGCCGGCGACGCACGCGCCCCGCGGCTGGGCTAACCCAGACCTGTCCCCCCCCCTCTCGAGGACCAGGGGTGCCCACCACAGGGGGCAGGTCCTCTGGCAGGAGTGCCCTGGCACCCCCCTCCTCCTCCTCGTCGTCGCGACCCGCGGGGACCCGGAGCGGATCCTGGGGATCACCCCCACCCACCTCTATGGGGCAACACCCGTACCCCGCCCCCCCCTCCCGGCGCCCGCGGCGCGGGACGGAGTACACACCTTCCTGCGCAGACAGGAGGTCACCGCCGTTACGGGGGTCCACCTGGTGCGGCTGCCCCCGACACCGCTCGACGGCCCCCGGGGGCCCAGGGCCCTGGGCCCCGCCCCAGACTGGGAGCTGTGGCGCGACGTGTGGACCGCGTGGTTCCCCCGCCTCCCCTCCCAATGCCGGTGGATGGCCGCGGGCCCCCGGCCGTGCGGGGCTGACGCCACAGCCGGCCCCCAACCCCCTCCCCCCCTCCCCCCCGCAGAACACCACACGGCACTGCCCACGGCACGGCACTGATGCACCAGGAGGTAGTGGGAAGGGCGCGCCTGCCACCACGCATGCCTACCAGAGTAACAGTGATGGCGGACTCCGATGGGTGCCCCCAGCGGGACGACCGCCACCACCGCCGGTCCCGCTCCCGCTCCCCCGTCTCCTCCCCGGAGTGGACGGGGGAGACCCTCGCGGAGCGCGAGGAGCGGAAGCTGGCGGAGGCGGCGGTGCTGGTCGGGCCGCCGCCGCCGGCCCGAGAACCTGGGCCAGCCGAGACGGCCGCCCCCGCCGCCCAAGCGGCCAGCCTGCCGCCCCGCCCCGCCCAGACGCGCAGGAGGCAGAGACCGCGGCGAGCCACGCCGCGGCCCCGGCCGCGGCCCCCGGCACGCCGCCGACAAGGGGGGCAGCTCCAGCGCAGGAGCCGGACGCATCGCCGAGGGCTGCCGCAGCCGCAGAGGAGAGCAAGAAGGGCGCGCGAGGGGTTGCGACGGACCCCGCACGGGCCGCGGGCGCCTCGCCGGCGGCCGCCGCGGCAGCAGAGGAGAACGAGGAGGGCGTGCGAGGGGTTGCGACTGCGGCCACGGGCGCCTCGTCGGCGGCCGCCACGGCAGCGAAGAAGAGCGAGGGGGGCGCGCGAGGGGCTGCGGCCGCGACCCTGGCGGGCCGCGACGCCGCCTCGGCCGGCCACGCCGCGGCCCCCAGCACGCCGCGCGAGCGGGGGAAGAACCCCGCACGGGCCGCGGACGCCTCGCCGGCGGCCGCCGCAGCAGCAGCAGTGGGCAGGGAGAGCGCGAAGTACCGCGCCCACGCCAACCCCACCCACACCCACACCAGCCCTCCCAAGCCGTTCCCCCCCAAGCCCTTCCCCCCGGGGCGGGAGCGGCACGTCCGCCCCCCGACGCGCGAGCGCTCGCCGCCGGGCGTCACGCTGCCGCAGCTGCAAAGGCAGCGGGACGCCCGGCGAGTGGTCCAGGAAGGGCGCAGCGGCGGGGGGGAGGGGAGCAGCGGACGGCGCGACAGGCAGGGGGCAGGGGAGGGGCCAGGGCACGGGAAGGGCGCGCAGGGGCGCGGGCAGGGAGCCCAGGTGCAGGGGGCAGGGCGAGGGGAGGTGCGAGAGCGAGCGGGCCAGGGCGTGGTGGACGGGAGGCGGGACCCGCGACACGGGCAGGGGGCCGGGGAGGGGCCAGGGCACGGGAAGGGCGCTCAGGGGCGCGGGAAGGGAACCCAGGTGCAGGGGGCAGGACGAGGGGGGGTGGGAGAGCGAGCGGGCGAGGGCGTGGGGGACAGGAGGCGGGACCCGCGACACGGGCAGGGGGCTGGAAAGGGGCCTAAGGGCAAGGGCAAGGGCGCCGGGGGCCCCAAGGGACAGGCGGGACGGGGCATAAGAGCCCAGGGAGGAGGGCGGGGCGAAGGGAGGGGGGCAGAGAGCGGAGCGCCGCCGCAGCCGGACGTGCAGCCGGTGAGGTGCATCCCCCCCGGCATCCAACAGATGCCGGCACACCACACCCACCACCACCACCACCACCACCACCACCACCTCTACAACATCGACCCTGACGCTGGCGAGCTCGTCCCCCCCCAACCCCCACGACACCAGCACCAGCAGGCCCCCCCCGCGCCGAGGGCGGAGCCGGCGCGGATGGCCTCGGCGGAGGGGGGACGGGGCGCGGCATCGGCGCCGCAGGCGCAGGGGCAGCGAGGGGGGCCGGCACGGGGGGCGGAGGAGGGCGGGCCATGGGACCGGGACTGGGGCGCGGTCCCGGACCCGCTGGGGGAGGAGACCCTCCCCCTTGTGGGGGAAGTGTACGGGTGGTTGTGCTGGGCCAACCAGGGGACCTCCAGGAGGTCGAGGAACCGGCCCTTCGATGCCGTGCTCCTCCGGAGGGACGGAGGAAACCGAGAGGCACCCCCGTGGGGCTGGGCGGCCCCAGAGGACCACGAGAGGGTCCTCAGGTCAGTGATCCGGGCGGCGTGGCCCGACAGGGAGCCGACGTGGCCGGCCTTCCTGGAAGGGGGAGCGGTGCTCCGCATCACGGATGCGGACGCCAACAACTGGCTCCCCCGGGCTTTGCGTAGCGCCCTCCCCCACTGGCGCTACCGCCGGCACAACCCGCCGCCGCCGCAGCCCCAACCCCCCCACAAGCAGCGGCGCAGGTGAAGGCCCAGACGGCGGGTACGGGAGATTTGGGGGGGGGGGGCTGGGCCCCCCGACCCACGCCCCCCCCACGGTATGGCACGACGTACGAGGGCGCGCCACCACCCGCGGGAGTGCGGAGACAACGAGCGCGGGGGGGGAACCTGCTGCCCCGCAACCCGCTAACCACTGACCGCTAACCCTCACGGCCACCCCCGGCCGGCCAGCGCCGCGCGACAACGGCCGGGGGATGAGGGGCCGCGGCGAGGGCCTGCGCGAGAATCCAGCTCTCGATAGAGGGGGGCGGGAGAAGGGCGTGGCCCCCTGGCCGATGGCTGGCCCCCGGGGCCAGGACTGCCATGCCGCCCCCGCCCCTCCCCCCCGGCCGACGAGAGGCATCGCCAGGGGACCAAAGGGCCCCCCCCAACCCACCCCCCCCCCCACACAGACCCGAGGGCGGGCGGGGGGGCGGCCCCCCCACCCCCCCCCCCGCACCCACCACAGCAGGGGAGCCACAGGCGCGGCCCTCCGCCCCCCCAGGGCCGGGGGGGCGCCCCCCCCCTCAGGAGGAACGGCGACGCGGTAAGGGCAACGGCGGCTGGACCTGCTCCCGCGAACCCGCACCGGCGTGCCGGAGCAACGCGCACAACGGAACAGGAAGGAGGCCGCGCCCCACATGACCCTCCCGTAACCACAGCCCACTCCGAGGTGACAGTGGGGGGGTTTCAGGTCAGATGGGGCCCCCAGGGGAGCTGTCCACGGGCCGCCCCTCACCCCCCCCCCACCCCGGGGCGGCACTTCAGCCCCGACCGCACGCGCGCGCCGGAAGGGAGCGCGCCGGCGACACGGAGAGAGCCAGAAAGGGGTACCGCAGGCCGCCGCCCGGAACGAGAGCAGGGAGGCCGCGGCGCGACACCCCCCCCCCCGCCCCTCCACCAGCCCGCCAGCTGCGGGGGCCCCGGCCCCCACCCCCCGAGGCAGGGGGGGTGGACCCCCCCCGCCCGAGAGGGGAGCCGGAGTGTGACCCGCCCCCCCGCCCCGGCCGCCGGCTCAAATGGGGGCCGCGAAGAACAAGTGGGCCCACGCCTGCGCACCGGGACGCCGCGCAGATCGTGCCCAGAGAAGCCGGGTGGGCGCGAACCGGAGTGATATGGGGGGCCACGCCCCCCATGGACAGCGCGACGCCAGTGACGCCCGCTTTGTTGCCTGCCCAGGGAAAGCGGCGCGCCACCCCCCGCGGGAGGGAGTGCGGAGACAACAAGCGCGGGGGGAAACCTGCTGCCCCGCAGCCCGCTAACCATTGACCACTAACCCTCACGGCCGGCCCCGGCCGGCCAGCGCCGCGCGACAACGGCCGGGGGATGAGGGGCCCCAGAGAGGGCCTGCGCGAGAATCCGGTTCTCGGTAGAGGGGGGCGGGGGAAGGGCGCGACCCCCTGGCCGATGGCTGGCCCCCGGAGCCAGGACTGCCAAGCCGCCCCCCCCCCCCCTTTTGGCCGACAGGAGGCATCGCCAGGGGACCAAAGGCCCCCCCCCACCCCCCCCCCCCCCCTCCCACACAGGCCCGAGAGCGGGCGGGGGGGCGGCCCCCCCACCCCCCTCCCCCCAACACCCACCCCAGCTGGGGAGCCACAGGCGCGGCCCTCCGCCCCCCCAGGGCCGGGGGGGCGCCCCCACCCTCAGGAGGAACGGCGACGCGGTAAGGACAACGGCGGCTGAACCTGCCCCCGCGAACCCACACCGGCGTGCCGGAGCAACGCGCACAACAGAACACGAAGGAGGCTGCGCCCCACATGACCCTCCCGTAACCACAGCCCACTCCGAGGTGACAGAGGGAGGGTTCGCAGGTCAGCTGGGGCCCCCAGGGGAGCGGTCCACGGGCCGCCCCCCAGGCCCCCCCCACCCCGGGGCGGTACTTCAGCCCCGACCGCACGCGCGCGCCGGAAGGGAGCGCGCCAGCGACACGGACAGAGCCAGAAAGGAGTACCGCAGGCCGCCGCCCGGAACGAGAGCAGGGAGGCCGCGGCGCGACACCCCCCCCCCCCGTCCCCGGCCCCCCACCAGCCCGCCAGCCGCGGGGGCCCCGGCCCCCACCCCCCGAGGCAGGGGGGATGGGCCCTCCCCACCCGAGAGGGGAGCCGGAGTGTGACCCGCCCCCCCGCTCCAGCCGCCGGCTCACTCCGGGGCCGCGAAGAACAGGCGGGCCCACGCCTGCGCACCGGGACGCCGCACAGATCGTACCCAGAGAAGCCGGGTGAACACGAACCGGAGTGGTATGGGGGGCCACGCCCCCCATGGACAGCACAACGCCAGTGACGCCCGCTTTGTTGCCTGCCCAGGGTAGGCAGAGGGACGGAAAGAGGCAGAGCGACCCCCCGCCCTACAGGCCCCGCCCCGGCCGCACAGCCGGGGGAAACGGCGCACGCCCCCCCCCCCCCAGCCCGCCCCTGTCAGCTGGCGCTTATACCGCTAGGCAGTGCCCTGTCGCCTCGGAGATGGCGTGTCAGCCTTGGGGCATCCCACGGGGAAGGGGGGTACGAACGCAAGCACAGGCCGTGGTGGCCTGTCTTCCCCTGTTCTCCCTCCCAACGGGCAGATCGGCAACCCGGCGGGACATCCCCAGCTCTAGGGCGCGGCGGCCGGCGATCCGACGGTGCGACGGTCCCTCCTCTTCCACCCTGCACGTCAGTCGGCGATCCGGCGGTGCCTCTGTCCGCCTCCTGCCCCCGTGCACGTCAGTCGGCGATCCGGCGGTGCTACTGTCCGCCTCTTACCCCTGTGCACGTCAGTCGGCGATCCGACGGTGCCGCACCCCACCCAGCCCCCTCCCCCCCTGTCCCGGCCCCGTACACGTAGACTGGGGCCTCCCGGCACGCGCAACACGCTTCACAACGCACAACCCCACCCTCGGGACTGGATTCATAGCCGACGACACCCCTAAGTCGCGTAAGAGACTCCTGCGGCCCAGTAGTGAGAGCGTCGGTCTTCAATCGTCCAGTGCGGGGGTTCGATCCCAGGCGTTGGTGCTCCTGGGATCCCTGCACGTAGAGCTCTCTAGTTGGCGACGTGGGAACCACCCCCCCCTCCAGCAGCTCGCGCCACCACCGATACCGGTGGATCGGGTGGAGGTCTCGTTCGTTTTACCCCCCACCCTGGAAACACAAAACACATGGGAGCCACCCACCCCTGCAGCAGTGCGCACCGTCACCTGTACTTGAACAGGTCGACGGGAGGCCTCGTCCGGTATTCGAAGGGATCGGTGGGAGACCACAGATCACGGGGTTCGAACCAGCTCCTTCGCGGCGCGCGCCGGGTGCGCTACCTCCAGCGCGGCTGCCTTCTGGGATGGTGGCGTCCGGGTCACACAACAAACGCGCCCGCAACCCCCTCCCCCTGTGCTAAGTGTAAGCCTGCAGTAGGGGTGCTCTGCTGGGCCATGAGCCGGAACATAGGTGCACCACCCCAGCCACGGTCACCCCAACCCCCCCTCGCATCCCGCAGGGCGAAGCACCGTGCGCATCGGGCTCGTCATGGGAATCCGGCGGACCGGCGCCTGGACACCAAGTCGACACCTCTCTCCCCCCCCACGGGAACAGAGCGGGGCCCCCACAACCGCACGCCCGCGCCCACAACGCGGACCCCGACAGCCCACCCAGTGGACGGGCAGTCGGGGGAGGAGGAGCGCAAGACCCCAAACGCCCCACGCAACGGTCGAAGGCACCCCCCCAGGGACGCCCTGCCGCCGCCCCCACAACCCCAAGCCAAGTAGGGGGGAACCCGGACCGGACCGCCCCCCCCCCAAGCACGCCAGACGGAGCACGGGACCGGGGCAGGACACGCGGAGGGGCACGGACCACGTGGAACGGCCCTACCAGCGCCCAGTACCGGGACCACGCGAGATGCGCGCGCCACACCACCCAGCGGGGAGCGGACACCGCGAGAGCGCGAGCGCACACACACGAAAAGGACACGCGGGGACTACTGGAAGGGCAACCGGACCGAGCGCGCGGAACGCACAGACCGCATGGAATGGCGTACCAGCGAGCGAGGGTAAGGGACACCCGGACGGGACGGCCCGCCACACGCAGCGCGGAACACGCGGGGCGGGAAGGGGGAAGAAGGGGAGACACAACACCAGGCACCGGCCCGAACCCCCCCGAACCGGCCGCGAGCGCCGCGCACACACAGACGGGACACTGCACCCGCAAAGGCAGTAGTGACGCACAGCCCCACGCCCCAACCCCTAGGCTAGGCAGCCTCCGCGCCAGCCCAAGGGGGTCCCACTGGCGACAAGCCAGTAGCACGGGCCCGGCGGCGCCCGCGCCCCGGGCGACCACGCATTAGGGGGGCGACGCAGTGGGTAGGCGCCCGCAGCCACGGCTGCGAATTGATGCATTGACCGGGGAGTGGCGAAACGGGGACGCCGGGGAAGGACGGGGCTCCGAGCTCTGTGAACCCGGGGGGCCGCCACCAGGCAGGAGGTGCGTCTTGGAGGGCCCCCAACTAGGACCCGGTGGGGAGAATATCACCTGGCCCGACCAGGTGGCCCCCCGGGGCCGAAAGGCGTCTAGTACCCGCAAAATCAAACCTCAAACCTCAAACCTATTGGGCTAGGATTTAGAGGGTTGAGAGTGAACACATTTTTGGGGTATATGTAGTGACTTGTGACACATGGCATTCAGCCATCTTATTTGATTGGGTTCAGGGCAATATGTTGGTGAGTCAAGGGAAGGTCTTGAGTCCAGGGAATGAGGGGTTTATGGCTGTGAATGTGTAGGTTTACCTCTTTCCCCAACTTTGCCCTATTTGTGTTCATATGCCAATTTCAGGGCTTTCTTCCTTGGTGCAATTCTTGTACATGCCCGCCACCGTGGGAAGACCGGTGTGCTGAATGGAAGCCCACATCGTGGATTGGATTGTGAATCGGGTTATTGCTGCATTTGTGGGATCTGATTGCTGTTCAGGGTTGAAGGAGGATTGTATTTTCTATTTTCTATATTTTTGGATTTTGGACCCGGGACTTTGAGAAATGCAAGCATTGATCAGGAGCAAATCAGCAGGGATTACAGGCGGAAGGGGCACAGCAGGGGCCGGTCCTGGTAGGGACCTTCTTTATGGTAGCAGAGGCTTACCTGCTGCCCCTACCTACCGCCGACCCGGGGACTTGGGCCCTTATGAGCCCTGCCCAAGTACGCCCCGGGTGCGTATTGTGGACTCGGTGGAGACCACGCCGGAGATTGGAGCCATAAAAGGACTGAGACGTTCAAGAGCATGGCGAACTCCGGAAGTTGAAGCCCGAAGAGAAGAACGACATTCGGGAAGAGGAGGACGTGACATGGAGGACCTGGTCTCCATGTGTGAGCGTCGCTGCCGAAAGGCATGCAACCTCCGCTCCGCCGCGGAGGACTCTGATGAGGCCTGCCATTCAGGCAGCAGTGGAAGACGGGCCCGGCGCTACCGGAAGCGCGGGTCACCCAAGTTCGCGGCAAGGGACACCGGGGCTATGGACACGGACCCCAGCCTGGTCAGGCTGTGGGAATCCGAGGGGCACTCCGAGGGCTATCGGACAGCCTACGAGCCACCTTCGGAGTCAGAGATGTCCGCGCCGATCGCCAGGGCGCATACGGCCCCCGAGCCCGCCCTGAAGCACGATGCCGAGGGATTGGAGAGGCCAGCCAGGGCCCGGACGGCACCTGTGCCCCGGCACACGGGACCAGAGACGGACGCCATAGGCGATACGTCCATGGGTGATGAGTCTGAGGTGCCGGGAACCGCGGGATGCGCTGAATCCGGCGGAAAGCACGCTGCGTGCCACTGCGAGCACGTGTCCTTCCTCATGGGCAAGTGGCCGAAGATGGGGATGGACGCCATCGTGCATCGCCTTGACCGCCTGGACAACGCCAAGGACGGTCTAGAGGAGGACGTCGCCGGGATCCTGGACGACCAGTCGGCCGCGGAGAAAGACATGGAGGAGCTGCAAGCGGAACGGGACCGGTACCGGGAGAATCTGGAGTTGGCCCTGGAGAAGCAGCAGCGAGTGGTGGACAGCCTCCTCCACCTGGTGGAGGATATGTCGGGACGCTTGAAAAGGCTAGAGGAGCTACAGCCCCTCGCCTCGGGTCCGGAGCTCCCGGCAAAGCCGGCCGCGGCAGAGCTGGTGGAGCGGGTTAAGTCCCTCAGGAGCGCCATGGATAAACCCATGGGCGGCCCTGCAGAGGCACCCTACGCGCCTCCGCGTGTTGACCCGGGTGCGCTGCCTTTTGTTCCCATGTTCAGCGAATCCACAATGCTCGGGGAACAAACGGCGCCGGCTGGGTCCATGCGGGAAGGGCACGCAACCACGGACCCGAGGAGCCTGACGGTACAGATGTCCCATGCCGCCCAGAATCTACCGATCACGAGGAATATGGTAGTTTATGCGGAAGACGAGATCCAGAGCCAGACCATGCAGGGGCGAACCATGGGAAGCGCCGACGGACATGGTCGAGGTCATCCAGGCGGAAACCTGTGGGCGAAGGACCCCAATACGGGGATATGGAGGGCCGATGGAGCAAGTCCTTCACGCATTCCAAACCCCATGGGTTCAGGCCCAACTGGACCGCACTCCATGGAGGAGAGGGATGTACGGGGAGTGTACTCACACCCCCCGGCCACAGGTGGTATCCGTCTCGGTGGAGTGGTGGCTGGAGACGTCGGAGACGCCATCAGGATTGACGACCTCAGGGGAATCAAAATCCCCTACTACGATGGCAACCCCTCCAACCTGGATGACTTCATCCTGGATTGGGAGGACTTTGCCGAGGAGGTCGTCGGCGAGATGCGGGGAGCGCCGCGGGACAAGTGGGTATGCCGCACATTCCCACACCGGCTGGCGCAGGACCTGAAGGAGGAGCTGCGGGATCAGATCCGGGAAGGATTGATCCGTACGGAGCAGGCCTGCCTCCAGTGGTTGGAGGATGAGGAGCGGGTGGACGCTCCGAACCAGAAGCTGGAGGACTTGTGGTCCATCCCGCTGCCGCTGGACCGCGGTGAGTTGCGGGTCCGGGACTGGAACCGGTATCTGCGGAAGTACCGCAGATGCCTCAAGCTGGTGGAGGACTGGAACGAGTCCAGTGAGATCCGCCACTTGCTGAAGGACGTCCTCCCCGGCAACTGGAAGAGGAGAGTGGAGGACGAGGAGAAGAAGAGAGCGAAGAAGCGGGTGGCGGTGAGGATCATGGCGGCGGAGGATACCCATGCGGGTATCATGGAGTTCTTCAGGAGGAACCTGGGCGAGCCCAACCGGATGTTGGGACTGAAGAACGCCGTGTATGTGGAGGTGTTTGGAGACTCCATGGGGCAAAGGTTGCTGCGCCTCAACAACGTGGAGTGGAGGCGCGGGGAGCCGCTGAGGATGCAAGTCATCTTCGCCCGCATGAGCCTGGACGAGATCGTGAAGTACATCACGGTGGAGTTGAAGCTCAATGCGAAGAACGAGGCCCATGTGCAGGATAGACATGGTCATGGACAACGAGGCCACCGAGAAGACCGCCGTCATCGAGAGATCCAGGAGGACACGGCCAACTCCGCGGAGGATGGTAGTGGAAGTGGCCAAGACCACTGGTCCCGGGAGGATCACGAGGAGGCCCATTTCTTCGCGTTTGTGGCGCACAACGTGAAGAGCAATGGGCAGGATCGGTCCAGATGGAGCTGGGTGGGACCAAGGGGCAAAGAGCCAAGGAGGATCGGGAACCCACCGCTCTCGTTCCGAGAGTACAGGTCTCAGCACGACGGGTGCTGGGTCTGCTATGGCAAGGGAAACAACCACGCACACGACCAGCGTCAGGGCAAGGTGTATGAGGCGGACAAGAAGGCCTACTTCGCCGCCCACCCCGAGAAGAAGCCCAAGGAGCAGCGGATTTCCGATTGGAAGGCGAAGGGCGGAGACGGGGGAAAAGGCCAAGGCAAAGGCCAAGGAAAAGGCGGAGGAAGAGGCTATGGTGGTCGACCTGGCCAAGACCGACGGGTGAGGTCGATCGAGGAAGTTGCTGAGGACATGTTGAGGTCGTTGGAGGAAATCAAAGCCCAGCAACGTGGTGGACAAAGTCCTGGCGGATCGCAGCCGGAAGGGGCTGCGGGAGGCCAAGTCTAGAGGAGCCCCCACGGGAGTGGGACCTCGGAGGTCTCTCCTCCGAAAATCAGTGGAATCCCAGAGAAAGCGAAGGCACATCGGGTGCCGCAGAAGGCTCCAGAAGAGCCAAAACCACTGAGTTTCGCCACTGCCAACCCCTGGAGCACCCTGCCAAGGGAAGTACATGTGGGTACGGGACATGGCAACAAGGAAGGAGCGACCACGGAGAGCCCCGTGGACGGGCAGGACCAACCCAAGATCTACACCATCCGTGACCATACCCTTGAAGTCCTGATGCACCCGGACGTGCTAGAGTTGCATGCCGTGAGAGTCGTCCATACACCTCATGGCGACGAGCGGCAGTTGCACTTGAAAGTGCGAGTACGGTGCGGACGAGAGGAGAAGGTGGTGGATGTGTTGGTGGATACGGGTGCCCAGGTGAGCCTGGTCCGGAGAGGGCTTTTCAAGGAGGAGTTCCTGCAGCCCAGCCGGAGGCCGGTCCGCCTGAAGGTCGCCAACGGAGAGATCATGGGTGGGGGCACCCATGAGGCCACTATCAGTATGGAATTCTGGGAACATGAGCGCTTGAACCGCCCTGATCTGGCGAAGAGAAGCACTCTATCCGGGAACTTCTATGTGGCCGACATTACCGATTGGGATATGATCATGGGGTATGACTTCATGGTGGCAAACGCCATTGGAGCCCTTCCCCATCGTGCAACGCTGGTCCGGGAGGATGATGAATGCCTCACATGGCTGTCCATGGACTATGCATGCGGATCATCCGAATGGAATCCTGAGGAAGAGGATCGGATCGTCCAAGCGGTGCAAGCTGTTGGTGCCAAGTCCAGAGGAGACCTTGGAGTTCAGCTCACGGAGTATGGAATGGCCCCGCAGGTGTATGCCAGGATGATCCAGACGCTGGGAGCCGAAGCGCCCGAGACGGACGTCTTCGCTTCCCGGGATGCCCCACTTTTGCGGAAGTGTAGGAGGCATTGGCATCGAGGAGACTCAGCCTGGCATAGGCATTGGGGTTTGAAGGAGTGGGGGCCCATGTATTGGCATGGCTCCCTGGATAACACCAGACGTACGGTGGAGAAGATCATCGCGGATAGGGCGAAGAGGATCCTGGTCATAACCGGCATAGGATCCACCCCATGTCCGCTGGAGGGTCTCAAGTCGACGCTGGACTCCATCACCCTGAACGAGATGTCATTCGGGCCAGAGGAGGAATTGTTCATCGACTCCAAGGGTGTATCAATGCCCTCCCCGGGTCAAGCGTGGGGTACCAAGGCTTTCCTGGTGGATGGGGCGCAAGCCCAGCCCACGGGTGATGAAGCATTCATCCGTAGGGTGGAGGCGGTGCCCATGAAGGTCATGTTTGAGCCCAAGGAGGGGACGGATCAGCCTATTGATGGCATTGACGTCCTGTCCCACGCCGAGATCGACGACGTTGTCAACTACATGCGGATGGGGATGCACGACCCTGTGGCAGCCAAGAAGAGGCGGGCCATGGTCACATCTCCGCATTGGTGGGATGACAAGATGTTGGTCACCGGCAAGTACGAGAAGGATGAGTTCGTGGCGAGGGTCACGGACCACATCACGGACCAATACGATGGTCCGGTTGGGTCGGACCCACCAACGTGGGGTTTTCCAAGAGTGGGAACCGGTAGCGACGAGCACCAGTCCGAGGCCGCAAATTTTCGAAGATTATCGGTGGGAATCGCGACCCACGACGATGAAGACGGCATATCGGACGAGGAGAAGTCGGTCTCGGACCCAGAAGAGGCCTATACCGCAGTGCGGTCGGTTGTGTCGATACCGAAGCAAGCGGCTGAAGAGGCCCAGGAGAACCCGAAGGTCGCCGAGCTGAAGGAGAGGCTGATCTATGCCTATCCGCAGCTATTCAGTGGCGTCGCCAACAAGAACCCTCCAGATTGTGGGAGGTTTGGTACAGCAAAGATCAAGCTGAAGCCGAACCTGAAGATCTATCGTCATCGGGAGTGCCAACTTCAGGGCGATCGGGCCGAGGCCATGAAGAAGCTGTTGGCCGAGTTCATTGAGCGGGGATGGATCGAACCCTCCGACACTGAGTGGGCCAGCCCAGCCTTCATCGTGCCCAAGAAGGAGAAGGGCGAGTCGAGGTTGGTGGTGGATTACAGAGGTTTGAACGAGCAGACGGAGCACGACTCGTACTCGCTTCCCCTGATCGACTCCATCCTCCAAAAACAACAGAAAAAGCGGATTTTCACGGTGTTAGACCTGAAACACGGCTATCACCAGATGCCACTACACCCGGACTCCAGGCCCTGTACAGCGATGTTGACGCCGCTGGGGCCCATGCAGTGGAAAGTGGTGCCTATGGGCGCCAAGAATGGCAACGCCGCTCCCCAGCGCATGATGGAGGACCTACTCGGTCCCCTCCGGGACTGTGCCGATCCCTTCGTGGATGACATCATCATCGGGTCCGGCACGGAGAACATGACTGAGGACGAGCTCATCGACGCGCATGAGAAGGATCTGCGCCGAGTGCTCAGCGAGTTGGACAAGCACAACATGGTGTGCAAGCCCACCAAAGCCTCACTCTTCGTGAAGGAAGTGGAGTTCGCGGGTCACGTGGTTGGTCACGGGCAACGCCGCCCCATGCCTGGGAAGCTGGCGTCCCTGCACCACTGGGAGAAGCCCCAGACCATCAGCGAACTCCGGTCCTTCATGGGGTTCTGCAATTACTATTCGGGCTATGTCCGGATGTATGCAGAACTCTCGGGGCCGCTGCACAAGATGCTGCAGGTGGGGAAGTTCGATGGTCGGAAGGGGAGCAAGAAGAAGCTTGCCTGGACCCCTGACGCTGAAGATGCGTTCAACCGCCTGAAGGAGCGACTCCTGGGGCAGTTGGGGCTGTTCCTGGTGGACCCGGACAAGGGATTCGTGCTACGGACAGACGCCCCGGACTATGCCGTGGGGGCAGTCCTCGAGCAAGTCCGGGACGACGGGACTCATGTTCCCGTGGCGTTCTGGAGCAGGATCCTGGCCGAGGGCCAACGCCGAACATGGACCGCGAGGGAGAAGGAGACATACGCCATTGTATATGCGCACAGGAAGTGGTCTGGCCACATCGGACTGCAGCCGGTGGTGGTTTGCACGGACCACCAGTCCCTACAGAGCTGGCACAAAGAGCATGTCGACACCCCCTCAGGACCAGCGGCTAGGAGGGCCCGATGGCACGAGACGTTCGCCAAGTTCGACCTCAGCGTCGTGTACGTCCCGGGGAAGGACAACACTGTGGCAGATTGCCTCAGTCGCTGGGCCTACCCCGCGGGCAAGGCGTGGATGGACATATCCAGCCATGGCGACGCCGAGGAGACCGAGGAGGCCAAGCGCATTGTCGAGATGGAGAAGGCCATGGAGCAAGAGGAGGTCAAGTGCTTTGTGGTGATGGCAAATCGTACGGACCTGGCCAAGTTCCGGGGTGCCCGCGTCCAAGCTATTCGAGAGGAAACCCTCGAGCAATGGATGGTGGCCCCTGTAGAGCTAGTCAGGTCGGTGCTCACAGAGGACTGGTCGGATGACTACGCGGCATCCGAGCACTGGAGCAAGTACTGGAATACCGTGAGCGCCACGTCGGACGACGAATGGCCCGAGGGCTTGACCGAGGATGGGGACAAGTTGTTCCTCAAGGACAAGCTGCTGGTGCCCGAGAACCGAGTGGAGGAGCTCATTGACCATTGGCACAACGCCCAGCTCATGCACCCTGGCCGAGACAAGATGCAGCAGGACCTGGAGTGGTGTTTCAAGTTCCCTCCGGGGAACTACGACATCCTGGAAAGGTACTGCAGCGACTGTGCCGTGTGTCGGGCCACGAAGAGCCCTAACCACTCCACAGCGGGCAACCCGGTGTATACGGCTATACCGGAGGCGCCTATGCGGTCCGTGGCCATGGATGTATTCGCCATGCCTGAGGTCACCGTGGAAGGAGAGACCTACGACTGTGTCATCCTGGCGGTGGACAGGCACAGTGGGTATATCGTGGCGGTCCCTGGCAAGAAGTCTTAGAAGAAGGACAAGAAGGACAAGCATGGAGTGGGGCTGCAGGCCAAGACCGTCGCTAATGCCATGATCAGGCATTGGCTGACGATTTTTGATGTCCCGGCTGTCATCTGCAGCGATCAGGGCAGTCAATTCGTGGGGACGTGGTTCAAGACGATGTGCAAGCACATGGGAATTCGGCATGCCAAGACCGTGGCATACCACAGCCGGTCGAATGGCCGGGCTGAGGTGGCCGGGCGGCAGATGTTCGAGAAGTTCCGCCAGCTGCACATCGACGAACCGGGCCGGAATTGGTACAATTCGCTGTGGAGGGTACTCCAAGCGTATCACGACCTTCCGGGGCCCACTGGACTGTCGCCCCATCGCATCCTGTTCCTACGGGATCGAGTGTCACGCACTCTCCCGTGGTTGAACCATGGCAAAGTGGCCCGAGATGCGAACGCCATGATGGCTGAGGCGGACGACACGGCGGCCAAGGTGTGCAAGGTACTACAGGACGAGCATGACAAGAGGGCCAAGTACTTCAAGCAGGGAAAAGTCCAGAAGTATGCTCTCCAAGACACCATGTGGGTGGAGCGGCACCACTAGGATGTCCTGTCCAGGCATCGGCAGGCATCTTGGTATGTGCCGGGGGTAATCGTTCGGAAGGTCGGGCAGGATGTGTATGCGGTTCGTGTGGGGGATAACAAGATCCTGGACCGCGACCATACCCAGCTTCGTCCTCGAGCACCAGACCCCAGCGGACGTCCCGTCACATTCGAGTTCACGGCCGGCGATGTGGACTCGGACGACGAGGGTGAGGACGACGACTTCACCGCTGAGAAGATCCTGGCGGACAAGCCGGACCCGGGGACGCCTGGGGGTAGGCTTTATAAAGTCTGTTGGAAGAGATTCGCCGCGTCCAGGGATTTGTGGGAGCCTCCGAGCAGTTTTGTGCCGAGGTACACCACGGTCTGGATGGACTACCTGAAGAAAAAGAATATTTCTTTGGATGTCAAGGACGTGTTGGTCCATTTGGTTGCTGCTGTGGCACCGTAATGGATTCACCTTGGCATTTTGTTTGTTTCTGTGAATGAGGAGACGGGTGAGGGCGTTCATCCGGGGATTTTTCGGCCTTGATTGGCCATATACCCCCTTCACTCGATCTCCACGTATATATTTCATCGTGGTATACGTATTTAGATCGATCGACGACGTTTCTCTATCTTTGATCCCCTTGGTCCATGTTGTAGATCAAGAGGAGACCGGATATGGCGTAGGGCACCGATTATCAGTGTCCTCACCCCTCCCTTGGGGCGTGGGGGACGCCTACGACGTGTGTGGGGCCTCCATGTGTCCTTGGGACATGGGGGGGGGGGTTGGAGCCCATTGGGGTCCTCCCGTCCTCTCTTCAATGACTTCCGAGCGGTAACAACGCTCTGAGAAGGGGGGTGAAGCCGGTTCGGACCCCCGTGGCCATCTTGGGGTCACTTGGGGTGTGTATCTATGGGCCGGCAAGCCGCCATTGGCTGATATCATACTCTCCCATTCACCTGACCTAACCCGATGTGATAGTGTGATAAGTTTGGCCATTCCGGCTATGAGCGGCCATATTCAGTACCGAGGCGCCGCCAGCGGAGATTTATATATCGGAATATCAGGAATTAACAGGGTTTTTTTATCATAATGTTTCCGTAATTTTTCAGACTTTCGTTCTGATGGTCAATGTATCGGCGACAGTCAGTTGGCTCGCGATTTTGCGTTAACCGATTGGTTAACTGTTATTTCCAGATATTTTGGCGGAAACCCCGATGAAGGGTCAGATTTCATCAGTAAAGGGTTCGTTGCTTCCGCAATTTTCTAAATATGCACTCGAAGTTTTAATCTGAATTTTTCGCGATGTCGAAATCGGATTTTCGACTTCGACATCGCCGCACTTGATTTGACATTCTTCGAGTGGTCATACTCTTTTCCCTATGCCCGAATCAGGTTTCCCTTATACTTGCCACCCATTTGACTTGGAGATATAAGGGAAACAAAAGTGAATCGTGGGACCACTTTGAAGGAACATATCTACGCGCGAGTGTGAGAAAAGAGAATAATGAGGGTTGGGTTGCAAGCGCCTTGGTCTCAACTTAATTTGGGGAGCATCAAACGCCTTTGGTGCGTACACATGCCCGGTGTAGCAAGGGATAATGGTCAAGAGGGTATAAAGTGATGGATAACTCTTGGACCGTGCAACCGAATATTTTAATGCGAATTTCGAGTGTACTGCATGAGTGTTGGGGTTGCATAGCAACTTTTCTTGGGTTCCTACGTATTTCTAACGTGAAGTTGTGTCCATGGAGGGACATGGCATATCATGGTGGGAGCCACATTTTGAGGGTATGTGTTATATGCATGGTATATGTTTGATATGCTCACGCCCATGTTATATATCTTCCTGTGGCCGAAGAGATGGGGAGCCATACGTGACAAGGGCCTTGCCCATGTCCCAATTGTGAGATTCAAAGCGCTAGACTAAGTCTACCGCGTATGTATTGCTCATGGTATGTTTGGCATAGAGATCCATGAGTGCACTCCCATTTTCATGGGGCATGTAGATATGAGTGGCGAAGGTATCTCCATGCGCCTGATTGGGGATCCAAGTGGGGGAATTGTTCGCAAATGGTTCCAATCATTTGTGTATTGAACCATGAGCGGATATCATGGGTGAGCATAGAGATATACTATCATGACAACCTTGTATTTGGTCATATTTTCATGTTTTTGACCTCAATTTTTGCAAATTTTTTCCGTTTTGTGTACTTACCTGGTCGGCAAACAGCAAGAAGCCTATGGAGAGTCGAACCATGGTATGTTGTTCATATGTTGGCATATGCTTTGGAGTTGAATACCAACATATGCCGGATCGCGTACTCCATTTGGCTTGGCGCACGAAGGATCACAAGAATTGGTCTCAAGACCATGGGCTGACTTGGGCAGTGCGTGGCGCCCATATCCGAAGGGGTTTCGAGGGTAAAGTGGGGATGTACATGGGCATTGACCTTTGGTCTCTATCCCCCATGAATATGAAAACTTCGATTCCATGCATGCTTTGAGCCTTCGGATAAGTGGTGTCTTCAATTTTGAACATATATTTGATATATGGCCAATATGGTGTGAATTGGCAGTTTTTTGGCATGTTATGAGTTCAAACTCATGGGGCATATCTCCAAGCCCAATCGACTCCAAGTCCAACCAAGGTTATGTCAGGGTAGGGCATGGTCCTGAGTGCCACTCTAGGCCATGAAACGTCACCTCCCCCTTTGGGCTAGGATTTAGAGGCTTGGGAGTGAACACATTTTTGGGGTATATGTAGTGACTTGTGACACATGGCATTCAGCCATCTTATTTGATTGGGTTCAGGGCAATATGTTGGTGAGTCAAGGGAAGGTCTTGAGTCCAGGGAATGAGGGGTTTATGGCTGTGAATGTGTAGGTTTACCTCTTTCCCCAACTTTGCCTTATTTGTGTTCATATGCCAATTTCAGGGCTTTCTTCCTTGGTGCAATTCTTGTACATGCCCGCCACCGTGGGAAGACCGGTGTGCTGAACGGAAGCCCGCATCGTGAATTGGATTGTGAATCGGGTTATTGCTGCATTTGTGGGATCTGATTGCTGTTCAGGGTTGAAGGAGGATTGTATTTTCTATTTTCTATATTTTTTTTGATTTTGGACCCGGGACTTTGAGAAATGCAAGCATTGATCAGGAGCAAATCAGCAGGGATTACAGGCGGAAGGGGCACAGCAGGGGCCGGTCCCGGTAGGGACCTTCTTTACTGCGGGCTTCCGTTCAGCACACCGGTCGTCCCACGGTGGCGGGCATGTACAAGAACTGCACCAAAGAGGAAAGCCCTGAAATTGGCATATGAACACAAATAAAGCAAAGTTGGGGAAAAAGGTTAACATACACATTCACAGCCATGAACCCCTCATTCCCTGGACTCAAGACCTTCCCTTGACTCACCAACATAGTGCCCTGAACCAGGTCAAATGAGATGGCTGAATGCCATGTGTCACAAGTCAATACACAAACCCCAAAAATGTGTTCACTCCCAAGCCTCTAAATCCTAGTCCAATAGGGGAGGTGGCGTGTCATGGCCTAGAGTGGCACTCAGGACCATGCCCTACCCTGACATAACCTTGGTTGGACTTGGAGTCGAATGGGCTTGGAGAACTGCCCCATGAAGATGACCTCACAACATGGCAACATCAGGCAAATCACACCATAATGCCCAAAATACAATTATATACTCAAAAATGCATACGGCAAATATTCAAATGCTCCATGCATGTGTCAAACCGGAAAGTAGTATACAAGGGTGATATAAACCAAAGGTCGATGCCCAAGAATATCCCATCATTGACTCCGAAACCTCTCCAGTTATGTACATGGCATGCTTCACAAGTCAGCTCATGAGTTTGAGACCTAATTTTGTGAGGCCCCGTGTGCCAAGCCAAAGTGACCACGTGATCCGGCATATGGTGAGGTGCAACACCGAAGCATATGCCAACATATAAGCAACATACCATAGTTCACGAGTCTCTAGGCACTTTACTGTTAGCCGACCAGTTGAGCACATAAAATGAGCAAATGAGCATAAAATGAGGTCAAAAACATGAAAATATGTCAAAATACAAAGTTGTCATGATAGTATATGTCTATGCTCACCCATGATATCCGCTTATGGTTCAATACACAAATGATTGGAACCATTTACGAACAATTCCCCCGCTTGGATCCCCAATCGGGCACATGGAGATACCTTCGCCACTCATATCTACATGCCCCTTGAAAATGGGAGTGCACTCATGGATCTCTATGCCAAACATACCATGAGCAATACATATGCGGTAGACTTAGTCTAGCGCTTTGAATCCCACAATTGGGACATGGGCAAGGCCCTTGTCACGTGTGGCTCCCCATCTCTTCGGCCACACGAAGATATATAACATGGGCGTGAGCATATCGAAGCACATACCATGCATATAACACATACCCTCAAAAGTGGCTCCCACCATGATATGCCATGTCCCTCCATTGGCATGACTTCACGTTAAAAATACGTAGGAACCCAAGGAAAGTTGCTATGCAACCCCAACAATCATGCGGTACACTCGAAAGTCGCAATAAAATATTCGGTTGCACGGTCCAAGAGTTATACATCACTTTATACCCTCTTGACCATTATCCCTTGCTATACCGGGCATGTGTACGCACCAAAGGCGTTTGATGCCTCTCAAATTAAGTTGAGACTAAAGCGCTTGCAACCACACCTTCCTCATTCTCTTTCCTCACACCCGCGCGTAGATATGACCCTTCAAAGTGGTCCCACGATTCACTTTTGTTTCCCTTATATCTCCAAGTCAGATGGGTGGCAAGTATAAGGGAAACCTGATTCGGGCATAGGGAAAAGAGTATGACCACTCGAAGAAGACCAAATCAAGTGCGGCGATGTCGAAGTTGAAAATCCGATTTCGACATCGCGAAAAATTCAGATTAAAATTTCGAGTGCATATTTAGAAAATTGCGGAAGCAACGAACCCTTTACTGATGAAATCTGACCCTTCATCGGAGTTTCCGCCAAAATATCTGGAAATAACAGTTAACCAATCGGTTAACGCAAAATCGCCAGCCAACTGACAGTCGCCGATACATTGACCATCAGAACGAAAGGCTGAAAAATTACGGAAACATTATGATAAGAAAACCCTGTTGATTCCTGATATTCCGATATATAAATCTCCGCTGGCGGCGCCTCGGTACTGAATATGGCCGCTCATAGCCGGAATGGCCAAACCTATCACACTATCACATCGGGTTAGTTCAGGTGGACGGGAGATTATGATATCAGCCAATGGCGGCTTGCCGGCACATAGATACACACCCCAAGTGACCCCAAGATGGCCACGGGGGTCCGAACCGGCTTCACCCCCCTTCTCAGAGCGTTGTTACCGCTAGGAAGTCATTGAAGAGAGGACGGGAGGACCCCAATGGGCTCCAACCCCCCCCCCCATTTCCCAAGGACACATGGAGGCCCCACACACGTCGTAGGCGTCCCCCACGCCCCAAGGGAGGGGTGAGGACACTGATACTCAGCGCCCTAGGCCATATTCGGTCCCCTCTTGATCTACAACATGGACCAAGGGGATCAAAGATAGAAAAACGTGATCGGTCGACCTAAATAAGTATACCACAGTAAAATATATATGTGGAGATCGAGTGAAGGGGGTATATGGCCGATCAAGGCCGAAAAATCCCCGGATGAACGCCCTCACTTGTCTCCCCAATCACAGAAACAAACAAAATGCCAAGGGGGATCCATTATGGTGCTACAGCAGTTACCAAGTGGACCAACACGTCCTTGACATCCAAAGAAATGTTCTTTTTCTTCAGGTAGTCCATCCAGACCGTGGTGTACCTCGGCACAAAACTGCTCCGAGGCTCCCACGAATCCCTGGATGCGGCGAAACCCTTCCAACAGACTTTATAAAGCCTACCCCCAGGCGTCCCCGGGTCCAGCTTGTCCGCCAGGATCTTCTCAGCGGTGAAGTCGTCGTCCTCACCCTCGTCGTCCGAGTCCACATCGCCGGCCGTGAACCCGAAGGTGACGGGGCGTCCGCTGGGGTCTGGTGCTCGAGGACGAAGCTGGGTATGGTCGCGGTCCAGGATCTTGTTATCCCCCACACGAACCGCATACACATCCTGCCCGACCTTCCGCACGATTACCCCCGGCACATACCAAGATGCCTGCCGATGCCTGGACAGGACATCCTTGTGGTGCCGCTCCACCCACACGGTGTCTTGGAGAGCATACTTCTGGACTTTTCCCTGCTTGAAGTACTTGGCCCTCTTGTCATGCTCGTCCTGTAGTGCCTTGCACACCTTGGCCGCCGTGTCGTCCGCCTCAGCCATCATGGCGTTCGCATCCCGGGACACTTTGCCATGGTTCAACCACGGGAGAGTGCGTGACACTCGATCCCGTAGGAACAGGATGCGATGGGGCGACAGTCCAGTGGGCCCCGGAAGGTCATGGTACGCTTGGAGCACTCTCCACAGCGAATTGTACCAATTCCGGCCCGGTTCGTCGATGTGCAGCTGGCGGAACTTCTCGAACATCTGCCGCCCGGCCACCCCAGCCCGGCCATTCGACCGGCTGTGGTATGCCACGGCCTTGGCGTGCCGAACTCCCATGTGCTTGCACATCGTCTTAAACCACGTCCCCACGAATTGACTGCCCCAATCGCTGCAGATGACAGCCGGGACATCAAAAATCGTCAGCCAATGCCTGATCATGGCATTAGCGACGGTCTTGGCCTGCAGCCCCACTCCATGCTTGTCCTTGTTGTCCTTCTTCTTGGACTTCTTGCCAGGGACCGCCACGATATACCCACTGTGCCTATCGACCGCCAGGATGACACAGTCGTAGGTCTCTCCTTCCACGGTGACCTCAGGCATGGCAAATACATCCATGGCTACGGACCGCATAGGGGCTTCCGGTATAGCTGTGTACACCGGGTTGCCCGCTGTGGAGTGGTTGGGGCTTTTCGTGGCCCGACACACGGCACAGTCGCTACAGTACCTATCCAGGATGGCGTAGTACCCCGGAGGGAACTTGAAACGCCACTCCAGGTCCTGCTGCATCCAGTCTCGGCCAGGGTGCATGAGCTGGGCGTTGTGCCAATGGTCAATGAGCTCCTCCCCTCGGTTCTCGGGCACCAACAGCTTGTCCTTGAGGAAGAACTTGTCGCCATCCTCGGTCAAGCCCTCAGGCCATTCGTCGTCCGACGGGGCGCTCACGGCATTCCAGTACTTGGTCCAGTGCTCGGATGCCGCATAGTCATCCGACCAGTCCTCTGTGAGCACCGACCTGACTAGCTCTACAGGGGCCACCATCCATTGCTCGATGGTTTTCTCTCGAATAGCTTGGACGCGGGCACCCCGGAACTTGGCCAGGTCCGTACGGTTTGCCATCACCACAAAGCACTTGACCCCCTCTTGCTCCATGGACTTCTCGATCTCGATGATGCTGACGCGTTCCCGTGGGGGGCCGGCCACGGGATGCTGCGGGACACGCGCAAGTGAGCAGGCAGGCAAAGCACTACGCTCACAGGGGCATCAATGCGCTCATGTCATGTGACAAAGCGTTTCAGAATCTTTGCCACTCTGCAAAGAGGGAACAAAAGTATGTACAACAACACATCAGGATATGTACACATGGGGTTAAGACTGGACTGGGGTAAGGGCATCACAGGCCAATAGACACTCTATCCTAACTTGTATCCCAATCCCAGGTCCGACCCTCTCAGTGGCTGGTGGGGGCGGGGGCTCAAACACAACCCATGCCCTGCTCAGTCCGGACCCTGAAACCCTGCCAATGGGGAGGGTGTCCCGCCCAGCCACAGGCGAGTTCCTCGGAACCAAGGAACTCCAGGGCGGACCGACAGTTGCTCCCTATGCTCCCTCAACGGCGGGTCCGAACTCCACTCTGAGTCAGAGATATGGCCCCGCCATTATCCCTCAGGAGTTGGTAGCTGAAAATGGGCTGTTTCAGCCCAAACTGATATTAGCTTGGAAAACTCCAAAATTGACCCCTCGTCCGGACCCGCCAGAGGTAAGGACGAGGCAACTGACCCTATGCCCTGCGAGTATGAACTCCCTGGGGCCCTCACCCAACCTGGTTCCCTCTGAGGTCCCGGCATCAGGGCAACACGGATGAGTCAAGTGGGGTCATGATGCCAAAATCACCAAAATTGGCGTCATTCCCACGCGTGGCTCGCCCGGCCAAGGTAAGGCCAATGGCTCACAGGGCAGGAGGCAGGACCTAGGACATATATCTGAGTGTACATTTTAAAATTAGGTCCGGGCTCTCTGTGGGTCCAGAGGAATGGGGCCGCCAATTGACCACACGGAAGGGGGAAATTGGGGTCCCAAAATGGGGTCATTTTGGCTGCTTGAAATGAGCCAAAATTTGGTGTGCTCCCAATAGTATATCTCCACGCCGGCTTGGAGATCGGATCCGCCATTTCATACGCGATCCACCGGGAGTCCGACAAAGACTCCCATGCACTTGGCTCCCAAAGATCTCCATGCCACTCGGCGTGGTGACGATCCCAATTGGGTCCACAAATGTCAAAATTGCAAAATTGCCCACACTCACCTTGGGCTAGCGCCTTAACGAAGGTGGCTCTGCTTCGCCCACGTGGTGTGTGGACCATGGGGACCATTACCCATAACACCCATGTCATATCTGGTCCATTGGTCCATGCGTCCGGCGTGCACGAGGGTTAGAACATAGTGCACGGCGGGCAGCAAAAGTGGAAAACTGCTCAAAATGGCCAAAAATGCGCACACTCATGGTTGGGGCAAATGAGGCACATGCCCGACTCGGACCGGAGTGAGCCATAGGATTGGTATCAAGTCATATGTGTCCAACATATCTTTTGGGCGTCGCCCAACTCCTCAGGTATTGGGAATGGCAGGGTCGCCAAGTGAGCCCATGATTTGGGATAGTCCCAAATCGCCAACATGGCGGCCACGGTATGCCAAGCCTAAGAGGAGTTATCCGCCGGGTCCAAGATATGTTGGGGACCGAAGTATGTACCCTCATCACATACTTGGGTCATGATGTCAATTGAGCGCAACGTCGAGATACACGGTCACCACTTGACATCATGACGGGCCAAAAACGGCAAAATTGGCACAAGCACACACAAAAGTGCCTTGAAAGGTGCACAATTATATTATAATATCTTCGGCTTGGATCGTGCAATCACTTAATCCTTCTAAACACAATGACTTGACACCAATGACCTCCGATCCCACATATGTGCTCCACTTGGGGCGCCTTGAAAGGTTACGAGCGCTACTTCCCAAGTGGGCACATGAAATTATGGAAAATTGCAAAGCACACACCTTGCTCCCAACGCATCGCTTCGGGATCGCCACACAAGCTTCCCTTCGGTAAGGTTAGGCTTGCAATTGATCGTGGGGAGTATGGGGAATGGGCTTACACAATATGAGGTCCATTGGCCGGTTCGGCTTGGAGCAATGGATCCGCCAAATGGGCACGCAACACAACACATGGCACATACCACATATTGCCCAAAAAGGTAGCTCCCCCCACGATATGTCATGCCCCTCCAAGGGCATAACTTTGTGTCAATCGCTCATAGGAACTCAAGGAGAGTTCCTATGCAACACCAACACTTGCGCGCTACACTCGAAAGTTATCTCAACGCACGCAATGTCATGGCCAAAGAGTTATAACGCAAACTCTACCCTATTGACCATGATCCATTACACTAGCGCGCACGTGTGGAAACGCAAGGCATATAATGCTTCCTAAATTACGTCGGGAGTATTATGAATACGTCCCACGTTTCCTTATCGTCAATACTCGCAAGCGGCACGAGATATGACCCTCACAAGTGGCCTCACGAATCAACTTTGTTTTGCCCATATCTCTGAGTCAAATGGAGGGCAAGATAAAAGGGAAGTTGATTCGTGCATAGGGAAGCACGTAGGTCCACTCGAAAGAGGTCAAATCAAGTGCGGGGATGTCGAAGTCGAAAATCCGATTTCGACATCCTGAAAAATTCGGATTAAGGTTGCGGGTGTAAGATGTGAAAATTGCGGAAGCGTCCATGCAGTTCCTGAAAGCTTTGGAGCCTTCGTGACGGATTGCGTTAAAATTTCCATTATGAACAGTTAAACTGGCGGTTACGGTAAAGTCGCGATCCAACCGCCAGCAGTCAAAACAGTGAATATCAGAACGGAAGCGTAAAACTTGACGGAAACAATATGAAAAGAAAACCCTGTTGATTCCTGATATTCTGATATACAAATCTCCGCTGGCGGTGCATCGGTTGCCGATGCGGGGCTTTACGGCACGGAACGGAGCGTCAACGGGCGTCTTCCCTTCCGTACATGGGGTTAGTGGACCGGAGACCGGTTGTATGCCGTAACCTAGCCATGGGGTTCTGGGTACCGCTTCACCCCCCTCCTTAGAGCAAACCCTGGGGGGGGCTCGATAACACCCAAGCATGGCAGCGGGTACCCAGGACCATCCCCTGAAGGGGGGGTGTCACATCCTCACTTCAGGCTGATTCTGGGTTAGGCTTCCCATTCCCACGCATAGTAAAACAGGTATGATGCCGTAGATGTTAGTAATAAGAGGTACAGTATCAAGTATCAAGTCCCGGGTCCTGGCGGCGATTGTTCGGCATCCAAAGGACCCGTTAACCCATACCAGGCGCACCGGGTGCCGGCTGCTACGGTCACCACCACAGTGGCAGTGGCATACACGGCCAACATAGGCGACACACGACGACCGAGGTGGTCCCACAGGTCGAGAGCGACCACAAAGATCCATCAGGCTACCCCAAGCTTCCCAAGGCCCGCCAACTGGGGAGAGTCCCCACGGGTCCTTCCTCCGGCGCACCATGTCCATATCCATACGACGCGAGTCCAGAGTGCCATAGTCGAACTCCTTAAGAACCCCAGATCTTAAGGGAGCTCCTCCTTAAGGGATCGGGCATCAAGGCCGTCCTTTCCCTTGCCCCATTACCACGAAGGCCATACATGAGGGAGTCCTCATGCAGTGTGCGCGGAGGCGTCGACTCCTCAAACCACCAGTTTCCCAGGCAGACTGACCGAGGTCAGGAGCACCGGAGGCCGCCATCCGAATGCAAGTGCGTCTGCGAATCGGTAGGCTCACACTGGGACTGACAGTGGCGGACCGCTGGGAGTGTAGTCAGGCAACTGGGCTTCCCGCCTGGCGCCATCAGGATCTCCACACATCAGAGCGAATAGGGCAACACGGTATCACGGGCACTCAAACAGTAGAATCTGTATTCGGGTACCGGTCCAGGCTGGACCAGGCTGTATGAACATGTACACGGCGACTCAAGGCGCCTTCGTATTCGATTCGTGAAGAACAGTCCACACTCCGGTGATGGGCTGAAGACAGCAACATACAGATGCACATATCCTGGAGGGCAGAAAAGCAAAACAAGCGGGGTAAAAAGGCGTGTAAACACACTCTGGACAGAGTGCCAAACCACGCCACGGTCAGGATAAGGCATATGCAGGAGGGTGGACAGGATAACGCCTGAGTTCAGGCATATATAGTCTCGAGACACACGTCAACTGGTCTGGATTCCGCAAGTGCCATGGAACCAGACCACACACCCAAAAAATCGCAATGCCGATGACAGCGGCATCCGTTGCGCAACGACGTATGGGCTTCAAGGCCCCAAGAGCTCAGAAATATGAAGGTCAGTCGCCCTACCTGGTTTCCCAAGGATTCAGCAGGTGGGGAGAGTGACGAATAGAAGGAGAGAGGGGCCATCCTCCTCTGGATTCAGCAGGGGGGGGCATATGGCCACTCTGTCACCGAAAGATGTAAGAGAGCAAGCAAGTAAGGGACGATTCATCGGCCTCACAAGCGCTCAAGACGCATCAGGGGAGAGCTCAGGGCGCTGATCAGGCACCCCTGGCTGCAATCGCCCGGGTGAGTGCTGCCAAGTCCGAAACGTGGATCTTGGTTATGTGCTTGCGGATGTACTCCATGAAGGGAGTATTGACCCGCCGCACGAACGAGGAGACGGGTTCCCAGGTGTCGTGGGACGGCCCATAGCCTCGCCAACGGACCTTGAACTCCAGACCTCCGGGTGCCGAGGCCTTCGGACGCTGAGCCAGGATCTTCTCGACTGTATAGTCGTCCTGCTCCGCATAGTCGTCGTCCGAATCAGCCTCATGTGCGGCATAGCTCAGGGACACATGCTGGCCACGGGGGTCGGGTTCCCGCACACGGAGTTGACTCTCGTGGCGCTCCCGAAACTGTCCGTGACCCACCTTGATGCGGTAGGTGTCCTCACCAATCCTGCGCACCATCCTCGCCGGGTGTGAACCAGGTTTTGGTGCGGTGGGTGCCCATGGGGCGGGGTCTGATCACCCACACCGGGTCTCCCACCCTGAACTTCTGCGCTGTCGAGCTCGGGGCGGACTTCTGACGCTCAGCATGCTCCTTCTCGAGCTGCTGGCGGATGTCCCGCGCCGATGTTCCTTGGCATCCATAGCCATGCCATCACCAGACAAGGGAAGTCCCCTACCCAGGGGGTCCCTGCCGAACAGAATCTGGTGAGGGGACAAACCGCCCGGAGTGGGGGTGTCATGATGGGCCTTCAGAGCAGGCCACATCTCCTCAAACCAGTTCTGACGTGGATTGGTGATGTGGATCTTGCGCAGCTTCTCGAACAGCTGCCGTCCAGCCACTTCAGCACGGCCGTTAGACCGGCTGAGATAGGCGACGCTCTTGGCATGACGTATCCCCATGAGGGAACACATAGCCTTGAACCAGCCACCAGTAAACTGGGGCCCTCGGTCACTGCAAATGGTGCGGGGGATGTCAAAGACGGTCAGCCAATGACGAATCATCATGACTGCCACTTCCTTGGCAAGCAACCCCTTTTTGCGTGCCGGAAGGGCTACAACGTAGCCGCTGTGGCGGTCCACACAGAGGACCACACAGTCGAAGGTCTCCTTGCCAATGTGCACTTCAGGCATGGAGAAGACGTCCATGGCCACGCTCTCCATGGGCTGGTCAGGAACCGGGGTCCATTGGGCTTCCCCCTTGACGTTCCGGTTATCGGGATTGCAGGCCTGACAGACCGAGCAACCCTTCCTGACCTTTTTGATGGCGGTGTAGAGAACGATATGGTCGATCTCGAACCGACGCTGCATGTCAAGAGCCTGCTTCTTGACCCCTGGGTGCAGCATGTGGTGGTGCCAAGCTTCACAAAGCTCGAGCACCCGGGACTCCGGTACTAGCAGCTTACCATTCCGGTAGAGCTTGCCATCTTCCTCAGTCAGCCCCTTTGGCCACTTCTGCCCGTCGTCAGGGTCGGTCACAGCCCTATACTCGGCCGCAAGGGCCTCAGACTTGGCGTAATCGTCGGTCCAGTCGTCCTGGAGGCAAGACTCCGGGAAGAGGTGCTTGTCGGACTCAGCTCCCTCAGGGGCGAGTACTCTGACCGCTCTGCTCACCCTCGTTGCGAGGGGGGCATCCGCAGCCATGACGACGAAGCATTTAGCACCCTCCTCCTCCATCAGGCGCTCCATTTCGATGATCCTCCGGCTTCAGCGGTCTCAGCCTCATCGCCATGGGCAGAGATATCCTGCATGCCCTTGCTGGCGGGATAGGCCCACCTACTGAGACAGTCCGCCACGGTGTTATCCTTTCCAGGAATATAAACAACCGTAAGGTCGAACTTGGCCAAGGTCTCGTGCCATCTTGCCCGTCGGGAGGCGGGACCTGAGGGGGTGTCCACGTGCTCCTTGTGCCACGACTGCAGACTCTGATGGTCGGTGCAGACGGTGACGGGATGGAGGGCTATGTACCCAGCCCATTTCCTGAGAGCCATGACGATGGCATACGCCTCCTTTTCACGGGGCGTCCACGTCCGTCTCTGGCCTTCCGCCAGGACTCGGCTCCAGAAGGCCACGGGCACGTGCCTCCCGTCGTCAAGCACTTGCTCCAACACAGCGCCAATGGCGTAGTCGGAAGCGTTGGTGCGTAGGACGAACCCTCGGTCGGGATCCACGAGGTGCAGACCCACTGCGGATAGCAGCGCCTGCTTCATCCCCTCAAAGGCACGGTCGGACTCAGCTGTCCAGACCAGAGCCTTCTTGGACCCCTTCTTGGTCTCCTCTCGGTTGCCCTTGAGCATGGTCGTCATGCGGGCTGCATACTCGGCATACATCTTGATATACCCCGAGTAGTAATTCCAGAACCCCAGATACGCCCTTAGCTCAGAGACCGTCTTCGGCTTTTCCCAGTGCTCAATCGCAGCCACCTTGCCAGGTATGGGCTTTCGCTGCCCGTTCCCGACTACGTGGCCAGCGAAGACCACCTCGCTTACCGCAATGGTGGCCTTGTCACTGCTGCCCGTAAGTTTGTGCCGAACCAGAAGGTCGAGCACTCGAGTGACGTCCCTCTCATGTGCCTCCAGGAGCTCCTCGTAGCTCATGCTGGGGTCCCAGGACGCGATGATCACGTCGTCCACGAAGGGGTCCGCACAGTCGCGCACCGGCTCAAGCAGGTTCTCCAGCATCCGCTGAAAGGCTGCATTGCCGTTGGTAACGCCCATGGGCATCACCTTCCACTGGAGAGGTCCAAGCGGAGTGCTCATGGCTGTGCAGGCACGGGACTCTTCGGCGAGAGGCATCTGATGATAACCATGTTTCAGGTCAATCACCGTGAAGATCCTCCGCCGGTGTTGTTTTTGCAGCATATCCTCAATGAGGGGCAGCGTATAGCTGTCGTGCTGCGTTTGGGAGTTCAGGCCGCGGTAGTCGACCACGAGCCGCCACTCACCGGCCACCTTCTTGGGGACGACGAAGCACGGAGAGGCCCATTCGGAGTGGCACGGCTCGAGCCAGCCTCTCTGGATGAAGTCACGGAGGATCTTCTCCATGGCCTCTTTCCTCTCGCCCCTCAGGGCAAACTCCCGGTGCCGATACACACAGGGGTCCTGCTTCAGTTGTATCTTGGCCTCGCCATACGGTCCACGCACCGGTGGGGGGAACACAGGTTTTCCGCTGAAGAAGGTCTCGCCATACTTCTGCTTCAGCCTGGCCCTCAACGCCTGGATCTTGGGGCAGTCATCGGACTCCGCCTTGGCTTTTCCGGGCACTTGAACCACGGAGCTTACTTGAGGGGTAGCGACCCCGCTGGCTTTCGGCTCAGGTGGTCTTCCCAGGTGGCCCAAAGGGCCATCTCTGGTCTTGCCTCGGAATAGATCGCCGTAGGTGGGTGGGTTACCCCCGATTGGCTCGTCCTGGCTGGACAGGTGGTCCAGCACCCTCTGTACGAAGGTGTTCCCGTCATAGGAACCAGAGACGATCGAGTCCACTTCCCACCAGGCTCTGTCCTGGCCTTTGCCCTCACGCTGGATTCCCCAGTCGTGAAAGGGCTGATCCATATACCCCTGAACCAGATCCCACTCCTCTTCAGTGAGGGGCTCTTCCGATTCGGATTCTTCGATGTCAACGGGGGGAACCGCAAAGCATTGCCTCCAAGGCTCCGCTATGATGCGGTTGACACACACGAAGTCCGTGGTGTCGGCCTGATCAAGGCCCCCATCCACATAGTGGAATTCCGTTGGCCATCTCTGGGTTGGCATGGGCTGTCCCTTAGCGTCCTGATAGACACTCTCTCCAGCCGGTAGGACGACCTTGTTTAAGGTCATGTTGGTCAACGAGGCTACCCAATGTCGGGTACTTTCCTCCTCGGTGCATCCCATAGGAACAACCAGCACTGCCTTGGAGCGGTCTTTGCGAATCTTCGCTATCGCTCTTGGAATGTCCCAACGCGGGCAATGGATCCACATCAAGCCCTGATGCGGACTCCAGTGCTTCTTCCACGCGGAGTCCTGTGCGCTCCAGTACTTCTCACATACCCGAAGATGGGCGGAGGTTCCTGAAGAGAACGCATCCAGGGCCAGATCCGACGCTCCCAGGTCCGCAACCACTCGGTTCGCCACTTCCGGCCTTACGCCGTACTCCTGGTTCGCTGGCCCAGTGGGCTCAGTGTCCAGCGCGGCCACTTCGAGCTGATTGCGTTCGGGGTGGATCCATTGGCATTCCACATGGTGCTCAGGTGACGAAAGCCACGAGAGCTGGTCGTCCTGGTACAGGGTCATGGAGGCCTTGGCCGGGAGAACGCCGGAGTCCGTCTCCATCATGAAGTCGTACCCAACGATCATGTCCCAGTCCATCTCGGCCTCGTAGAAGCGACCGTGCAGGAGGATTTCCTTGCCGAGGTCTGGGCGGCTCAGTTCACGAACTGCAGCCCAATGGCCGCTTCCTTCGTGCCTCCCACCATGTACTGGCCGTTCGCCACCTTCAGCCTGACAGGTTTCCGACTGTCGGTCAGACACTCTGGTGGAAGTAGGCCAGCCTTGACCAAGCTGACTTGAGCTCCCGTGTCGACCAACACGTCGAAAACCTTTTCCACTTCCCCGCATAAGGCACGGACCTTAAGATGCAACTGCCGCTCGCGACCGACACGGCGCACGGCGTGCAAACTCAGGATCTCCGGCCGTTCCAGAAGCTCAACAAGCGACTGGTGCAGGTCGTGGACAATGGGCTCAGGCTGCCCATCTGCAGCATCCAGCTGCGGTCCGGGTGATCCTCCGATACTCTCGGATAGATCCTGTAGTACATCAAACACATTCTTGGTCGCGAAGGACGGACGGGTGCAAGGGTTCGTGCCTTCACTTGCCCTCACCCCGCCTCCGCGACTGGGCGCCGGACCGGGCCTTCCGCCCGCGGCAGTCCCCTTGTGCTTATCGACTCCCGACTGGGATGGTTCGGCGCTTCCCACGTCACCATCCTGCGACCGCCCTAGCTGGGGCCCTTTGCTGCAGGGGCTCCGCTAGGGGGCGTCGGTTGTGGAAGAGGGGGTGTTCTCCTCGGCCTCAACGTCGTTGACGCCCTTCTTCCTCCTCTCACTACGAGTAGGCTTCTTGTCCTTGTCCTTGTTCTGGTTGTTCTGGTTGTCCTCCTTGTTCTTGTTGTCCGACCTGGGGACCCAGTTCCGCTTGATCTCCTGGATCTCCTTGGCCAACTCGGTCCCCACCGACGACATCAGCTTGGCCAGCTCGTCCTTGTCGACCTCCATTTTGGCTTCCCGGATACCCGCGGGCGCACGCTTCTTCGACCCGTGCGCCTTCTTGTAAGCGTCCGTGTCGGCCTTGTGGATGGGGCATGTTCGGTGGTCATGGTTGAAGCCTCGCTTCCTCCCATAACACACGAAACAGCCCTGAGGGTGAGCTCGTATGAACTCCCCAAAGGACACCGGAGGGTCGCCAATATGGCGAGGGTCCCTCTTCTCCTGCTTCCTCCAACCCTGCTGCAGGGGCTTCCAGTTTCCCGGCTTGCTCCCCGCGCCCAGGTTCTTGGCCACAAAGGCACAAACGGCCACTTCGGCGGGCTCATTGTCGTCGTCATCCTCGACGAGAGTCTCATCGCCGCCGGCTCCCGCCGGGTCCATGGCAGCTTCCCCGCCAGGTCCCTCGCCAACATAGTTGACGTCGCGGTCGCCGGGTCTCAACCCGCGGGTGTGGTGGAGGTTTCGGTACTCCTTGAGTACTTCCTCGCCAACCCACTCCAGGATCTGGTCGCAGCTCATCCGCGCCGGGATGGGCTGCAGACGGATGGTCTGGCCGCTCAACTCACACTCGTCAAGGCGCCACATCGCGGTCTTCTCGCGATCGCCCGAGACAGTGATGAGAAGAGCGTTCCGCAGGGAGTGCCGTTTGACATCCCGGGACACGTTCTTCTTCGTCCAAGCCACCACGTTCGTATGATACTCTTTGGGGAGCATCATCTTGACCGTGTGGTTGGACTTGGCCCGCTTGGATTCCTCCTTGGTGACCCTCCTGATCCATGCTTCCGGCAGCATGGAGAGCAGGCGAGCCTGCTCGTCACCCTCGTTCCAATCCTCCACGTTGCGGCGGAAGAGGGTGTATTTCCCTCGGAAGTCTCGCCACTCTCGTAGGCGGATCTCCCGTCCATCATGCTCAAGCTTGATGGACTTCCAGCGCTTGGCCGCCACCTGCGGAGCGTCCACCCGCTCCTGCTCGTTGAGCCACTTCTTGGCTTCCTTGAGGGTCTTGATTTTCCCCTCCTTGGTCGCCATGAAGTATAGCTCTCCGAGCACTTCCGGCAGGCGGTACCTGAACCGTTTGAAGACATACTTCTCCGCATCAGCGGGAGGCAGGTCTTCAGTGACGGTCAGCCCCCAATCGTCCAGCTTCTCCAAGAAGCGGTCGAGGTTGAGGGGGTTGCCGTCGTACATGGGGGGCTTGATGTCCTTCAAGTCTTCCCACACGGCGGCATCCGCGGCCTTAGAGACCATGAACGCCGGCCGCGAGGTCGACCGAGGTTCCCATCGGCCTCGCCCACGGACTCCCACGGCCGCCACGTCCATCTCCTCCATGGAACCCCTGTGGCTACGTCGCGGTTCCTCCACGTACGCTGAACCAAAATGTTCACGCCGTACTGCATCCATGTACGCATCCTCATTACGGCGCCGGCGGCTGCGTTCAGCGGCCTCCTGTCGTACACCATGCGGCGGGCTGATGTCGAACTCCTCCAGGTCCAGGTCCAGGTCCTCACCTTCGCCGACATCCCACTCCACGTCTCCTCCGGGGACCTCGTCCCTGAGTCCACCATAACGTCCTCCAGCCATTGGGATTGGCACCGGGGCTGGTGCCTGGCGTCGGGGGCGTACAGGCGTCCGCGGTGGAGCACGGCGGTTGCGGTACTCCGCGCTGAGCCACTCATCACGCCATTCCTCACTGCCACTGCCGGGCGGCACGCGCTCGTTGCGGCGGCCCGCGCTGTGGTGAGAGGGGGCGGTGAGAGAGGGGGCACTGGCGCTGGGGCGACTCCTGGGGGCTCCGCCGGGGGCGTGGGGTCTGCCTGGACCTGGTCCGGGTCCCCAGCCGTCGTCCGACGAGCCAGACTCCAGGGGTGGGTGGTCGCTGCCGACGCTCCCACGGGCTTCCAGCGCGTCCAGCCTCTCCTGCAGGCCGCTGACGACGTTGGTCAGCGACTTGGTCCCGGCCCTGGCGATGTCCAGCTCCTTCTGCGCGCGCGCGGCGACCCTGGAGATGCGAGCCATCTCGCCCTTGCCCGTGTCTACCTCCAGCTCGAGCAACTGGAGTCTCCTGCGGAGGTAGACAATCCACCGCCAGGCGGTATCCGGGTCGCCGTTCCCTGGTGGGTCGTCGGGGTCCCCAGGGGGTCCTCCAGGAGGGCCTCCGCCGGGTCCGCCCGGTCCAGGGGGTCCTCCCCCGCCCGGTGGTCCGCCTCCAGGGGGTCCACTTGGTGGGCGTCCTCCAGGGGGTCCTGATGGTCCTCCGCCAGGGGGTCCCGGTGGGTCTCCGCCGGGTCGCCTCGGTGGGTCCGAGGATGGGCGCTTCCTCGTGATGCCGAAGTCCATGTCGTCATCCTCGTCCATGTCACCCCTCCTGGGCGTCTCGGTCTCGGAAGGCTCCGAGCTCCGGTAGGGAGGAGGGAGATCCTCATCCTCACCTTCCGGTTCCATGGGGACGTCTCCGCCTCCTCCGCCCGTCCAAGCCACCACTTGGCGATGTCGGCGGCCTCGTTCGTCCCCGTCACTGGCGGTGAAGAAGGGGTCACTGTCGTGGGGGTGTCCACCCGCTGGCCTCCGCGGCCTCTCGGGGGTCTTCCCCTTGCCCTTCCTCCGTCGACGGGCGGTGGGGCCACTGCTCCCACTGCTGCCCGTGTCCGCCTCATCCGGCGTCCCTTTCGAAAAGTTTTCGAAGGGTCTCCACTCGTGATCCTCCCGGGGGAGTCTCGTGGCGGAGTTTGGCCTCTGCCTCCTCCATTGCGGCGGCTGTGGCTGCGGCAGCCCGCACTTCGGCTTCTTCCCGAGCACGAGCCGCCTCAGCTTCCTGGGCCTGCTGCAGCCGCGCCTTCTGCGCTTCCAACGCCGCCAGCTCCGCCTCCGTCTTGGCCTTCTCTTCAGCGACCTTCCGTCGCGCGGCCTCGATGGCTTCCTTCTTGGCGGCGTCCGCCTGGGCCTTGGCCGTCGCTTCGGCGTGGGCCCTTTCCTCCGCCTCCTTCTTTGCCCTCTCTTGGTCAAGCGCCTCCTCCAGCGCCCTCACCTCGGCCTCCTTGCAGGCAATGGCCTCCTGCGTCAGGCGGGCTTCCTCATCGGCTGCCGCCAACTCACCGTTGACCTGGGCAGTCGCTGCCCCATGGGCGGCCACGGCCGTGAGTCCGGCGGCAATGGCCGCCACGGTCTGGGCGTGGATGGCCATGCCATGCGCCCACTCCGCAGCCTCCTCCTGGGCGATGCCGACGGCGCCCTCCACGGCAGCGTCGTGCTGCCTGGCCCGTTGCCGGACAACCTGAAGGTTGCAGGGCACCCCACAGACGCGCTCACAGGCGCGCGCCACATCACCGTCGGGAGCGACGCTGCTGCTGGAGCTGGCCTGGTCGGCCGGCATCCTCCCGCGGTGGGCCGACTCCACGTCGCTGCTGGGGCCTGCTGAGGCCTGCTGGGGCTTCAGGAGCAGCGGACGGGGCTTGGCCTTGGTCTGCCTGGCGACTTGGATGAAGTCGCTGAGGGTGGCGTGGCCAGGGTGATGACCACCATTGGCCCGTTGGGGACTGGGGGCTGGGGTTCCGCCCTTGGCGCCTTGGGCGGCTTCGGCGGCCAGGGACTCCTGGTACTCCCGCCACTTCCGGTCCCGCTTCCTGTCCCCGGCGGACCGCTTGTCCTTCGCCGGAGACGCGCTGCTGCTGCCCTGCAGCCTGCGCTCGCTCCCCGGTTCCGGGAACTTCTTCTCGATCACGTCCCACATGGAGACGTTGATCGAGGCGCCCGACGGGTACACGTTGGGCTCCTCGTCCTCCTCAATCCCGTCGGGGCGCAGGCCTTCGCCAGGCCTGTCCGGCCGGGTCCACGTCCTCCAGCGCCTCTGCTGGTGGCGGTAGGCGAACCCTTCCGCCCGCAGCCAGTCCTCCACGGCCTGCAGGCGGTCGGGGGCGATGTCCGTGCGGAGCTCGAAGCTCCGGGGCATGCCGCCTTTGCACTGGGGGTGGCTGTGGCGGTAGTGCTGGTCCCATACCAACCCACGCAGTAGGTTCGCTGCATGGGGGTGGGGCCGCGGCCACGTCCTGCTCGCTTCTTGCCAATTCACCATGGCAGCGGGGGCGTAGTTGGTCTTGAGGTCCTTGGTGTGCACTCGTTCAACTCAACGAACTGGTGGTGGTTGTTGAGGCGGGTGCCGCGGCACTGGATTGGGAGTGCGGCTGGTGCTGGTCAGCCGGTGGTTGTGGAAGTGGTTGACGCGGCCTTGCTGGTCGGCCGATGGGTCTGGTCTGTCCACTTCCTTCACGGTCGCGGCGCGGTCAGGGCGATGCTCTGGACGGCGCTGCTGGCTCCGTGACGAACTCGGCGCTGTCGCTGGGTGGCGCTGCGAGCCGCTGCGCTGCGCTGCGAGCCGCTGCGCTGCGCTGCGAGCTGCGAGCTGCGCCGCGCTGCTCGGGGTTGGTGGCCCCGAGTGGCACGCGAGGGTTGGGTAACCCCGCGGCGGTGAAACGCTTTTGACGCGTTCCCGTGGGGGGCCGGCCACGGGACGCTGCGGGACACGCGCAAGTGAGCAGGCAGGCAAAGCACTACGCTCA